>OX424472.1:1250000-2500000 GCA_949152455.1 Lithophane leautieri | reverse complement strand
CGAAAAGCGACTTTAATTTATAATAATAGTTTATAATTATGTATAGAAGTCGACTGAAAATCATTCCTTTTGCTTCTACATCTCATATTTTCACACAATTGATACTGCTGAGAATGGTCCTGGGTTAAGTTCCCAGGTCTGGCAGTGTTATCGAGTTTTCCATTAGGAATTTCTAGTAGAAGCTAAAAATTGGATATAAGATTTCATTATCACACCCATCCCTTCCCCTTCCGGGATACAGGCGAGATGTTATGTATGTATGTCTCAATACAATGCTAATTATTATTTTTTCTCTATTCCAGCTACACTGGGAGCGTTAGCAGCCGGTTCTATGCTGGGTTGGTCAGCCCCAGTGATGGTAAAACTAACTGATACTTCAGGGAACTACACAAGTGGATATGATTTCGAAGTATCAAAGTCGCAGGGCGACTGGATCTCCTCAATCATCAACCTCGGAGCTGCCTTCATTTGCTTCCCTATCGGCATGATCATGGACGTCATCGGACGTAAAAAGACCATGTTGCTACTCGTCTTACCGTTCACCTTAGGCTGGTTGTTGATCACCTTCGGGACTAGTGTAGGCATGCTCATAGCAGGCAGGTTTATTACTGGTGTCGCTGGAGGAGCTTTCTGTGTCACAGCCCCCGCTTACACCAGCGAAATAGCCCAGGACTCCATCCGAGGAACTTTAGGAAGCTACTTCCAACTGATGATCACCATTGGTATCCTCTTCGCGTATGTTGTAGGTGGTTACGCCTCAGTGTTCGTCTTCAACATCCTCTGTACCTGCATCCCCATCGTTTTCGGTATAATATTCTTCTTCATGCCCGAAAGTCCTAGCTTCTTAGTAGTCAAGGGAAGAAACGACGAGGCAAGAGAAGCTCTGATCAAACTTCGAGGCCAGAGTTACGATGTCGACCACGAACTGAACAACTTGAAATTCAAAAATGAAGAATCTAAGAGGAACAAGGTATCTTACATCGCCGCCATCAAGAAGAAGACCGCTCTGAAAGCTATCCTTATCTGCTACGCTCTGATGTTGTTCCAACAGCTGTCTGGTATCAACGCAGTGATCTTCAACGCTTCGCAAATCTTCGCCGACGCTGGAGCCACGATCCCTTCGACTATCTCAACTATCATTATCGGAGTTATCCAAGTCATTGCGACATTCATCTCCAGTTTGGTAGTAGACAAACTTGGCAGGCGTATCCTATTACTACTGTCTGCGTTGGTCATGTGCGTGTGTTCCACTGCTTTGGGAGTGTACTTCTTTCTTCAACAGACGCATGGAAGTGACGCGGACATTGTCCAGGCTATCTCTTGGCTGCCTCTCTTGTCGCTCTCCGTGTTCATCATCGCGTTCTCTCTCGGGTTTGGTCCTATTCCGTGGATGATGGCTGGCGAGCTCTGTAAGATCGACATCAAGGCCTTCGTCGGGTCTACAGCCGGAACGCTCAACTGGCTCCTCAGTTTCACGGTCACCAGCACTTTCAACTCGCTCAACGCCGCGATAGGCGCTGGTCAAGTTTTCTGGCTATTCGCTGGCATCATGCTCATAGGCTTCGTGTTCATCTTCTTCGTCGTCCCCGAAACGAAAGGCAAGAGCGTCGACGAGATCCAAGTCATGTTAGGCGCCGAACCACAACAGAGATCCGAAGAGAAGAAATAAACCACACAAACAGACTGACAGACATCACATAGTATTTTTGTACTGAGACTTACACTTGGAGGTTTCTTTGGTGTCACAGTGCTTCGGTATAAGCAATATTATAATTTTATAGAACCAAAGAACTACGATGTATCTTCTAGATGTACCGTTATAGGTTTTACGCTGCGCTGTAAACTATTTATTTAAATTTGTTATTGAATTTATGATAATATCCAGTCACTGAGGCAGCTTGTACGAATTTTAATAGGTGCATATTATTATGAAATCAGTTTTAGGTAGAACGAATTTCCCAGATGGAATTTTATCGCGATTAACATGGTAACAATAATAGTTTTAATATTTAGGCTGAATAGTTAAGTGGTTTTAAAATATGTGTCTATTTTTAGGGTTTCGTACCCCAAAGGTCCACTGCGTATCGTCGTCCCTAAGTAAAAGGTATACCTACTCTATCTATACACTGAAATCCAGTTTTGTAACTATATAAGAACTGTAATATGAACATGCAGTATCGATGTATTTTTATTAATATCTAGTTGTCTTAGGCAATGGTGAATTTGAAAGCTCCTAAGGTGCAATGATTGGAACTCTCAAGTTACTCACTTTGTTCTGTCGAGTTGAGTCACTTGTAAGTACCTTGCATGTTTATTTGTCGTTGCTCTAGTAAGCATAAGATAATTTTGCTGGCACTAAAACAATTGAGAAATATTTAGGACTTTGAATCGCTTTATTTCGAGAGATAGTTAAATATTCTTTAAGAAATAACGGATTGACAGAGTTTTGTATTCCAGATTTGTTTATATGCTTTGCAAAATTATATTGTGGTTAGTATAGATGTTATTATGTGTCAAAGACCCAGTTGCCTCTTTATAGAAAGGGACATTATGTATATGTTTATATTTGTAATTAGTTTGTTATTAGTGAATTTACTACGGAACCTTTGGCGCGAACCTAAACGACGGCTTGTCGTCATTACAAACGTCTCTCATATCTAAATGCCATAATGTTGATATTATTATATAAACTTTTATATGAAATGCATGTATTTGGTAAATATAATATTATATACCTGTAATAATACAATTTTATTGTCAAATTAGCCCAGGTTTTGCGAGATTATACGTGTAAAAATATTTATTTAATGAAATAAAGAAATAGAAATGAACAGTTTTATTGTCAATTTTTGCTCAAATGTCATCAGAAAAAATTTACAAGTTTGAAAATAAATTATTCTGAATTAAATATTTATCATATTTAATTAATTAATAAGTGAATTTTAATGAATGCATTTATTTATTGGCTTAAAATTATTTTTTCGTAATTACTTAAACTTTTAAAATATTTATTGTAAAGTGCACTTGCCTACGCCAATGCGATTGCCATAATGCAGGCCAGTAATAGGGCACAAATGTACTAATTATCATTGTTTTTTAATAATGCATTATTATTTAAAAATGTTCCTAAAACCTACCTACGGTCAATAGGTTCAGAAAGTTGCGTTAACACCTAATCTGTGTCGCATATTGTAAGAATAATGTGGTTGTATATATTGTTATTAGAAATTAAGTTTTATAGCGATAATAAATGTGAAAAATATTTACTTAATTTATTTTTTTAATAACCTTTTTGGATCCCAGCTTTGTATGACAGTATAGTAGATCTCGTAGAGTCTGCCAGACTCTAAACTCGTAATAAATTGCTAAATCACCCTAAGATTGAATGTCACTGACACGTCAAAAAATGACAAGGTCTATCTTAATGTCTGTTACATAGTTTTCAACCGTACTGAAGTTTTAATTTAGGTACAGTATTTTTTTCTTACGAAGCGACGCGTGCTTTACTTATGGTAACCAAGTGTACAAACTCGCTGTGAATGTGTGTGTGAAGACAGTAGTGCCAGCTCATAACACACACCTCTGACTGACCGTGTCTCGGCCGGTACCGAGAGTGCACTTGGTAACCAGAAGTAAAGCGCGAGTTGCTTCGTGAGATATAAATACTATAAGTACCTACAGGGAATTGTTGTCAAATTTGGTTGTAAAGCAGCTTCACGAGGTCAACTATGCCTAGGGAACGGACAGAAACGGGTTTTGTCGACGGAAGAATAGATAAAATGACAGATTGCGATTGTTTATCTGTCATTTTGTCTACTCTTCCATCGACAAAACCCGTTTCTACGATGATCATGCTACGCGTGCTGCAGGTCTTCTGCATGACTGTCCTCCTGTAGGCACCTGTAGGTACACATACCGCCATGCAATCAGAATAGAGAGGTACTTTCACAAAAATAATACACGGATTATTCATAAATGCCAGCAAACAAGTAGGAAATTCAGATTCAATTGAAAGAAAAAATCATGAGGAAATTTTTTTTTTTTTTTTAAAGTACCTACCTAATCTACCGTGTAAATGACCCTGTACCTAGTATTTTAATTTTTCCTCAAGATATATCTACTGTTCTTTAATTATGTGCTATATGTAAAAATAAGTAGTGACCTCGAGGATAGCAACTCTTGAATACCGAACATAATAGCTTCTTACCTACGGTAGGTACCTACTAACTCTCAGTCGTTATAATTCTGACTGTATTTGCAAGAAAGTACTTAATTATTATTAATTCTAGAAGGCCAATACCCACCGGTAATTAAAAATGTTCAAAATCTGGTCACAATCTTTGTCAATAACTTTGACAAAAATGTAGGTAGGTCCAGATACCAAAGTACCTACTTATATTAAACTAGTGGACCCGGCAGACGTTGTCCTGCCCGAACAGCGCCACCTACCGGGTTCAATTGTATTTTCAAACCATCCAGGGACCCCACTCAAATATACACACAAAATTTCATCCAAATCGGTCCAGCCCTTTAGGAGGAGTTAGGTGACAAACACACGTACAGAAGAATTATATACCTATATTTGGCTAGCTGATGCCCGTGACTTCGCCCGCGTGGATATCGATTATTATATACTAAAACCTTCCTAGAGAACCACTATCCATTGGTGAAAACAGCATGAAAATCGGTGCAGTAGTTTTTGAGTAGGTATATCGCGAACAGACAGACAGACAGACGCGACGGAGAACTTTGTTTTATAATATGTAGGTAGTAATGTATAAAGATAATGCAACCGAGATTAGAATGCGAACGTTCTATAAAATACGCGAACTATCCCTCAGCTGTTTAGTTTTACATAAAGATATGTCATAAAAGTAATACATGCATGATTTCACACTGCGGAGATACGCCCACAAAATACCAGCAGTAGGTACCTACCTATATAATTTTGCGGTTTAGTAGATTCTCACGTGACACGTCGCATTGCATCATTCGGCTGTTTATGTAGGCAAGGCACTTACGAACTTAGCCAGCAACAGTTTCTGTGATTCATTAGAAATTTCAACTACAATAACCGCCCTAAGTACTACGAGATAAGGACTCTCAAAGTCAAATTGATACCATGGGCGTGCGAGTACTTGAAAAGGCGAACAATAAAGCTACCCCCTAATGTGGAGGGTTTACGCAGGTGTAGCTGGATCATAAGACTTCTGACCAATTTAATACGTGACTGAGACATGTTGCTATTAACTTTCTGTAAGGCGTCGCCAGAGGAGTTGGGTCCTCCCATTTCAGTGGGTCTCGGGGAATATTACTTTCGAGTGAATAGACAGAATTTTATTTTACAAATGCATCCTGGCAATGCAATCTGCACAGTACTTACTGTGCAAAATATACCTACTTAAATGTGCAGAAATATGAAATGAACATCTGTTAATGATAAGAGTGTAATGTTATGCACTTTAGCACCAAAGTTGCGGTACCGAAATAGGTATCTGCCTACAAAAGCAAATAAAACATTAAATATATGACTAATCATGTTTCTTAGTACAATGAGGCTAAATAAACTCGTTTTGGATTGATATTTGAGATACATTGCAGTAACACACAACATTGCTCGTTTTCTTCTATGACCTATTCGTATTATACAAGTAATGTATATAATAATAATAATATTTGAAATACAGCCTTGTGGAATCGGAAGTGCCGTACCACAGGTAGAGTAAAACTACGATAACATGGCGCGCCCCTCCAAAATTCAAAAGTTTTGAAAGTGTTTGTGAAAGTATTTACAAAGCGCCACCAAGACTCACGACGCATGTGTGCGTAATGAGACGGCCGTAAAACAAAAAAAAAAATCCACTAATTTGATGTGATTAAACGGATGTAACTACACACATTGAAACAGTAATTTGGAGGGAGGGGCGCGCCATGTTATCGTAGTTTTACTCTACGTGCCCGACCCAGTTCTCGAAAATGGAAATATCACATTGTACTGGGATCGATCCATCATCACTGACAGGACTATTGTTGCCAATAAGCCTGATATAGTGGTGGTGGATCGAACAGAGCGGCGCACAATGATCATTGACATAACGGTCCCGCATGACGGGAACCTCGTGAAGGCCGAGAAAGATAAACAAATCAAGTATCTTGACTTGACTCACGAGGTTGTCGACATGTGGGATGTGGACTCTGCGATCATTGTGCCGATAGTCGTATCAGCCAATGGCTTAATTGCCAAGAGCCTCGATCAACACCTAAGGAGGCTCTCGTTGGGCAGCTGGATTTTAAAGGCTTGATTCAGAAAGCGGTACTCCTGAACACGGTTCGCATTGTTAGGAGGTTCCTCTGTCTGGAGCCCTGACCGCCGGTAGCTTGGACCCTGTTCCCGATACCGGTGGGCTACTATTTTTTATATTTTTAAATGTTTTTATATATTTTTTTATTCTAATATTTAAAAATATAATTTGTGTAAGAAAAATGAAATAAAGGTTATACAAGTAATGTTTTGTTTCTAAGTAAAGTAACTCCGTGCGATATGATATTCAGTCATCCGAGAGCAGGCGGACGCGGCCTCGTAATGAAAATTATATTGCAAATAAGTCAAGGCATTACCAATCTAGCTCCGATTGTGGTGAAATATGATCAAAACAAAAACAGTGTTGATGTAATAAAAAATAATGTATTTGTTACATTTATATACTTACTCGAGTACTAAAATATACAATAATTATTCACACAAAAGGTGATCTACTTTGCGACTTAAATAATTACTTAGTAAGTACTTAATTTAGTATTTACATTGCCCGGCGTAGCTTAGGACCAAAATTTATCTAAATAATAACCGGGGAATGTCAACACTTTACAGGCACTCACTCATAGTTATTTTTCTAATAAATTACACTTTTTTATTTAATTTGAGTAAGTACCTATGTTTGGTGAATTTATCTTTGGTGAGATAGGTAACACGAGGATAAAAACTAAACATGATTAGTTTTACATAGAAAAAAAAAAATAAGTTACATCATAATTTTATGAATTCATAGGTGCAGAAACAGGCGGTTTAAGTTAGCGGCCTTAAAATATAATGGGATGGGTCAGGCAAAAATGTGAATTTGTGCAGTATGATACTAGAATATTGTATTATTATACTGTGATAATTTTTTCTATGCCAAATGTTGATAATTTCCATAGGTCGACCAGATAAGGTGATCCAAGATTTTTAACTGAGAAATAAACTCAAACTCTCAAACTCAAAGCATTTATTTCAATTAAACCATTCACAGGCACTTTTGAATTGTCAAGGAGTCGGTCAGTCAGAAATATGAAGCTAGTTGCCCATTCCAAAGCGTAGTAGGTACCTATGGAGAAGAACAGGCAAGAAACTCCATGGACACTCTTTTAAATCAAAATATTGTTACAATATTAATTATTAATTGATAAAATATTGTCTTTTATAAATAAAAACCCATGCTTTGCCAGTTACCTTGACGGCGCATGTCCCTGGGAAAAATGGGCCAAATGCAATCAAACCTGGCTACACCCATGATTCTAGTGTTAAAAATAACATACAATAATAAACTCTATTGCACTATACATAAGGGTTACGCTACTATAACTTAGCTGCCTATCATTATTATGTAACAGATAAAACATTTATCTAATATATGATAATGATGAACTGATTAAATATTTACAGCATGGTATGTTTACACCATTGAAATAACAAATGAGTCTACAAGTTTAAGCTTGAACTTCCTCCACCTATCTTAGAATATGCGCTTCTGTAGAAATTACAACAGAAGAGAGAATTCATAAGTGCATTTAGAGATGATGAACTGTGGGTTCTGTATAGGCCAGAAGAGACCTCTTCAATATTCGCTTCACCAATAAACTGATGCAAGTCACTCTTTGGGAACCCATCCTTATAATACTGCTTAATTGTATCATAAGCGTCCATAATAACTGATATGAACAAACTCAGCACTACGTAAATGTACAAACTTATGAATGAATATAAGTACACACGGCTGAACCACCAAAGCATTGGCGATTTCTTCGACATAATCGAGAATGTTGCGAACATATCATCTCCGTTTATCAATGAGAAGAGACATTCGGAGGTCGTCGCTAAAGATCTGAACTTCATGTGGTACGGACCTAAGATAAGCCAACCGCAGAACATGAAGCCCGCATATATTAACAAAGCGCAGATAGAGAATCTGAAGATCTTAGGAGCTGCTTTCTTCAATGTCAATATAACAACATTATACGTCTTGAAGAATCCAAGATATCTCAGAACTCCAAACCACACAAGTAGGTTTCCAGTGCCCAAAAAGAGGGAACACACATTCCACTGGTCATTAGTAAACTGGTTTCGTTCAATCTGTTCCTTTATTGCTGATCCCATGATGATTAGTATGTCGTTGACTATGATCATTATGTACCAGATATTTAAGAATTCTAATCTGCCATCCATGCTCAAGTCCTTATCATAAGCTTGCCTGAAGAACTGTACCGTCAGCTCCTTCAATAACTGAGCTCTGTAAATGGCCCTACTGCACAAAATAAAAGATATGGCACATATTAGGATTACAAGAATATTCAGTATACTTCTCAGAACTTGGTCTATCTTGTTATCCGTAATATATGCAGTGTCTCCTTTGCAAGTCAATTTGTATGGTTCTGCCTCCAAATATAGAGACATTTGTCCATCATGGTCCTCATTATCAAAAACAACTTCCACATCGAATCTGTAGCAGTCTGGTGGGGTAATCGGACCCGCTGCTCTGAAGTTAATGGTTTTTAATGAGAACATTAGTTTTGCTCGCACCAATGATGCAAAAGTTATATTTAAACCTGCATCTTTAATGAATGATTGGGAATGGAACACTTCGTCATTCTTTTTTGTAAAGTTAATGCAAGTCTCAACAACTTCGGAGTTAAATTCATAGCTCTCATTGAAACCATTAATTATGCCTTGTTTGTAATTAAACTGACAAAATACTGGAGAAGGTTTATTATTATTTTCATCATTGTATGAGTATGGTCCGATTGCACTAGTTAGAACATTTGAGTATCCTTCATATGCATAGTCCAGTGTGTTATAAAATTCTTCTATTTTATACACCGCAAGAGGTCCAGCGCCAGGCGGATAAGCATTGATCTCCCTGGTAGAGTCCCAACCAAGGAGGAACAGGTGAGAAAATGTGATACGATTGTCCCACGTGTAGTTGACGTGATTATATCTGTTGTGTGCAAACAAACACAGTTGGAACGTAACTAGAACAATCTTTATCACCTGTACTACGAATTTATATGGAAACTTCCGCTTGGCCTTCCACTTCTCGATCGGATTCATAAAGAAAAACTGAAGCTTACGTCGCATCTTCTCTTCCATCTGAGTGAGCTCGTTGAGGGATGCAGTTCGCGGGGGGGAAGTACCTTGATGATTTTGATTTCCGTGGTTCATCTTGCTACTTGTCGCTATTCTTGCTTCATCCTCCCCTTCTGAACACGTCGTTTCCTCCGGGGACGTGATACTCTCCATGGTTATTGATTCTAAAATAATTTTCGTTGATAAACAAAGGTCTGGTGATTTACAGACATTTACAACTTGTGCGTTACAGAACTTTACCTTCGTTTATTTACGTAGATTCAATATTGTACAACAATAACAAAAGTTAAAATCACGTCGGTAGAGATTGCACATGAAATTGTAACCCAGATTCTTTGTTCCAAGATAGTCAACTTATTTATTTTTCGATGACACAAACCCACCACCAGAAGTACAAAACACTCGACTTGACTCGACTGCTCGACTAGGGAAGAAAGAAAAATAAAAATAAATGTCAAGTGTCAACTCATTCTTGTCATCAATGTCAACCGGTTTTCACCACAGACTGGAAATCATGGACTTCTGGAAATTAATGAAAGAGAGGGTAACGTAGAAGCAGTAAGTACTGCACCAGTCACACGAGGACTCATCAAGCTGTAATTGGTTCCAACAGGATCTGATGAAAGTGAAAACACAATGCCGGTCTTAGCATTCGTGTAGAAATTATTAGCACTCCGCCTAGGTTTTCTCCGCTTAGATTTTTATCGACCCATGCAGAAAAGTTTGAGACGTGTAGCACTGTGCCTCGGAAAAGTTAGGTTTCCTCTTGTTCATTCATTCAGCGGAGTAATTGCGTAACACATTTACTATAAGCTTACAATGGCAATTCCTTTAATTTTGGCAGTTCATCAACGTTCTTAGCGTTATTTATATGTAGACAGTATGTAGACGAATTTTTCAATCATAAAAAATAAAAGATTAGCAATTTCCTAAATCTTTCGAATTGTGATTGAAAGTGTTATACGCGAATAGGGTGCAGAAATAGAATTTACTTTGTCAACATGCAGAAATGGAAGATCGCAGGATCAAATTTTTCATCCCGTCTTGGATAGGACATTTTTATTTTGAACATATTTTATACAAAAATAGGAGTTAGGGCTCCTACAAACAAGCATGTTATTGCGGGCGCGACAAGGGTTGCACTGCCTGTCACGCCCGCGACATCGCGACAGTTTGCACGAGGCTTTAATTTGTCGACTCATGCAATGCAGAAAAGTTTGAGAATGTAGAAAGCAAGAGCATGCGAAGCGAGCTCCAATATTTTTGTACCCTGACTTGGAAACTGACACCATTTTTATGACAGCCATCACTGCGGCCGTAGCTTCAGGGACCCGAGGGACTATCTATCTAGTACTTAGTAATTCCATGCCGAGTATACAGAAGAAGAGAACGGGTTGACACGACACTTGTCAGTGGTCCTTTGGTAGAACTTGAGCTGTCAAAATTTTCTGTGGTAGTCTATGGTCAATGTCGTAGATCATACACATCACGAAATTGGAGAAAAGTTCGAAATTTTTAATTTTATGCAGTCAAAACTAGCACAGGAAGCATTATAGTGGTTTGTTTACACTACACAAACAGCTATGGCTCTAACAGTGGACAAATTGGTGAACGACGAAAGGTATAATGTGCATTTTATTATCGCATACCTACGTGTTTGCTATTTTTTCAAGGGAAAGTTTGCTTTATACTGTACAGGTATTACATACAATTTCCAATGATACTTTATTGTGTTCCCAGCGAGCATATGGAGTAAAGTCGTTACGTAACTGATTAATGTAGCTCGTGTAAAGTTGATAGTCGCTATTTGAGGAAATTGCAAGTCAAATGTTAATGTAAACTTTTGCAATGTTTACACATTCAATCTTTATCCAAGTGGCACACAGTGTAGGCCAGTGCCTGGATTATGTGGTAATTGAACGTTTAGTAACAGATGAACTGGTTTCCTGTCAAGGTTGGAAGTATAAAGGAAACAGCAGCAGGAAGGGATTTGGCCATGACCTGAGAATTTATTGAAATAATACTCTAATTTGTATCAAGGATAAAAAAAAAAGGTGGTCTTGTATCACCTTACTACAACGCCAGGGCAATGTTTTATTAAATTTTAAAATAGATAACTGGCAATGTTTGTTAATTCCTTTGTTATTCTAAAAATAGCATGGAGTTTATCATCCAAAAAAAACAATAATTACTCTACAACTCAGTGCCAGCCCTATGTCATTTGAATCAAAAAGGTTGACCATTTTCAAGTAACTTCTTTTGTATCATATACATTGTATTTATGCTAATCATCATTAAAATTGCAAATAAACATATAATCATAATTATGAAACATGACTTGCGATTCAATACAACATTAATGAATCCAAAAAAATAAACATATAAAAATATAAATACATCTATGGTTACAGATACCTATCATTATTGTATTATCTATGAATTAAAAAAAACTATAACAAAAAAGATAACCACAAACTCATGGATATTTCCTATCTAGAACCTACCAAAACAAATTAAATATTGCATATTCAGCCTATAATGTTCCCACTGCTGGGACACAGGCTTCTTCTCTGTGAGAGGGAGTGGGCTGTAATCTACCATGTGGTCCCAAAGCGAGTTAGTAGATGTCACATATCGATACCTCTGGGCTCATAGCACATTATTTTCATTGTGCTATACGCCCTTAGAGCCCAGAGGTATCGATATCTTCAAATTTTTGGAAAACAAATATTATCATTGAAATATTATTATTATTGTATTTGTATTGTAAAAGCCTCTTTTTTCACTTATAAAAGGTTTAAAGCAGGCTCACTGCATGTTTATTTACAAATCACATAAATACCTTTACCATTAATTAAATGATGGAATGTGGGTGAACTAGACACTTGTACAATTCTCCAAAAATTTACTAATCTAAAAAAAATCCTCATGATCATTTTGTACAGCTGTCTGTAATTATTAAGTTGATGTCACTATAAATTACCTAAGAAAATAAATTATAATGAATAAGTCACTTTAGTAAATGATACAAATCCTTTTGTTACAAAATTATTCTCAAGTTCCTTGTGGCAATATAGTACAAGAATTTGGTTTCTTAAACTCCATACTAAAGTTTTGTTTGTTTCTTTATTTTCAGATTTAGCGGTGACAATGTCCTCCAGTTTCTCCTATACCTTCCGTTTGGTATATTACTGTTGATATTCAGAGTATTCTTGGCGTTAATATTATGGATTGCATCAATTATTTTGCCAAATAAATCAGCTGTGAGGCAAATGCTATCAACGCTAGCTTGCTGGACATTTGGTAAGAAATTTAACAGTTAAAACTGGTTTTTGTTATTATAATGATAAGAAATACTTATAAATAACACTAGCTGATTCCCGAGGCGCTCTAACCTTCCTCGAGAACCAGTCTATCCATGGGTGAAAACAGCATGAAAATCGGTGCAGTAGTTTTTGAGTTCATCGCAAAGTAAAATTATATTTTTGGGTTAAAATATTTTTCATTATAAACACCTTTTAGCATTGTTTTTGCTCAAAACCAGTTTTTATATTTGGTCAATGTCAAATCGTTTCTTGACATTAAAAAAAACTTGAATTGACTCTAGTTGCCCTTTCCTAAAGGTAGTTACGTATGGAGAGGTTACCTTGTGTAGTCTAATTTTTAGGGTTCCGCACTCGTAGGGTGCCAAACGGCGCGCTATTAATAAGCCTCTGCTGTCCGTCCGTCTGTCTGTCAGCGGGCTCATGAACCGTAAGGGACTACTCACATTTATTCAGCTCTATTCAGCTTATGCTCATCCTTACTTAATATAAAACATATCCCCTGCCGCTTCTGTTTGTCTGTTTGTCTGAACGCGATAAACTCAAAAAGTACCGAACGGATTTTCAAACAGTTATCACGAATGGACGGAGTTATTCATGAGGAAGTTTATTTCCGAAGCTATTTTGACTGGCATATTAATCCTTATCCAATAAAATATGTTATTTACATTGCGAATTTAATTTAAATTAAAATATGCCTTAACATCCATAACATCATAACATCATAACATTTAATAAATGTATAGGTAAAAGATATCATAGATTCAAAATTCCGGTTAACAAAATAATTATTGTTGACGGCGCAGTGCTAGGACAAGAGCCAATGACCTTTTCCTCGGCTATTAGGTATTTGATCATTGTTTCGTTTCTTTTTAACCGACTTCAATAAAAGGAGGAGGTTATCACTAGGTCTGTATTTTTTTTTTTTTTTTTTATTTGTTTTACTTCAGAACTTTCGACTGGGTGAACCGATTTGGATGATTCTTTTTTTATTTTAAAGCTGGTGCTTCCCGTGTGGTCCCATATCAATTTTTAACTTTGCTTGCTTTTTGAGTTAGCTTCAATAATTACGAATTTTTCTCACTTAGTCTATGTAGACGACATCTTATTTGACACAGTCATTGTTATTTACGTAGCAGGTAGTGGTATTAGAATTTGTACGGGGTAGGTACCACAACTAAAAAGTGAAAAATAAAATATAATATAATAATAATAGTCGGTGGCAAAAAACGAAAATTGAAAAGCAAAGACACCGACTTCCGAAATTAAAGTTATTTTTGACTTTTGTCGGTTGTTTTTTTTTTTGTAAAAAGTTTTTCAATCCCGGAGTACGTTCCCGTGGGATATTTTCCGACATCCACGTGGGCGAAGCCGCGGGCAAAAGCAAGTCATACATAACCAATTGTAAAATATTGTTATGTCGACTTTTGTTTAGATAAGAGGCGTCATTCAATGCATTAACTTCCATTGTATATCCAAATGGAATGCTATGTGAGAATCACAATATTTTAATTTTATATTTTCCTGTTCCATTTATTTTTTATTGCATTTTGATTTACATTATAATTTATTCTTGGTATTAGAATTTATCCATAATCAGCATATTTTAGATTAAACACCTGTCCAAATCAACATTTGTAATGAGCTATAAATGAATAAATTAAATTAGTATTATACTGGACCCAGGCATGCAGTAACTTTTACCATAACAAGGTTTTTTTCATTTTTATTTAAGTTTGTGTTTTTTTTTTCCAGGTGTGTATGTAAAGCTAAAGGGTACGCGCGACCCGCGCTGTAGCGTCATGGTGGCAAACTATGTGTCATGTTTAGACTCGCTCGCTGCTTCCCATGTACTTGGTACTATCAGTGTAAGTAAATAAAATTTTCTTGTAGTAATTTAGTAAGGAAGTAATTTTTTAGGGTTCCGTACCCAAAGGGTAAAACGGGACCACAGTCTGATCAGGTCCAGTCAATCTGTGTGGTTATTTCCTCAAAACACCAGTTCAGACACCAATCTACATGGTGTTCACATGATCTGATCAAGATTATGTCTGGACTTTAAAAGAGACCTTTAAGTGTCGGCCTTTCTTCTCAGAGTGGTCAGATAGGAAACGCCGACCTCATCAATCAATCTGCCTAGCCTTTTCCCAACTATATTGGACTCGGCTTCCTGTCTAACCGGATGCAACTGAATACCAGTATTTTACATGGAGCGACTGCCTATCAGACCTCCACAACCCAGTAACTGGGTAATACGATACTCCTTGGTAACACCGGTAGTCAAACACCGACCTCATCTAGTTTAAAAAATATGATTGACTTGTAAAAGTTTTTATACAAACCTACTAAGGGCCGATTTAACCAAAGCCAGATAACTTTTATTCGGGGAATAAAATTGACGTCTGACAGTTTTTGTACAGAAAATCTGTCAAAAATGTAATATTTATTCGCTGGATTAGACTTATACTAGGATGAAAATTTTTGGTCGAATTCGCCCATAGGCGATTAACACACGGCACCGCGCACCGCCGCGGTCTCTACCAGCTCGACCGCGCGGTCGGGCGGTGTACGTGGTCATTCATCATTATCAACTACTTTTACTACGGACCAACCATGAACCGCATCAAAAATTGCTGTTGCATACATTTATGTTCGCATAACTCGACAAAATCCTTACTAATATTATAAATGTGAAAGTAACTCTGTCTATCCGTCGCGCTTTCACGTCAAAACTAAAGAACCGATTTAAATGAAATTTGGTACACAGATAGTCTAGAGCCTGAGAAAGGACATAGGCTACTTTTTATCGACATACCACGCGGGCGAAGCCGCGGGCGGAAGCTAGTATATATATATGTATGATAATTCTGGCCTAGGTAAGCTTTATAGCTAGGTACGCAAAACCATTCGATATGCTTCCGTGCCGAATCGAACAACAATGAATTTTATTGAAGGGAGTCCTCTAAACGCTGTTCACAAATCCAAAACCCGAAAATTTTGTCAGTTTTCATCAAATAGCTGCTATTCTCAAAGGCTAACGGAATGGCGGCAAGGAAAATCAGGTACTTAACCGAAAATGCGTCATTTCCGACCTGATATACAACTTTTCGAATGTTTGTGAATACCTATGCTCGACTAGCTATGATCAGTGCGCTATGGAGCGGGCTATGCTCGGAGTTATTTTGAAGTATAAGATCAGGAATGAAATTATCCGAAAAAGAACCGGAGTTACCGACATAGCCTGCAGAGTAAGCAAGCTGGAGTGTGGGCTGGCCATGTTTGGACCAATGGCCGGTGGAGCAGACGAGTCCTAGCGTGGAGACCGCGTATCGGCAAGCGTAGTGTGGGACGGCCGCCAGCAAGATGGACCGACGACCTTAAAAAGTTGGCTGGGACAGACTGGATGCAGAAGGCGGAGGACAGGGTGTTGTGGCGCAGCCTGGGAGAGGCCTATGTCCAGCAGTGGACTGCGATAGGCTGAGTTGATGCTATAACTAGAACTACGCTAAGACCACCAGGACCACTTTTTAGAACTAGGTTGAAAAGTTCTTTTTTTTTTTTCCTTTTTTATAGCTTAGGTGTCCCACTGCTGGGCAAAGGCCTCCCCTTTTTTTCTCCCAAATCTCTCTATTTTGTGCGATTTCTGGCCATGTTGGCCCCGAAAAGTGGTTTAAAATACGAAAATCATTTAAGTACTTTTTCGTAATCATACTGCATTGTGTAACATACATCTGTTTTTAGCCTAACTAGCTCCTAATCTACAAAACAAACAAGTCATTGCAGTAAACAAAATGCCTGCTGACCGTTCACTATAACTTGTCCCTTGCCGTCATGCTGGCACCATTGCTTGTCAAGCTTAATTTCAATACAAATAGAGTTCAAAATGGTGACTTACAGAATAGTGCTCCCAATCGCACCACGGGACAAGATATAATGAACACATGTAATGAAAAGAAAACACAATAAGTACTAAAAGATAAGCGTCCTTTTCACTACACATGATAATAATGATACTTTTATAATATTATCACACGATTTTTATGGCTCTTTTCAATACTTATGTATGGTAATCTGAGGTCAATAAACTACTATACCTACCTACATAATTTTACGTATGTAGGTATTTTTATAAGTTCAATGTCCTAAGAGAGGTTTAGAAATAACAGCCGCTCGGGACGATCGATCAGGTTAAGCTACGCTTGCCGAGGTCGATCCGTGGATGGGTGACTATCTTTACATACTTATCGAGATCTTTCCGTGCTTTGGAAAGAACGTTAAGCTGTTGGTCCCGACTGTCATTCGTATATTTAGGACAGCCATTACGGGTAGTTAGAAGCTCAAATAAAAAAGTCCGACAACTCGTCTTACCAAGGGATATCGTGTTACCAATTAAATGGGTTGTGGAGATCAGATATGCAGTCGCTCCATGTAAAATGTACTGGTATTCAGATGCATCCGGTGAGACTGGAAGCCGATCCCAACATAGTTGGGAATAGGCTAGGTGGATTGAAGATGTCTTATGAAAAATATTAATAAACTAGGTTCCGCCCGCGTGGTATGTCGATAAAAAGTTCCCTAGGATGCCATCTATCTCCTTGCCAAATTTTGTTGAAATCCGTTCAGTGTTTTAGGCGTGAAAAGGTAACATACAGACAGACAGACTTATTTTCGAATTAATAATATTAGTATAGATATGAATAAAATAGTTTCGTATTCACGAAACTATTGTTTATGTTACCTTGCCTTTATTAAAATAGCCTTTTTGCCTTTATTCTGGTTTTAATAGTAAAAGTTTTTGCACAAGCTACAGATTACTTTAAAAGCAACCTCGTCATGTGCATGAGGAAAACGTCTTTATTAACCCTGTCTGTGGTGGTGACTCATCTTCATTGAATGACCGGCACAGAACGAGACGCCTCGTCGACCGCTGCTAGAGACCTCATTGTCCCACACTTATCTTACAAACCAATCGTGTCACAGTTTACTCATACTACGTCTGACGGCTTTGACTGGCGACTCTTGACAGAAGTAATGCGTTCAATGCTCTTTTGGCGCCACGAATTTTATAAGGACTGTCGTCGTCACTAGACCTAGCGGCGATTCCGTGATCTGCGATTACCACCCTTTTTAGGGTTCCGTACCCAAAGGGTAAAACGGAACCCTATTACTAAGACTCCGCTGTCCGTCCGTCTGTCACCAGGCTGTATCTAGGCTGAACCGTGATAGTTAGACAGTTGAAATTTTGCACAGATGATGTATTTCTGTTGCCGCCATAACAACAAATACTAAAAAACAGAATAAAATAAATATGTAAATATAAATATGTATGTATGCTCCCATACAATAAATGTGTTTTTTTTTTTGCCGTTTTTGTAGATTTCCGAAGGGTTCCGTACCATTGTACGGAACCCTTCGTGCGCGAGTCCGACTCGCACTTGGCCGGCTTTTAACGAACTTAAAAAGGCGAACTCGTTGATGTTTTTGGTAGTAAAAGTAGAAACACTTGGACCCTGTCAATGAATATGAAACTCCATACAAATAGCCTGATTTTCTGTTGTTTTATTTACAGCTCAGAAAATGGAAAGTTCCGCCATTTTTTGCTTCAACTCTCGGCATAAGGAATGCAGCACAATTTATAAGAAAGTGAGTTCTTTTGATACAATAAAGATATTCAGATCAGATAATTAAATAGCGCTTTGCATTAGTTTCACATTAATGTCTCACAGATAATTTAATAAACTCATTAAATGGTCGTTCAACTAGTGTGTATTTCCATAAAAATATTGATAATGCTATCATTAAGTCGCACAGATATTTAACAGATATTTTATAGATCTTTTATAGAAAATCCTCACCAAAACACAACTACCTGATCTATGGAATCTCACCCAGAATATTATATTGATTGTTTAATTCCAATGACGATACAAGACTCCCTAACTCTTAAACGTGCCTTGTATCAGCATGAACCAGACATAAACATGACCACCAATGATGATTATTGTAATTATTTTGACAACAGGCAACACTTCGCCGAGTGTCCCAGCAAGCCAGTGTTGCTACAACCTGAAGGAGGTCCGACCAATGGCAAGGGTCTGCTCAAGTTCACTGACTGGCCCTTCCAGCTCGGGAATAGGGTGCAACCTGTTGCTATCAGTGAGTAATACTTGATATACTCTCCATTTAATATCCAGTACTTTTTCTTAAACATACTGTCAAATACTTAAGTCAGTGGGAACACTAGAAAACCATCCTTACTGCTACGACATAAAGGTGCTGTCAATGTCAAATGAAATACAATATACGCACGTCGTGTTCTGCTTCTCGACTGGTCAATCGTCATCCTGAGGATGCCTCGTTGAGAGGTGAAACACGTGTCGATTTCTTACAGGGCTTTTTATGTCTTTTAAGGAATAGATTACTAAATATATCTACGTCTATTGTATTTTATAATGGATTTCCGCAAAGTCACACCTGAATTAATTAACTAATGTCAAATGAGAATGAATGACTTTTTTATTTGCCGGAATAACAATAACACAATCAACCAACACACTACACACGCTCCTCAAACTCAAACTCAAAGCATTTATTTAAATTAAACCATTTACAGGCACTTTTGAATTGTCAAGGAGTCGGTCAGTCAGAAATATGAAGCTAGTTGCCCATTCCAAAGCGTAGTAGGTACCTATGGAGAAGAACGGGCAAGAAACTCCACGGACACTTTTTTAAATCAAAATATTGTTACAATATATGGGTTACATCATTCATGTGAGAACAATGTACAAAGCACGTTAAAAGCGTCCGCAATTATAACATAAAACAATTCTAAAATTAAAATATCCATGGCAGCTAAGAGATGACCAATCACAACTGACGGCGCCCGTTCACAAACATGACGCATGGATCAGCACCATTTAGCTCAACCATTTTGTAGGGAGCTAAATGATCCAACACACGCGCTACCATCAGCGAGACATTTCAGTGAGCATGACATTCCCAGTCGCCAGGGCACATTCAAGTCAATGAAAGACAAATTACCCGGTAAATGGTAGCTCAATAGTACATAGTACTCACACCTGTGCTATGCTACGCTATACACCATCAACTATGCCTGTGGCAGCCACAGACAGTAAAATTATTTGGTTTCATTGGCCTTTATCAGTCCACTGCTGGACATAGGTGTCTCAAATTGCACACCTTTGATTTCGCATGTATTTCCAGCCACTCCACGAATATCCACCTAGCTGAGAGTATTTTACACTGATTTGCTGATGTTTTGTGTTTTTAAATAGTCTTATTAAAATAATAAATGCTTTCCTCTCCCCCAGGCGTAGAGCGCATGTTCACGCACGTCACAGTGCACCGGCCGGGCGACTCGCGCGCACAGTTCCCGTGGTCCGACGCGCTATGGTTCCTTTGGACGCCCGTCACGGTGTTTACGCTGCGACTGTTGCCGGCCATCGAGAGACACGACGATGACGACGTGTTGTTAGCTCAACATCTCACTGATAGCATAGCTGACGCGCTGCAGGTAATCATATAAAAATTAAAAAAAAAACATCATTTATTTCAGGTATTATAACCCAACCCATATTAGAATCTGTTTACGCGAACAAGCGATAATCTAACGAATAAGAAAATATACCTAGTTGGTTTGCGAGACAATGGATGGAGTACAAACTTTATGGAAAATTAGGTAAAAACGACAGTTTGTATTAGGGAAGGGTGCACAATACCTTGTTTGATACGAATTGAAGCCTGAAGCGGGATTTTCACTTGTTTCTTTAAGTTTTGACACACAAGTTGCACGAGCGACGCGGTTCGAGCACACACCAAACTCCATCTTCCTTTTTTCTCTCGTTCAAATGTTGCGACGAGATTGCGCGGGATGGCGCCACTTGGTGTAGCTGTCTTGCTCCCGCGCGAACGAAAAGTAATGTGCGGGAATAGGATAGGGGATGGGAACTTGCAGTTGCAAACCAACTTTATCTATGAATTAATTCGTATGCCAACATACCGAAAATTAAAGGAAATGACAATATTATAAAACTATAATTCTAGTCGAATCAGCGCAACCAGAATCAATCAAATCAATAAATACAAAATCAGAACACAAGTAACATCAACATACATACATCGTCAAATTCAGTTATAATTAAAACAATAATTCATTACAGTAGTGTCTACCGTGCGACACTATATGTAACTTGTCTGTCACAGCAGTGTCGCACATAAGGACAGTCCAATCCTATTTGCTATCATATTCAGAACGACATAATGGATCAGAGGACGTATCTAGTATGGCGTTTTCTGAATACATTGATGATGCAATCGAAAACTCACAATATTTTTCTCAAACATGCTTGGGAATTCTGAATGAATTATAAATCAAAATTACTGTACTGGTAAAAAACAAGTGACGATGCGGCCAGTAAAGTTACTATGAAAATCCATATCTGGCGTGTTTAGCGGCCAAATAAATTACTATGAAAACTCATATCTGTCGTGTTATTTAAAAATGGAACGAACTTTTTACTTCAACACATGGCAACCAAGGAGGTAACTTATCAAAGATTTTATTTAAATTTCGAATTGGCTTGCAAATAGAACAAAGAAGAAACAAATGAACATATTGGCGCATGAAAAATGATAATTATTCGTCATTGATTCTGGAATTTCTATTTAATTTACTCAGTTTGAATTTCCGCGCGTTGTTTGAGAAAAGTACTATACAAGCCTTGGCCGCAATCAGGAATTGATGGACTCACGCATGAGTGCCTCGGCTTCGCCTCGGCCCTCATTTTCACGATCGTCCATCAATTCCCTTTTTGCAGGCCGCGATAGTAATGTACTATTAAAGTGGCCACCTTTAAAATGTCATTTTAGCAACACAAGTGTAAATCGCCTTTTAATTTCGACTAGGCCATTTCTTATGACCCAATTTTATCTTATTTCTTCAGATCGAGAAGACGGAGTTCAAATGGGAAGAGCTCCGTCCGGGCGCGCGCCGACGCTCGCTGCCCGCTGACGTCACGCGCCGCGCGCAGCAGGTCAAGGAGGTGCTGCCGCGGGTCCCGCTGGCCGACATACTCAGGGACTTGGGTCAGTTAGCTTGTAATAAGCTATTTGAGAGATGCTGTTTTACCAACCTGTATACCGCACCTGTCCAGTTATCGAAATGTTTAGAGGATATAACAGCACAAATCGGCCTCTTACATAATTTTTCCACTGCTCGGAAAGGCCTTCTTTCTAACCATTCGAATATATTAACCAAAATAAATAAGCTTTAAAACGGATTGCATTACGACTTAGCACTTAGAGGATACTTTTGTTTTCATCTTTTTCATCCTTTATTTACTTTTTAAAGTAAATACTTCTTTAGGCGCATTGAGCTATTTTTGTTAGGGGGTAACATTATGGATTCGCGCCATGATATAGAATATAGATGGCGCTAATACCAGTTTTCACTTCTGTCGGCAGTCCCCATGTCTGCCTGGCTGGTTTTTTATGAATGGGAGCCACAGAGAGACCCAATTTCTTTTTTTAATGCCTGTCTTTTATTGGTACCAAGCGAGATAAGACGTGTCGAATTCACCTTCTTTATTGAATTGAAAATGAGGTATTTATCTTTATTATTTCTTTCGCCAACAGCCATAACCCGTAGCGTAGACGTAACAATAACGAACTTCCTGGAGGGAGTGACCCCGTACATGCCGGAGGCCGAGCCGCCAGCGGAGCCCCTTCCCTCCACGTCGTCGGCCTCCGCCCCGCCGCCGCAGCCCCGTTACGTAATCCCCGCACCAACGGGCGTGTTTCCTAAGAGTGCAAAGGAACGACAACTCAGCTTCCAAGAAAAAAAAGCTCAAATGATCGCCGAAGCGAGAAAAAGGTATATTGAGAAAAATGGACTCAATGTAGCGCTGAATAATTGTTGAATGTGTTTGAGGGTAGTTCGGTTGTTTATCGTGGAAGGGTCATGATGACGGTTTGGTACTTTTGTGATTAATTTTCGGCGCGAAATGTGCTTAAAAAGCTGATCGAAAGCACGTGTATAGTGCTTACAGTGCTGCTCACACGGTGTTTTATATCTCGGCAAATGCTAGAATTGAAAGGTTTGACTTCTAAAGGTCGACAAACTTCAAGATTTATGGAATTCCAATCTCGATCTTTTATCTTGACTACTTACCCTAAATTGTAAATAATTTTAATTAAAAAAGTAAATTTATAAAAAACCATTTAATTAACAATATATATTTTTATAGAGAATTTAACTCACATGTAAAGCAATGTTTTTAAAATCTAGTCTTGGGTTCTAAATGAGCCTTTATTGTCCACTTTTGAAAATAGGCCTTGCCTCTATAGGCAAGGCCGTCCTGAGGATTCAGCGGATTGGTGTTAGCAGATGCCATTGCTCTTGCCCATTTTTACCTTTTAACACTCCTAAACTTAAGCCTAATGCTCGACTGCATATGCCCAATTTGTAACACATTAGGGTTAAACATTAGAAAAAAATTACGGGTTATACTGATAACAATCGGAAATGTATAAAAATGGTATAATTAAAAGAAAGTGACACTTCGAAAAAGTGCTGTTTATGTATCTCAGATGCTCGGAACTCAAGTTTTTTTTTTTTTTTGCAATATATTTCTTCATACTGTCACAGATTAATACAGATAGTTCACTCTGCAAAACCGTTTAAATAAAAAGTGACTTTTGCTACGCCACAATAAAATGCAATTCAGGTCGCACAACGCTAATTACCTACAGGTATATTCACCTAGAAATTGCCTCTCTTTCTATTGCGTAACTCTTATATCTTCTGACTACGTTACGCTCACGGAATTGACCCGACAAGAGGAGCACGCCGCGTAATTGTAGCATCATACCTAAAAGCGGAGTGCGCCTTCTGTACTATTCTGTGATACTGTGTGCTGTAATTTATAAATGGCCAATGTCAGTCTGAGGACAGAAATAAGCAGACTTTTTGTTTGACTTGACTCCAAATAAACAACTGAATTACCCATAGGATTGTGGGATGGTCACATGATGAATCAAAGGGATTAGTAGGATAGTTAGTGCCTATCTAGATCGATTACTTAGTTAAACTTAAATTGATCTAACTGTGCGTCTACATTACACTTATATAAGTTTTAAATATTAAAAACAATTTTGATAAACGTCAAAGTGAGTGAGAGGCGCTGTCATGAAACGTGGGAGCGAGATGACACGAGATTCAGTATAGAGGTTTTATACAACTCATACTCACCGTCCCACTCGCACGTTTTGTGACCGCTACCACTGCGAGTCTTGGCGTTTAGTGTGTAGTGAACTAATGAAAATATATTTTTAGTTTAAATATTAACGCATAATAAATGTAATGTAGATGACGTAATCGTTGTGACGTCATAAATACGAATCCTTCCAAAGTGATGACGTACCTACTTGAAGTTTAGTTTTATAGTAAAATGTACGGTAGTCGCTACAGTAATCATATTATTTTTTTAAATAAACACAACTATTGACAATTGTATGGAAATTATTTTATATTTTTTTGTGATTAAACATTGAAGGTTGTTCGATATTTTTCTTTTTTTTTCTGGCAGCACTGGCCAGTTATTTTTTTATTATGAAGAAATTTACTACTTCGTTACTTAGACTAGGTTCGTCGATAAACACGCCTTATGCTTGTTCCTTCAAGTGCATTATTTTTTTGTTATTTCAATAAAATATACACTCATGCAATAATTAAATTATTTTCAGGCGATGCGCCTAGTTTAAGTCAATCGAGTAGATTATTATTATTTTTTGGTGTCACTTCAGTCAGTTTGTCACTAACTAGACGTGTGTTAAAACTTATTTCTGTTTTATTCGGCGTCAGTCGGAGTTCTTGTCTCGAAAAATTGCACCAAGATTTAAATCGATTAAAGGATTTTAATCGCGAATTTCAAATTAAAGTGAAGCTTTCGCCATAATCATAAATAATCATTCGATTTTATTCGCTTTAAACACAAAATCGATGCCACCGGGCGCCCAACATTTTAGGTGTATTCATAATTGCCTAGACTGACATAACAAATACTGTTTGTCTTCAAGTAAGTATTTAAAAACCAAATTACTAACAAGTTAATTTTCAAAAGATGCTCAAAGTATTAAAAATGTCTACCATTTTATTTTATTTTTTCTCCGACTGACGCCTTATTTGGTCATTGGAATTGAATATTTTGCGAAATATTTATAAAAAATCAAATATTTTATTTTTTATGATATTCGTATTAGAATTCCGTGTATATATATACTTCTTTATTTTAGTAAATATAATATGATATAAATTATAAAATCACGCCTGAATGTAAGTTCAAACGTTATAGAACTGATTTTGATTGTGTTCCGTTAGAATAAAATACAATAAATAAAACACAGATATATCTTTTATTAACAATAATATAGTATGTTGGAAACAGTTAAAATTGATTAATTATCATTCGTACAATCGAGGTCGCCTTTTTAGGAATGTAGGCAAATTAAATCTATAACTACGCTGACATATTGAATTCTTTCGGTAACACGCAAAACTCTATTAAATTACAAGTTTAATGATTTCTTTTCTCATACTGTACCAACGCATGCATTTGTTGACGGATGTATGTATCTATGTATAGATAGATATTCGCAAAAATTCAACAGATCAAAAAAAAAAACCCGTGTTTTATGAAAGATGCTCAATCATGAAATTCGATTTTAACTGACAGATTTGATATTCACTGATTGGGCAACAGTGTAAAACACAGCCGTAGATCGATATTGAAATATCGGTCTTAATCATCCCTGCATTAGATCTCATTTTAGAAAAGATTCAATTTCTAATGTTACTGCCTGTTCACAAATTGTATATAAGTATCTACACTAATAACGTGAAAAACGTAAATTTTAAATGTGGAACGAACAAGGAATCAATTTTGTAGGGTACAGTAGGGTATTCAAAAAGATAAAAGAATATTATACAAAGAGACAAGCACTAAAGTGAACGATTTTAGAAGAAATTTGTAGATAAAATCGTCTTTAATAACTACTGTTTAAGAAAAATTGCAAAATAATGTAATTAAATTTATCAAAATAGCTTATCAATATAACCATCATCTGCCTAGCCTTTTCCCAACCATGTTGGGGTCGGATTCCAGTCTAACCGGATGCAGCTGAATACCAGTATATTTAGCTTTTTTTTATTTAGCTTATCAATATAACCGATTTTAATACATTTAATTATGTTATTTTCAGTGCTTTCAGATTTCTATTAAATCAGTAAAATGTGATAAATCAATGAATGTCAAACGGATAAATGTATGAGAAAAAACTTGTTCGTTCCGTTGGTTATAAGGGTTAGTTTTAATATGCTGCGCAAACAGCGTTTTCGGGCAAGCAGTCAACAGTGCGGTGCGGGACCGCAACGCATATTATTTACGCTTAAAAATTCATGAAACAGGACAACAACGACATGTGATGCGGAATCGTTCCGCATTGATGCGTACTCGCCCTTACATATAGTTTTCCTGACTATTAAGTTTGTAATTAAATGAAGACGATGATTATTGAATAAAGTTTTGTTTCAAAAATCGTTGTTTTGATTTCATTTACTTGGTTTATTATAAGTGTCTGTTGTTTACTTCATGCTCTACTATTTCAAAGGATTCTCTCCGATAATTATGATAGTTCCCGGACAGCACTACCTTTTCCATTACACATCCTATCTTCTCCATTCAACCTACAGGAGTCAGGGCGAATTTTACTAAACTTTTTTACTGATTTTTTATAAGATTAAATGTATGTACCTATGTTAACAAATAAATATTCATTCATTCCTTCATTCATTCATTACTTCATTCATTCATTCATACCGAGTATAAGTCTCATAATGCGAATAAATTTTGAATTTTTGACAGTTTTTCCATCCAAAAACTGTCAGACGGCAACTTTATTCCACGGATAAAAGATATCTGACTTTGATAAAATCAGCCCTAAATCAGACACATTCAAAGTAATAAAACTCATGGAATTATTACAAAAATCCATTATTTATTTACTAAAAAAATACGCAATACATTAGTATTTCTCACAGCCCCAATCTGTGTGGGGTTCTACGAGGCGTGCTGAGTCCAGGAGTAGCGACTTCCTGCTTGACTGGCACATCTTCTTCTCTCCTCTTTCGTTCTTCTGCCATCTTCTGTTCGGCTTGCTTCATTTCTTCTTCCATTCGTTGAAGGTGGACGGCTGCTTCTTTGCGTTTGTCGCGGTTTGATCTGAGGGGAAAAGGTCTAGTGGATAAGCTTATAGTTCATTTAAGGATTTTAAAGAATCGATAGTCTTACACTGTTTGTGCACCGCACCGTGAACGGAACGTCAACGAGAAACGAGATTTAACAGAAGCTTCGGCGTCGTCATCTCGTTTTCGTGGACGTCTCGGACACGGTGCGGTGGACAAACGGCCTTAGGGCGTGGACACATGTCTGCGGTGCGGCGCCGGCCACCGTGTAACGGCACGGCACCGCTACCGCGAGGCGGCACGGCGTCGTGTCGCGACACGGCGCCTTGTGCGGTGGGGAGCGCACCGCTCGCTAGTTAATGTTTTGTTGGTGTTTAGTCTGCACGTGTTATTTAATGCATAATAATGGCTGCCGATTTAGATGTCGACTTTTTAATTTCACTCGTGGAAGCACGTCCCGTTCTCTGGGACAAGACAAAGGAGAATTATAAGGATAAAAATTTGAAAACTGAAGGGTGGAAAGATGTATGCCGAAATATTTTTCCATCTTTCGACGAGAAGGACAATAAAGAAAAAACAAGTCTCGGTGAGTACATATTTTATTCATTTATCTTTTTGACATAATAATAGGTGAAAATTTAAATGTAAAAAGTTTAAAATACAATTAACATTTAAATGTGAATAAAATGCGTTAATGTTCAATATGCCAACTTGTCGAGTTTTTTTTTTAACTAAAACTCAGTCGCAAACGCAGAACAAAGCGAATTTCGTACAGTGATAACCATTGTATCACTCTGTCTAACTTGCACAATATTATATATTGCCATCCTTTACACATACTCAACACTTTGGCTTTGTTAGTCGGCTCAAAAACAGGTAGAAAATTGTTTGTTCCGGGACCGAGCTTTAGTTATATTTTGCTTAGTTGCCAACTAAGCGCACCGACATCACTATTAAAGTATTTACAAAATTCGCCTCTTATATCGACTGGATTTGATAAAGAATCTGCATCTGTTGTTTGTTGAATGTTTAAAAGAGTGTTATCAATACATAGCTCTTCAGACTTTCTAACTCCATCTCGAGTAACAACAAAATTGTGTAAGACACAGCATGCTTTAATAATGTCTGTCGCAAAATTATATTGAACATTTAAAGGCCGGTGAAATACTCGCCATTTATTTGCGAAGATACCAAAAGCACACTCGACATATCTTCTTGCTCGACTTAAACGATAGTTATAAACCCTTTGTTCTACACTTAGATGCTTCCCTGGGTATGGACGCATTAGATTGTTCATTAACGGTAGACCTTCATCTGCGATAAAAACATAGGGAATTGAATTTTGAAGCCCCGGTAAAGGTTTTGGCGCTGGTATTGGAAGTCGATTCTGTAATAATAATTCGTATAATTTTGTATTATGAAAAATCGTGGAATCGCATTCCTTCCCATACGATCCTATATCGACATATACAAATCTATATCTAGAGTCTACCAATGCCAGCAAAACTATAGAATTATAGCTTTTATAGTTGAAAAAAAGAGATCCACTGTGGGCAGGACTGCAAATTCTGATGTGCTTCCCGTCCAATCCCATGCAATTTGGGAAATTAGTTTTTATGTCAAAATCTTCAGCTATTTGTTCTATTAGCTCTTTAGTTATTTTCGGAATGCTTTCTCTTAAAAGGATGTCCCATATAGCCCGACAAACTTCTCGTATAATTTTCCCGATTGTGCTTTTTCCACGATAATCTGTGAATTCCATATCTCTGAATGAATTTCCTGTCGCCAAAAACCTGTAAATAGGATATTTAATTAACTTTTACAGAGATATTAAAAAACAACTATTTAATTACATATTTCTAAACATTTTTTTTATGATTGTTACAGGTAATGACGTAATTAGAAAGTGGACCAACATTAAAGATAATTTTATGAAATATATGAAGAAGATAGAACTTTCAAAAAAATCTGGAGCTGGTGCAAAACATATAAAAGAATACCATTTGTACAAACAGCTCATGTTTTTGCAAAAAAATGCTCCAAATGTAACCGACGACAGCATAGAAGAAGGATTTCAAAATCCAAAAACGAGATCACGATATCAGCCATACAGTACAACTACGCGACAGCGAAAACCAAGTAGTGATGAATTTGAGAGGCAAATTATTGAAACTTTAGGTACTTCAGAAAATCGACATCTGTCATTTTTTAAAGCTATTTTGCCATCTTTAAACAAGTTAGATGACCACCAGAGTTTGATGTTTCAAAGTGGAGTTTTAAAGATTTTAACGGATTTCCATCGACCACCGTGTTAGTCATATA
Organism: Lithophane leautieri; assembly: GCA_949152455.1. Lineage (NCBI taxonomy): Eukaryota > Metazoa > Arthropoda > Insecta > Lepidoptera > Noctuidae > Lithophane > Lithophane leautieri. The sequence continues at coordinate 2,470,695 of OX424472.1, read as the reverse complement.
GTGGATACCAGACAGCAACTTCTTACGACACTAATTATCACCAAGCTACACGATCACCACAAGCTACAACGTCTTATGACACTTATCAAACAGCTTATAATTCATCCATTCAAAGCATAAATCGTCACCAAACATCACCAATCTCGCCTTTGGAAGAAATTCTATCCAATACCACGGATACACAAGAATCAGAATACGACTTTTCTTAAATAATAATATACTCAATCATTCGAATTATTACTCTTTTGATTTGAATAAAAAAATATATCAATGTAAAATTCTTTTATTTCTTACCGTATAGTTAAACCTATCATTTCCTTAGGCTCCACAGGTTTTCTGAACATGTACTGCTTTTGTATACGAGGTGCAATTTTGGTCAGCAGTTCTTCAAAACTTGATATAGACATTCTAAAATATTCGTAAAATTTCTCATCACCACATTTTTTCAGCGCTTCATATTTCCTCTCAAAATGACCTCCATCATGGTTCATTATAGAAAGATATGGATTCACCCAATATTTTCTTTGATTCTGTTTCTTCTTCATTCGTCGTCTTAGTAACAGGAGCAAAATGATACGTCTTTCGCGGTCCGTATCAAGATAAAAACTGAACAATGGTTACTGTTTGTGCCCGCGTTGCACCGCACAAGGCGCCGCGGCGTGTCGCGACACGACGCCGTGCCGCCTCGCGGTAGCGTTGCCGTGCCGTTACACGGTGGCCGGCGCCGCACCGCAGACATGGTCCACGCCCTTACAGTTGTTTCAAGGAATTAAACAAAACAAGAAAATCGGATAAATTTCTAAATTGCGCACTTTTGGGCAAGATCACAAACAAATAACACTATGACAACGATAACGTGGCTGGGATGTAACACGTTTCGCCTAAACTACAATTGCGCACCCCGCCAGAGCACCACACGTCAGAGGTCACACTTGAACTACGAAAATCACCTTTACTGCTACGACAAAGGTACCGTCAATGGCAAATAGTTACTGAGGATGTTTGTACCTTAGTAAATGCCTTACAAAGTCTAAAAAACTGGCAATATTGCAAGATTTACAGAATTCGAAATCTTCTCGTATTGTAATTTCCACTGCAGAACAACGGCTTCTTTGTAATAATAGGTATAGAAAAACAAAATTAATGAATAATCACTCACTTCCCCGTCTCCTTAACCGAAAAGAACATAGGTCCGAGCTCCGCCAGCCATCTCCCATCCACGGCAGTGACACAGTGCATGTATTCCTTCGTGGTCATCATGAGCTCGTAGTACACGACGTAGTCGGGCGAGTTGCCCAGACCGAACAGGGCCGACGTGGGGTGCAGGTGGCACGGCATGCCCGTGCGACAGTTCACGTACTCGCCGATGCCTTTGAGGCGGGCGGCTTGTTGGAAGTACGCTGTGGGAAGAAATAGGATGATTTACTATGATGGGCATTGGCTTTAGAACTTATAAAGGTATGAGGAACAGGGTGTAAAGTTCACTCATCTTCTATAGAAAACGGAGGATCCTCCGACCAGACGGGTGTTGTATCTGGTGGGCTATAAGCCCGACGATTGATGTTGGGACGTTGTATATATGCTAGTCGCGCAGAAAAGTTTGCTTGCGCGATACAGGATTTTGCGTGACGGCAGTTTCATGCGTAGTTCGCATGTGGCGATGTAGATGCCATCACAAACTAATAAAAGGAAAGTGGTTTGCGGCGTTATTGTAATAAATCATTATTTCTAGAGCTTGACCAATTCCTACGGATAAGTAAAAATAAGGTGAAGCATTTGGGCAGAATCACCTGTGATAGTTTATTAACTTGCACAAACTACTCAAGTAATTACATAGTCCCAACTGCTTCAATTGCTCATATCCTCTCGAATGCGAGGGCAAATGGATGGAGTGTCTAGATCGAGGTATGAGGAACAGGGTGTAAAGTTCAGTCATCCTCCATAGAAATGGGAGGATCCTCTGGTGTTGTGTCTGAGGGGCTATGTCCGGCGATTGTTGTCCGGATGTTGTATATATGCTAATCGCACGGTAAACTCTTGCGCGATTTAGGATTTTGCGTGACGTCAGTGTGATGCGTAGTTCGCATGTGGCGATGTAGATGCCGCCACATGTCCATCTTTTGTTACCGTCAAATGCGTCTCAGGCAACGGGATTTTGTATTACATACCGCTGACCGCGTGCATTCTTATCATAGTTTCGTCTCTTGAATAAGTCCTTGGAATAGCTAACCTAATAAAGACAGAGCTGTCAGTAGATTACGTACCAGAACAGATACACTTGCGCACAGTATCCCAGTCGGTGCCACACGACACAAGCGGTAGTCGTTGTTGTTGCATGATGTCCTTCAACTGTTGTCTCACTTCGCGCACTTTTCGCATCGCCTTGCCGTGGACGAAGTGTTCTGTGCACCACTGGCCCGAGTAACTGTAAATATCAAGTTATGAGGTTAATAACCTCGAAGAGAAAATAATAAAAAAATAGTTTTATTGAGATCTTAGATTAAGAATACAACTTTTGAGGACAGCAATCTGAAAAAGGTCCGATCTGGGTTGCGTTCTATATTTCTCTTCAATGTGAACTTAGTCACTCAAAAGTATAAAATATTGCAGAACCCAAATTCTTGCATCTGGATTTTACCAGAACTCTATAAACTGGACTTTAACGGCTTATAAACTTAGAACATCTGCATTTCAGAGAAACTCTCTTCCCCTATCTGTCGAGTCGAATTAAATAAGTCCTTAAAACGTCACATACTTGTTAGACTTCCACTGATTGTATAGATGCAGTAATGTCAAATGATCCGACTCGGGAACTTGGAATTTTTCCTTCACGGAGTCGGCTTCCTCCTCGCGACCCTGCGGCCGGTAGAACACTGATGGTACCGACAGCATTGATACTGGAAACAAAAGGAAATTAGAAATAACAATTTATTGAGGGCCTGTTTGATAATTTCCGGTTAGGCACTATCTGTCTGCTAATTATATGGAACAACGAAAGTATGTTCGTGTCATGTTCGTGAATGGTCGCTGTCAGTTGAGACTGGTCATCTCTTATCTGCCAGGGCTTATTTTTAATCTTATATTTTGAATTGTTTTTGATTATTTTTCATTTGACATTGTTCTCACGCATAGAAGCACCAAGAATACTGTACCCAGGATTTTTTAATATCTATACACATTTTTTAAAGAGTGTCCTTGGAGTTTCTTGCCCGTTCTTCTCCATATAGATCTACGATTTGGAATGGGCAACTAGTTTCAACTTTTTGACAGTTCAAAAGTGCCTGTAAATGGTTTAGGTAAAATAAATGCTTTGAGTTTGAGTATGGTATATCTTCCAGATCTTATAAATCGGAACCTATAAAGAAGTGGTGAACAAGTCACAAGAAATGCTTCAATGTGGGAAAACAACATTGTCTTCATTTCCACGGTCGCGGTTTTTTAAGTTCATAAAGCTCTATTTAGGCACTATCTAGGTTTAGTACAAAAAATACAAATTCGAGTCCTGCTACAACTTCCGTTTCTGATAAAACTGATGTCTTGTTTTCATCGAAACTCCTTGAAACTTGTGTCCAGTAAATAATATCAAGCTTACGAATTATGAAAAAACCGGCCAAGTGCGAGTCGAACTCGCGCGCGAAGGGTTCCGTACCATTATCTAAAAAAAATCACGTTTGTTGTATGGGAGCCCTTAAATATTTATTTCATTCTGTTTTTTAGTATTTGTTGTTAGCGGCAACAGAAATACATCATGTGTGAAAATTTCAACTGTCTAATTATCATGGTTCATGAGATACAGCCTGGTGACAGACAGACAGACAGCGGAGTCTTGGTAATAGGATCCTGTTTTACCCTTTGGGTACGGAACCCTAAAAAGACTTGCTACGGCGATCAAAAAATAATTGAGATAAGCAAAGGTTGACTTACCAATGATGAGCACTTCCACACTGCAGCCCATCTCCGCACTAACTATGAGCATGTGACACTGCGGCGGGTCCAGAGGGAACTCTGCCATTTGCCGACCCAGTGATGTTAGGGCTCCCGTCCCGTCTAATGCGCCTAAGATCCAAAGCTGGTACATGGAGTTGAGAATTGTGTCCTGGAAATAGAAAATTTATCTCATTCAAAAGAATTCACGACTAGTAAGTTAACTTGCGTAAGATGATTTTTTGACAGTTTTTAAAATGCACGGTGACATCGAGAATTTGTGACTGGAAGTCTTCAAAATGCCTACTTACTTCAATATACCTACTTATACTGATATTTAGACTCAGGGTCAAATAGCAACCAGTTAAATACCTCATGCCACTTTCGTGCTTTAGCATTTGGGGTAGGTGACATTTTATGAATATGTATGTACCCAAATTAAGTTAAAATCGGTTGAACGGACTGTAAAAAGTTTTGTTTAAGGGGGATGCGCCAAGGTAGCCCGCGAAATTCAAATTTTCTTACGTTTTTTGCAATTTGCAGGTCAGTGTCAGGTTGTATGTTGATTTAAATATTATTAGCGGCCGTAACAAATGTGGGTTTACAGTATTATAAACATTAGAATCAGCAATTTAACTTTCTAAGTTCATAAAAGTGCATTGAATGACTATTTCATGAAATCATGACATTTGGCACTTTCATCTTTCATTGACAAGAACGTATTATTTGAATGCAAAGCTCGGTTGTTTCTAATTTTCAATTATAAAACTCATTATTTAATAAATCGATAATTGCTTCATATTTTGCAATAAATTACAAGCGTTACGTCATCGCGTTTCTGTTTCTTTTCTATGCAATCCGCCAGTGACCGCGGTTTATCTGTTGTCAGTGTCTTAAGTGGTCGGCTTATAGCAACATTGGACGTTTGACGTATAAAACCTTACCTGCGGCGGCGGATCCATAAAGTGGAAAGCCAGCAGATCCTCAACTCCTAAACTCTTCAGTAACAGCACAGTGTTGGCTAGGTTGGTTCTCTGTATCTCAGGTACGGTGGAGGATAGTAACTCATGCTGGTATTGTCTCTGTGTGTAGAGACAGAAGGCTTTGCCGGGTCCGGTACGGCCCGCACGGCCTGCGCGCTGCCGGGCGTTCGCTTGACTTACTGGGTAGATCTGGAAGAGAATAAAGCATGTTTATTTCTGTATAATACAGGCTGAAATTTAATTAATGAGCAATAGTTTAACCACGACACTTCTTCATTTAGGTTCGGTAAACAATATCGAAAAAAAAAAAAACTTTTTGTCCTGTTGGTTAAAATATTGCCAGTGAATTAAATTTCAGCCGGTATATGTTTCAAAGTAAAGCAGTCCTGGCACCAAATTACTATGAAGAGGTCGTAAGATCAAACCTATCATACTGTAAGGCGTTGATCCTACTAATATTATAAATGTGAAAGTTTGTGTGTTTGTGTGTTTATGTGTTTGTGTGTTTGGATGTTTGTTACTCAATCACGCAAAAATGGCTGAATGGATTTGGATGAAATTTGGCAAACAGACAGTTTATAACCTGGATTAACACATAGGATACTTTTTATCCCGATATTCCCACGGGATCGAGACTTAAGCGGGTGAAACCGCGGGGCGCAGCTAGTATGAAATAAAATCGGGTCGGCAATAATCGGCACAACCGGGCGGAAAGATCGAATTATGAAGTAATTTCGACTATAATATATATATACTAGCTTTTGCCCGCGGCTTCGCCCGCGTGGTTGTCGGATATCGTCCCACAGGAACCTACTACCGGGATATAAGAAATGCTACGTTTCCTATAAAAACTTGCATCCCCTATATCACCCTTTAAAGGATTATTTTTGAAACAAAAAGTAGCCTATGTCCTTCCGCAAGATGCCATCTATCTCCATGCCAAATTTTGTCGAAATCCGTTCAGTGGTTTAGGCGTGAAAAGGTGACAGACAGACAGAGTTAATTTCGAATTTATAATCAGTACTAGCTTCCACCCGCGGCTTCGCCTGTGTGGTATGTGGATAAGAAGTAGCCTGTAACCCGGTACCTTACAGACCGTGCTAAAGTAAATTTATTAGGTATAATAGCTAGGGAAAGAACCAATTAAACAATTACCTTCTTACACATTACTAAGTTTATTGTAAATATAACAATAACAAAGGTATACAAATTTTGTGGCAAGCCACTAAAACATACAGAACTTTCCCAATCTTTATAAGGTATTAACCTCTACACACCTTTATAAGGTATTAACCTCTAACACACCACGTCTCCGTAACAAGGTGTGTTAGGGGAAATACAAGGATGAGACTAAATACAACAAGCTCAGGTCGCTTGTGAGGATTCGTGAGATGAACGCTTAACAACTTCTAGCTCAATCGAATAATAAGTGACCTATTATGGTTGTGCTCATAAAAGGAATATAACGTTTGGGCAAAGCACCCAGAGACACAACCAAACACATGTAATTTATATCAACTGGTCTTATTACCTAGTCACTACATGAAAGCCTTAAACACTCTGAAATGACTTTCTGAAAATGGTCACATGGGTATCACTCTCTCAAAGGATCTGCCACAATAAATTAAATGTTAGTTAGCATAACTTGCAGATGCAACTCTCACTCACTCAGTTGAGAACTCTCGCTCAGTTGACTACTCTACCTCAGTTGACGGAATCAAGTCCCTTGGCATGGAACACAGAGGAAACTCTGTGTTCCCACGAACACGCGGCCTACGGGAACGTCCGGAAGAAAACGATGACGCTAATCTTTCGTTACCTGGAGCGGCGACACTATCTCGCACGAGGTACCGGATAGGTAAGGCCTTCCAATCTTAAAGGATGGCCACACTGCCAGCACTCGTTGGATCCAACCTCATAACTGCCCGGGTCAACCAGCACACTGCCCGCCACTAGTCGGGACTAACTGCTATAACATTAGACCTCGGGACGGCACCAGGGCGTCACGTCTTCTCACGTTCGCATCAGTTCAGGCCAATATAAAAAGGCCAGACAGGTTCGGCTAATACTGATGAATCCCCATCGTCGCGTAGGATTGACCAGGGTCGGGAAGAAACAGCCTTCTCGTCACACACGCAGGACCAAAAAAAAACTCCTTTTCATCGACCTTCGAGAAAGATCTAACCACAGACTAAACAGAATTGTTTGACACAAGTGACAGTCCACTTGTGAAATTTTAAGATAATATCTTCAATTTTAATTTATCTGACATTGCATGACTATAAAATTTGGGTGATTAAATCTGAATGTTAATTAATTTCGAATAATTAATTAACATCAAGACAATTATCAAAACCCAATAACAGCGTTTAGTCTTCGGTATCGAGAAACTCTTGAGCTACAAGGTTCTACCGCTAGATGTCGCCTAAGATGTCATTTTGCAACGTCACAAGCCTATGTCCTTTCTCAAGGTCTAGACTATCTGTGTACCAAATTTCATTTAAATCGGTTCAGTAGTTTTGGCGTGAAAGCGCGACAGACAGACAGACAGAGTTACTTTCGCATTTATAATATTAGTAGGAATAGTAAGGATGGATAGTATGGATACATAGCCCTGAGTGTGCCGCACGACTAAAAGTACTGTCTGATTTATCAATAACTTATTTCTTTAAGGAATCCATAAATTCAAAGAACCTACCCTACCTAGCCGTAGAGACTTTAAAAAGATGATTTAAATATAGGAAAAATAAAAGTCCCAAAAAGGTTGGTTCCATACATAGTAAAAGTTGAACATCTTCATGAATGCCTATATCCTATAATTAGTATAGTTTGAATTCTAACAGACTGACACAGCAATCATGCTGACGTACTGACACGAAGATTATGTTGTTAAAAAAATCATGAGTATTTATTTTCTTAACTTACTTGTAGAGCGTCCATACCGATCCTAGGATTGTACACCTTAAGCTTACAGTATCCGCAGTCTATGACGTACATTATCCCGTCAACTGTCAGCGATGTCTCTGGAAAGATATGATCAATACATTAGTAGAAAATATCTAAAATAATTAGGGTAAATTGACAGGTTGTTGCTTGGCAGACTCGACTTAGGATTAATGTAAAATACTGGTATTCAGTTGCATCCAATTAGACTGGAAGCCGACCCCAACATAGGAAAAGGCTAGGCAGATTGGTTAACAAACTGCTATGACCTCCATAACCCAGTAACTGGGTAACACAATACTCATTAGACGTTGGATGTTTATGACGTTGGCAAGAATGGTTGTCAGATTTTCGGGCTTCTGAGGAGCACTAACGTGCTTTCCGAGAGTGGTCTCGGTATGTAATGATGGTCCACCACGGACCGACTTCTACAAGCGTTGCAGATCGACTCGTGCGACTGTTATTATTTAGCCACGAACCGCCACTTTGTTAATATTGCCTGTGTAAAGAGTATATGTTGCCCTATCACTTTGGCATACCAATTAAATAGTCGCCTTTTACATGATATCCTAGAACTAAACTAAGACTTAGACAAACGTGAGTGTAGTCACATATTAATAAACTAGCTTCCGCCCGCGGCTTCGCCCGCGTGTTATGTCGATAAAAAGTAGCCTATGTCCTTCCCCAAGGTGCCATTTATCTCTTTGCCAAATTTTGTCGAAATCCGTTCAGTGGTTTAGGCGTGAAAAGGTAACATACAGACAGACAGACAGAGTTACTTTCGAATCCTACTATCCTACTAATATTATAAATGTGAAAGTTTGTGAGTATGGATGTGTGGATGTTTGTTACTCTTTCACGCTAAAACTACTGGATGGATTTTGATAAAACTTGGCAGTAATATAGCTTATATATCAGAATAACATATAGGCTACTTTTTATCTCGGTCAACAGGGTGAAAGCGTTTAAGTAACGATATTTGTTGACAATGTCGGAAAAAAATAAGTTGTCTGGGAGCTTTCAACGAAAACGCTGCCTAAACCCTTTAAGATATAACAAAATAATGTATGGCGTAATTGTGTATCTTATATAGGTCTACAGAAAAGTCCGCGATACCGTATGTCTAGCTCTTAAGGATAACATACTATATCCATTTTAATACTTAAAAAAATGGGCAATTAAACTTGGAAAGCTATTTACACAAGTACGTTATTAACCCTTATAATTTTAAATAGATTGGTTGGCTTGAGCATTTCATGAAGATTATTTTTTCCCTTTACACCATGCAAATTAAATAAATACTTTAGGAGATATAGCAAAATCGAAATAACGCGCAACAAAATTAATTTCGTGTCGCTGACTGACTAGACTGGCCCGCGCGGGCGGGGTGGGGGAACAAGTCGCTCATCGCTGAGTGCGCGACCCGAACGCGGACAGACACATGAGGGCAGACGTCGTTGATGGTTGTGTCCGTAACGTGAATTTTCAAGGCACTAACAATTTGTTGAAAACGCACTGTAGTGCAGGGTTGCGGGAAAGTCCGAAAGGGATACCGGGACCTTGGCAACAGGCAAATGAAGGAACACGGGTGGGTTTTAGTCAGTAAAAGTCAGACACGCCCTTCCGCTCCGCCCAGAGCGGGAGAAGTCATTCAATGATTTCCCACCGTCAAAAAAAAAAAAACGGGTACCTGTTAGTGATATTTCGTTTTGGTATTGATAATAATAAAAATTAAAGCGTCATTTGTCTGTGGTTAGCAGTTAATTATAAGAAGTTCTTCGGTTTTATTTTTAATTATTATTAAGTAGGTTATTGTATTTTTCTTTTTGGTATTAATAATAATAGGGTTTACTTACAATAAAACAACGAAAACGTAATTTGTCTGTGTTTAGTAATAAATTATAAGAATTTCTTCGGTGTTATTTTTAATTATTATTAAGTACGTTATAGTATTTGATTTTCTTTTTGGTATTAATAATAATAGGGTTTACTTACAATAAAACAACGAAAACGTTATTTGTCTGTATTTAGTAATTGATTATAAGAATTTCTTCGGTTTTATTTTTTATTATGATTTTGTATGACTAATATTATAAATGTGAAAGTTTGTGAGTATGGATGTGTGGATGTATGTATGTGTGGATGTTTATTACTCTTTCACGCTAAAACTACGGAATGGATTTGGATGAAATTTGGCAAACAGATAGTTTATCACCTGGATTAACACATAGGATACTTTTTATCCCGATATTCCCACGGGATCAAGACTTACACGGGTGAAACCACCCCGTGGAGTTCCTGAACTCTTTGGAGTTATCTGGGGTGCCATCGCATAAGTTGGAATTAAAAGTAGGTGTACCCGTTTTGTTAATGCGTAACTTGGATGCGCCAAGATTAGGCAACGGTACTCGGTTGCGAGTCACTGGACTAGGAAGGCATATTGTGAAGGCAACAATCTTAACTGGAGAAGCCAAGGAAACAATGTTCTTATACCACGTATCCCAATCATACCCAATAACTTACCATTTAATTTTAAACGCCTGCAGTTCCCTTTAAAAGTTGCATTTTCAATGACTATCAACAAATCGCAGGGTCAAACCTTAAAGGTAGCAGGCTTACATTTGGGCTCGCCATGTTTTTGCTCACGCGTTTCTAAATCGCAAAATCTACATGTTTATGCTGACCGAAATAAATCGTTTAATATAGTTTATAGGAGTATATTGCAGTAGCTATAACTTTTGCATTACCATCAATCATTATATCCGTACCTATCTATCCTTACAAACTAAATTCAAATTCTTTAGGGTCCCGTTTTTACCCATTGGATACGTCACCTTAAAAATGAGACGTAATCTTATTTATACTTCGATTTTATTATTTTTGCTATAGGCTGCTTTTTATCAACACACCACGCGGGCGAAGCCGCGGGCGGAAGCTAGTGAATAATATAAGTGTGGATGTGATTACAGAAATCAAAATATTTCTAAACTTCAATGTTTAATTTTCACGCATACAGATTAGAATGCCTATGTCAAAATCGAAACCGTAAAATTACTCGAATCAAATTAATCATCCGTGAAGTTACGTACGTAAACCAAATTAGAACATTGTCGCAATGACTTTGACATATCAATTTGTGACCGACCACATACATTTGTGGCAGCAGGTCCAGTGCATCGTGATTACTTATAAGTGGGTAGTTTGTGGTCATCAAGTCTGAATTGTGTCATTGTATTTGTGGGCTGGGCACTCGATTATGTGTCAATTGGGTTTGGATTGAAATTGCCTTGCCGATTGTTGGTCAATTGCTTTATCTGTAGATTATACAGCTGCGAATGTAACATCGATCTATATCTACTAATAAAGAAGAAATTTAAAGAGCTGAGGATTTTTTTTTTGTTCCTTTGTTTATACTCACTAATCTTTGGAATTACAAGCCGGATTTGAAAAATTCTTTTGCTTGCCTAATTTATACTTACGCTACGACCCTTAGTAGCCGAACTGAACGAAAGAGCGTCAGCAAGAACGCTATGCGAAAACAATTAATTTATTTTCACTTTAGAGGCACAAACATCTGTGTAGCCCTGGCTCTTGTAATAAGAGTTCCTGTATAACAAAACAAAGTAGGTAACAGCGCAGACGGGTGATGCGATGCGACGGGGGCCGAAATTTTACGCATAGAAGTCGCGAGCAGAAGTTATAGCGGGTAAGTGAGTTTATAAAATGCCAGAAAAGTTATAAATGACATTAACATGGCGTTTAACAGATGCATGTGGGTCCTGTGACTTATTATGTAAGATGGTCTTAAAAGTGTCGCCTTCAGCGTCACTCAGATCAAATTGGATAATTGGCCAGTATCAGTTTGGTGTTATACTGCAAGTGCAGCAAGCAATTGTTACATAAATAAATAAGCCATCATCAAGAATTGTAGGGTCTTATTGCAAAAACTTAGACGGTTGTTCATCGGTGTTTAGTGTCAGACTCCATACAGAAATGTCATATTTAAAAGGTGAAACAACTGATAAACACGGTAGGTAGTGTTTATGATTATCTCTAAAAAATGTTGGCCAGACTACAGCTAGCCTTGTCTGCACTATTTACCTTATTTTTTCCTAACTTAAATACTCGTCGATACATCGAATTTTTTGTGGAAATTCACAAATGTCCCACAGCGGCATTCGTGTGAATGTGGATCCTTCGGAAATGAAGAGCTGACACTTTGGTACCAGCAGATGCTTTGGCACCAACCTGCAATATTAGTAGCAACGATGCACTTCCTCTGTCCAGGAGGCGCTCTCTGGAAGATCTTGGCTTGCAGGTCGGCGGGTAGTTGTGAGTATATTGGGAGCACAGTGAGCGGAGGCGCACTGTCCAAGTCTGCTAGTCGCTCTGTGAGCACCTGGAAACGAGACGTGGGCTTTTAATCATTTATCAGCCTTTCATGATCACACTGCAGGGTACAGAACTCTCTTCTCGTAAGAAAAAAAGGTAAATTAATCACTAGGTAGCCTAGATCACTCCGTGATGGTGTTCAGACCATTGAGTCACTGTTTGTTTATCAATATAAACAAACAGTGACTCAATCCTCAATCAAAACCTGACATGATACCAATGTATCATGTCAGGTTTTTCTTCGTTGTACGTTAGGGGTGTCTTAGATTTTCTCATGACACGTGAAATTAAAAGAAGGTAAGTTTTGTTTGTTTAAACACGTATACACGTAACCGACTTTGAAAAGGAGGAGGTTCTCAATTCGTCTGTATGTTTTTTTTTTGTTTTTGTTTTTATTACTCGACTCCGCCAATTATGGACTGAATTTGATGATTCTTTTTTTTGTTTGGTAGGTCACGCTTCAGAGATCGTCCCATATAAATTGTATTAACTTTGCTTGCGTAGTTTTTGAGTTAACTTCAATATTACGTATTTTTCTCACTTAGTTTACATGGACGATGTTTTAAGTTACTCTGTCACTGTTATTTACATAGCAGGTAGTAGTCGAATTTGTGTGGGGTAGCTACCAAACCTTTAAAAAAACGGTGGCAAAAAACGAATTTTGAAAACCAAAGACACCAACTTCCGAAATTAAAGTTATTTTTCACTTTTTTTGTGTATTTTTTTGGCGCACGGTTGTTTTGTTTTTTTCTTGTAATTTTTTTTTTTTCAGGTTTATTTCTGTCAGCTTGGTATTTCACTCCTTTCCTTCAAACCTGTGGGTCTTCGTTATAGCCAGATTGTGTCCAGTTCTGCCCTTCTTAAATCTATATTAAAATTCTATCGCTTTACGAAAAGACTAAAGAGTTTCTTACCTCGCAAGTTACTTCAATGTCTTCCTGACCTGGCATGAATATCAGAATGTCTCCCTCTTCCGGCTGCAAATGAATCTGGAGCGCCTGAAACAATAAAAATAATACGTTAATAATAGACACATTTGGGTGCTAATTATAACTGACAGGAAATCATATATTTGGGGATCGTAGGCCATTGAACTTGCTGAAATGCACTTGACCTTGACTTTAATTCTTTTTAGGACTGCCTGAAATAAACTCAAATGGATTTATGGCACTTCTGAGTTGTCAAGCAGTCGGTCAAACAGAAAGATGGTGGTAGTTGCCAATTCCAGAAATCTGCCTAGCCTTTTCCTATCTTTGTAGGGGTCGGCTTCCAGTCTAATCGGATGCAGCTGAATACCAGCATTTTACATGGAGCGACTGCCTATCGGATCTCCACAACCCAATTACTGAGTAATACGATACCCCTTGGTAAGACTGGTTGTCAGACTTTCGGGCTTCTGACGACCAGTAACGACTGTCAAAGATCTACAAATGACAGCCGGGACCAACAGCTTAACGTGCTTTCCGAGGCACGGAGGGGTCCTTGGTATGTAAAGATGGTCACCTATCCGATATCGATCGACGCGTGCGGCTATTATTAGTTAGCCACGAGCCCCTCTTGGTAGTAGTAGTTAGTATAGATAGTAGATAGTAGAGGTATATAGTTACTCATTCCAAAGCGTAGTAAATTCCTATGGAGAAGTACGAGTAAAAACACTCAATGGACACTCTGTTAAATATTCTGTCCTAAACAGGAGACCTGGAGTAAAAAGTTTTATGATCTAATTTGAAGAATTTTTTTAATACAAGCGGTTTTTAGTTTTGTTTACACGTAACTTTGGTTTTTTTTTCTAAAGAGAAAATTGTATGTAATTTTGTTTTCGTCAAAGAAATGACCTAGCATCAATCCTCAACTTTAACATATATTTATTTCAAAATTAATGCTGCAGTATTTTCGGCATAACAGAGGATCATGCTAAGCAATTTGAGGTTGGGTAGGCCCTTAAATAAGAGGGTTCAAAACTCTAATCTTGCAATTTCTAATACCTTATGCTATCAGTAAGTAATACTAACGGGTGCCCACAAATAAGCCTCGCATTCTTAAGCCTACACACTTAACATAATCAAATAATTATTACGAGTAAATACTAGGTACTACATAGTAGGTATTACCGATACATTGTTTTAAGCTACCATTTACCAGGTAATTTGTCTTTCATTGACTTGAATGTGCCCTGGCGACTGGGAATGTCATGCTCACTGAAATGTCTCGCTGGTGGTGGCGCGTGTGTCGGATCATTTAGCTCCCTTCAAAATGTTTGAGCTGAATGGTGCTGATCCATGCGTCATGTTCGTGAACGGGCGCCGTCAGTTGTGACTGGTCATCTCTTAGCTGCCATGGCTTATTTTAATTTTTGAATTGTTTTATGTAATAATTGCGGACGCTTTTAACGTGCTTTCTACATTGTTCTCACATGTATAATTTCAACATAAATGATGTAACCCACATATTGTAACAATATTTTGATTTAAAAGAGTGTCCATGGAGTTTCTTGCCCGTTCTTCTCCATAGGTACCTACTACGCTTTGGAATGGGCAACTAGCTTCATATTTCTGACTGACCGACTCCTTGACAATTCAAAAGTGCCTGTGAATGGTTTAATTGAAATAAATGGTTTGAATTTGAGTTTATGTACTTAGACGTCATTGTGACGTCATCGTCATTAGAATTTGCTTTGCTCATAGATTAGATACAACAATTAGCTACAGTACGGTGACCTAGTTGACTGTGGCCTTTACCCATTATTTATTGATTCAGTAACTAATTATAATTTTATTATTTACTTAAGAGCTCGTGCTTAATTAATTACAGCTGTACGGATCGATCCATTAGGTTAACCTACGTATGCGGGTTGGTCCGTGGATGGGATGGGTGACTATCTTTCTTTACGTATTGAAACTCCTCCGTGCTCCGGAAAGCACGGTCCCGGCTGTCATTCGTCAATCTTTGACAGTCGTTACGAGTCGTTAGAAACCCGAAAGTTTGACTACGAGTCTTACCAAGGGGTATCGTATTCCTGCCAGGGTTGCGAGGGTTGCGGGAAAGTCCGAAACGGATACCGGGACCTTGGCAACAGGCACCTGAAGGAACACGGGTTGGTTTTAGTCAGTAAAAGTCTGACACGCCCTTCCGCTCTGCCCAGAGCGGGAGAAGTCATTTGATGATTTCCCACCTTCAAAAAATAAAAAGGGTGTGTCGTATTACCCAGTTATTGGGTTGCATCTATATCAGCTGCATCCGGTTCGACTGGAAACTGACCCAACTAAAGTTGGGAACAGGCTAGGCAGATTGAGTAGGTACCTACAGGTATGTAGGTATTATTTAACAGATGGTGTCCTATATAAGATCTTACGAAGTGATTTTTCATATTATACCTAAGAAAATTCTTCAACATACTTTACACCGCCTTACTTGGAAAAGAATCTGGGATTATCTGGGATTTCTTCTTGCGGTTGAAGAACTGCATTGCGAGACTTGCATTTTTGTAGACGTTATGTTTTTGATGGGATCTCTTTTGTTTTTGTAGGTAGATACCCCGATACTGATACTGGGGGTCTACTCCCTAAGTCCGTCAACGAAGATACGGGCCCGTCCGAAAGTAGTTGATCACCTATACACAGGTGTCAAATAAAAAAAATTGCACAGGTCGTGTTTTCATTCATTCTTACTTTCTTAAGTCGGAGGCCCATAACTTCGGTCGAAATTACGGACTTAGTGCTTAGGGAGTAAATCCCCTGAACTTACATAAGTTTTACTAAAACGTGCGTCTATCTGCGGCATCGTAGGTACCTAGATCCGGCCTAGGTCTGTCTTTATTGCTCAAATATTATTTGGTGTATTCTGAATAATTTACATTTTAATTTTAAAAACATCGCCAGCTATCGTCCCACATAGTAAAGAACGTGGCGATACTCATTTCTGTCTGTTTTAAGAAGTGAACCTTCATTATGCTGATAAAATAAGCCAGATTTAAATGCACAATCTGATATTGCTATCAATTTTCATGACATAATAGATACCCTAATCTCTACGGAAGTCAGTATAAATTATTCAATTTAAATCCAGAAATCCTAACACGACATTGTTGCATGCAGTCTTGTCACAAAACATACAATCAGATTATCATAAGGCGCTTGCCATAATCCGTAGCAGAGAGAGAGATATCAACGATAAAGTTTGGTTACATAAAGACTGAGAAATATTTAATCTCTACGGAAGCCAGTTTTACATAATTCCATTTAAATCCAAAAATCCTAACACGACATTGTTGCATGCAGACTCGTGACAATGAAATAAAAACTTAAAAGAAAAAAAAAATTTTTCAGCCAAAGGTAGAATTCTCTATAACTGTGTTACAGAAGCCAGTCTCCTCTCGTAATAAAAAGTTATTTTTTTTTTTCGATATTTGACATCAAAAAAAAAAAAACAGGAAAGAAAAGAGACTAGGTACAATTTTTAAATAGACAAAACATACAATCAGATTATCATAAGGCGTTTGCCATAATCCGTAGCAGAGAGATATCAACGATAAACCTGGGTTAATTAAGACGGAGAAATATGTAATCTCATTATTATCAAAGAGTTGCAGCTGGGATAACGAAGATTAGCAACTCTCGAGATAAAAACGTGTTGCGGTAAAACGGGAAATGCAACAAATCCCGATGTGTGTTAAAAATCTTCAATACATATAGTAAAAAAAAGAATAGTCCTGACTATATAACTCACTGACTGACTGACTTAACGATGCAAGAAGTGCAAAAAAGTATCGATATATATCGTATCGATATTTACAAAAAATATCAATACCGATTACGATATATCGATGAAATTTTCGCTAAAATATTTTTACTTTATGAAGTTCAAGTTTTTAAATACCAAACTAGGAAAAAAGAGTATACTTTTTACAGCTCTGAATTCCAGCGGTTTTAGTCAGTGGCGACAACGGTTGCTATTTGAAATGTATCGTATTTGACATATTTTCGATACTTACTTGATATTTTATATCGAAATAATAATTATCGCGTAAAAATATAGATATATCGACAAAAAATATCGTAATTTCGATATTTTTTCTGCAAGCCTAGACTGACTTATCAATGCCCGGCCCACACCCTTGGACAACAATTATTTCATATTAATTATTTATTTAGTTTTTTGTAATATATATGTAATTATTTATTTATGTTTTCTGCCCAATATCCATAAAAAATAACAAAGAATCATATTGTCCGGTCATGGCTAAGCTGAAGCTTGTAAATGCCAGCTTGGTACACATCACAATCACAAGTAATGAAATAATTTGCAGACCAACCAAGATTTCACAATAACCAGCAGCTAAGAAGGTTTCTACACATCTCACTATGTCATTCAAGCGTGAAGATTTACATCTCATGCATAGTTAAGAGATGCGACACTGATCAAGTCATCAGTATAAATCATAATAGCTTGCTGTCAGTTTGTCCATTTGAAGATTGAAGATGAATGCGAGAGATAACCATGTTTAGCGGACAATGCCCAGCAAATAGATACTGTTAATGTAGTAATGAGAACAATTATAGGGCGTGTCCTTCTTCCGTCGAACTATGAAAGAATACTTTGTTCATGCCGTGGAAAATGATACATGGAGGCTGGATAGTACTCCTAATAAATTATCATCATTTGCTTAGCCTTTTTGCAACTGAATGCAGCTGAATAACTCCTAACAAATACACTTTGATTATGGTCATCTGCGGTGCCAGTTTTCTAATTTGGACTAATGGCGAACAGTGACCAGTTCATACACAGGCTTGTCATGTGTCAGTGCTATATTGGTAAAAAACCTTTTAAGGAAATTATTTTTCTATATTTTTACACCAATTACTTAAAACAATTACTTAAAAGGGTCAGTATATTGTCAGCAGTCTGTCGTAATTAATTAGTTAATTGAATATGAACATCTGTTTGCTTACTACTGAATGGAAAAGAACTGGCGAAATGTGGGTGTACTACAGGTATACCTCTGCCCAACCCTTCGGGGGAACAAGACGTGATGTTGTAATTATATGTAAGTACGTATTTAAATGAAAAGTTGACACATAATGTATGCTTTTCACCAGGTAAATTGGGTGCATGAAGTCAAAGAACAATATTGTGTGAATTATGTATTTGAATTGTTTGTTACGTAGGTTATCGTTAAAGGCACAGTATAATAATGTAACAGTATTATTTATCGGCAGTGACCTTGAAATAATTACCTACGGTCGCTCGGTACATAAACCGTCTGCGTCCGTTCGTAATTGCCACGCACTTGAGAGTGAGAATGTTGCATACTGTTATACACTGAGATTTCGAAGCACGGCGTCGTTTCGGCCGTTTTCTATGAATACATAATACTGTTACCTATTTACACTGTGTTGTAGGTAATTACTCAATTACTTATAAGTAAACCAACAATATACTGTACACAAAAGGTCATTCACATTTTAAAATACTAAGAACAATTATTGCGCAAATAGATGCCAATTAGTTGAAGGTAAACAACAATGCACGTATTTTGGCGCCGACCTGACTAACGATTAGCATTTAGTAATAGGTATTACATAAACGGTTAGTTATTTATGCTAATATACTATTGGAAGGTATTATTTAAAAGGCAGATGTGAGTGGAAACGCCAGGACCCCGGGACGCCCAAGAAGGACATTGTAGGTATAGCGAGCTTATTGGTGATGTTTTTCAGAAAGGTCAGGTGCGTGCGTAGTAGAGCGAGGCCCCATTAGTGCGTTGCGCTGCGTTGCGTCGTCGCTGCGTCGTTTTCCATATATTTTTTATGACATGCTCCGTTAGACCGTTGCGTCGTCGTCGCGCGCGACTTTTCAACGGATCGACGGACAAGAGACGAAGCGGGGGGAGGGTGATGCGCTGCGCTGTCGGAGGTGCGCTGCGACGACGGACAGTGATCCACTGTTCCGATTCATTGTGGAGACTGACTGGGTGCGTGCGTCCGCCTCTTGCGCTGCGTCGTCGTGCGTCGTAGCAACGCAGGTGTGGCATACAATGCGTCGATCCATTGCGACGACGCAACGCAACGCACTAATGGGGCATCGCTCGTACTCGCAACCGGCGGCGACGTGCGTGTATGCCCAGAGGCCCTAGTGCGAGTTTCTTTTAACCATCTCGACTTTACGCATCGACCGCGTACAGCGCTCCGATTGGCCCTTCACCAGTGAAGGTCAGTGAAGGGCCAATCGGAGCGCCGAACGTGTTGGATGCGTAAAGTCGAGATGGTTAAAAGAAACTCACACTAGGGCCTCAGATGTATGAACGTAAACGAAGCAAAAGGAGTATAAGGATCGTAGCAGGTGGCGTTGTGTAGTTTCTGCCTACCCCCATGGGAAAAGGGTGTGAGTTTATGTACATACTACGTAAGTAAGTATTATGCGATTGTAATGCTGTTTATAGTAATATGGACTATGGAGGGGTAGATAAAATTATTATTGCCTTAACGATTTTTTTCGTCGTTTTTTGCTCGGAACTCTTCGTAAATTCGTAGTCCGAGTCGCACTTAGCCGTCTTCAAAAAGGAGGAGGTGCTCAATTCGCCTGAATGTAAAAAAAAAAAAAAAAATATGTTTGTTACTCGATTACTCCGCCAATTATGAATAACGTATTTTTCCCACTTAGTATTTATCGACGATATGTCGACGATGTTTTAAGTTACTCCGTCACTGTTATTTTCATAGCAGGTAGAGGTATTCGAATTTGTGTGAAAAATTAAAATAAAAAAAAATAAAATTGAAACTTAGGACACCGACTTCCCAAATTAAAGTTATTTTTCACTTTCTTAGTGTTTTTTTTGAAGTGGGATGTTTTTTTTTTTTCATTTTTTAGTTGTGGTACCTAGCTAGGTACCCCTTTTTGGAAGGCGGTTTAATAAACATGTTGCGTTAATTTCGTCTATCTACAACTAAGTAGGTAGGTATGTATGTATAAAAGCTACAACATTGTCACGACACCGGACTCCGGAGTTCAATGAACGAAACTGAAATACTAGTAAGCTGTACAAATTCAATTAGCCAGGCAATCGATACTGCGACCGCCGCGCCTAGCCGACGCTGAAATCATTTGAAATGGCAGCCATTTTGTATCGGGACACTAATGAATGTACCTAACCTAATGAGTGTAGGGTGCACTCGTAATTTTTTTTACTAGTGCGGTTCACTGTTTTTTTTTTATAAAGAATTTACTAATGTTGGTTGGTTGGTACTCAATTAACACAGTTAGTTGTGTCAATATTATAAATCAAAGAGAAAGAGTATTTATACTTTCCATGGTCTAAATTCTATTGCAACCATAGATAAAATAAATTATCTATGATATTGTCTATCATAGATTATTATTTTATCTATGGCAATTTTACTTTTTACCAACATTTACAAAATTATCATTGTGTTAGAACGTGATTAAAACTTTATCCCGATCGCATAATGCTCGCCTGTTCGTGACTGCGAGAATAGAGGGGTAATACTAACGCCACGTAGCGTAGCCCGCCACCCGACGAGCATTGATAAAGCGGGGAGCGGTTTGTAACAGGAAGGGCTATTGCTTACCCGCTCTTGTGAGCAACGGATATACAAAAAATCTTTTAGTGTATGGCTTCCCCGAGAAGGAGCGCGGGGTGCGGGGCGAGAGGCGCGCGCACACCAACGTCATTCGTGAATCAGTCCGACGCTGCCCGTTGACAGCGGTGAACGTGTTCACGGAAGATCCACGCGTGTTTATTTTTTACGTGACTACTACACATGGTACGTAATGGAACCGTTAGAATGTTATACAGTTAAAACTGAGTTGCAAGATAGTCCCATAAAAGAATGTCGGATAAAAACTGAACCGTTTCAAGATATATCTATAGAAGAATGTCAAATAAAAACTGAACCGTTTCAAGATGATCCCAGAGAAGAATGTCAGATAAAAACAGAAAAATTACAAGATCAACCCATAGAAGAATCTCCTATAAAAACTGAAATAATGGATGAAGATTTTGTACCAGATACTCCACATGAGGAAGATAAGGTGCCGGAAGATCCTCTTGAGCCAACGTTGTATAAAAAGCGTTTGGATTCACAAGCGAAACTTATGATTCTCAATGTACACAAATATTTTCGGAAGTTTAGAATAATTCGAGCAAAGGAAACAGGTACTAACTAATGTTTAATTTTCAAAAAACTTCGTTCATACTCATTTCTTCCTTATACCACTAGCTTTTGGTCCCGGCTTCGCTCGCGTAGAGGTCAGAAAATATCTCACGGGAGCGTACTAACGGGATTAAAAGTACCCTGTATGTTAATCCAGGTTATAAACTATCTGTGTGCGAAATTTCATCCAAATCGTTGAGGCCTTTTTGCGCCAATCCAAAACATACATTCAGACAAACAGACAACGGACAAAAATTCTTCGTTACTATTTTATTATGAATGTATTTACATATATAAATATATAGACTAACAGCGCCCGCTGTTTACCCGCGTACATCCCGATCCTGTGGGAATATCGGGATAAAAAGTATCCTATGTCCTATTCCAGGTCATGGTCTACTCCTGCGCCAAATTTCATTCAAATCCGTTCAGCCGTTTTAGCGTGAAAGCGTAACAAACAAACAAACTCACTTTCGCATTTATAATATTAGTTAGGATTAGGATTCTTAGGTCAAGACAGCTTTTAAGAAATGTTGTACAAATGTAATGGAGACCTTAAATCATTTTAGAAAATTATTTAATTTTCTTTTTTCTTCAGGCGAAGACATGAACGTCAATATGGTAGTGGCAGAGGCTACCGGCGTGTCCGAATCCGCAGTGAGTAAACTATTTTCTTTATATATGCATAAAGGCACAGAAAGGGCGATAAGACCTCCAGATAAATCAAGAACTAGAAAAAGAAAGACTGACATTGTAGTTGATGCAGGAGAAGACTCGGCGACTGTAACTGTCAAAAACAATAAACGCAAAAAATAATTTGTCTTTATTTAAATCTAAATAAGCTGATTTGAAATGTAAATACAGGATAGAGCTTTGATAAGTCAATAAAACTATTGATTTAATTCAATATTAAAACCTACAAAGGGTAGTGATTCTAGCTGGTCGAATGTTGCATTTTGTTTATAAATAAAGCAATTAGTTTAAGGCATGAGAACATTGTTAAAACTAGCTCAAATCATTGTACTAGAATGTTTATGAGTACTACATAATTTTTTTCAAACATGCTTGGAAATTCGAGCATTATTTTGACAACCTTCTTCGAGATAAATCAAAATTGCTGTACTGGTAAAAAACAAGTGCGGCCAGCAAAGTTACTATGAAAATCCATATCTAGCGTGTTTAGCGGCCTAGTAAATTACTATGAAAACTCATATCTGTCGTGTTATTTAAAAATGGAACGAACTTTTTACTTCAACACAAGGCAACCAAGGAGGTAACTTATCAAAGATTTTATTTAAATTTCGAATTGGCTTGCAAATAGAACAAAGAAGAAACAAATGAACATATTGGCGCATGAAAAATGATAGTTGTTCGTCATTGATTCTGGAATTTCTATTTAATTTACTCAGTTTGAATTTCCGCGCGTTGTTTGAGAAAAGTACTATACAAGCCTTGGCCGCAATTAGGAATTGATGGACTCACGCATGAGTGCCTCGGCTTCGCCTCGGCCCTCATTTTCTCGATCGTCCATCAATTCCCTTATTGCAGGCCGCGACAGTAATGTACTATAATAACATGAATAAAAGTATGTATTTCAATAAAAAAATAATTTCATTTCATCTTGTTAAAGTAACCTCGAACAACAACTTTATTTTTACATACATTATAGTACACACATTTAAAAAAAAAAAAGCGCGACCTTGTAGCGTGTGCAGTGGGGACTGACTACCCCGCCTGTGCCCCGCATCCCGTCGACGACGACGCGCGACCATCAGGCTGTCACAGTCAGGCTAGTCTCGGGTCTCGGCAACTTAAATAATTGTAGTTTGTGCTCGGCATTAAGGTGGCGGTACTATTGTAGAATACCTATTCGTCATTAGTTTAGCTACAATGCCTACAATAGGGTATTCGACTGGAATTTTTGTTAGGCGCTTTGAGTGATATTTGGTAGGGGGTAAACTTATGGATTCGCGTAGTGCTGGGCTATAGAATATAGATGGCGCTAATACCATTTTTTTTTTAACCGGTGCAATGGTTATGATATGCACAGTATTCATCATCATCATCATTATCATTCTGTTTCCCTGTATCCCTACAAAAAAGAAACTATGTACACACGGCTACACAACAAGCTATAAATTTCCAGTATAAGCTGACCTCGCATTGAACGGAAATCCTATACAATGCGAGATCAGCATAAACTGGAAATATATAGCTTATGTGTAGCCGTGTGTACTATTAAAAAAAATAAGTACCTACAGAACTTATTTCATCTGAATTAATTTAACTTTATGAAGGACATTCCAATAATTTTAATATCTAAATTTTTTTTATTTTATATTTCTTATAATATCTCAATGTCAATCTTGATTCTGATATACCACTGATTGTATGCATTTTGCATGCCTTACGGTAGAATCACTTAAAACATGTACTTTTAATAACAACATGGTAACAGAGTTTTCTGCAAAAATAAATTTGATTTGGTTTAAAAAAAACCGGCCAAGTGCGAGACGGACTCACGCACGAAGGGTTCCGTACCATTATCTGTAAAAACGAAAAAAAAATGACGTTTGTTGTATATTTATTTTGTTCTGTTTTTAAGTATTTGTTGTTATAGCGGCAACAGAAATACATCATCTGTGAAAATTGCAACTGTCTAACTATCACGGTTTATGAGATACAGCCTGGTGACAGATGGACAGACAGATAGCGAAGTCTTAGTAATAGGGTCTCGTTTTACCCTTTGGGTACGGAACCCTAAAAATAGACTGTAAACTTGTCGGATTGTCGCCTGTGGTTTCGTATGAGACACGGATGGTTCAATTCAATATGCTCGATTAAATAGTCACATAAACGTAACAACTTATTTAAATAAATTATGTCATACACAGGGCTCTAAAAGCGAGATATTCGAATTAATTGCAAAAGCGAGTTTATCCGCGCATTCTTGCACCGAGCGGGAATCGAAGTTGTAACGCGGTCGGGGCCCGCAGTTCGTTGACACCGACTGATAGGGTTACCATGTTCGTACTTGATATAGTACGAATAAATTTGGGTCAAATTGTTTCAAATGTAAAAGAGAAAATTTATTAAATGGTAACACTGCTTGATTGAAGTATCATATGGTACTCAAATGACGTTGAAAGGGCGCTGTTGGTAAACAGTTGTATTGTGTATTGAAAGAACAAGATGGCAGCGTTCAGTTCCGATTTAGGTCACCATCTGCCTAGCCTTTTTCCAACTCTGTTGGGGTCGGCTTCCAATCTAACCAGATGCAGCTGAATACCGGTATTTTACATGGAGCGACTGCCTATCTGACCTCCACAACCCAGTTACTGGGTAATACGATAATCCTTTGGTAATACTGGTTGTCAGACTTTCGGGCTTCTGGCGACCCGTATCACTGATCTCTGACAGTTGTTTAACGGTTTAACGTGATTTCCGAGGCATTCTTGTACAGCTAAGATGGTTCAATTGAGCCATTGGCTTCTGTATCATTTTCTAGAATAAATGAATGCCTGGCCTACAGGCTTTAGGTAGGTTCCGGGTTTAATTGTTTATGCATTTGGCATTTGTGTCTGTTAACGTACAAATAAGTACGAGTAAATCCGAGTGTGACGTAGCGGTTTTTTTTTTACCTAAGGCAAATGGAATTGAATAGCTCTCTTTATTATTTACACCATAAAAAATACAGATATAAATGTAGAAAAGATTATGTATGATGTGGAAAATTGTTACAATCGTGACGAGAAATAGAAAAGATCACTGATGCTGAGATTTATCGATGTATATAAAATTTATAAAAAGTATAATAAATTACCATGTGATTCTTTACAAACTGCTCAAATGAAAGCGTTGCTGTGGGAAAATTGTCACAACATATTAATGGGGTCATGAACTTATGACTTGGTCACCTATGAGCTAGTTTGCCGGTCGTTTCAATGTTGACAAAGACAAATAGAAATGGGTCATCGTCGAACCACAACTGGCGGTTATTTGAGCAGTTGGTTGACCTTCTCCTTATTAGGCCGGATTGGCGGCTTTGTTATCTTTAATATTCGAGCGCAGGAGATGCTCTTTACATTTTTTTGGGATTTTCGGTCCTATTGTAATTAACATTCGAAGTTCAAAGAAACAAGACAAAAACACTGTGAAATAAAAGAATTAAAGAAAAAACTGATTTATCGCAAAAATTCTTCTTTCTGATTGTAAGTCCGTACAAAGTCACAATTTTTTAAAATAATTTCTTATTTTCCCCTCGCCCAACGCATGGTAACACTACGCTGCGCGGGCGCTGCAGTGAGCGGCATTCTAACAATTCGCAATGCTCGTGATAAGCTAGTTTGTGAACTATTTGCATCGGGGACGCTTTTATTTATTTCTAATCTTTATAGCTATGACTGAGTTTTCATATTTTATTTTTATGCATTTTTACCTATATTTTAATCATGCATGTACTACTTTCAACTGATAGTGCCTAGATTAAGAACGGATACTAACAAGAACAGAAATATGCAGTACCTTTGTACTCATTTTTATAATTATGTCGTATCTCTATGTATTTTACTGTGTGTACATAAATAATAAAATAAATTAATAATAAGAACAAAGCAAGGAGGTTTGTACTGGAGAAAAACACCTTGAAGACTTCACATCATCAGCCTACAGCAGTCCACTGCTGGACCTAGCCCTCTTTGCTCGCCATTCAACTCAATTCTCGGCAACTCTCATCCAGCTGCAACCAGACACTCTGCGAAGATCGTCGCTCCACCTAGCCTGAGGGCGTCCTACCTAACGTTTGCCGGTCCCCACTCAAGAACACGTCTACCCCCACAGTCATCGGTTATATAGCTAATATTGCCGGCCCATTGCCACTTCATCTTGCTTACTCTGGGAGCTATGTCGACAACACCATTTCTGTGCCGGATCACTTCCTTCTAGATTCTATCTATCAGAGAGATTCCAAGCGTAGTTCATTTCATAGCTTACCTACAAGAAGAAGAATAGACAAAATGACAGATAAACAATCACAATCTGTCATTTTGCCTATTCTTCCGTCAATAAAACCCGTTTCTACGGTGGTCATGCTACGAGTGCTGATGTGGTGAACAGGCGCTGTGATCAATTCTCTTTCCTACCCTCTAGGAGAAGAAGCATCCACCTTTGTAGTAGGACTATCACAGGCTAATGTTAATTATATGGAGGACTGTGACTAAGAAGAATGAGACTCGCACATACCAGGGAAGCATGGCCCAAAAGGGAAGACGCCTATACTCAGCAGTGGGTGGAACAAGCATGCCAATGATGAAGATATATGTTTATATGCTAACTTCTTATATTTTTTATATACACGTGTTTTATGGCTAAGTAATAACAAGTACGGCTACTACAAGCTATGGTTGCCGGGGCTGGTCCTTGGATGGGAGACCATCTTAACAAACCGAGACTCCTCCGTGCCTAGGAAAGCACGTTAAGCAGTTGTTCCCGGCTGTAATTCGTAGATCTTTGGCAGTCGCTAAGGGTCGTCAGAAGCCCGAAAGTCTGATAACCAGTTTTATTAAGTGGTATGGTATTGCCCAGTAACTGGGTTGCAGAAGTCGCTCCATATAAAATACTGGTATTCAGCTGAATCCAGTTAGATTGAAAGCCGACCCCAACATAGTTGGGAAAAGGCTAGGCAGCTTGACGTGTTTCTGTGACTATATTTTTTTTCTTTCTACATGACTTCTTTAGTACGAGTTTTAGTTCCTCATAAATTCCATTAGTTACGCAGAATAGAAATGTCACAAAGAAAACACCGGAATTCTACAATTCTAGGCAAAACATGGAATAATGGAATACATTACTGGCAACAATTTCTATTTCCTTACAATCACGAGCTACGATTGCAACTGTACACCAATTATGGAGTCTGATTACTTTTTTTTAATTTGAGGAAGCTAGCGTTACTTAACCTATGAATAATAATTGTAATTGGCTAAACGACGTGTAATTGCTATGCTTACGTAGAGGTGTTGCTCGGGTTACTGGTTGCGGTCGGTCAGTTGTGGAATATAGTAGTTTTTTATGATGATTCAGAGGAGTTCTAGGTTAAATAGAAGAATGTTGAGCAATAAAAGTTTTTCGTTTTTTCACCACGATTTTTACGGAATGCCTTATATCTCTATGGTTGACGTCTTCAGGAGTTGAGTAGAATAAAGATATTTTGGAGAAAAGCTGAATAGTTGTAGAGGAGACGCCATAGGTCATGAAATTCCAAAGCAACCAAAGCATATCCAACCAAACGCAAGATGCAGCAAAGAGAAGAGAATGCAAAGAGCAATGCCGCAAAAAACCCAATGGAATTTCGAAAGTAATTTGCACGTGTACAATGGCTTGAGAACAGTCCGAATCTTGGACATAGTAACCTCGATAACTAATTTATCAATCAAGTCAATTTAACATATTCAAAAGGTTAACGAATATGACTTCTGTCAACGAATACTAAAATTTTTTGCACCGAAGTTGCTATGTATGAATATAGATATGAACTATGGATATGGGTTGGAATTTAGAGCGAAACTGGACTTAAGTTAATAGTTTTGATGTCGATTTCATAAAACAAAAAATTACTCGGAATAATAGCTAAGTAGAGCTGGTGTCTTAGCTATTAACCCAAGTAATTTCTTGTGTTAAAAGTAAAAAGAAACGGGTAAAAAAAGAAACTCACAACCTCTCGTTCGCCAGTGGAATTGCTCAACTATTTTAGATAAGACAGAATGTAATTTATACGTGTAGGTACCTATGTTGTATATTTCGAGTGCTTTCAACCACTTATGCCAATTTCAGAAATGAAGAGATCCGTATAGGAATAGGTAACCGACATTGCCCGAAGAATTGCCAAACTTAAGTGGCAGTAGGCAGGGCACATTGCTCGCAGAACAGATGGCCGATGGGGCCGAAAGATTCATGAGTGGCGACCGCGTACCGGAAGACGCAGCGTCGGAATTGGAAGGCCTCCCACAAGGTGGACGCATCACCTAGTGAAGGTCGCAGGATTCCGCTGAATGCAAGAAGCACAAAACCGAACGAATTGGCGGTGGTTGAGCGAGGCGTATGTCCAGCAGTAGATGTTTTTCGGCTGAAATGATAATGAATGCTTACAACGCTACAAGATTCTTTTGGCGCGTGACCATCATCGGGGCTAACGTCGCCATCTTGTTTCGTCAATACAATCTCTGTGATAATCCCCTAAATGTTTCCGTGATGTTAACCAAGAACGCCCTCCTGTCAATGTCAGTCAGGCGCCAAAAGGTCCTTTGTGTGACAACTGACAATGTTTTATAGAGCGTTCATTCATACTTGTCCCGTGACGCGATGGTAGCACTGTTCTGTCTGTCGCCATTTTGAACTTTATTGGTATTGGAACTAAGCTTGACAAGCAATGGTGCCAACATGACGGCAAGGGACAAGTTATAGTGAACGGTCTGTAGAACTATTCGTATTTTACCGAGGACATCTTAGTCTGCATGTCATTGCACTAAAAGCTCAAATTTCATCCTGAAACTTTCAGCTGAACTTTGAGAAGTATTTTAATATGAAAACCTATTTACATAATATTGCAATAGATTCTGAACAGTTTGCATAGTTCAAGACTCGCGTGTATTTTTATTAAAATTCAACATTTCAAGCACGATAAATAATTTGGTAAATACCAAAACATTGATATGGAAAATGGCGTGACTATGGTAATGGGAATGGCTGACGACAATTTAACAAGTTAACTTCCAAGGTAGTCACGCGATGTTAGGTTTGTTTATAAAAGAACGAGGGAATTCAATAAATGATAAATGGTCAGAAGCTAGACGGTCCGTGTTAAAGGTGTCCGTCCGAAGACTTGACTGTCTGACATGAAGTAGATGCTTATGAGGAGTATATTTTGTAAATTACAGCAAGATGCGAGGAGAATGCTAATACTTATCATTCATAATGTCGCAGTATGATGACAAGGAGCCTGGAGAAACTATTCTGGTATTAAACCAAAAGTAGCTATACAATGTAATATTGTTTCTAAATTAAAACTTTGTTTCCTTGGTCTTAGATCTGGATTGGAATTGTTCAACATGACAGCGGTGTACGACTGATTTAAGCCCGACTAGTCGTAGTCAGCGCTTCACCTCCACATTTACCTATTATGCACATGGCCAAACTGTGGAACTCTCTGCCAGCGTTAGTATTCCCTTTCCCGTATGACTCGTCAGCCTTTACAGCAAGAGTGAAAGGGCATCTTCAGGTCACACTCATTTCATCATAGACCTCATCCATCACTTTTCATCAGGCGAGATCGAGGTCAATAGTAGGCAATAGAAAAAGCCCTGGGGTAGTATAATGAACTATTAACGCCATCAGTATTTCACTGCGAAAACGGGATGATGCTATCGACTTTGCATAGCTCCGTCTCTCTCTCACACTGGGAAATGGTGGAATTAATACTTCATAATACGGCGTCTGAAGCTAAAAAGGGAGTTATAGTAAACCAGTAAAAGAAATACTTAACGTGAAGGAACTTACCTGTTTAACAGCACCATCCACGTAGTCTTCACAGACGTTCTTAGCGAAGAAAGTCTCAACAGGGAACGTACGTCCGGGGATGGTGAATGTGGGCACGTTGCCGAAGAACGTTGAGAACTTTGTGGAGTCCATGGTGGCTGAGGTCACGATCAGCTTCAGGTCGGAGCGACGGGCCACCACCTGCGGGAGAGAGATTTGAATCAGTCCTGGGTTATACTTTAGGAAGACATCATATACTCGTACATAGATTGAACCGAAGTATTACTTTTATTATTATTGGATATTTATGAAATAAATTTTGCATGACTTTTAAAAATGTTATATACATTATATTTATTCTTTCGTATTTATTTATATACAAGTACGCTAGTAGTAATGTATTATGTACAAGTACGCTAATTAATAGTGCCGTGCTTTCCTATAATTTAGATACATGCGAGATCTATAATTATGATAAAGATTCTGGGTTTATGCTGTGTATGTATTTAGTAGGTAAGCCTTTATAAATAAATAAATAAAAACCCGGCGTAGTAAAGGAGTCTGTTAACGTTCGTTTAACCAGGAAAACCTGGATGTGATATACAATTAGAGGTAGCGCACCAAGAGAGTCCTGTGGGTTTAAAATGGTCACATTAGCAATTCCTGCAAAAGCTATTAATTTCCTGAATTTTCAGCTGTCATTAGCAATTCCTCTCATTTGACACAAAAGCAATTCATAATTTGTGGACCATTTTACGAATCTCCATAGAAAACTGTCAAACAGATGAATTATTTCGTAATATGAATCGCACGCAGATCATATTATGAATTGTCAGTTTGTGACATTTTACGATGATTCATAATGTTTTCCTATTATGATTCTGCCAAAGTGGCTGTTTTAAGCCCCCTGCTGAGTCCCGCTCTATCCCCGGTGTCTACTAAACGTTCCCTTTGAGTTGTTGTATACCCATACCCAAAGCCCCTAACTAGTGATTCAAGTGAATCAGAGCTCTTTACGTGTCAAAGACGGCCATTGTATAGTTTCAGCCGACAACAATATGTTTAAAATACTTAATACGCCTTCAACATCATAACCCTTCTTTGGACTGGACGGACGGTGGGTATGGGCATAAAATACATGAATTTCAGGATTGACACCATCACGTGTGTTAAATCTTCTATTTTCAAAAATTCAAACAGTGTTCTTTGTAATAAATAACTTTATTATACACACGGAATCTTATTACAAAGTCAACCGACTTGCTTCGTAGCTCCATGATCACTGGCTTTGCACCGCCTTTTACAATTAAAAACGACTTTTGCCCCACCCAGAAATAACGAGAATGAACAGTCATTTCTAAGTGTTGCCAAAGTAAAAATAATACATTCAGCTGCCATATTAAAAAAAACATTTAAAAGTTTGTTACATTAGTAATCACTTATTCTTTGACAGTGTTGCCACAGTGGATATTATACTTCGGTATTGAAATAATACATTTTTAAAATTCAAATCAAACTTCCGTAATAATCGATAATTTTTAGTAGAATTACAACTTATTTTCACTGAATGAGGCAAATGTATCTAAAAAATGCACAATATTTATTTAAAGTTAAAACATAAATTTGAAACAAGCTAACACGTGTAATCAAATAGGTTCGTTGTGAGAATGAGACGTTCTTACCAGAATGATTTCAGTGCTTGGTCAGACTGACTAAACGCTCTATATTTATCTTTGGTAAAAGTACAATGACTTACAACCAGTTTCTTCATCAAAAGTAACAGCCAAAGTAACAGTCAACTGTTCTTTTGCACTGTTCTATTTTCAATCCTCGGCGCTGAGGCGAGGGTTGTAAATCCAGCAGCGTGGAAGAACAGTTGACTGTTACTTTGGCTGTTACTTTTGATGAAGAAACTGGCCGTTAAAAAGCAAGTGTCCTCGGCACAACGGTTTTGACTTGATCGACAGGTCGTGATTTACTGAAACAATTTTCGTTCACTTCACCATTTTCAGCGTTCCAATAACTCAATTAAAAAAACATAATTAAATTGTCATTTCCTCGCATTTACATCATTATTAATGTTTGTATTGTAATTATGTACCTTCGGAATTCTGAAAGTGACTAAAATATCCTATTCGTAGCGATCGATTTAAAGTTGACGTTATTATTTCACGGTCTATTGCATGCGCGTGATTAAGCTTGCGCAACACAAAAGAATTCAGGTGAAAAAAAAACTGTAAAATATTTCAGACAGGCTATTTGTAGATACTTCGGTAACAATAGAAGTAAATGAAAAAATAAATGAAGTGTAATTGATTGGAGCGAATGTTAAGAATTCTAAAGAGTTTTTGTTGTGCCTATGTCCTTGTGGCGGTAAAAGTTGGGAATACCTGAAAGGACATAAAAATGTAGGTTTATTATGGGTTTAAAGCCTTTGATCTCTACTAATTCAAGGCTAGCTTCTTTATTGTAGATTTTAGAGACACAATAACTTCGTTTTCTCAACAGTGCAGCAGTGTACGGATAACTACGTTACTAAAAAGAATATTCAAATGGAATTATTTCAATATCAATTTTACCAACGAAAAATTCATCCAATAGCTCTATATTAGTAGGTACTATCTTTTATTTGCACTCCATTTAGGTACTATCCATTTAATCCAGTCGCTCGGAAAATTAAATTCCATATTTTCTCAAAGAATATATTTCACAAGCTGTTTGTGAATATTGGTTGCACTTAGCTAATATGACATGGCCAGGCAATGAGATATAGATTATACTGGAATTGCAAATGGCGTACTTTATGGCATTGATTTTTCAGCTCATAATAAAGAAAATAAAATATAAGTAAAAATCTTTTTAAAAACAAGCTTTTAATTAACCCAAACGGATTTTCTCATGGCCACTTTCCGGCTCCATCATCAGAGCCTGAACACCACCTAGTGTCAAAGCACTGGTTAATACATAGCCAATAAGTCCAAACACGATGGTGCTATCTTGTCTATTGAGGAGCTCATATGGCCAACTTTCGGCTCCATCATCAGACCCGCTCCATGGTATCATTTTTTCAAAATATCTCCGTAGTTATATAAGTATGCTAAGTTTCAGCTCAATCGGATGGCAGGAAGTGCTTGAAAAATGGATGACAATTGGAGTAATCGGAAACACATACGAACAGAGCAAGCTAATATAAAGCTTGTAAAAACCATGTAATTTTCTTCGAGGGGTTTTTAATATGTAATTCTATCTAAGTAGACTTTGTTTACAAAACAAAACCAATGACGTCTCTCAAGTTGAATCATGTTTTCGCCAAACTCACAAAGAGGTAGCCTCTTAACGCCATCAGATTAGATTCTACCCAATTCATTTAGAATGGAACATTTAGAGTAAGCGATCCCCTGGGTGCTCAAATACGCCACACGAATGACGTCACTAAGGACAAAGTTGGGGGCTAAAAATAACTCCCAGCGTGTCTAGACTATACGCAGTTACAAAGGATGTTGTTTGTAACGGAATTTTATAGATGCTGTGCGAGATGGCGATAAAATTTTACGGGTTGGACGTATATGGAACGAGTAGTTAGATTTTTTGAAAATACGAAGTAGTAAAACGAGGTTTTGCGAAGTTTGAACTGTTGTTGTGAGTTTCATAAAATGGTAGAAATATATTGTAAACTAAAAAAAAATCAATAATAATGAAGTGGAGCGGAGTGAAGTTTTTCTCAATTTGACAGATTATTGTGGCACTAGCCAAACGTTTAGAAGTTTCGAGTGGCAATTTTAGGTACCATTTGCTTTGTGGTGTTAGGTTTTTCGTAATTAAATTGTTGGCAATATCCTTAACTTTAAGTACAGTTCATTAAAAGTAGGTTGGTTTATTCACACAAACAATGTAAGTTGATAGATAGAATACTCTTTATTAACTGCCTACACCATAAAAAATCCTACTAATATTATAAATGTGAAAGTTAGTGTGTTTGGATGTTTGTTACTCAATCACGCAAAAAGGGCTGAATGAATTTGGATGAAATTTGGCAAACAGATAGTTTATGACCTGGATTAACACATAGGATATTTTTTATCCCAATATTCTGACGAAATCGAGACTTACGCGGTTGAAACCGCAGGGCGCAGCTAGTACCTCCTTCTGCGAAGCAGTAATGCTCGCGAAGGAGGAGGCGGAACGCGTGAGGGAAAGGCAAAGTTTGCGCCCTCACGCCCCTAACCGCCGCCATTGGAGACGCCCTGGGCGTCGGGAATCCCAGGCGGATTCCCGGCCACCATAGGCGCGGGCTTGCGGACGCCGAGCAACGGGCAGCTCGCCGTCCGATAAGGACCAGGCCCGGGTCAATGGCGCGTCGTGTTCCACGCGCGCCTCAAAGAGATGTCAGCAAAATTGACGGGGTCCAATAGGACCGATGCCTGCCAGGGTTGCGGGAAAGTCCGAAAGGGATACCGGGACCTTGGCAACAGGCAAATGAAGGAACACGGGTGGGTTTTAGTCAGTAAAAGTCTGACATGCCCTTCCGCTCCGCCCAGAGCGGGAGAAGTCAATGGATGATTTCCCACACTCAAAAAAAAAAAAAAGGGCGCAGCTAGTAGAAATACAAATGTAGAAATTTTATTTCAAACATGATCACAGTCATGACGTCATTTGCCCATGTTTGAAATTTAATTTCCATGCATGAATGATCACATTACAGTGATTGTTTATTCTGTTTTCAGTTTCAAAGAGATATTCATTACTATTACCGTAACTCACTCAAGAATTCCCCATGATTCCATGGTTTATCATCAATAAACAAACGTACACAATTATCTTACGTTTCGCCTCGCGTCGTAAATCGCTGACGCCATCGGATCACGAGTTTTTCACCCGTCAGAAAGGCATGTTTGCCAAACAATCTGTTTTTTTTGGCTTAACTTTCACTAATTTCATGCGTGGATTTGACTCATTAACGTTCCAGAGTTTGAGATTTTGTTTACTTTTTTGTGTGAGAATGTGCTGACAGGTTTTTGGCGACTTCGACGTATGTATTTGGATTTGAAACATTTTTCTGCTGTTAATGTTAATAAGTACGTAATTATGATTTGTGGACAAGATTGTTTTTGCCAAAATCGGGTTTTAATTTGGGCATTTTTTTACCGACAACCTTAGTGACCACGGTGACATTGAGGGAGCATAGGGTTCTGGCAGACAGGGGTAATATGCTGGCATTTGTTCGGTATACTGACCAAGCAAAGATTACGCTTTTTAAAGCTTATTGTCAGAGTTTTTACACGGGTAACCTGTGGGTCAACTACTCGAAAAGATCACTGGATCGTTTACGCGCCCAATACAATAATGTTTTTAGGATGCTGCTGCTACTGCCGCATTATTGCAGTGCATGCCGATCGATTTCATGCCATTATCTGCAAAAACCCAACTACAACAAAAAGTGTAATAGAGAGATAAAACAAGACATCAGAGACATATCAATTCAAAATCCGGAAGGTATAAATTGAACAGATTACGTCTGACTCCGGATTTTTTATTTGTGACATTTTTATTAAAGAAA
Organism: Lithophane leautieri; assembly: GCA_949152455.1. Classification (NCBI taxonomy): domain Eukaryota; kingdom Metazoa; phylum Arthropoda; class Insecta; order Lepidoptera; family Noctuidae; genus Lithophane; species Lithophane leautieri. The sequence goes on along the minus strand of OX424472.1, from coordinate 2,435,194 downwards.
AAATGGGGTTATAATCTATAAGCCCTTTTATTTGATACATATAGTGGCATCATAAAAAATAAAAAAATTGTTCATTATTTTATGTCCTCTAGAGGGCGCCATATTTAACTTAACGTGACGTCACATGGCCTATAACCAGCGGACGATCAAGACGCTTCCAACGAACTATTTGTCAAATTATGATGAATAGTTAAGAAGTTATGAGGGAACAGATGAACATACATAAATACCGATCAAAATCATAACCTTCCGTTTAGCTTCGCCGTAGTCGTGTAAAAAACGGCCTCACTCCTGAGCAGAATAAGAGGTAGTCACAATAATAATATAAATAAAATAATTATTATTCAAATAATAAATCTAAATAAATAAATTTTAAAACTATTAATTTGAATAGCATCTAGAAGGCTGTGGCGGCTGATACTTCCTCCGCCATCGCAATAATAAGGCAATTTGCAAGAAGTCTTATACCCATAGTTTTCATTTCGCGTTTTGTCTAGTTGTTGGTTGGCATTCTCATTAATTCGTCTTTAGTTTAAGTTACTAACAATAGTGTTTTATGTGCAAACAAATGTTACTAAAAATTTATGGATCTCTTAGTTGTCCGAATTAAAATTATTTTATTTAACTACTAGGAAACATTCTGCTTTCCTTGCTGTAACGGTAGAATCATAGGGGCACATTACAACATACACTTATTTTTAGAAGTGAAATAAATACCACATGCGAAATGAATACACTCCATCGATAAATGGAGTGTATCCATTCCATAAATCACACAAAGAATTGCCTTGCAACAAAGTTACAATGGTTACTCAAAAGATACATACAAAGAGAGATACATTACTAATTTATTTGAAAATAATATCTGCACAATATCCTTGACGTCACTATTTAGTAAGTATTTACTTCGGATAAATAATAGCTCAATGTAAATACCAGGGCCGAAGGAAAATGTACGTCGTTGCGCAAATAAACAGACACATAGACAATCTATGCACTATAAATCTTTCAAAAATAGCTCCCAGCTTTCACTCGGGACAATAAAACCCGAACATTTTAACTGAGATAGCGGTTTAAAATAGACTAAATACAATAGAATTTATTGCAAAAGCTCCATGCTTACAAAGGCTGATATGGAATTCATTTTTCGAAACAAGCGTTACGCTTTGAGTGAGATGTAATAAGCGGAAAACTACACATACTATAGGTATTTGTTTAATTAATACTTTTGTTTACTTAGCAATCTACGAGTACATGATTCACTTTGTATGGAGTAGTCTTTCTGTATCTATCTATTTTGTGGCGCTAACATTTCGTATGGCCAAGCCCCCGACCACGTGACAGTTCTAATTTAGAACGATCAGCCGTTTGAAATACGAATAGCGTGCTCCCATTGGCCGATTTTGAATTTGTGTTCGTGACAATCGTAACGTATTATGTATGAGTTTCTTGGTAGTGGATCTGTAACAAGACACTTGAGTTGCTGTACAAATGTCGATAAAGTAACCGTTAGTGCCTATCTATTCCAAAAGGTTTTTCGGTATCGGCTCGGAATGTAATCCTAACTTCGTAACTAATAAAAATGCGAAAGTGAGTTTGTTTGTTATGCTTTCACGCTAAAACGGCTAAACAGATTTAGATGAAATTTGGTACATAGGTTTGTTTGTTATGCTTTCACGCTCAAACGGCTGAACGGATTTAGATGTAATTTGGTACATGGGTAGACTATGACCAGGAATAGGACATAGGGTACTTTTTATCCCGATATTCCAAAGGGATCGAGACTTACGTGGGGTAGTAGCATATAAAGCTACACATCTTAATGACAGTTTTTGTCTAATGTATACTGTGATATTGTCTTCCCGTTTATTTCGGTGTTTTTTTTTAAATAAAAACTTTATTTTGAAAGTCACCCAAAAGGAGAGGAAAGGAGAGGGCTATACTTAGAGATTCCCTATGTGATCAAATCACAAATGAAGAGATCCGTAAGAGAACCAAAGTAGCCGACATAGCCCGAAGAATTGCCAAACTTAAGTGGCAGTGGGCAGCACATTGCTCGCAGAACAGATGGCCGATGGGGCCGAAAGGTTCTGGAATAGCGACCGCGTACCGGAAGACGTAGCGTTGGAAGGCCTCCCACAAGGTGGACCGATGACCTGGTGAAGGCCGCAGGAATCCGCTGGATACAAGGAGCACATAACCGGTCGCAGTGGCGGTGCTTGGGGGAGGCCTATGTCCAGCAGTGGTCTTTCGGCTGAAATGATGATCATGGTGAAGACGCGCTAGGTAAGGTGTATAGTATAATTGGCAATCCTAACCATTGCACTCACTGCAAGTCGAGCAAAACAAACAAACAAAGGCACATTTTCCAAGTCATTCTATTTATTAAAGAAATCATCATCTGCCCAGCCTTTTCCCAACTACGTTGGGGTCGGCTTCCAGTCTAACCGGATGCAGCTGAATACCAGTATTTTACATGAAGCGACTGCCTATCTGACCTCCACAACCCAGTAACTGGGTAATACGATACCCCTTGGTAAGACTGGTTGTCAGAATTTCGGGCTTCTGACGACCCGTAACGACTGTCAAAGATCCACAAATGACAGCCGGGACCAACGTCTTAACGTGCTTTCCGAGGCACGGAGGAGTCTCGGTATGTAAAGATGGTCACCCATCCACAGACCAACCCCGGCAAGCGTAGCTTAACCTGAGGGTTCGACCCGTGCGGCTGTTATTATGTAGCCACGAGCTATTTATTAAAGAAATAAAGATGACAAATAGGTAGGTACCGAATAAATTAACAGACTTTGTTTTACATTAAATCTAATATCTTTTTGCGGTAGAAGGATTGCGTTGCGAGACTTGCATTTTTTTAAATGTTATGGTTTAGATGGGATATCGCTGTCACTTGCAAAGAATGCATGGCACTTGATGTATTGATGACTCGTCCGTCATCTAATCTCAGATAAATGGTGCAAGGAATCGTCGTATTAAATTACTGAACACATTTGCATAATTAATGTCTGAGCTGCAATAAGAGGTTTTATTTGTAACTGGTTTCAACATTGATAACTGTGTTGTGTACTTGTTAAACGTTGCAATTAAATATGAACATTGGAAATTACATGTTATATAACGGCACAGATTTCATAGATTTCTGTTGTCACACTTATCACCGCGTCAGTCAGATGTCAACCCAAATCAATTTGATGTAAATTATTGAACATTTATGTCTTATATTGTACCTTTATCAGTAAGATCTCTGACATGGAAACCTCACCATGTCCCACCTATGATCTAACTCGTCAAATTATTTACGAAATATCAAAATTGACGCAAAAAATGTTTACAATCCACTTCGTCATACATTGTTAAAACAGAATAATTTTAAAACTTCCGAAACTGCTTACAGTCTTAAATCTATCTACATACGCTATCCAACAAAATTTTCCTCTCCCTGATATAAATTAGCGGGTAAACTTGACTCTCATCATATTTTGATGCATCGCTTGAATAGACGCATACCGTCACCGTGCAGTGAAAACCTCGTAATGAAAAACACCATTGTTTTTGTTTTTATTTACTTGATGGGTACAAAACCTCGTAATGTATATTTAGAACACAGGTGCAAAGCTGTAAGATAATTCTATGATGATTCTCGGGAAATGTCATGACGGCCATTTTGTTCAGATAGTTTTTATCTTACCCCGTAAAATAACTTTTATTGCAATCATGTGGTTTTCACTGCACGGCGACGATACGCATGATACAGTCGACTATCGTCTGTGATAACAAAACCAGTATAGGCTGACCTCTTATGGTCGGTTCCTATAACAAAAAACGAATCGTATTGCTTAGGTACCAATGGTAACATTTTTTATTGTCAAACTGGGCACAACTCAAACACTCAAAACTCAAAGCATTTATTTCAAATGAACCAATTACAGGTAGGCACTTTTGAATTAACAACGGGTCAGTCAGTCAAAAAGATGAAGCTAGTTGCCCATCCCAAAGCGTAGTAGGTTCCTATGGAGAAAAACGGGCAAGAAACTCCACGGACACTCTTTTAGATCAAAATATTGACAAATTATAGGTATTGGTTACATCATTCATGTTGAAATGATATAAGTGTGAACAATGTAGAAAGAAAGACAGGCACGTTAAAAGCGTCCGTAATTAAAAGATAAATACAATTCAAAAATTAAAATATATAAAAAATATAAATAGATTCGTAAGCTAATTTTACCTGTGATAGCTACTTCCATATGGTCTACTATGAAAACCTATGAGGTCTTTGCTTCAATATTGGTAAACATACAAGAGCCTTAATTTGAACCATAACGTAAATTAAATTCCATTAGTAAATTATAAGAATCGGCCATTATCTATTGAAACTCCGTATACTGCGCTAGACCGGCTCCAGGTCAAAATGTTACCACAGACGCCACGTATATGGTCGACTGTACTCCTGATCGTACGTCAATTTGCATAGCTTATCTCAGTTCGTTGTTCACACGTCAGAGATGAAGAGATCTGGAGAATGAGTCATTCGTTCCATGTGTGTGCCACACCTACATTGCTAACTTGGAGTAATGTTTAAAGAATTTAAGCACGCCATGTGTGGTTTTCGTGATGAAATAACGACAATGAAGGTCATTTTGGAAGTATTTTTGAGTTTTTTAAGGAGTTTTCTTACTAAGATAAGGTAGAAGTCTAGAAATAAATCTTTTCATCGATGAATTTTTCATCAAAAGTTCTAATATAGTTCTAAAATATCACCGGTATTTGCATAGAACTCTAAAATGTAGTCAGTGCCAATGATTGTATTAGATTATTCAAAGCTCTAAGAAAAATAAATACAAGGTCATAAGTGTCAAAACAAACATTACTCACAGGATTTTTATCATGTAACTTTATAGATGGAAAAAAAAACAGGTAACTTCCCCGTCACTTTTCTTTGTAGGTCATTGTAAGATTTATGACATTCCCGACTGTTGTTCTGCGTACGCGGATTCTAGGGGCGGGCATAATCTGATGTGTGTGTACCAATTAAACTGTCTGCCACTATTTTGGGACAACATTAAAATCTTTTCTTTCAACAAAAATGTAAAAAAACAAAGTGATTAAAAATATCATTAATTCAAGACAAGTTTCATGTGCTCGCTTTTTAATTTACCCAACAGCAGCCAAACCGAAAGGATGGATTATACTTTCAAAATTACTAACTTTGATTTCATTTTTCATGTCTTTTTGTGCTCGTGCAATCGTGGAGTTCCACGAATGGCCATAAAATAAAAGTAACTAAGCTAATGCTTAGTTACTTTTATTTTATGGCCATTCGTAAATTATTTTGCGTCATACAAATAAAACTAATGTTTTATTTGTATGACGCAAAATAATTTACGTCAAATGGATTTATTAAAGTTTTATTATCTTTTACACAGGTCTTTTATAGCTCCATACGGATAGCTATGCATATAATATGCACACAGTGATTCCTCCATAATTACGTTAAAAAAATCACGGGTTCAAAGTAGGTAACAAATTGTTTTGTAAGTTTGTGCTTCAAACTTTGTTACTACTACGAGTTTTCACAAAAGTGTTTCAGTTTAAATATAATCATGAAGGAATATAACTTTTAATTGAATCCACGTTTACGGAAAACGTGTCAATATTGGACAATTCTGGTTCAGGAGGAGTTGCTCCTCATTGATATGGCCATTAGCCGACAGGTTCGTCGTTCCCGTAAGGATCTGTCAACATGTTGGATAGATTATAAGAATTCCTATTATGCGAGGCTTTTGGCTAATTTGATTGTGTATTTATTGTCTTATTTAATTCTTATTATTATTGTTTCTTTCTTTCTTCTTTCTATTACTCGGTGCAACCATACATGGCTCGTGAGGGTGCAGGAGTTGTACTTATATATACAACAACTAGCTGATGCCCGCGGCTTCACCCACCAAATTATATACTAAAACCTTCCTCGAGAACCACTCTATCCACTGGTGAAAACAGCATGAAAATCGGTGCAGTAGTTTTTGAGTTTATCGCGAACAGGACGATAGACAGACGCGGCGGAGGACTTAGTTTTATAATATGTAAGGACTACAGACAATTTTTTAAATAATATTTTCACTAACTTGAAATGATTTTCTGATGAACATAGCCTAAAATTTAAATGACTTTCCTATTAACATAGTGTGCAACCCTGAAAATCCGGCGAAGTAACACGATCATCGACATTAATACTTGACATTGCAGCCAGATGCCGATCTATTTATTAAGGGCGCTATTACAAAATCGAAGTACACAGTTTTAGGTAAATATGACGGCGCGCGGTAGCGGATATGCGCTCGTGTGCGTCTAGTGAAGTACGCTACACACATGCAAACCGCAATGCGTCGGACGCGAGGAACAAACAAACTTGATCCTTTCCACTTTACTATCGAAATAAATAAAATTACTGATATTATATTTTTTGAAATATTATTTGAATCGATAAATGTTATTACCTAGAACGACTTATCTATTGAGTTATTTATTTATTTATTTATTTATTTATTTAATACTTCAAGCACATAAATGTACAGAGGCGGACTTAATGCCATAGGCATTTTCTACCAGTCAACCTTTGGGTGATGCAGAGACAAACAGTGGTAGGTGCAATAACGAAAATTGTTGAATAAATATAATTGAAATATGTTAACCTATTAAAAAAATTAATGTATATATATATATATATAAATATAAACCTAAATACCTAAATACATATAAATATAAGAACAAATAAATACACATAACTACACGAATATACTAAAACAAATAAGAAAAACAATGGGAAAACATTACCGTTGTGATGATACTGCCAGCTTCTTGCGAATGTGCTCTCGAACTTTAACTTTAAAGGATAATCGGTTGGTTACCATCCTGATTTCCACGGGGAGCGCATTCCACAGAGAGATAGATTGAACGAAGAAGGAAGAGTGAATGAAGTCAGTACGGTGAGTGGGACAATGAAGAAGACGATTACTTGATGAACGTAGATTTCTACTGTGGTTGGCGCAAATGTACTGAAAGTGGGGAGCTAGATAACTAGGGGAAGTGGGAGAGACAAGAAACGAAAACAAGGTGGTTAGCGCCCTTTGCTCTCTGCGCTGACGTATGGGCAACCACTTTAGAAGCGATCGATGCGCAGAGACATGGTCATATTTACGCAGATTGAACACGAATCGAATGCAATTATTGAGAAGGCGGTCAAGTTTGTCGAGAAGATCTGCATTCAGGTCATAGTAGCACACATCACCATAATCAATGATAGGGAAAATTAAGGACTGCACAAGCATTGTCTTCGTACTCAATGGCAATAAGTTTTTCAAGCGGTACAGAGTCCGCAGCGTTCCAGTAACCTTCTGGCTGACCCTAGCGACTTGAGTACGCCAGTTTAGGGTACTATCGATGTGCAAGCCTAAGTCCTTCACGTCACTACTAAATGGAACGATCATACCATTGAAGAGGATTGGTGGCAAGGTTGTACTATCCAACTTAATAATACTTCGAGAACTCCCAATGATGATCGCCTGACACTTTTTAGGGTTTACTGCTACCCCAAACCTATCAGACCAGGTTTTAATGGCTATCAAGTCCCTATTTAATTTTTCTATTACGTCAGGGATTCCATCAACCCTCCCCTCACAGTACAACTGCAAGTCATCCGCATACAGATGATACGCACACTGAAGCTCAGAAGTTATAAGATTAATGAAAATAGAAAACAGAAGAGGAGAAAGTATACCGCCTTGAGGAACGCCAGTTTCCAAATCACACCAGCACGAAGAAGAATCCCCAGCGCGAACGGACTGCTGACGTTCCTGAAGGTAAGAGGAGAACCATTCCAGTGCTTCGGGAGAGACCATAACATGGGACAGAATGGCTAACAGGATGTCGTGACTGACGGTATTAAAGGCATTCGAAAAGTCAACCAGCACTAGAGCAGTAACTTTGGTATCTTCAAGTCCTGCCCTTATATCGCCAGTCACTTTAAGGAGGGCGGAAACAGTGCTGTGTCCAGGCCTGAACCCAGATTGTAGAGGGCTAATGAGCGAGTTACGATGAACAAAATTGGAGAATTGTTTGTGAACACAGGCCTCGAGCACTTTAGATAGGAAGGGAAGAATAGAAATTGGACGGAAGTCGGTAGGGAGAGAAGGATCAGAAACCTTAGGTAGTGGACGGACATAGGCTTTGCGCCACAGGGAAGGGAATACTCCGATGTACAGGGAAAAATTAATGATGTGGGAAATCGCGGGTAGGAGATGATCAAGAATGGTTATGATCATTCCACGAGTGATATTGTCATGATAGAGTTACGATAGGGTCATCAAAATTTGCTTGGATTCTTATTTATATTTTATACAACTAAAGCGGCAAACTAGCATGCAACTGCTACTGGTAGCATGTAACTACCAATTTTCTTTATTTATACGTAATTTATTCAGCAGGTAAGTAGACATTTTAGTACTTATATGATGTTGTTTCTACAGTTTGAATAATTTTATAATAATGTTTGGATAGTAGTATAAAATGCATACGAAGGTAGGTTAGTAGGTAGTTATATAAAATATGCACATTTAAAGACTTCATCACTATTTATAGTGATGCAATCCTTAAATGTGTAAATATCGTTCAAGATAACTTACTATTTAATGTTTATGGATGAGTAAAAATAGTAAATAAAAAACAAAGACAGATTACAAAAGTATAATTGTAAAAATAAATTTAAATAATATTTTGCGAAGGGTCATAGACCGTGCTTTCCTCGAAATGTGCTTTCATTATCCTGTAAGAAATAAAGAAGTCCATTAATTATGCGGTAGCTCATAGAGTATTTAAATCTGCAGAAAAGAATATAGCTATTCAAAATAATTAAATATATTACATGATATGAAAACGTACCGTACCGCATTTATAATATTAGTTAGGATAGGATAGTTAGTTAGGATAAATTACCATGTTATTTGTATTGCCGTCAGAATGCACTGTAAAAACTGTCGTTGGGTCAAGTGTGCTGTCATTGTTCTGTAAAAGTAAAATAGTCCGATAAATGTAGGTACATAAATATTATATGGTAGCAGTAATATAATTAAATAGCGCATGAAATAAATGTTGTAGGTAAAGTGGGGCAAAATTTACCTTTTTTAAATCAGAACCAATATTTTCATTTGGCGAATTTACTTGCCTCTGCTGCATTTCAGCTTTTTTCGAGAGTATTTGCCTATGAATAGAAAACATGTTTTTTGGATGACATGGAATAAAAACCGTACGTACAAATATAAACATGCATAATAGTACTTACCTAAGACAGATAACAGACCTTTTTTGAGCAGTCGTATAAAAATACAACAAAAAAAAAGTTGTAAAATTAAACCCCAACTACGACAAAAAGTCAATCAACTAAAAAGGTATAAACAAGACATCACCGACAGACAAATAAAAAATCCGGAGTCACACGTGTTGGGGTATAAATCGAACAACTAACGTGTGACTCCGGATTTTTTATTTGTCTGTCGGTGATGTCTTGTTTATACCTTTTTAGTTGATTAACTTTTTTGTCGTAGTTGGGTTATAGTTCTAAAACTGAAAATAAAAAATTGGGGTTTTAATGGTGCCGATTCACTTGTACACCGAACTAAAATAACTATTAACTAAACTATCACTAAAATTCCTTACTTTTTGCAATGAGAATCTTGGAGCTACTTTGCCAAACAAACTCCCTAAATATAAAAAAAAAAAATTGACAGCAAAAATCGAATTTGACAATCGTGCCTCCACTTGGTACTTGCTTTCCCTACCCCGTGAATTTTTTTTTAGAGCCAGTGGCGCGCAATTACTGTGTCCTCGACGTGTTTTTTTTATGGAATTTTTCACTTTTTGTATGGAAAATAAGGAAAAAAAAAAAAAAATTACCAGAATGTTGAGTAGTGCGGGTTTATGTGTTTCCTAAAGGGGGTCGAAATTTTCATTGTTTTTGCGATAGGACGCACCATTTTCGAGATATAAGCAAAAGAAAATTAAAAAAAGATACAGTACTGTGTCGATTTGAATTTTAATTCATGACATCTAATTTTATTCCACATATTTTTAATCGCGATTAAAAATAGTAAAACATAACATTTTCACTAAATTAATAACTCCGTGCCAACTTAGTGCTGTCAAACTAAAATATAGTTAAGCTATGGTACTATAGTCTATTTCAGAATAGGAAATCGTTTGACAGGAATAAAATAAATTTTAGTGATTTATAATCTAGTTTAGACAACTTTGTGACAAGAGAATTGGCACCAATATCTATATTATTGAAATGTGCTAATTAAGCCCTTTCATTTGATACCCAAAATGGAATGGTTAAAAAAAAAATTTTTTTAGTCATGATTTTGTGGCATCTACAGGGCGCCATTTTAAATTTAATGTGACGTCAAATAAATCGTCTTATAACCAGCGGACGATCAAGACGCTTCCAACGATACCTTATTTGTCAAATTGTGATGAGTAGAAGATATGACGGAACAGATGAACATACATACATACGTACCGGTCAAAATCATAACCCTCCTTTTTGCTTCGCCGTAGTCGGGTAACAAGATACTCCTCGACATCGAGAAGTTTCTAGCGCGAAAAAGTGAAAAGAGTATAAGGCGTGTGTTGTAATGTAAATATTTGTTACCTACAATATTACAGAATAAATATAAAGTAAACATTTCAAACATTAAAAACAAAGTTCTTACCGATGAGCTTCTCTTGCGCATTTCAAATTATCAGCCAACTTTTTATTTTTTATTTTGACGGCACCAAAAGTTCTATTTTTATTTTTGCCCATTATTATCAACTTTGTCTGAAAATAATTAACTGAATTTAAGTTGGAGATTACATTAAATAAACAATAAAATAAAAAAACAACTATAGTTACGTATGTTCATTTTCATTCACATTAGAGTACTTATCAGAAGAAAATACATACTTACATATTTAAAATGCAATCATATAATAATCAATTTAAAATAAAAAAACTCACGTATCAAAATGTGTTGGTTGCACTATATTTTTCGCGATTTGGCGAGATTACGCGGCGCACACAGGCGCACGACGCGATGTCAGCAGGCGATACGTCCTCCCTCTGAAAGCGCTCGGCGCGGACTAAAGCTAAACTTTTTTTTTTTTTTTTTTTTTTTTTTTAACTATGGCATCTTGAAGTGTGATTTCGGAAATCATAACTTCTTAACCGGACTTTCCTGTGGCTGCCTTAAGCTTCTACACTCAGGGCCTCCAGCCAGGGGCATATAAACTATTCTAAATTAAAATTAAGTGTGCGCTCGCTAAGGGCACCCCCTGTGGGGTACGAACCTCGGCTTAGGGCGACATCACTGGCGGGGGGACAGCAAGTTGTTGGGACAGGCTGGATCAAAAGGTTTAGATCATCATTATTATTAAACGGGGAATTTAAAGCTACGTGCTTAGCTACGGCGCGGGCTGGCACTACTTCATCGGACAAGGGACGGGGGGGTGAATTTAATAATCGGGACGGACGCGAACGTGTTTTGCCTCGACGGCGAGGTCGGAATGACGGGAGGCGTCTGTATTTGTGCACTGTACTGGTCTCCCTACTGCTCTCCTGGAGGAGAGTTATGGGGTCGTCTGGCTCAGTGAGAACATGCCGCGGACGGCGAATGACGCTAATAGTAGATGTGCGATATCGGGAGGCCTCGACAACCAGAGGGTTGCGATGTGTGGCGGCTGACTCGAAGTAACGCTTTGAGAGGCGTTTGAGAAACTGGCGGATTGTGGGAATCTTTAAGTCGAGATGGAGGATCTCGTTACGAACATAAAAGGGAGCTCCCGTGGCCTTTCTAAGGAATCGATTTTGGAGTGTTTGCATCCAATGTATATGATGGGGTTTTGCATGAGCAAAGACGGAACCCGCATAGGTCATGATGGGGCGAATGCACGTAATGTAAGTACGCATTTTGCACTTGAGTGACAATTTGCTGCGTGCATTCAGAACTGAGTGGAGTCTACCTAGAGCGAGAGCAGCTCGCGAACGAACCTGCTTTATGTGCTCTCGAAACGTGAGATGTTGGTCCAGAGTTACACCTAAGTATTTGGCTTGCTTCTCCCAAGGGATCTGCTTGCCGAACATGGTGACTGGAGGAGGGGGGGGGAGGGGCCAACCGCCCCGCGGTTTCTGAAAGAATACCGCTTGACTTTTGTCGGGATTGACTTCTATACGCCATTTTTGAAACCAGGCGCCAAGATTGTTGACCGCTCTCTGGAGAGTTATGCGTATATTATCATTACTAATACCCTTGTAGTAGATGGCCGTATCGTCTGCGAACAAAGCCAACTGTGCCTTACCATGTTTTGGGATATCGCTGGTGAACAGCGTGAAAATGAGGGGAGATAGCACGGAGCCCTGAGGGACGCCCGCGCGGATGGGTCGGGGGGAGGAGACGGCTCCTTCGATGCGATAGCGGAAGGTGCGATTCGTCAAAAAGTCCCGTATTATGAGTACGAGACGATCCGGCACACCGAGTTGGTATAACTTGTATATCAAACCGTTGTGCCAGACCTTGTCGAATGCTTTCGCTATATCGAAGAAGATTGCACCGGTCACATTGCCGCGCTGGAAGCCGGCGCTTACGTGCTCTATGATCCGGTGTACCTGATGCACGCTAGAGTGCTCAGTTCGAAAGCCGAACTGTTCGTTTGGGATGAGGCCTTTGGTCTCGGCGTAATCTCTGAGTCGCTTATAAATAAGTCTCTCATAGATTTTACCTATGACCTTGAGCAAACTGATGGGGCGGTAACTCGAAGGTGCCGACTTTGGCTTGCCGGGCTTCGGGATACCTATTACCGTGGCTTCTTTCCATGCCTGTGGGAAGATGTTATTGCTCAGAGCACCATTGAAGATGGTGGTCAGTAGCATTATAAGGTGGGCTGGGAACAGTTGCATCACCTTATTGGTGATGCCATCTGAACCGGGGGCTTTGCGAGTCTTAAGACCCTTGATGATCTCGTGCACCTCGTCTGGTGTGACGGGGGGCAAGGGATCGTCAGGGTCTTCTACTGGTGGTAAAGTAGACCTACGTTCGACTTCAGCGTCGACCTTATCGAGGTGAGCTTTGTCTACTGGTAGGGTACTGGGAGAGCATTGAGCCTCTAGGCTGTCTGCTAGGCATTCAGCCTTATCGGTGTCCTCGAATGCGATGGACTTATCGGGGCGTACTAGGGGGGGCATGCTCGCACACTGATCGGATTTCAGCTTCCTAGTTAGTTGCCAGAAGGCGAGATGATTCGGCTCTAGATCGCTCAACAACTTATCCCATCCCGCGTCACGCAGCTCCGCTACACGTTTCTTTACAGATCTCTGTAAATAGCGCATATGGGCTTTGTTTGCGGCACAGGGGAAGTTGCTGTACGCACGGGCGGACGCGTTCTTCTCCGTTATCAGATCACGTACATCCTGCGGGAGCCTCCAGCGACGGTCGTCCGTCGCCGGAACCTCCTTTGAACTATTGTTCAGCACAGTTTGTACGTGATCGGTAAGAGAGTTGATCGCGGCCGCCGTATCAGCGGTAGAGTCGAATTTATCTGGGATAGAGTCCAATTGGGGGGACGTGTTGGATTTCAGCTTTTCGCTTACTTTCTTCCAGTCCGTGACCCTTTTGGTGGCGAGGGGGTGAGAGGGGTCAGAGAGACCTATGCGGGGGGCGAGACTAATAATTATTGGGCGGTGATCAGAGTTAAGCTCGTCTACCGTTTCTATTGAATCTAATCTAAGGTTGACGTTCTTAAGGAGCGCCATATCAATAATATCGGGGGTGTGGTTTGGGTTATCGGGGTAATGAGTGGGAGTCATCGGAGCGATGATGTCGAAGATTAGGGAGGATGAGAGGTTGAACAATTGTCGCCCTCTAGTAGTGGTGGAGAGGCTATTCCACGCGGGATGTTTGGCATTGAAGTCGCCCGCTATAATAACGGAGCTACTCAAGCCGAGAAGAGCTGAGAGGTCATTTGAGAGGGCTAGAGAGTCCTCTGAGGGGGTCGGAGGGAGGTACGCCGATACGAGAGTGATCGGTTGGTGACCGGTCATGCCTAAGCGGCATACGGATACTTCAATACGTGAGAGGGACGGGGGAGGGTCTATGGGGATGCAATACAACTCCTTTTTATAGTAAATGAGAGTGCCACCATTGTGACGGAGCGTTCTATCGTTGCGAACCAAGCGATAGTTAGCTAGAGAGGGATCGCGGTGATGGGGTTTTAAGAAAGTTTCCTGTATAAGGAGAATATCTAATTGATGGTCGCGAAGAAAGAGAGCGGTCTCTTCTTTTTGACCTCTGATGCCATTGGCATTGAAGATTCCTAGTCTGAGGGATCGGGGTTTAAACCTTTCTATAGTGGCGTTATACATTATGGGATGTCATAGCTAAGTTCTCAAGGGCTTGCTTAATCTCGGGATAAGCATTATAGATGACAGCGATCTGTCCTATGTTACAGCTAGTTCTAGCTGCCTTAATTTCGGCGGCCATACGTTTAGCGCGGGGGGAGAGAAACATCATATAGGTAGATGTTATCTCGTTGAACGGGTCTAGCGGGGCCTGGGCCGCCACGAGAGTGGGGAGGGGAGTGGGGCGCGACGCTACGGGAGCGGGAGCGCGTTTTGCGGGGGGCGCTGAGGGCGCGGGGGCGGGGGTGGAGGGGGGCGCATAGTGCGCGGGGGGCGCAGAGTGCGCGGGTGGTGGTGGTGGGGGGTGAGCTTGGTGGGCACGGACACGCGGGTCCATGAGAGAGTAGAGAGGGGTGTGGGGGGGGGGAGGCCTAGTAGCAGCCAAGGCTGGGAAAGCCTGTTGGTGCTGTAGCATGTTCCAGGGGCTAGGCCTCTGGGGGCTAAGCCTCTGGGGGAGTTGAGAGGAGGGTATCGGAGGGGGGAATTCCCTAACTAAAGCTAAACTCCGTGCGTCCCGAGATTTATACTGATTTTTAGCATTGCATACAACAATTATTTAAAAATATTATTTTGTTTTAAAAACGTCTAATTTTTTTTTTCAATCAAGGTGACATACTGACCCTTGTTATTAAACGCTTTTTGTTTAAATTTGGAATCTATGTTCATAGATAAAAAATATAATTTAGGACGAAAAATTCTCAATATCGATCTGTTTTACGGAATTATTTTTGGTGTATTACTGAATTAAACATAAAAAAGTGGCATATGCATTTCCAAGTTCAAGAGACAGTTGTACCATGGACATTTTTATAAATGATTAAATTACTATATCTTCGATGTAACAAAGCATCAAAAGTCGCCCAAAAGTTAAATTTTATGAAACATCCTTTGCAAAGACAAGGTTTTTACTGACTTTTGTACACAAATTGTAATATCTATTTCCAACATTTCCAAGAGAAATAATCAAACTTTCCCGGGCATATTTTTTTTTTAATTTTGAGTCTATAACTAAGCCATAATCACACGTCAAAACTCGAGTAAAACGCTCAAATTCAAGAAAAATTGTGAAAGCGCTCTTAACCAAACGTTGGTTTAAAAATATTTCGTTACGAACTTCTATTAATGTAACACTCACGTGAGTTTCAAGTCTAAGTTCAAGAACTGAATAGGAAATAGGAATGTACTTTATAACCTTCTAGAATGCAACTTTTTTATAACCAGTTGGGTAATTTCGTGACACACAGCAGCAATGGTCATTTTGACAGTTCAAAAATATTTATTGCGTTACTAGCTGCGCCCCGCGGTTTCACCCGCGTAAGTCTCAATGCCGTGGGAATATCGGGATAAAAAGTATCCTATGTGTTAATCCAGGTTATAAACTATTTGTTTGCCAAATTTCATCCAAATCCATTTAGCCGTTTTTGCGTGATTGAGTAACAAACATCCAACCACACAAACACTCAAACTTTCACATTTATAATATTAGTAGGATTTGCGTTGTTGAGCAGATTTTTTTTCTAACATATAGCAATGTTTTAGCAAAATATATTGCCTTATTTCAGGATTGTGATTGATAGTGTGGTAGGCAATTAGGGTGCTGTTACCACTTGTCTAGGCCCTCAGGGCTAGAATTACCTATTAGGCCAAAATGTTTATCGGTTTATCAATTTTGATCATGTTTAACTAACGGAAGAACTCTTGAATCAAGTAGGTAGGTAGGTACTTGACAGGGCGGCGGGAAAGTCCGAAAGGGATACCGGGACCCTTGGCAACAGGCAACTGAAGGCTGAAGGAACACGGGTGGGGTTTAGTCAGTAAAAGTCCGACACGCCCTGCCGCTCCGCCCGGAGCGGAAGAAGTAATTTGATGATTTCACAAAAACAAAAAAAAAAAAAAAAAGGTAGGTTCTTGAGAATTGTAGTACTAATATTAAGCTTGCTGTTAACTCGTCTAGTGAAGTTCATTAACCGGTAAATTAGTTCAACACAGCACAATTTACACTAATCTTAAGAAAATTAGCGAGATAGAGTTAGCTAAGCTACGTGAAAATCTTAGGTAAATGAATTTTCAAGATATTTATTCTCAAAAAATATTATTATTCACAGTCACTTACATGAGAACACTGCTTAAAATAAATTATAAATATAAAGTTCGTCATGGACGTCCCGGTAGCAATTATGATACAGCTATTAGAAAGGGTGTATTTGTGATTAAATATTCAGCAAAGTAAAGAATGCATTGAATGAGTGAAAATTCTTTTTGTTCAAATTTAGCTCTCATCTTCGGTAAAATCAGAAAACTAGCTGTATGCATAATGCATCCCCATACGCCCTAACTGAACTGTGACGTGAAAGACGTCAGAATTCTTAAAAAGTGAGTAATTTGGAGAAATGCCACAACTGTAATTGTTTTTATATAACTTGGAATATAGTACGTCAAAGGAAATTCGACACGGTTGAATTTTGTATCTCCTTTAATTAATATACTTATTTAATGTTCTATCGTAAGACGATTTTTTTTTACAAAAATATCTTGCAATTTGGCAAAGTCGTATACAGTCAAAATGATTTTTTTTAATCTAAACTGAACTAGCTTTTCGATAAAATATGGTGTCTTATTGTCTTTAAATTCTTCGTACAATAATAATCGGTATCAAACCAGCTTGTGAAAACGTCCCACGCAAAAAGAGTAGCTTGGAAATTAGTTCCTGTCTTGGGTTGGGTAAAAGCCGCGCTTTCGCCATTATTTACGATCGTAATAACAGACTAGCGACCATAAACCACCGCTATGATTATAAAGAGTCCTGCCCCTGTGACGTCAACAGTCAATTATGGAGAGAAAAATAAAAATAGCGCGCTATAGAACATTACAAAATGGAAAGTTACTTTTCTTTTCTTTTTTTTAAACGCTTTTCAGGTTTCGATGTACCGAAATATGGGGAGGTTTTGGTTACGAAAGGTAAGTATTTTGTGGCTATTGGATAATGTACAAAAAAAGTTGTTTAGAAGGCCGTGTATTTATGAAAGTATATTGTAAGGTTTTGTTGCCAAGAATAGGCTTCCTCCAATTTTCCAGCAGTTTCGTAAGAAGTTTCTGAAAGCTTTTTGAGTAACAGGAAGACGAAAGCGTTGTCTATGGTTTGCGACGATTTATGTTTGGATTGGAAAACGTATAGACGTAAATATTAAATATGTAATAAGAAACAGTCGTAAATATTTATGGTGATTAGAACATAAGTGATCAAAGTTGAAACGTTGTCACTGAAAGATTATGAAAGAATTTTTTAATTAATCTAAAATTGGCAATGCTGCTTTGCATATATTAAGTATTGTGTATCGACTAAGTGCAGTTTATGCAAATAAGATTGCTCAGTGAACATCGCCCACGGCCCTCGGGACATTGTTTGGCAATGACTGCAATGGCTGGAGAAAGTGGCCCATATGTTGCTGTTTAGTAACTATTTGGAAAACTCAATTTATTGCGCTGAAATCTTTCACTATTTGAGAAAGAAAATCATCACTACATATTATAAAACAAAGTCCTCCGCCGCGTCTGTCTGTTAGCGATAAACTCACAAACTACTGCACCGATTTTCATGCTGTTTTCACCAATGGATAGAGTGGTTCCTCAGGAAGGTTTTTGTATATAATTTGTCAAGCGGGTGAAGCTGCGGGCATCAGCTAGTTAAGATAAGATAAGATAATACTTTATTTGCCAAAATGTAGGTGTACAAAGTAGTATGATGTTATTATAAATGTGACCCATTTACATTCTACCATTACATGTGGTGTGCAAATATTTATTTTCAAAATACATTAAAAATATTAAAAATGTCAATATTCCTTCAGTCATCACTAAAAACGTTACAAATTGTCTTATTAAATTAATTAATTGCAAATATTTAATTTCACAATACATTACACAATTAAAAAGTGTCATAACATTACATCGGTTACCAATGTGATTGTTCATGAATATTGTTATAATGTCAAAATAAAAACAATAATAGTAAGCAAAAGTCAAATTATAAATATAAATAAAAGCTATAAAAACCAAAATTGACATTACTTTCTTTCCTCGACATGTGACACAAATTCATTTACAGTGTAAAAACATTTTTCTTTAAGCCACTGAATCAGCTTTTTTTTAAACATAAGCAAAGGAAGTTCTTTAAAATCGTTTGGTAATTTATTGTATACCTTAGTAGCCATTATAAACGAATTTCTTTTAAATAAATCGAGCTTGCATTGTGGCAAGCAGAGCCTATGTTTATCTCTAGAGGCAACATTCCTTTTGGTTACATCTCTATGCTTCTATTATGCTGCTATGCTAGTTGCTGCTATGCTATTATGCTGCTATGCTAGTTGTAGATAAAGACGACTTTGTAGCTCTCAAAACGCGTTAAACATTGTCTTATCAATTTAATCTTTTATAACAATTTAAGTGTATAAAAGACAAACTGCGTTAAGATTCGGATTGATGAAAATATTGATGGTAAATATGAAAGATATAGGTATAACTAGGGAGGAAATGAGAAGAAAAATACGTATTGTACTTATACAAAATAGTAAAAAGGTAGAAGGAAGATGTTGCCTGCGATAGATTTTTTTAAAATAATTATTACAATACTAACAAGATGCCTAAGAATTAGTCCTTTTGCGAATTAGCCATTTTAAGAATTAGTCCTTTTGCGAATTGGCCATTTTAAGAATTAGTCCTTTTGCGAATTAGCCATTTTAAGAATTAGTCCTTTTACGAATCCGCCAATTGTCGATTTAGGCATTAGTAGAATGCTAGGCATTTTACGAATTGGGCATTTATCGACTTAGGGCCGATTCAACCAAAGCCAGATAACTTTTTTTCGGGGAATAAAATTGACGTCTGACAGTTTTTGAATAGAAAATCTGTCAAAAAATTAATATTTACTCACTGGATTAGACTACCTACTAGGAATAAAATTTTGGTCAAATTCGCCCTAACCCAACGAAACGTCACTTGAATTTCACAGCAATAAATAAATAATGCCTTTTATAAACAAACCTTCGTGTACAATACAATAACGCTTTTAGGATGTTGTTGGGGCTGCGGAGATGCTGTAGTGCGTCTGGCATGTTTATGGAGGCTCAGATTGATGGTTTTCATGCCATCATGAGAAAGAGGGCGGCCTCCATATTGCACCGTATTCGAGCAAGCTCCAACAGCATCCTGAAAGTAATAGCGGACCGGTTAGACGGTCCTTTTCAAAGACACTGGATCGCACTCCATGTGTCTGTGTGATTTTGTTTGTTTTATTTTTGTGGTTTACTAACATAGTTCCTAAGTACTTACTAATACAAACTATATGGATGATTCTGTAAAGATAGTCTGAAATAAAGTTTTATTATTATTTTATTATTATTATAAATCAGCATTACCAGAGCATAAAAATACCAATGAAGAAATCTCAAATGAGATCGGTTTACCAACACGGGTATTAAAATACCGATAGCTTTACTGGTAATTTGTCATGTACTTTCAACTGTCAATTGTAAATGATGGATAGTATTACAGTTTATGCAGATGTGATTGCTCAGTGGTTGGCATCGCGACTTTGAGTGCATCGCCCACGGGACATTGTTTGGCTATTAGAAATGGTGGTAGAAAGTGACCCATATGTTGCAAGAGTATTGCCGACACGATACTAAGTGCAGTTTAGAGAGTAATTTGTGTTGTTGAATACATTATCTCTTTTAACTGCGTTTCTCATTCTGCTAAAGGTCTAGGAGCTTTGGCTCCTGGTTTTTCTCTTTAATTTAGTGCTGTTTTTGGTTCGTACAGGACTTTAGATCGTCTTGCATGGACTCCCGTTAGGTCTGTCACATCGGTGTTGTTTTTTATCTATTAAAATAAAATAAATAAATAAATAAAATATCTTTTATTTCAGACAACTTATTTATGTAGTCCATATTAAGGTTTCCACTCCCAATTTAATTGAACAATCTATACATTACATACTACAAATAAATAAAATTGAAGTGTCTGTTAATAATCTCAAAATGTTAGCTTTCTACTAAATGCACTATGAAAATATATACGGTACTTATAACTAAAAAACTATTTTTGAAATTTTTGTCTATCTGTTGGTATATCTGTCTGTCTGTTTGTTCCGGATAATCTCCGAAACGGCTGGACCGATTTTGACGCGACTTTCAAAGGAGGAGAAACTTAGGCTACTTTAATTTTAGAAGCCGCGGGCAACAGTTAGATGGTAATAAATAAAAATAGCACTGTCAAAAGACCGCGCAAGCGCCATAACTAAGCATTTATTAATTTCCTACTAAACTCTTCACGGCTCATTACAAATTGTCTAAGTTTCATAGAACAATAAAATCGGCATGCGATAATATTAAACGCTTTGTTACCAATTGATTAGTTTATTGAACATTTAAATATTTAACTGCTGTCTTGCAGAACTGTTTTTTCATACAGATGGCGATGTTTTTTCATTGTAATAGAAAAAATAAACTCCGATTAAACCCCAAGTGCAGAATGAATATTTGAAAGGCTCAATAATGTGACGACGATGGTACTAAATGAAGAGCAGACTGACTGACTGGATATTATCCTTGAACTATCTGTAACCGAGGACTTGTTTACTTGTTGTTAAAGTATATTTAGTAACATAATTATTATGGTAATATCTCAGTAATATTCCCTCAGTTTCGCTTTAGCGGTCATTGCGAAGACAAGACATTCTGTAATGGGTTGTATTATCTAATGGTGGCTGGTGGTGTATGCTTGAATGTACAGTCACAGACTTTAATTGATGAGCCACTTGGCACTGTTCGTATTTTAGCCGTGTAATGCAAATCGGACTTAGTCGGTTATACTCGTACATCCAGACACGGAACGTCATGTCTTCGTATTAAAGAAGAAAATTATATTTAATATCTTTACCGGTTGGCTAACCTGAGAGCCAGAACTAAATAAATAAATACAAACTTTACCCAAAGTCAACCAATTGCAGGTCTAGCAACCTTAACCTAGCGACGATTGTTTTAGCGTAGCTATAGTAACGTTAGCGTACAGAGAAATTTTATTTAGTCAATTCGACAAATTCGAAATCATCGTCTCTGACATTGACATTTCAACTGTCACTGTCTTCGGATATGTTTTCAGAACTATTGAGTTAATGAGCTCTTATTCAAAGGAGGGCAATATCAAATAGATTGGATAAACATTGTAAATATTTATTATTTAAGAACTTATTAGTCAACCTCTATGGACTATTTCCGATTACTAGTAATTTGTCATCTTGTTTACGAGCACGCGATTTGAGTTCGTGTTTAATCGTGTAATATCGTGAATGTAAGAAACTGCAAAATTGAAAAGTTTGAAAGTGGCTCATCTATTAAAGTCCGTGACTGTCCGTGACTGTACGTGGAAAGTACAGACATCAAAAAGATGTACCTACATCGTCAAATATTAATTTTTCATCAAAGAATTAACGAAATTGTCAAACTTTTATTGATGAGGCTTTTGGCTACATTTTATGTTTTTTTTTGTAATGTGCGTATTGGTTGGGCAGAATAAACAATTTTTCTTTCTTCAAGCAGCGCCACCGTGAACTGCAAACTTAAACTGGTCATGCTGTAGTTGAAGTGAGCTGTCATTCTATCTGATACTAGGGATTGACACTATTGACAGCACACTTATAGAAAGAAAGAAAGAAAGAAAATACGTTTTCACGTTTTCACTTCACCTAAGTTTTCAAAATCTGATTTTTACACAATCGGCTGGCTGGTTTTATTCCAGTAATCAAGTATGTGTAGGAAGCCTAAACGGATAAACAAAAGGAGCATGTACTACGTCTGGAAGCACGTGTCATTCTGTACGCTAAGTGAGCCATAAAATAACCCTACAAGGTATTACTGACAGAGTTACGTAGGTGTTAGGAATTATAAATGTAGGTATCGTTACGCCCGTTGTACACGCACGTTTTTCTTGCCGTAAAAAACTACGGTTGATTCGCCGTGTTTAGGCACGGTCGTCAGTGTTTTATGATTACTATCAGGAAGCTTGTTGACAGAAACGGCGGCAATACACCACGGCGCCACTTCATCGGCGTCGCCGTACGGTATACAAGCACGATTTATGATCACTATCAGGAAGTTTATTGACAGGCACGGCGGCCCTGCGGCATGGCGCCGTCGCCGTATGGGCATAATAATATACAAGCTCCCACGATTTTTCTACGACGCGCACGCCGCGCCGTCCCGTAAAGAAACCGTGCCGTGTACAACGGGCCCTACTGTTTACACTATTCAGCATGTTTGAAACGTAATTGTATATATATCTCCGTTCACAGGAGTGGCTTTGATATACGCTCCCTGAGGGCTTTTCCTTTATAATTGACGTAGTGAATTATTATCTGTTTCCGGAGTTATAGCGAGTACTGTTTCCTATTTATTTTTGTCTGCAATTTGTTGTGTAATGCTCGCGGCGGATGTAATTGAAGGAACGTAATCTAAAAGTATTTTGTCTGGCTCTAACTGTTTTATTTTTCTATCGGCTGCAGAAACGATGAATACAGTTTTAAGATAAGTAAAAGTAAAGCTGTTACCGTTATTCTCAATAATGTCTTTTTCTTTAATGACCTATTATTATTCATATTCTTTATTGTAAACATTAACGATGTTAATAATGTCCAACTCGATTCAACTATCACTAATATTAATCATCATTGCTTCATTGAAGGTAACGAAAATATGTATAGTCAATAGTGCCAAAACTAACAAAGATGTCTTCACCAAAACAACACATGAACAGTTGAACACATGCTTGTAGCACGTTCAACACACGTGCTGGTGAACGTGCTTTCATAAGCATGTATATATGTCAAAATAGCAGATACCTTTTAGTCAGTGGTTCTGCAGTCTGCACCTCATTGATTGTCCTTCACAATGATATGCATGTAGTATGAGCAAGAATATCAGATGCTTAGTAAAGGATTCGATGACTGTTTGGTAAAACGATTGAATATTTTTCATATTATTGTTAACATATACTACGTTGCTACAAATGTAAGTGTAATATAAAATGAATTTCTTAATACAATGTTGAGTACATGAAGTTTATCTAAAAATAGAGTTGTTTATTTTGTAGTTTCGACGTTGTTTCATTGAATAGTTTACTGACTGCAATGGTATTGTTTATGGTCAGGAAATTATTTGATTGTTATGTCCGGAATTTACAATGTTACGTTCGATGTAGAATATTTGCAACGTGATAACCAAAGAATACATGAGATGACATGAATAATTGTATGACTTCATGTTGAAGTTCGTACACAAATAGTGAGAGAAGTAATCTATAAAGAGAGTAATGTATCGTTTCTCATATCAAATCAGCACCCTTAGGTAATATTCCTAAACTGTTCATCAATATTTAACAGAACGAAACTGTTAATCAATGTTTCACAGAATGTGAATGCAATCTGTCAAAAAAATATTAAAAAGCGGCTACGCCTAAAATATAGACCATTTTAGATTTAGATATTATGTAGTCACAAATTTTCATAAAAAATGTTTTTTTAATTACGAATTAAAGTTCATTAACTTCCCCTATTTCAAAATCAACACAGAGAAATCGTGTGGGTGCCATCTTGAATTAGATTGGCAGGTGTGCATGACGTCACCAACCGTCAAATGGCTACTGTGCGACTACCCTGCTCCAGTATAGTAAACAATGGGTCCGATTACTATAAAAGGGGGGAGAAGTTTGGTAGGAAAAGTGTGCATGAAATATAGATTACAGTGTTAAGATGATGAGTAATCTGCCTTTAAAGATTTTTTGTTGGGTAGTCCTTTGCTCCGTTTAAACAGAATTTGTAACGGCTAAGGCTTTAGGATTTTGGAGGGTGGGAAATCATCAAATGACTTCTCCTGCTCTGGACGGAGCGGAAGGGCTTGTCAGACTTTTACTGATTAAAACCCACCCGTGTTCCTTCAGTTGCCTGTTGCCAAGGTCCCGGTATCCGTTTCGGACTTTCTCGCAACCCTGACCGGAGGATTTTGCGCCCTGGTGTCTGAAAGTCTGATCTAGCTCTTATTCGTGTTATCTTACGTAAAAACGTAGCTGTAATTGTACAAAATGAAAGCGTAAAATTATGAGTCGACAAGAAATTTGAATTGGTAGCCTAATTGCGTAACACACGATCAATCATAATCTGAATCGTTTTGAAGAAATTTGCTAATCCATTGCTCATGTTCGACAAATTTGTCTGATCAACAACGTAAATAACGCAATGAATGTTGTTGAACTGTCAAAATGAAACAGATTGTGATTGATAGTTTCGCAATAAGGGTGCAGATCTAATTGGTTACTCTCAGGAACTATCCTTACAATCAAGTCTCATATTGTGGACTTGTTTTTCAAGCAGCAAGACCTAGTATTTACAGTGCGAGATGATTTCGTCATTTTCACATCTACTCTGCCTGCCTGACGTGCAGCTGCCAACTGTTTTTTTTTAAATATGTTGTAAGTGTGTGTAATATTGTGATTAAGTACTGTTATCTTTTTGTATTCACGCGTTTCTGTGACAAATAAACCTATATTATTCTTACTTTCTTACCCAATTTTTTTTTTTTTTTTTTTGACGTTGGGAAATCTTCAAATGGCTTCTCCCGCTCTGGGCGGAGCGGAAAGGCGTGTCAGACTTTTACTGACTAAAACCTACCCGTGTTCCTTCAGTTGCCTGTTGCCAAGGTCCCGGTATCCCTTTCGGACTTTCCCGCAACCCTGGCAGGCATTGGTCCTAGCGGACCCCGCCAATTTCTTTCTTACCCTGTGCTAGATAAACCAAAAGTTATTCAGCTGTACACTGTCTGTAAATTCGGTCCTAAAATTAACGACATGAATGAACATTTTCCAGCACCAAAACTCGAGGTCTTTAGACCATAACAAGGCATTAAGAGATCTAATTTAAGCCGAAATTTAAATTTAATAAGCTGAGAAGGAGCACTTATAAGATAATAAGGTCATTTTATGTGTCAAATTAGTTGTATTATTTGATAAGTGTCTTTTTGGGAGGGTCGTGTATCTTTCGGTTTTATCTTTTTTTTCATTCTCTTTAGTGTTTTCATAATTCTCAACATTATCACAAATTAAATAAATTATGATAATCGAGACCTGGTGAATGTTTTATCCAGTTTAATGTACTGTGCGGTAAGTACCTTGATGTGACAGTGTCAAGGCGAAGACTTGGTCGCAAGTACAGAACATAAGTGCATATGGCATTGTAATAACAAGGTAATACTATGTATGTCATACGTTATGTGATTTACCTGATGGGTATTAATTTTTATCCGACTACGGCGAAGTAAAAAGGAGGGTTATGATTTTGACCGGTATTTCTGAATGTGCATTTGTTCCCTCCTATCTTCTAAACCACTCATCGCAACTTGACAAATGAGGTATCGTTGGAAGCGTCCTGATCGTCCGCTGGTTATAGGCTATGTGACGTCACATTAAATTACACAAATTAAAAATCTGGAGTCACACGTAATCTGTTCGATTTATGCCCTAACACATGTGACTACGGATTTTTAATTTGTGTGTCTGTGGTGTCTTGTTTATACCTTTTTAGTCGTAGTTGGGTTTGTTTTTATTAATTTATTTTTTCTTGATGAAAAGTCTCATATTATGGTGTAATCCAGATTTCTCATGATCGCCTGATATCTCGGCTGCCGGGGAAGTACAATGTATTATTGCTAATAGCTTATTATAGGTACCTTGTGCTGATAGATTGAAATCTAAACTAATGGAAATAGCTCAATACTGGCCAAGCCTGGGTTTTAGGAACTCATTTCGCAGCTTGCTTATACTTTTATGAAGGTAAGACTCACTTTTTTTTAAAGATTTACTCTTAGCCGAATTAAGGAAGCGAACTGTCGTAAGAAGTGGAAAAAGTGGAGTGGGCATTTGCCAGGTAACGGGACAGTATGGGTAAAAATAATTATAAAAAGCCTTAGACAAAATGGGATATGCAAATTACAAGCAACTGTAACCTTTTGGGTAAGTAAAAATTCAGGTAGTAATTGGCAAAAATCCTCGACATTTTTAAGGACCCGGTCCTTTTTCTGATCCGGATGCATAATTATTACTTCCGAATTGTATCAAAAATATAGTAAAGTAACCTTCGTTAAAAATATTGATAATCTTAAAGTTTGAACTACTTATATTGATCGGGAAAGTTTGAGTCGCAAAGTTCTAGAGCTTTCAATCCAGAAGAAGATGAATTGGCTTATATTCTAAAGTTAAAGTTATATCTTCAAGAGTTTAGTTAGTTAGTTTTAATGGTATGAAGTTAGTTTTACAATATAGGATGAGCTTTGTTCTAAAGTGGATTTAGGAGATATTAAGTTTGGGTGAAGTTTGAAAAGGTACTTTAGCAAACTTGTGAATAGATTAGTTTGAGCTTTTGATCTTCCACATAGTGTGATTTAGCATTACAAAAACTACAAGCTGAGAAAAAAGAAATTATATTTTTTTTTGTCATTGCTTTGGTTCTATACTCCATTTCAAATAAGATCCGTCAAGTGATTTTGACTTCTATACCGTAGGCATAAGGATAGCATTAAAAGCAAAAAAAGGTTACACAATACCAACTGTCTACTGCAGCTGCGATTTGTCATGCCACCAACGCAATAGAATTCAAAATCTTATTTCAAATGGAGTATACATATACTAAAATTTTCTTTAAAAGTAACGTTTTTATGGAATCCCCAAGTAAAAAACGATGACAATTCTTTACAACACTTGGATATTGCGACAGATTGTCATTCGTCAGTCGTCTCCCAAGTCACAAGCTATTAAGTAAAAGAAAAGATCGTAAAATGTTTTCACAATAAACGCTGGTTCTAAATTTATAAAATGTATGGCCTTTAACATATCACGTTTGACATCAATCGTTAACTACCACGTCCAGGCCCTATTGTTTATCATAATAATAACTTTATAAAATCAATGAGGATTGCTTTGAAAAGTATATAAGGTGTGTCTATTAATACACGAAATCTCTTAAGGGGTCATTGTACTCAACATTATGAACAACTTTCACTATGGGACCAAACCTGAAATCGCGTTAAAACATCAGCTGTGTACATTTTGACGAGCTATGCGAACATAAATGTAGGGAACAGTTGATTTTTTTTTACGATTTCTTTATTCGTATAGTGAAAGTTGTTCATAATGACGAGTACAATTGCCTCTTAAGAGATTTTGTGTATGAATAGATACACCTTATATGGGTAAGTACCTACAGGAATGTAAAGCTATCGAAGAACTTCATATCTTAGCAGTTTCAAAACAAAATCCCGTGAGCACGATGACCATATCTGTTACCGCCCCGGTTCTATAACGGCCGAGCGCTGCAAGCAGAAATAGTCCTTACGGTGCATAGATATGAATTTCTTCGATGGTACATACATAGCTTAAGAATTAAACATTGCAAATAATAACGACTTAACACAAACGGGAGCAAAACTTTTACAGTTTTCGAGATAAAATCAAACAAGGCAGACAGCCTTGTTTTAGAATAATGTTGTGAACATAAATCATCACATTCTGTTTAGGAAACACTTAAAAGATCAACAGCTCATAATATCCGCATAGTTTAGCCCACATAAGAGAATGATGTGATTAAGGTATTTGCCCTTGAAAGGGATCACGCGTACTACGTTGTTTAAAACATGAATGGCCTCTAAAGTTTGTGTTTTGTATATGCAGTAATTGATTCTATGGAAAGATAAAGTAAAGAGGTTATACACGAGATAATAAGGACTACCAAAGTGAGGACAGTTTTGACTTTTGAGTATGAATGTCGGTGGCTATAAGATTAGGGGAAGACCAAATAAACGATGGATGGACTGTGTGAAAGACGATGTGGCTTAAAAGGGGGTGACTAAAAGGGAAGTCAATCAATCTGCCTAGCTTTTTCCCAAATATGTTGGGGTCGGCTTCCAGTCTAACCGGATGCAGCTGAATATCAGTATTTTACATGAAGCGACTGCCTATCTGACCTCCACAACCCAGTAACTGGGCAATACGACTTTGCTAAGACTGGTTGTCAGAGTTTCGGGCTTCTGACGACTCGTAACGACTGTCAAAGATCGACGAATCACAGCCGGGATCAATGGCTTAACGTGCTTTTCGAGGCACGGAAGAGTCTCGTTATGTAAAGATGGTCACCCATCCACGGACCAACCCCGGCAAGCGTAGCTTAACCTGATGGATCGACCCGTGCGGCTGTTATTACTTAGTCACGAGCTCCTCTACTACTACGACTAAAAGGGAAGTATGGAAGAAAAAGACATGTTACGCCGACCACAGAAAAATTGGAATGGGGGGGAGAGAACCATACATACATACATACATAATCAGCCTATAATGTTCCCACTGCTGGGACACAAGCCTCCTCTCTGTGAGAGATAGTGGGCCGTAATCCACCACGCGGGCCCACTGCGGGTTGGTAGATGTCACATGTCTTCGAATTTTTGGTCCTAGGACATGCCGGTTTCCTCACGATGTTTTCCTTCACCGTTTTGAGAGCAGTGGTGATGAAATTATATACACAAAGTAAAGCGCCAGTCAGGGTTCGAACCTACGACCTACAACTCGTAAGTCGGGGCCGCTACCACTGGGCCACTACTGCTCTAGGAGGAGAAACATGATGATTATAAACTATCAATCATTGCCTATAGCTGAACGAAGTTGTAGGCTGGAAACTATGTTAACTGCTAGCCATTATGTTTTTCAACGTTTAACTTGATAACGGACTATTGTTTACTTCAATCATTGTGACCCAGTTCTATTTATGACATAGCTAGCTGCGCCTCGCGGTTTCACCTGCATAAGTCACAATCCCATGGGAATATCGGGATAAAAAGTATCCTATGTTATACTTCAGGTCATGGTCTACCCATATTCCCAATTTCATCCAAATCCGTTCAACCGTTTTACCGTGAAAGCGAAACAAACAAACTCACTTTCGGAATACAGTTAAATATTTTACTAACGCAAAATTGAAAACGATAGGCCTATTACAATTGGAGTTAGCAAATTATCAGATCAAATCAATTATCAATAACAAAGTTACGAATACGCTACACGCTACGCTTTCTAGTGAATAAATTATTAATCAGACAAACGTTCACGTAACATTAAATGATTATTAAATTATGATCGCAACAAATCTTTGGAAGTTAGGAACAATCAATTTGCATAATAATAAACGACAAAATGGTGGAGCTCGACGATGGTGGTCCGATGGTTATAGTTGTCGCGTAATCGAGCTTAGATTATGGTGAAAAAGAAGGGGAAAAGAGAAAAGAAATCCCCTTGGGAACCTCTGAACATTATAGAAGAAGGCTAAGGGATGTTTTCAACTATGATCGTCACATGGGAATTAATCAACGTGGAAAGTGGTGTTACTGATATGAGTTACGGAAATGGACTACTTCTTGATCGCTTGAGTATAATTATCTCCTCGTAATCATGTAAATTATAACGCGATTGCTGCTTAATACAATGTTGCACTTTACTGAAAAATATAAAGAAAGAGATGTAAGCCAATAAATAGTTGATGAAATCAGGAAGGTTAACATTAACCAAAGCAGTTTAGCACTTAACAAAGACAAATGTATACTTGTAGATCATGCCGAGGACATTATAATGACCACCACATTTAATTACAAGCCTTGCATTGAGTACGGTATTCAAGAAAATAGTATATTTCAAAGTAGTACATACTTATCAATAGTTGATAGAATCCAAGCATAAACGTAAGTACTGGCGGGAAATTACCACACAGACTCTTTCAAATGATGTAATTCTGTCAAGTTATTGGATTTAAAATTGAATCGTCCCATTCCAATTCTAACGGAGTTTTCTCCTGATACTGTATTTGAAATGTATAATTTGATTTCAGATTTCAATATTGGGAAAGTCTTCAAGATGGCAGCTGTGATGATATTCCATAATTTACTAATTCATTCATTAACTTCAACAATTCAAATGGAATATCTGAAGTAACTAAAAGCGTAGTAAAAAAAAGTAAGTAACTAAGTAAAAAAAAGTCGTTCATAAATCTTAAAATTCCCAAGCGACATACAATTTTATTTAAAAAAAAATACTAATATAATTATATCACATTCATTGAACTACAGTCTGCCAACTTGTACGATAAAACACGATTTACTGCAGACAGATTTTTATTACACAGTTCAGATTTTATGATTCATCTTTATTTATTACCCAATTCACACAACGCTGCATTAAATGATCTTACAGTGATCTTTTAGTTTTACACGATCTGTTAAGTTAATTTTACTGCTACGTTAAAAACTCGACACTGGTCGAAGAAACTGCGGGGTAGTTACGTAACACACTAACAGTAGCAATGGCTTTTATTTTGACAGTTCAACAACATTCACTGCGTTATTTACGATACTGAACAGCCAAACTTTTCGAACATATGAATGGATTAAACAATGTCATTGAAAATCATTCACATTGTGATTAAAATTGTGGTACGCAATTAGGGTGCTGGTCATATAGGTACTTGACTGGGATTGAAATAAGACGGACGCTAAAATTATTCCGGAAAATTCTACAATAAGGAAGTAATAAAAACTATTGAAGCTTTGTCCCAAAAACGATATAGTGCAAAAAGATACGATCACATCGCGTGACTACGATATATTAGCAACAGCAGTCAATGAAAATGTCAATTGTTTAGATAAAACACATTGAATGATTTCAGGCCAACGTTGATAAATCGATTTATAATCTTTTGTCTATGCTCACTATGTCAAGGTTCTGTCCTGATTTCTATATCTGATAGTGTGTGCTTTTATAGCCTATGTGCGGGGGTCGTATAGGCAGCGTTTGATTTACATGAAAAAGGCGGGGTTGAGATCAAAATAAATGTAGGTGAGATTGCAGTTGAGAGTGATGTAACTGAAAATATTCCTGTCGTTAGTCTCAGTAAAGAAAATTATTATAAAGTTCCCAATGCAGGACCTAGTGAATAAACGTCGAAGACTACTATATCCACATTTGTTTTAGGACTACTGAATGCACGAAAAAAGCGACGGTGAAAGATACTCGTAGCAGCGAATATTAAAATGAGTACTCAAGAAAAATATAAATGAATTTTGTGTACTCACATTTATTTTTCAACGCCTGTTTTTTAATGTGATGTGAAATATTTTTCGAATATGAGTTTCCGTTACGACAGTTTAATTTTAGATTGGTGTTACGTAGTCTCGTTGTAAAGACTGGTTACGTGCTTCTAATAGGATAATTTAGGACATAGCAATCCAGATCTAGCTAAAGCATTTGACAAGTTACAGCACGTTACGGGAAAAGGTTGGATACGGCTGGAATAAGAACGTGGAGATTGGCACAAACATAGAAAGGACTATACCCAGGAGTGACTGAAGTCGAACTGTGGATGATGTTGATGAAGCGTCGCACGTTCTGGTTCTCTGGGCTGAATAAGTGGTAAATGATGAGCAGATGATGGAAGATACTTTAAAACATTTGCCAAATGATGCGTGCCTTCCCGCTACTAGAGACTCGCTAGTATCGCGACTGGGTCCTTACATCAATCCATTATGATGTCATTTGTCGCTCGTCATAACACGGGTGACATCAACACAGCACTGCGCTTCACAATTGAAGAAACCTGGCTTGAGAAACAAATGGCGCCGGCTAGTCAAAACATGGGAGATATTTAGATATGCAGTGTTAGTGTTATCTATAAAAACGGCAAACAAAACACGTTTGTTGTATGGGAGCCCCCTTAAATATATATTTTATTCTGTTTTTTAGTATTTTTTGTTATACCGGCAACAGAAATACATCATTTGTGAAAATGTCAACTGTCTAACTATCGCGGTTCATGAGATACAGTCTGGTGACTGACGGATAGACAGACAGACAGACGGACGGACAGCGGAGTCTTAGTAATAACGGATACCCGGAACCCTAAAAAGGAATTATATTTTGTATGGAAGAAAAATTGCCGCTCCGCGTTCAAAGAGCGCTATTACCCTTTCTATCCCGACGACACTGATTTTCATGTTATTTGCCTACAGCTTCGGGGCTATTGGGGTGGACTGTGTAAATTTCTGTTAGGGCTTGACCTAGAATTCTGTCGTGGAAGTTCGATATTTTTACATTATGGGCTTAAAAATGCTGATTTGATAGTCTTTGGGGCAGTTATTTTATTGATCAATTCAATAAATTAATCATCACAAATAATCACCAGTAATCATTACAAAGCCCCAATTCAATTATTCGTTACTGTAATAGCTCCACCGATCTCTCTGTGATTGATCGCGATGATCGCTGATGGCAATATTACAACCGTTAATAAAAATGTAATACCGTGTCTATTGTAAGACGTTATTATTACTGCTGACATACTTAAATAGAGGCCAGGTGACATTAAAACTGCGGCAGCATGATTAGCGATACCAATGTTAGCCAACAATTTTTTTCTTCTAATTTATTTGCATACTTAAAATGGAAAGTGGACTTTCAATGACAACAGTAATAGTGGCTTAGGGATTATTTAAGCCAGTGCTTATTTCCGACGGCAAGCAACAAGAAAAATATGATATGTTCCTCGGAGTTCTAGATGATTAATTAATGTAAGCAATTATGACTAAGACCGGAAGTATAACCGTGAGAACTTAATGGTCTAATAAAAACTACCTTCAAAATTGTAAGAGAAAACATTTTAATCTTGAATCTACAACATAATGTCGGATGCCGTAAGAATATTTTATACATAAATATACCGGTGCAACGGGATACAGTGAATGCCAAGCATTCTCAACTGAGGAGTGACGAGTCATCTTTACACATATTTTCATTTCACAAACTCACGGCTGTAGATAGACATAATATTACTGTAGAGTAGTATGTAATATACATTCACATAATGTAAGCAGTTCGGTATCTGATTGACTGGTTGTCAGACAACTGAAGATACCAATTACGAAATTGGAAGGTTATGTTTCTTAGAGAATACAGTGGTGCATGAAGAATTTTATAACTTTATAAAGTCATTGAACAATACCAAAAGGCACGCAACGATAACATAGTCGTGATACTAATATCGACCAATGATAAGCAAAGTAAAATGAGGACGAAAGGTGGAACCTAAGCAAAAGATCGAGATGGATAAATCTAAAACGGAGAAGAATATCCTATACATAAATACTACACGTGTACAAATGAAAAAAAAACATACATAATAACGCTTCCACATAAAATGTAATTTCCTATTGAAAAAAAAAAAAGGTAAAGTGTTTACTGCCCACAAGTTTGTATTCAAAGCATACAGTCAATTTAAATACGTATTCATCTTAAAACACTACTTCCTCAATACATATCGTAATAATGATCAAGGTTTCAACAACATTTTCCATTGATGTACTTATCTTTAATTTAATCTTTTAAGAAGTTTTTTTAAATATCTATGTTACACAATTTATCTAGGTTACTTGCCATTAATGATAAGAGGTATGAGGAACAGGGTAGAAAAATCTTCCATTGAAAAGGAAGGATCCTCCGACCAGACGGGTATCGGGTCCGGTGGGCTACTGCCCGATGGTTGTTGTCGGGCTGTTCTAAACATTATGTTATAATCTCGCGAAAACTTTGCTTGCGCGATGTAGGATTTGTGTGTCGTCAGATGTAATGCGTAGTTTGTTTGTGTGTAGATGTCGCTACACTGATAACAGTCAGCGTCCTCTCAATGTTCGGCTAAGCCTCCCCCTCATGATTTCTTGTGGTTTCAATTCAGAGCAACGGTGGATCATTGTTTGTTGGTTTTTCCTCGTTCGTCCCTCCATCTTCCATGTGGTCTAGATTAATACTAATGTTTATTTAGTACTTAGTTGTTAAACTAGCTTTATAAGGATCTAGAACACTTGTTCTATTTATCCTGTAAAATTGTTTAGCATAGATTATGAAATCATTAGCATCTAGATCTGTATCAAGTTATGCTAAGTCTTTCATTGGGTTAGGTTCAACATTTAGGTCCTGTTTAGTCTCGTGGGTGGGTCACGTTTTATTATTGTGGTGATTTCTGCAATCACAATGTATAAGGTGTCAATTGAAGCAAGAAGTTAGAATTAAGAAAATACTCGGAAGAGCTTACGAATCTGCCCATGAGCAGTTAATATTTTTTCCGGGAAAAATGTCCCTTTACAGGTAACAAGTTAGCAATGTCAGATTGTGGCAAAAAAGTAAGAACCAGATGGATTTTCTTTCCCGTTCATATAGAGCAGTGAGGAGAGAAACTTCTAACATAAAAATTGCATGAGAAAGACAGACACCTACTCTAACACATGGGGAAAAACTCTAAGCACAGAATATAGTTTATATTCCAAGTTAGTCAGGTGGCAGTCTCCAGAAAGGCGGGTGTTATATGAGACGACGTCGAGCAACCATGCGCCGGCGCCGCCGCCTGGCGCCTCTGTGACCACGTGCGTGACCGCACGCCATGTGTTCGCGTCTTAGATGAAGAGTCGTTAGAAGCTGCG
The DNA here is from genome assembly GCA_949152455.1 of Lithophane leautieri. NCBI lineage: Eukaryota > Metazoa > Arthropoda > Insecta > Lepidoptera > Noctuidae > Lithophane > Lithophane leautieri. Next base: position 2,400,091 of record OX424472.1, on the reverse strand, counting down.
GAACTTCGACTGAAATTATTTTTGTGTCGATGATTGTAGGAATCTTAGTGTTGAAGAGTTTTCGTATCTGTTGCACAATATATTCTTCAACCTCTATTGCTCTCGGGCGCCAAGTCTTACTTCAAACTATCGAAACTTTGAAGCATTCAAACCATAAATCGAGATTTATTCATAGACGAGAATATCATTAGAAGTAAAGTAATCTACTTCTTCACTACCTGATTTGGTAGTTTTCACTTTTACGCGTCAATTAGATCAGATAAGTAATTCGTCAACTCGTCCTACATGCCTACGGCCCATTTAAGACGACTTGGAATAATTAAACGAACGTCCTAAATGGGCCGTAGGCATGTAGGACGTGTTGACGAATTACTCGAACAGATCCTGCTCTTTAAGATAACTGGCATGTTATCACTTAAGATATCTTATTGTGTACGCACGTACGACTATCTTAAGTGCGGTGTTAATTGAGTAGTTAAAGATTTTATCTATGATTCACACTGTAGTCTTGATATTTAGACAAGTTTGAACATGTCGAGGTTCTGTTAGGCTTCGTAGAGCTGGAGACTTTATGAATACACTTTATTGTAAGTGTCGTACAGTACAAAGTTGTACAAATGTCTTCAGCTCCTCGGGAGTCCTCATTTTGTAATTTTGACGGCTTTCATTTTGCACCTAAAGACACGAATCATAAGGTTCATTATTCAATATCCTCTGCTTTGCGTTGACCCCTAAGTATATGGCAAGACTAACCTCCTACATTGATTAAAGAAATAAAATCATTGAGTCAGAGGCTCGGCGCCGGCGCTCCGTATGTGGTCACGCACGTGTATGCGTTGCGTGGGCGCCATCTACAGGTGATGCTGCCGTCGATATCACGTCTGTAGCTTTAGAGTAGTTATTTTTCGCTCAAGAAGCTTTTAGGGCGAATTCGACCAAACTGTTATACCTAGTATAAGTCGAATCCATCGACTTATACCAGGTATACATTTTTAATTTTTGACAGATTTTCCATTCAAAAACTGTCAGACGTCAATTTTATTCCACGGAAAAGATGTCTGGCTATGGTTAAATCAGCCCTTAGCCAACTAAAACACGGTTTGTTCGGATCGAACTAAGCTGTTGATGAAGTTTAGCTATTAGTAAGTCTAAGCTTTAGAAGTCGTGCAATAAAAGGAAAAACCAGATGATCTTAGAAGGCAAAGTTAATGAGTCACAGAAAACCTGCGTTAGCGCAAGGATACTGTGTATGGTCATGAATGTAGTCTCGTGGGTGAAGGTGCAATGACTGCGTAGGCATTCAGTATTAAATTAATAGCTCAGATAATATATTCTGGTTTTGAAGACTAAGAATTCCAGTGTAATCTTAGGGGAGAATGGGTGCAACTACCTCCCACAGCCTATTCGCGCCTGGTACCAAATCTAGTGATGCAGCAGCCTAGAGATCTTACGGTTTATCGATTTTGTATGAAGTAAGTAGTTTTTTATAGCTTTTTTAGACTTTAAACCGAAGTTCGATGGTTACAAAATACCTGATTATTGATTAGTCTAGGACATGCCCTTTTCATTGCAAAATTTCTTAAATGTCAAACTAAAGTTTTTGTTCAAGATATCAATATCGCAAATGCACGTCAGAGCAACCTGTTTTACACAGCAGAAGCCGAATTTCAAAATGCATAAAACCAGATAAGTTTATGACTATGACGTCAAACTAAGAATTAATTTAGGACATCGCTAACCAGTTCAGCATTACAAATGCACTAAGAAGAGAAAAATAAAAAATAGTTAGTTGATTGAGGGAGAATAATTACATCCATATTCATATTGTAAATGCACCAGAATCGTTTATTGGACGCCCAACCAAAAAATGATGTCTTGAAATAATTTTTGGGAAAGGCTCATGTTCCGAATCTCATTACTGCTGAAGCTAAGAGACAAGACAAACAAAAAGGCTTGTCTCACAATGGAGCCCGGTACTATGCAAATGTAACGTTTTCGTTGAGCATCCCTTTTATCAGCTTGGTTGGTGAGCTGGACTCAAGACCAACCATGGATTTCCATAAGATGCTTCTGATAAGGACGCAATATGTGCATAATAGACGGTTGAGAAGGTTGTTTTGTCTTAAATATCTATTTCAATTCTACACAAAGCTTTATTCTTACAATCTCACCCCGATTTCAGAAATAACCAACGACTCCACGCTACCGAGCTTAATCAGAAAACCGTTACAGACTTTTCAAAATATTTATACTTACCAACAAATAAAAAGAAATCGTAGAAGGTCCCGACGTTAAGGTCGTACTAGCACTAAGGCACGTGTGTTCCAACGTGGTGGAGTTGAGTTTAGCGTTACAATGAACAAGTCAATTCTAATGGCCTCTTGATCAGGCAGGGCTGACACTTGATGGCATAGAACTATAAACTAAAAGGAGAGAAGGCGTTAAATCCTGTAGTGCTAATCTTTTTCTTTTATTTGATTGTGTTTGGGTGGCTTACAGCTGGGTGGCTTGCTGCATAATAAAGTAATAGTGAGGTAATTCACGACAGGCCATTGACATTTACAAGCCTCCACAGTTAGCAATAGAATATTTTTCTACAAGTTTTGTAATTTTTTAGTTTAATTTTATTCATTTTAGGAAAAAATACAGCTAATACATTTTAATATCTAGTACAATGTGTAAGCGATGGCTAATTACAAGCTTCCACTAACGATACTTGATGAAATATTCGTTATGCATAACACTAACAAAGTATAGCACTAAAATAACTATTACATTAGGTACCTGCATAGGCAGAAATGCATGCGGAACCACTTTTACTCCAAATGGCTGGAAAGTACCAACCAATGTGGACGGCTCATTAGGCTATATACAAGACTATGAGACCGCAGAAGAACGGCTGATAAGGGAAGGCACCCGTAGACTGGACTTGAAGAATAAAAAATTCACTAATCATAATCTAAAAATTGTTAAACACAGTCCACGATACCAGTCTGTAAAATTATTCAACAGGCTACCTTTAGACATAAAAAGTGCTGTCTACAGAAGCGCATTCAAAATAAAACTAAAAAAATACCTATTGAATAAGTGTCTATATGCGGTAGAAGAACTGTAATTTTATCGAATTGTTATTGTAATTTATGTTATCGAATTGTTATTATAATTTATGTTATCGAATTGTTATTTTAATTTATGTTATCGAATTGTTATTGTAATTTATAAATTGTTTATGTAATTTAATAATTGTAAAATATTTATATTTATTAATGTGATTGTGTAAATTCAGATACAAGGTACTTTGTTCATGAATAAATGACTAATGACTAATGATTATCTATCAATGAAGACACAATATAAGTTTTTTGCCTTGCTTAACTTTTGGGACATCCCTACAATATTGATTCACTTATTACACGCTACAAAAAAGTTCATGGTTAGATACGTTTGCCAACAGATGGTTGTGGAAACATTATAAAGTCTTAGTCGATAAGTAAATGCTTTCAAATTAGCTTTTGTAACAAAATACCAATAATCCTAACTAATAATATAAATGTGAAAGTGACTCTGTTTTTTTTTGGTACGTGTTCACGCTAAAACGGCTGAACGGATGGCACATAAATATTTTAGCCAAAGATGTTCTCATGGGGTAATTTCCAACGTCCACACGGGCGAAGCCGCGGGTCTACTAGTCAATCAGAATGATTGAATTTCAAGGTAACTCGGCGACCCCGTGACTAGGCACGTTTCATGAAGATACAACGGTCTCCTTGGTAGATAGACATATTGCTAGAGCATACAGCAGCATGGGTCGACAAAATTTGAATAAAGTCCAGCTGTCGACACATGCATGTAAACAAGAACAGGTGTAAAAGAGATAGTTGTGTGTCGGGTAGTATTTCAGCTTATGGAAGGGGGTGGGGGGCGTTCCACGCGTAGTAATTCTATAATGACATTATATAAAAATTACGTAAAGGCCACCCGTAAGCACGTGTTTAGAAGCGTGCGCGCAATAGGTTTCACGTTTCAATGAACTATTCAATTGGAATAGCGTTCTCTTTGAGTAGGGCTGTGTTTTATGAAAAATGTCTATTAATTTAAGTTGCTAGGATGTAAGTTGTATCGTTGAAATTATCATGTTCCTGTGCTAATATTGAATCCGTTTCAAACTGCGCTTGAGTTGCTTCCGTTCATGTGCCAGATTTTATTTTTTTCCGTGTTTAGCCTTATTTGTAACTAATGGCCCTAACAGATGAAAATGTAAAAAAATGGACCATGAATTAGCTACAAAGTCTCATAAATGTACACAATGGTATATTGCACCGTGTTTGGAAACAATTTTACCATCAGCCTGGCATGCTTTACAAATTGCTTCAAAGTCAAGGTTGTATTTTCTAAACACGCTCAATGCAAAACATGTAACATACAAACACGTCAATTTAGTTTGAATTTGATTCAAATAACTAAGACATAACGGGTAATTTAGAAATAATGCTACATCAATCTGCCTAGCCTTTTCCCAAATATGTTGGGGTGGGCTTCCAGTCTAACCGGATGCAGTTCATACCGCTATTTTACAAGGAGCCACTGCCTGCCTGACCTCCACAATACAGTAACTGGGTAATACGATACCCCTTGGTAAGACTGGTTGTTAGACTTTCAGGCTCCTGGCGTAGCGACTGTCAAAAGATCTACGAATGGCAGCCAGGACCAAAGCAGCGAAAGATACAAACAACAACAGTAGCTTATTCAGCCTATAATGCTCTCACTGCTAGGACACGGCCTCCTCTGAGAGGGAGTGGGCTATAATCTATCACGCGGGCCCAGTGCGGGTTGTTAGATGTCATATGTCTTCAAATATTTAGTTCTAGGACATGCCGGTTTCCTCACGATGTTTTCCTTCACCGTTTTAAGAGCATTGGTGATGAAATAATTTACAAAAAGTATAGCGCCTGTCAGGGTTCGAACCTACGTCTTACAATACGTAAGTCGCAGCCGATATCTCTGGGCTACCACTGCTCTCAACTCAAACACCAACACTAAAAATTTATAAAAATCACAAGAAAGTTAGTAAAGTGAATATATTTCAGAAAGAAACACAAATGAAGTAACAAAACGTTTGAGAAGCCATAATATTATTGTAGAGTCGTTTTAGATAAGCTTTGTATGAGCACGTTCTACTCTATCGTGTTATTGAGGCCGCAACGATGCATACTCTACGCTTTGGTACTAGAACACACGTGTATTATGAACTAGCTGTGCTGATTCACCCGCGTAGGTCTCGATTCCGTGGGAATATAGGGATAAAACGTATTCTATGATTCTGCTCCATACGAAACTACCTTGGTCATGGTCTACCCGTGTGCCCATCCTCTCCTCTCTAGAGTAGGGAACGTCGCGGCGGCGCACGGTGGGCTGAAAATCGGCTTTCATAGACTTAGGGATTTCAATTTGCAAGTGCTTGTTTTTATGCTGGATATCGCTTCTATTAGTCATTACTATGCACAAAAATGACACCCGAGTTAATTCTGCCCAAAAACGAAGGAAATATATATTTTTTACGAAAAATTTGTATGAAGCTAGTATGAAAAATCGAATTATCTCCTAAACGGCATGTTTAACCGTAATATCCTTGGAGGTGGTCATAGTGCTAAATATTTATGATTTTTTGGTTGCCGATTTGACGAAAAATTTAATGCCGTTTTTTTTTTAAAAATCGTCAAAATATTTTTATTTATTTTTACATGTAAAACGATCCCTTTTAGTGTCCAAGTTAAAAAGTTCGATATGTTATTAACCCAAATATTAAGAACACACAAAACAAGAAAAATTTAATTAAAAAATTGCTGTTTTTGACACATTTTTATTAATTTAAATAAAAAAAGATTATCAAAATCTTATTTAAGTAACATATAAAGTTATATACAAAATTTATTTTTTTCCACCAGTAGTTTCTGAGATTAGCGCTCTCAAACAAACAAACAAACAAACTCTTCAGCTGTGTAATACTAGTATAGATGAGAATATTATGGGAATTGGTGCATAGTTGGTGTATAGTTCGGAAAAAGCTTAAGGTTAGCTTAAGGTTTTATAGATTTAAGTAAGGTTCCCTACCCTTAATAAAGATTTAAGCCCTGGTTAACTAAGTTCAAAGTTTTTCAACTGCCTGTTTAATATATTATCAATCTACGAACACCTTAGCAAGGAAGGTTCTAGAAATGATACGTATACCTACGTAAATTGTATTTTTCCGGCATCATTCGCGTGACTCAAAATAGTCAAAAGACAAGTAAAAAATTGTAGGTTTAAGTGTTAAATTACCGGCTTTACCCACAATATTCTTGGTTTTATTGTACTAAAAATATGTTTTTCTTGCACAATCCATGGCCATCTAAAAATAGCGAGTGCTTGTTTATAGTCTGTCACTATTGATTTATTTACGGGCGATATAATTGTGTACGTGTCTGTTGTTTTCCTCTGGTGGCCCATATTTTAAAAGATAATGTTATAATGTAACATAATTATTAATTACTAAGCTCCAATTAGATACTAATTGGGGTTTACCTACTTATCATTGATACAGAAGAAGGAAAAGCCAGAATTTCAGGACAATTTGTTTGTCAGTCTGTATCACGCAAAACAAGAGGATTGACTTTCCAAAATCGACCGTTATTCAGTTAGCAAATAATATCTATTTTATGTGTCATCTGCACTTGATACTAATGAAAACAAACAAACATTTTCTATTTTATTACGTTGTGAAATAAACAAAGGCGTGTACAGGCTGTCAAGATTTACTGTCACGTAGGCGTATGTCAGAAAAACGAGGCATTACACAATTAAAGTTTTTATATAAAGAAACAAGAAATGCAGGTTTCATGCGCGTATTGCTACGACACGGTTTTATTGAATTATTTCATTAGTTCTGTGTTGTAGTTATTCTGTGTTGTCGTTTCTGTCATTAATATTTTTTTAAGAATTAAGCAATATACCATTTTATAACTTAATTTATCCCTTGCGTGATGCATGACCAAAGAAAATTGTGTGTCAAAGATATTAACACAGTTTCAACCTTTCTACTTTCATAAATCGCTTTTTAATTGTTTGGAAACATGACGTGTGACCTTCAACTTCACCTTTAAATAGAATTCGATAAAGAAATAAATTCTGACATGCGACCTTGCGTGTCGAAATACGAAGCTCAACTATGCGTTTAACATTTTGAAAATAGAACAGACAATTTAAAAATAAAATGAAAAGACAATTAACACGCATATTTTCTGCACACACATGCATTTTATTGTTTATGCATGTTATGTACGAGACTTGGATAAGGTGTTAAAAATAGAACAAGTTTGTTGCGCGCACGCAGTTTTAATAATGTAGCGTGTTGAGTTTAAAGAGGAAATTCTTTAGCATGGCGAAATGATTATGGTACAGCGGTTGAAACAAAGTGGATCAGTAAGTATTTTAGTTGCCGGTCCCCTCTCTTTACAAACGCCTCTCGCTTGTTTTCTCTCTGGTTTATGACCTTAGAGCAATGATTTTTTACAGTTAAATAAATATCAACTAGTTCTATGCCCCTATGTATTCCGTTTTGATGATACATTATCTGTAGAAGCACTAAAATCCACAGAAAATGCTCAAAATTGCCTCTCTAGACTTCAGAAATTCATGAAAAAAGAAAAACAGGGGCACAGTAAATATTCTTCTTAATCAATTTATAACATATCTTTCAAATTGGTACAATATTGGAGGAGGAAATAGAATAGAGCCGAACCTCGAATTATGACTTTTTGTATGGAGAAAAGACCGACCCTATTTCCTCTTAATAGGTGTTGATTAGAAGCGCGTAGCTCTTGTGTTTAAGTTGGTATGTCTGAACCGCACCTTAAAGTCTCTGGTCACGATCTTCGGTACCGAGGAATTCAATTAATGGCGGGGGAGAATGACAAATATTATACCGACACCCTAGCTTGTAAAATACAATAGACGTAGATATATTTAGTAATCTATTCCGCTTAACTATTCCTCAAGAGGAATTATTACTGGTTGTCATATTTCGGGCTTCCGACGACCCGTAACGACTGTCAAAGATCTACGAATGACAGCCGGGACCAACTGCTTAACGTGCTTTCCGAGGCACGGAGGAGTCTCGTTATTCAAAGATGGTCACCCATCCACAACAAACCCCGGCAAGCGTAGCTTAACCTGATGGACCGACCCGTGTGACTTATTACTTAGCCACGAGCTCCTCAATAACAGGTGTACATAACATTAAAAGACAAAAGACATTAGACAGAAGCTGCCTACAAACTATAAGTAAAATTTAAACTTTAATTAACATCAATAAAACGATACGAAAAAAGACCATAATATGAATTTCCTTAAAAAAAATCATAACCCAATTTTATGATTAAATAAAAGAAAGTATGTCAACAGTAATCTTTACAAATTGGCCTCGTATAGTACCTAATTGTTAAACATTTCAGAAGTACATAAAGTAAGCACTTTATGAACCGCTAGGCACAAGTATTTACAAATGATGCCAATTCTTCTGAGTTGGGATACTTGCCAAAATTATAAGACAGAAATGCCTGGCTTGTTTTCCATACTGTTTTGAGAATGTTATTGTTTTTTTTATAGCTGTCGTTTCCTATTGTAATAATTTTGTCTTGAAATGTTTTGGTCCAAGTTTGGCTGTTTCTTTTGAAAAGGCTCTAGGCAATAGACAAGTTTTTGACCCCGTTCAATTACACTAATCCGATTCCTGCTCTGTTTGGTCCATCCAATGACGGATACCATGAAATGTCATAAGTAGAATAGAGGTTTAAAGTTATCACACTCATGTAGCAGGTGGCGTTCTGTAGTTACTGTCGACACCCATGGGAAAATGGCGTTGATTTACAGCATGACCAGTTTTAACCTGTATGACCGCGGACGGGCCGCGCGCGGACCAAAAACTATTGTAGTTAATTAGAAATTCCTTGAAGAATAAAGTGTGCAGTTCACGCTGGCTTTGCTTGTCAAGGAAAAATGTAGTTCTGTGTCTTTGTTCTTTGCTGCCTGCTCAGATAAGTTGGACGCGCAGTATCTACCTAGCTGATTGTCATTAATTGACGTAATCTTTTACAAATCAATGGTCATCTTTTACAAATCAATGCAGGAGTAACTAGCCCGGATACATAATAAATTCTAATGAGATGATTTCCATTCACGGGACCACAAACTAGACTTAGTACATTCATAATCCACTCCCAACAATAACATCAAACAATTAGTTCAAGTATAAATATTACACGAATCGTGCCAAATCGTTGGCAATAAAGTATTTATTATCCAAACACTTGTCCTTGACACAGAATAAAGAACGTTGAACTTCTGGAATATTTGTGAGCATGACCTATTTATGTTCTTACTAGCTTCTCCCCGCAACGTTATCCGCGTGAAATTTCTTGTTCCCCAGACCCACCCCGTCGCATCGCATTGCATCGTCAGTCCGCGCTATTATTTATTTTTCGTTTAACGTTCTTTCTGACTTCTTTTTCATTTTGCTCAACTCCTAAGAGTCCTAGTGTGATGTTAAATATCTTTCCTCAAGATATGGACTATCAAATGCAAAAATATTTTTTCAAATCCAACTGGTTGTTCCATATATTAGCGAGTTCGAACAAACAAACAAACATACTCTTCAGCTTTATTATTAGTATAGATACTGCGGTATGGGTAAAGGATGGCGAATTTACGAGATTTATTGGCCAGATTTACGATAAGTTTTAATATTTTTTGGAAGTACTTGACTTTTATAAGAATTTAAATAAAATGAATATGGGGCAGCCTATTGAAATAATTTAGGTTAATAGATACTTAGAATTATAACCATCGCATCATTCACACCTACCTATAGCACTGAGAAATAAACACAGGAAAGCTTGTCATGGGAAATTGTATAATGGTGAAGATGGAAGGATCGTCGGAACTTTTCCAAAGTTTGTTTCCGGCTGACGACGCTTCCAAGTTTTCAATCCCAGTTTCTAAGTAAATTTAATATTTCCTGTTTTTTTGTTTACTTTGTATAAAACATTTCATAAATAATCTGACATGGGTAAGTAGCGGAGCAATACTTGTCATCTATATGTATAAAAATCAATGCCACTTTTTGTTGTAATTTTATAACTCAAGAACGGGCTCACCTATCCAAACCAAATGTTTAGGCTTTGTTCGGACTATTTAGTAGATGGTTTATGTGAAGTTTGCACAAAATCGGTCAAGCGGTTCTTCATTTATCACATTTTCTGTAGGTAGGTAGGTAGGGTAGGTAGGTAGGTAGGTAGGTAGGTAGGTAGGTAGGGTAGGTAGGTAGGTAGGTAGGTAGGTAGGTAGGTAGGTAGGTAGGTAGGTAGGTAGGTAGGTAGGTAGGTAGGTAGGTAGGTAGGTAGGTAGGTAGGTAGGTAGGTAGGTAGGTAGGATAGGTAGGTAGGTAGATAGGTAGGTAGGTAGGTAGGTAGGATAGGTAGGTAGGTAGGTAGGGTAGGTAGGTAGGGTAGGGTAGGTAGGGTAGGTAGGGTAGGTAGGGTAGGTAGGGTAGGTAGGGTAGGTAGGTAAGGTAGGTAGGTAGGTAGGTAGGGTAGGTAGGTAGGTAGGTAGGTAGGGTAGGTAGGTAGGGTAGGTAGGGTAGGCAGGTAGGGTAGGTAGGGTGGTAGGTAGGGTGGTAGGTAGGGTAGGTAGGGTAGGTAGGTAGGGTAGGTAGGGTAGGTAGGGTAGGTAGGGTAGGTAGGGTAGGTAGGGTAGGTAGGGTAGGTAGGGTAGGTAGGGTAGGTAGGGTAGGTAGGGTAGGTAGGGTAGGTAGGGTAGGTAGGGTAGGTAGGGTAGGTAGGGTAGGTAGGGTAGGTAGGGTAGGTAGGGTAGGTAGGGTAGGTAGGGTAGGTAGGTAGGGTAGGTACGTAGGGTAGGTAGGTAGTTAGGGAAGGTAGGTAAGGTAGGTACATAAGGTAAGTAGGTATGGTAGGTGCGCCGTAGATAAGTACTTAGTGCTACCCATGCGAAGCCGGGGCGGGCAGCTAGTACATTCATAAAATTGTCTGCACGAAATAAATCAAAAGTGTTAAAGAATATTATCCACTCATTATGTATATTTTTACGGGGCGCCAAGCACCTAGTATTTCTTGACATTAAACCATGGCGCTGCTAGCAACGGGCCAACCATCAAATTCAGTACATTCCAAATTAGTTCCCTTTTCCGCCGTCTTCCAGCATGTAGAAGGCGCTCTATATGTTATTATTACTCGTGTGTTTCACGATTTTCTCCTTTGGTATATGAGTAAGCATTTTATGTGCAAGTTCATTGAACTCTTGTGAGGCGGCAGAAATCTTCATACTTATTTGTGAATGTACGCTTTCGTATTTGGTAAGAACGTAAAAGATTCGATGGTTAGTAAGACTTGTGACATTATAGAGCCAACGTACCCACTACCGGTATATGAACGTTTAAGTACCATTTCCAAAAACTGGACAATACCCATCATTATTGATCGAGCGAGCGAAGCGTCTCTGCATCAAGTCTAGCAAAATTTGCGAGTTTGTCAGTTTGTACGTACTCGCCTACCGAGGCCCTAGTGTGAGTTTCTTTTAACCATCTCGACTTTACGCATCGACCGCGTTCAGCGCTCCGATTGGCCCTTTACCACTGGGCCAATCGGAGCGCCGAACGCGGACGATGCGTAAAGTCGATATGGTTAAAAGTAACTCACACTAGGGCCTCAGGTCGTATTTTATTTTCAACCGATCTGGACGAAATTTTGTGTACAGGTTTAACGAATTTTTTGTAATTTTTTGTCGGCGTGGATTTTTGGCTGGACCCCTATTTCTCCAAAATGGGGCAAAAAGGGGGGCTACTGGATATCTCTGCCTTATGAGATCCCATAACGATGGTTCTTTTTAACCCGACTGTGGTAAAGCAAAAAGGAGGGTTATGATTTTGACCGGTATGTACCTATGTATGTATGTTCATCTGTTCCCTCATAACTTCTAAACTACTCATCATAATTTAATAAATGAGATATCGTTGGAAGGGTGTAGATTGTCCGCTGGGCTTAATTGTCGGCGTTTTTTAATTAACTTGAGAGTGAGACGATATAATAAGCTGCTTATTATACTCCGAAGAATAATTAATTAGGCAATAATATAGATATCTACGTATTATAAATGAACTGCACTCACTTTATCACTACAAAATGTACAAAAGTACCACTCCATTTAATTTAATTTAATTTATTCATAACTTTAAGGATGGTTAAAACACAACGCGTAATTGAAAAACATTAATTGGTTTAGGTAAATTGAAGACATTCATTGGTGTAGGTAAATTTGCATCATTTTACCTGTAACATGACATAAAATCTCGCCTATATTCCCCGAAGAGTTGGCCAGAGGTGTATAGTAGGTACTCCCACATTTCGCCAGTTATGTTGAAATCTCATGTAACACGGGGCGAGCCTATTGCCATCAACCGGGCACAAATCCACACACTAGTAATATAATATCTGTGCACACACTCACATGTCGTGACATGGGTTTCGAATCCAGCTATCTAATTGCGTAACTTATTTTCGTAACCGGTTATGAATTATCTGTTTAATTTTGACAGTTCAACATCATTCATTGCGTTATTTACGTTGTCGAGCAGATTTTTTTCCGAACTTTGGATTAGCAATTTGTTTCAAACCGATTCAGATTGATCGTGTATTATGCAATTAGGGTGCTGGAGCTCATGCTCAGCAGTTGCCTTGAAAGAGGCTGTTGAGTTGAACATGGACTTTTTTTTTGTAGCCTATTATGTGTCCTACTGCTGGGCAAAGGCCTCCCCTTTTTCCTTCCAAATCTCTCCATTGTGTGCGATTTCTGGCCATATTGGCTCCGCAAACATGATTAGATCGTCACACTCATACTTCAACTGAATGAGTCGAAATTCAAAACTTGTATAAAACGCACACTATGCAGGCAGGCATATTATAAGTTGGAGGATTACATCTCTGATAAAAATGCTTGGCTTAATGCTGGTCCTGCTCCACAATCACAACTAACTAATTAACATTTGAAAATACTGTTGGAGCTGCTGAAGATCGGAAGACCATCTTGCATTGTATAAACTCAATCTCCTTTGTATTATATAATTGCATAGCACAGGTGTGAGTACTATGTACTATTGAGCTACCATTTACCGGGTAATTTGTCTTTCATTGACTTGAATGTGCCCTGGCGACTGGGAATGTCATGCTCACTGAAATGTCTCGCTGAACGCATGTTCGTGAACGCGCGCCGTCAGTTGTGACTGGTCATCTCTTAGCTTCCATGGCTTATTTTAATTTTTGAATTGTTTTATGTAATAATTGCGGACGCTTTTAACGTGCTTTCTACATTGTTCTCACATGTATAATTTCAACATAAATGATGAAACCCATATATTGTAACCATATTTTGATTTAAAAGAGTGTCCATGGAGTTTCTTGCCCGTTCTTCTCCATAGGTACCTACTACGCTTTGGAATGGGCAACTAGCTTCATATTTCTGACTGACCGACTCCTTGACAATTAAAAAGTGCCTGTAAATGGTTTAATTGAAATAAATGCTTGAGTTTGAGTTTGACACCACCTTCGCCGCGGTCTACCTCGACGGCGATGTCCTCCCTCAGGCGTCCAGTGAGTGACGATCTTTGCCCATCTCTCCGGGTGCATTCGCGTGACGTGGCCGGCCCACTCCCACTTCAGCCTGACTGTTTTTGGACATGGACGTATGGATGGTATTATTGATGTTCAGTGCACCTCCTAAGATAAGGTCCAGTTGAAAACCCGCGTCAGGCACTGGTTGTCTGGCATTCATGCTGAACTGGGCCTGTTTGGCGCAGCCGTGAGGCGCACAATACTATTTTTATGTTCTTTGTTTTTTGTATAAATATTGTGTGCCTTACTTGGGTCAAATAAATTTATTTTCTTTCTTTTTATTTTCTTTTTCTTTCTTCTTTCACCTTCTGATTTTTTTATGCAGTTACTTTTGCTATCCAGACAGAATAGGAAATGCATAAAATAACTGTGTTATCGCGAGCTCCTACAGTAGTTATGTTACAAATGCGACTGGCTTCCGTTCGGCTGATACAGCAGACTGATTGACTTTGTTTGTTATGACTGGCTGTTTGTTGCAGAAACTATTTATATTGAGAGAGAGAATCATAACTAATATTTTTTGTTTAAATGCGAAAGTGAGTTTTTTTGTTTGTTACGCTTTCACGGTAAGACGGTTGAACGCATTTGGATGAAATTTGGCACATGGATAGACCATGACCCAGAGAAGGACATAGGGTACTTTTCATCCTGGATCACCGGCAGTTTTTAAGACATTCTTCATCCAAAGCCTTTTTTAGCCTCCTTGTTCTTTGGTAAAAATATCAGCCAGTCAACGAGGTGACAACGGGTGTTACTGCACTGCCCAGGGTATACTAGAACTACGCAATTACTCTTATAACATTACTAGCTAGCTAGCTAACTAGGTTTCACCCGCGTAAGTCTCGATCCCGTGGGAATATCGGGATAAAAAGTATCCTATGTGTTAATCCAGGTTATAAACTATCTGTTTGCCAAATTTCATCCAAATCCATCCAGCCGTTTTTGCGTGATTGAGTAACAAACATCCAAACACACAAACTTTCACATTTATGATATTGGTAGGATAGTAGGATTTGTAGGATTAGAAGGATGTACAAGGACTGCAAATGACCTCTTGTAGAACAGGACAAAAACAAGATAATGGGAATCAGACTCTCGCAACAGTGACAAAGAGGATTTGGAATAAGGCATCAATTAGAAGATAAGGCCGATCTATTAATGTCTTCAAAGGTTAAGCAAATTAGAGTGTTTCTAAAGATTAACTGCACACGGATCTGCACAAATCCTATAATCAAGGACAGTGACTTAACGATACCCCATTACACAAGTTAATAAAGCAAACATTCTTAATCATAATAAAAAACGCAAACAACTTAAAATCTCTTCATATTTTATCTCTAAAATGTGTCCTTGCAACTTCCTTAATATCTGTTAGTGCATCATAAACAACGCAAGTAAAGGTACACACGGCTACACATCAAGCTATACAATACCAGTATAAGCTGACCTCGCATTGTACGGAAATCCTATACAATGCGAGATCAGCATAAACTGGAAATGTGTAGCTTGATGTGTAGCCGTGTGTACATGCATATATTACCAATTGGTCTTTATCAAGAGTATTTATAACAAAATTAATTATAAATCTATATCTGGTTAATTGATTAAAATGAATTCTTTTGAGAAGTATTATATCTAGATTCTTTCTTTCTTTCTCTTTGCTTATCGTTGTAGAATCCAAAAGTTCATATTTCGAATGACAACTAAAGGTGCATACATGTGCACCTGCGCTCAATACATCAACCAAGCACGTCACATGGTTATTTGTGATCCTTATTTGGGTCTTAAAAGAACGCCAGTTTCTTAAAATAAAAACTGTCACAAAATAAAAATAACACTGCATCTTAATTTCGTTCTGTGCTGACTTCCGCATAAACACCGAGTGGATTATAGACGGATTTACTAAGGACTGTCGGCAGTTTCTTAGCAAACAAAGCATTACATATTACCTACATTCTCTTAACTAAAACAAACACTATTCCAAAAATAAAACAGCATCTTAATTTCACTCTGTCCTTAATTCCGCAATAAAAGGTAAGTAGTGCAAAATACACGATGCATGTGTATAAGTGTCGGCACTTTAACAAACCACAAGCAAACCACTTTAAAGCATTAGGTGCATATTAGGTACATTGATTAAAACAAACACTGTTCCAAATATAAAACTGCATCTTAATTTCGCTCTGTCTCCACTTCCGTAATAACAACTATACATATGTGCATCATACACGGTACTGCTAAGGTGCATGTGTATAATGTACGTGCTTCCTTAGTTTCCGCGTCAGGGCATTGTTGCATTATACCTACGTGCTAAGCGGTGTGTTGACAAATTGTGCAAAATTGTTTCGTGTCGGGGAAATGATAGCGTTTCACGGTCGACTGTTCGTTGGTGGAGTTTAGGTGGGCTTAATTTGTTTAATGCTAATTAAAGTAATTATAATCTCTTTTTAGGGTTCCGTACCTAAAGTGTAAAACGGGACCCTATTACTAAGACTCCGCTGTCCGTTCCTCTGTCTGTTTGTCCGTCTGTCACCAGGCTGTATCTCATGAACCGTGATAGTTAGATAGTTGAAATTTTCATAGAAGATGTATTTCTGTTGCTGCTATAACAAAAAATACAAAAAAATACAGAATAAAATAAATACTTAAGGTGGCCCCCATACAACAAACGTGATTTTTTTGTCGTTTTTATAGATAACTAGTTGATGCCCGCAACTTCGCTCGCGTGGATGTCGGTTATTATATACTAAAACCTTACTCGAGAACCACTCTATCCATTGGTGAAAACAGCATGAAAATCGGTGCAGTAGTTTTTTAGTTTATCGCGAACAGGACGACAGACAGATGCGGCGGAGGATGACTTTGTTTTATAATATGTAAGGCTAGTTTAGATCGGACAGGGTTTCTTCTGCATCAGACCGAATAGATAAATGAATAAACAGATCGTTTATTTGCTAGAATATAGGTTATTGGTGGCGGAAACCACTCCCACCAAATAGATGACGATTATATCATAGAAGACAAAGGTTGACCACAGAATTGAACACGAATGCAAAGAATTAAAAAAACATTAAAGTAAAAAAAAACTAAAACCCAACTACGACTAAAAAGGTATAAACAAGACACCACAGACAGACAAATTAAAAATCCGTAGTCATATGTGTTAGGGCATAAATCGAACAGATTACGTGTGACTCCAGATTTTTAATTTGTCTGTCTAGTTGGGTTTTAGTTTTTATTACTTAATTCTTTTTAAATTCTTTTGGGGTTATAATATATATATTTTTGAAATGTGCTCGTTAAGCCCTTTCATGTGATACCCAACATGGTACGATTAAACATTTTTTTTTTTAGTTCCTGACTTTGTCCTCTAGAGCGCGCCATTTTTAATTTAATGTGACGTCACATAGCCTATAACCAGTGGACGATAAAGACGCTTCCAACGATACCTTATTTGTCAAATTGTGTTGAGTGGTTTAGAAGATAGGTGGGAACAGATTAACATACATACATACCGGTCAAAATCATAACCCTCCATTTTTCTTCGCCGTTGTCGGGTAAAAATACACGCAAATGAAGAAAGTAGTCTAAGTCAAAGTGAAGCTATTTAACGACACGCAGTTTGTCAAACCTGACTATCATGTCAACTCCAATAATGATATCCTCTCGAAGAATTTAAATTACCGTATTTATCCCGCACAACTTTGGCGCAAAGCCAGTTACAGCTACGGGACAATTTTATAACTGCACTTCGGACAACACACTTCAACATACAGTCGGAGTTTCTTTTATGAATTTGGGTACATAAATCTTTTGGTAGCACTTACGGAAGACATGCTTTGTGCATTGTTTTCTTCGATAATCCTGACATATTCTAAAACAAAGTCCTCCGCCGCGTGTTTCTGTCGTCCTGTACGCGATAAACTCAAAAAGTACTGCACCGATTTTCATGCTGTTTTCACCAATGGATAGAGTGGTTGTCGAGTAAGGTTTTAGTATATAATAACTGACATCCACGTGGGCGAACCCGCGGGCATAAGCTAGTAAGAAGTATAAGAATGTAATCAGTTTGATTAACTGAATTGGCCAGTTCAATACTTTGTTCTTTATAATATTTTTTTAAATTGTATATGTAAATGGTACACCACTGACTACCTGCAGTATTATCTCTCCTTCGCGCTTTAATCCATCCAAAGGTTGTCTGTAAAAGATCGCTTTTAGCGATAAGACCGCCCATTGTGTCACCCTATGTTAAATTTCTACATTTGTATCTGTATTTTTTATGGTGTACATAATAAAGAGTATTCTATTCTATTCTAATATTTGTTTTATGATTCAATTGTAAAATAGCTTATGTGACGCTTTTAAAGTCAAAATATCATTTATTTTGACGTCGAAAGCGATATCTGACTTGAAACAACCATCAAAAGCTGAGAATATACACACTCATATAAAAGAGGGTGTAGCTAGACTCATAGCTTTTAAAGCAAAGGGTTTACTTCAAGGGGTTACAAGTTGGTATAAAGAAGTAGGTAACATTAGTAAGAAGGTCTAGTTACTCGTACGTCAGATGAGGATTAGTGTCGACTTCGAGAAGAAAGTTACTCTATTAAACTTAAGACTTTAACGAAGTGGTCCGAGCTTTATAGACAAGAAGTCTATAAATACTCATGTACGCTGTTGTAAGTATTTTTATCTACACCCATGCTATAAATCTATATATATAAAAATCAATTGCTGTTCGTTAGTCTCTCTAAAACTCGAGAACGGCTGGACCGATCTGGATAATTCTATTTTTGTAGTGTCCGTTATTTTCAGGGGAAGGTTTGTACGTAAGGTAGGTGTAGGTAGGGTAAGTAGGTAGGTATGTAGGTAGATATGTAGGTAGGGTAGGTAGGGTAGGTAGGGTAGGTAGGGTAGGTAGGGTAGGTAGGGTAGGTAGGGTAGGTAGGGTAGGTAGGGTAGGTAGGGTAGGTAGGGTAGGTAGGGTAGGTAGGGTAGGTAGGGTAGGTAGGGTAGGTAGGGTAGGTAGGGTAGGTAGGGTAGGTAGGGTAGGTAGGGTAGGTAGGGTAGGTAGGGTAGGTAGGGTAGGTAGGGTAGGTAGGTAGGGTAGGTAGGTAGGGTAGGTAGGGTAGGTGGTTGGTTAGGTAGGTAGGGTACTTAGTGCTACCCGTACGAAGCCGCGGCGGGCAGCTAGTCCTCTATAAAAATTTCACAAAAAGTTAGCTTAATGCCAACATTAAAACAGCCAGTGTCATAGTAACCATAATAACATCCAAACGGGTGTTATAATGTTGTACCAAATTTCATAATACAACTCATTTAAAAAAAAAGAACATTGTCATGCAGGCGCGTTTCACGAAAAAAGTACCGCAATTTTAAAAAAAGTAACTTATAGGTTATTCGAATTCGAAAAATTCGAATTCATGTGCGTCGTATCCCTCCATTTTTGTTCGATATTAGTATTGCAAACCTTTTATAGAGGATTCATATCATGGGTGTAGATAAAGTCTTGTATCCAACTGTAAATAATTAGGTATTAAAACACTCATGTGATACTATTATCACACTCGGCATTCGTGTTTCAATACCCCTGATTATATAACAGTTGCATAAATACTATTCTTACTGAAGTCTCGCACATCCATAAAATCTTTACGATAACGACAATAAATATGTCACCGTATAATTATGAACTTCGTTAGTTTATCTATCGGTATTATGTCCGTTAGATAATAAACTGTCGAAAAATTGTGAACTGCAACAAACCATTTGCAATTTATCGCATTATTTTTCGATAGTTTATAATCTACCCATGGAAACCGACAAATTGTGAACAGGTATCAAACTTGCTTGCGACGTAACGCACCTTGCGCTAATATTAAATAGCCTGCCTAGCTGCGAGCAACTTGGAAGTAGCGCTCGCCGGGCGGTCGATGCCGCGGCACCGCTCGCATCGTTCGCTCGGCTCGCGCGCGGTTACACAGTTCTAATTTAACCCATTTCACTGACACATACTTTACGATTTACAATTACTTGTAGTTTGTGTTGCCATATGCTTGGAGTAAATAGTACAAATATAAAAATTATAAAGTTCTTGTAAGAGTAGCTGGCAGATCGCCACAAGGCGCCTCGCCCGGCTAGTCGCTAAAATAATATCAAAACTTATGTTTTTGTTGCACTTGCCAAAGAACGATGTACTTGTAGTAGTAGCTGAGCATGTAGTCCTGGGTTCGATTCCCAGGTCGGGCAGTGTTATTGGGTTAGTTAGGGCAGAAATTTCTCAGGTGTAGCCCGTAGACTGGATTTGTACCCGGTTGTTGGCAATAGGCTTGGCCCTATTACATGGGACTTCAAAATAACTGGTGGGTGTAGTATAGGTACACCTCTGCCTAACCCTTCGGGAATTACAGGCGTGATTTTATGTTATCTTATGTAGGTATATCCCTTTTTCGAATGCATGCGATTAAAAGCAGTACAATCAGTTTATTTTTGGACGCTTTCATTGATCGGCTGACAATGACATTTGATTAATATATTGTTTACAAGATCATTTATACATACATAATTTTTTTAAACAGCAATATTAATTATGTAAGTAATGTCTGATTCAATGTCTTATTAAACTTTTGAAGACTGAAAAGATATAGCGTTGACATTAAAACGGAATTGTAGTACTTATGAGTTATTTGTAATAACGTGTTATTCTACTTCTACTGATGCATCGTCCGGTATTCAAAGAACTTATTCCTCCGAGGTTTATCCCATCACAAGTATCTTCGGATTACTTTTTAGGAAGCCCCGGCAACTTAATTGTATAGATTTATGTTAATAAACCCTTTTTTTTATTGATGCATCGTCCGGTATTCAGAGAACTTATTCCTCCGAGGTTTATCCCATCACAAGTATCTTTGGATTACTTTCTGGGAAGCCCCGGTAACTTAATTGTATAGATTTAAGACAATAAACACATTTTTTTTATTTTTTTATTCCTCAATATCCATAAGTACTTCTTGTTCTTATGCGTTAGTATCTTTCATACCACCGAAATTAACTAATTCATTACTACTAAGAACTATTTGACTTTTCAATAAAACGTCCTCTTCGAAGTTAAATACATCTAGAACAACAGCAAGTTTTATCTATTTCTGTCTTTCCAAAACGAGTTTTGCTATTTTAAAGTCGCATTGACTAGTACCTTACAAGGAGACTAGAAACCAGAATGCAGCCGATGTCTGCATAGGTACCCACGAGCTATAAACGGAGACTTGTCTATGTGCATAACCACAGCATAATACAGAAGGTCAGTTTCATACAACGAGCGTAAACGGGCACACGCACACATTTATGTAGATGCGTACGTCGCGAGTGCCGGTGCACTCGCTGTAAGTAACACGTGTGTGCGTGCGTGTATGAATCCGACCTTCTGTAACAGTACTTTTCTGTGCAATAGTCTAATGAAATTCATGTACTACATACAGCATATATATGACACTATCTATGAGAATGAACGTTTAATTGAATGAGGTGGACTAAATTTAAGAATTTGGGACGACGACGACGCGTGCTTGCATTAATGGAGGAGTTCACGAAAATTTGGGGACAGTACTTGCATATTTTAAATTTGATACAACAGACGTATTTAGTTCTCATAGAAACTTAATAATGTCATCAGTAATACATCAAAATTGATTATATTTAGCAATGTATGCCAAAACAACTTACTAAGCCAACTTAACTAGCCAGATATATTCAAACTTCCACTGTATCTACAATTTTCAATGTACCTACGAAACATTGAAAATTATAAAGTATAGTTCAATTTGAAATGTCCCTACTGAATAATTAATTATCTTTGTTGAAATAGTGTAGAATCTGAGATTTGATTTCAAAATCCGATATGCAGAGCAGAATCGGTTTCAGTAATTTTCTGGGAACTGTTATAGTCCGTACTCACTACAAAGATTTATGAATCCTACTAATATAGATAAGGACAACTTCTTTGTACGAACTGAATGGTTCCATTCCAATACTAGATTAACGGCTTGGACATCGATGTCTGTAAGTCCTTCAACGTTTAAATCAAGTACACAGACACCTACAGACAATGGAGCGGATTTGAATGTAATCAGACTTGCTTTTTAATTAGTTCGTGTAGTCTGATCAGACCAGACTATTGGATCGCCCGGTAAGTTAATCAATGAATCCGAATGTAAATTGTGATTTAACTGTATTTGAATCAGGTTTTTCTTCCGATTGTAGATTACCAGTAGGATATTAATTTCTTTTACGTAGTTCTGTGAGTTGAGTTCTGTGTTTTCTCTCCTAACCGTGTTTTTCACTTTAACTAAAGTAAGAGTAATAACTGGTTTTTGAATTGAGAACTTGTCTAACTAATTAGCACGAAAATCAAAATTTCTGAAAAAAGTTTTATGCATATAATTTTGATTTTCACGGGTTACTTTAAAGGAATCATCTTAAGTAAGAATTCTCAGTTCAGAAATATGGTGTGAGTTTTACTAAAATTGTAGATGTGCAGAGTAAGCAGAAGACAACAAACTCTTTTCGCTGCTTTTAATAAAGGAAAGTGTATAATTTCGATCGCATTACCAAAATAATTGATTACATCATACGTATGTTTGTCTCAATCCAACATGTTTGAGTGGAGAAAGTTCAGCTACGTCAAGTGGTCACGACTTGAGAGTTAACATGGCTTAGGGTCGTGAGCTAATACAGAAATTTTAATCTCTATAGGATACCGATACGTATATGTGGAAGGAATTGTCATTAGAAACTAAAATGGAGATATTACAGGTTTTTTGGGAAATTAATTAAGCATAAGATGCAGAAATGAATAACAACAAGGTACTCGCTGACCATTTTAAAACAGCACCCAAATTGCGTATCACAATTCCTTTCAAGATCCGAAGGATTTTAGAATGTCTAATCCATCGCTTTATTTGTTTGAAAAATTCATCTGCTCGACAACGTAAATAGTGCAAATAATGTAGTTGAATTGTTAAAATTAAAGGCATTGACATTGTAAGTGTGTTACGCTATTACCTCGCAGGTATAATAATTAGCCTGGCAAACAAGGAAGGAGTCATACTCGGCAGTGGGTGAAACAAAGCGGCCCATGAAGACTATGATGATGTTGGAGACTGATTTGAAATGAGTAAAAGAGTATATCTAACGCGTATGCATTTCAGAAGTATTCCTAAAGGAAAGCCGAGTCT
This sequence comes from Lithophane leautieri, assembly GCA_949152455.1. NCBI lineage: Eukaryota > Metazoa > Arthropoda > Insecta > Lepidoptera > Noctuidae > Lithophane > Lithophane leautieri. The sequence continues at coordinate 2,377,140 of OX424472.1, read as the reverse complement.
CCAGCCTCAGCTAATAAAGATAATCTTTCACTGCTTTCGCTCGCAGCTAAAAAGGGATTTTACGATGACGTCACACAGCCCGATCCGGTGCAAGTAATAGTTTCTTGGCAGATGTCTAAAGTATAACCGTTGGGCTATATGAGTCATGTCATGCAATACTTACCTTTAATTTCTCATTACGTCTAAAAGTAGAAATAGTACCTGAAACAAGTGAATAAATATTGTTCAGTGATAGTTCTGCTTATTAATAAATATAGTAAGATTTCACGATATTTTAGCATAAATTATTAAGAAGCTGGTTTGTGTCAAAGCTAAGTGTGTGCCGTGTTATTTAAAGACATGTATCTATTACCGTGCTTTTGCACTGGCGAAACATTCAAGACAAAACATGTTGAAATCTCAACTTTCTGTCAATGTTCCATACAATTTTTGACAGGAACTAGAGATTTCAACATGTTTTGTATTAAATATTTCGCCAGTGCAAACGCACGGTTAAGTAGTCATGTGTTGATTCATATAATTACAGCAACAAATGTCATTAAAAGTCAACATATAATGACACTCGACTATTCGTAACATCAAATTCTGCATTTTCCTAGTTACGAGTAGTACTTGTATCATTTTATTATGGAGGTTTTTAAGAATAATACCAGGAAACTGCGTTGATGGTAGGTACCTATGTTTAAAGTGTTAAAATTTTCCGACCATCTAAACTGTTGACGAAGATCGCAACCTCCCATAAATAACAATCAAATTCTTCGTGAACTAGACTTGAAGCAATAAACTAATGGACCAAAATATTCTTCATCTATTGTCACCCAGTTCAACGAACTGGCGGCTATTTATCTTATCTCGTATCTATTCCTTGCAAAGCCAATGCAGAGATTTAGATTACTGATATAGTTAAACCTAGATTCTGAAAAATATTTGGTTTAATCAACTAAAGATGACACTCGCACATACCAGGGAAGGATGGCACAAAAGGGAGTAGGCCTATACTCAGCAGTTGATGGAACAAGCCAGGATGATGAACTAAAGAGTTGAGATCACACAATACAATTTGATAGCTGAATTGCCGATATGATGCTTGAAGCCTTAGCCGGGAGCGAGTCACGAAATGATTTTCCACATGCAAAAGGACGTCGAAAGCTTTAGAAAAAATATAAAACCACATTAGTTAATCCACTTTATTGGTATGCTTGCAAAATTCTGTGCGAAGTCCCCGTGAGTTTCTGTAGTTGCGTTTTTAATTAGTATAAGAGGTTTGCAGTCGTTCCAATTTAATTAAAATGTCGGCCTTCGTGTACTGGATCGTTGTGTGCTCTTGTTACTAAAATGCTAGAGTTTATTGAAGCATAATTTTCAAGTCAAGTGACTGGAATATTTACCATAGCTATTCTTGTAGCTAATGTTTTTAACATTATTAATGATGTTATCATATATTCACCACTTGACCTGACTTCAACGGTTTCATTGTAGACTTTCATATCAGTTCTCAACTACAAGAGCTATTAGGGATGCCACAAGGTAATATGCTGTGGCCTTTACTCGTGGAAATGTCTGTTCTGCCATTTAGAATATCTCCGGAAGACGGAATCGCAATCAAAATAACAAATATTACGAAACGATAAACAATGACATAGCGTGTAAAACAGTAAATCACGAAAAAGTCGTGTTATTTTAATTCACGAACGTGTATTATTGTTCTAGGTCAGCCACAGCAGAGTGATATTTATTTAATTAACGTAATAATGTATACAAAGATCAAAGTTCAAGAACGACTGTGGTATCATAGTCCGATGATAGAAGAGATAGCAGACATGAAAGTGATAATGTTAAAGAGTGACAACACAAAATTGTATACTAAGCTTTAGATAAAAGAGGTTTTTCCAGAATTGCAAGTCATTAGAGAGCAAATGCTGCATTTCATATACCCGATATTGAAGGGACTAAAAGGATAGTAAAAGATTATGTAGGATTATGCCAGGCTTATCGTTTCCTGAGGATCATAAAAGTACCTATATTTATGGAAAACCTGATGGTATTTACGCATGATACGATACGAATAATCAATTTTACTACCTAGACCTTCAAACTTTAATACCAATAAATGTATTGATGTTTCTATAAATAATTCGACATGATTTATTATGTTCGTTGTTGGTAGAACTGGAAAAATGATTAACTTTAAAAGCATTTTATGCTTGTCTTGTACTTAATTTACAAGCATCCGATACGGAATCAAATGAGTCATATAATATGCAGAAACGGTAAATAGAATATCAATAAATAACGATAAAAAAGTCATTGTAAAACCAGGAAGTTATTCTACTATTTATAATTCCTGGTTAATATTCCTTTCAAGTAACATTAACAAATAAAGTGTTTTAATATTTACTAGAATTAGGATTGCCTCGTTGATCGAGCGGACGCAAGCGCTACAGCTGACCAGGAGGTTCTGGTTTCAATTTCCAGGTCGGGCTAAGTTGGGTATTTCCGTCAGGAATTTCTCAGTAGCAGCTCGGAGTCTAGATTCGTGCCCAGTTAACGGCAATAAGCGCACCCCTTATTGCATGGGACTTAAACATAACTGGCGAAATGTGGGTGTACTATAGGTACACCTCTGCCCAACCTTTCGGGAAAACAATCATGGTATCATGTAAAATTAAGACGTACTTTAAACATTTGTTTTTAATTAAATCTGTACAGTTCACAAGCGACAGCGCGCATGCACACCATCTATTTTTATCTCCATTGCAATAACATCTACATATATATTTATGTTGCTATTGCATTACACTTATGTCACACAGCCACTTAAGGGGTTTGCATCACTCTTAGAATATGTTGACTTTATCAAACGCATCTGAATAGCACTCATTATTATATCAACACGAATAACTACAACCTTATTCCTAAAGAGTTGTAGCTCAATATGGTAGAAGTAAAGTTATAAAATAAGATTAATTACGCGGCGAGTGCGTTATCAACGAAATAAAATAAATATTTGACCCTCTGTGTTAATATAATTGTTGTTATAAATAGAATATTACATTGAGATAACAACAATCGTGGTTTGTTCGTACAAAAATTTTCCGAAGTTTATTGTGGGACAAATGGTTGATTGTAATGTAAATAGATATTGAAATCGAGCAGACGGCGGTGCTAAGGTGAACATTTTTGGAAAGTTCGGTAATTCTTTGTTTAAAGATTAACTAGTAAATATTCACTTTAAATGTTTAATTATCTAGAAGAACAATGTTATTTGTAAGTCAGTGGTGTGCAGGACATTTATTTTACACCGCATCTGTGACGGTGGTGTTCAAATTTGAGGTCAGGTCCAATCCTCTCTGGATTTACTAACTAAACTAATAGCTGGATTTGGCACTGAGACGTCGGAGCACTTTAATTTAATTAAACAGAAACCCGGTTTCTGAATTGAGAATTTGAGAACTTGGCCAACTCTTCTTTAGCACCGCTGAATTGTTAAATTTCTTAAGGTTTTTCAAAGAAATTTCGAATTTCGCGGGCTTTCTCATTAAGTAATGCTAAAGAAGATTTTGACAAGTATCAACTTCAAATTCTTAAAAATCGTTTACATTCAAGTCGCAATCTGTCAAAATTGTCAAAAATGTAGGTAAATTGATTGTATTTTTGACAGATTGCGAGTGACATGCGAATGCGAACGTTCTTAAAAATTACGGGAATTGCCCCTCTGGTGTTGCCATACCCCAGTTTACTAATTGTGTTTGTTTTAATTACGTGCGACATCAACTAATAATTAATTCCCTAATTGGCATACGAGTATTTATATATATTGACTTTAAAAATAACACTTAAACACTCAATTAAGATAATGCGTAGGAATCATGAACAAATAATAATCAATAAAATAAATCAACCATGTTTATAGTCAAGTATTTGATTTGGTAAACAGAAACAACTTTCTCATAAATACTTTAGTGTACTTATAAAATAATCTGCAAGGAAATGTGCCAACATGAATGTCTTCAGTCTATATAACATAATATATCATTTATTAAGCTATTGATGATTCACTACGCTGGACTTTTCCCAATGATGTTTAGGAGTATGTAGCCATTTGGACCGATTGTATATTTGGGACATTTAGCCGTCATAGGCGATTTCATAGTCGTATATCAGCCAAGATCATTAACTACTCCATGTGTGAATTATGGCTCAGCTCTAACTTGATTCATCTAATGTTGCATAATATCGCAGACTGCACTATCATCTGGCGTGGAGGCCAAAACCGTTCATTCGTGAAAATATTGTAATTTTTTTTAAATGAGTCAGGCTGCACCATCATCTGGCGTGGAAGCCAAAACCGTTCATTCGTGAAAATATTGTTTTTTTTTTTAAATCAGTGATTCAAAGACCAAATTTATGTGCAACGAAACACCTGGAAGCATAAAAGTAGATGGGGAGACAATGCAACATGTCTAGGAATACCTTTACTTGGGCCAAGTAGTCTCTTTCCAGGCGAGGCAAGATAAATAAATCACAAGACGAACGGACAACGCCTGGAAGACTTACTGGTCCATGAAGAATTATTTAAGGGCGAGTTGCCTATGGCACTGAAACGCAGGCTCATGGACATGTGTATTCTTCCCGTCTTAACCTATGGCGCACAGACTTGGTCTTTGACTAACATCCAGAAGTCCAAACTGAAGGTCTGCCAACGAGCAATGGAGCGCAGTATACTAAGCGTTAAATTAACGGATCGTGTTCGTAACAGAATACTGCGCTCCAAAACAAAAATAGCTGACGTGGCTCAAAAGGCTGCCCAACTTAAATGGAACTGGGCAGGACATGTCTGCCGCATGCCGGACAAACTGTGGGCCCAAATATCACAGAACTGGTGCCCTGAGACAGTGAGACGGGATGGCGGGACGAGCTGGGTAGGTTCCATCAAAACTGGAAAGAGGAGGAGCTTGCGAAAGATGGAAGGAGTGGAGGAAGGCCTTTGCCTAGAAGTGGGACAGCGTAGGCAGGTAAAAAAAAAAAAGAGTCAGATTTCAAGGTCTTAACAAGTTTAAATTATCCCTTCGTCTACAAAACATCGAAGAGCTCTCGAAAACATTTCAACAATGCCAACTGCGTACAACAATATCATAACATCATATGGTAGGTAATCAAACTTATATTGATATACTCGTAACTCTAAATATGTGCGGACATTGCCAAGTTTTGTAGCACCATTCTCTAGGATATTATTGAACCTAGGTCATAGTTTGTTTACATGGTTTGCGTGTATAGATTACAACGTGATTTCAGATTCCTGATAGCAGTGCGCGTATAGCTATTAATGTGCATTTTAGATAGCAGGAGTCATATTTTTGACCTAGCATGGTGCGATGTTTCGAAGGTTGAAAAACTTCGTACCTATTCAGAAAGAATAATTATGAAGCAGAACAACAGTCATAGACAATAGAGTACAATAGTGTAACTGTAGATATACAGCAAGATCTGACAAGACTAGATACAAATCTAGAAAAGGCTAGACTACTGGTATTCGAAGCAAGTGATTCGTTAGGAACACAGTGAACAAGACAAAGGGAAGAAATGACACGAGGAGTATAAATTAATGATTGGAAATTGAAATAGATTAATGTTTGCGTCAATAGAGTAATTGTTATTGGTAAGGGACGTAAGTAGATGTTTATTAGTATTGCATCGTCTAGTAAATATTTGTTCAGTTGCGTCTACAAATATGCGCATGTTCAACAAATAGATGTTAGATTAAAATACATATATGTAGAGGTACTCTTAATATTGTAACACGAATTTTCGAAAATCGTCGGTTCAACTATACTGAGGGCAGGCTAGTTGATCCGACGATATTCGAAGTATAATGGGTAAGTAATGGTTGTAACTATGGATAGCATCGGATGAATGGGAATTCACTAAGGATCAAGGTCATTGGTGTGCAATTGGAGTGGCTGCTGCCTACTGTCCAGCGGTGAACTAATATATATGCTGATGATGATGTTACACTGTCCACAATAGTTGAACAATCATCGGACAGAGAACCCTTTTAAATATGCTATGTTTTAAATCAATTCTAAACGTTCACTCTTGCACAATATAAAATCATATTTATTATTTCACAAATCAACGAAATGACACATCTCTCCAAATAAACATTAGGTACAATGTATATGGAATTTCTCCGGTTTTGATAGTTTCAAGTGTTTACAAGTCGGCTCGCTTTAATATTGAGTTGACCTTCGAGTTGTGTATTAGAATGATTTGTTCACATCCAATTTATCACATACTTGCGTAAATAGAGATAAAGTGCAGTGACACCTAATGGTTTACTTTTACTTGTCGTTATGGTATTTGTTTAATATATATTAGAAGGTAGATAGTCAATGTACTGTCCTTAACTATGTAAGAGGATGTTATTACTAATTTTAAATCTTGGTTATTCTTCTTTGAATGTTAGTTTCGTTTTCTATAATAATGTTTGGTGTAATACCTAAAAACTATCATCACATTACCTTACTTAGAATTTTGAAATAAATAAGTTAGAAACACCAGCCTGCGCTCCATAACTCAAGTAGCGGATGTTGGAGAAAAAACAGCCAGGCTGAAGTGAGAGTGGCCCGACCACGTCACACCCAATGACCCAGAATGCACCCAGAGAGATGGGCAAAGATCGTCAATCACTGGACGCCTGAAGGAGGACATCGCCGTCTAGGTAGACTGCGGCGAAGGCGGTGTGGCGATTTAATCATGTTTGCGGGGCCAGCATGGCCAAAAATCGCACAAAATAGAGAGATTTTGAAGGAAAAAGGGGAGGCCTTTGCCCAGCAGTTGGACACACTTTAGACTAATAAAAAAAGTTATCTTTGTGTTCCCATAACGTTATGTGTAATGTTCTAATGATTTCGAGAGTTTTATATTTCAACTTCCAATTTCAAACATCAATGATGTTAGTCTACTATATATTTTCTTTAATTTGACAGGTCACATAGATCTCAGGGTTAAACTAGTCAAAGTGTTATATTACCTACTCCATTAATTTAGAGATTTCCGTTGTTTCGTGCCAGAATCTGTTCCTTCCTAAGATTCATGAGTAAAACGTTGTTTTTCTTTATGATTGTTACCTGGTGCTATATTTTATGTTTATTAGAGTATGACCACATAGTGTGATCATTACAGCGATTGTCAGGTTTCCTTTTCGCAGTGTTTTTATCTGTCTTATTTGGATTCATTGAAATCGTAATTGGAATGCAGTGAACGCGAATTGGTAGATATTTATCAAATAATACTGTGCATGAAACTGAAACAGATTTCAAAGAAAGTCATCCGAGTGTGACATCTGCGCGGTTAACTTCCTAGTCATTAAATATAGTCTTTCAGACAATGATCACCAACTTACAGAAATCAATAATATGAAATCTATGAGACGAGGGGCTGTTATACCATTAGCTGCGAGATGAGTTAGTAATCTAAGCAATCTATCACGCCATTCACTTTTGCACTAGTCAAGCCTTGATGCAATGCAATATTTGGCATCTGCAAACACACTGAAATGCCGACAAACATTCCAATATCACACTCTATCTGCAAGGCAAACGGCACTATATCATCATAATATGTATTTGATCTTAGATCTCAAATTACGGCTGCAATACTCGAAGTGCCCAAGTCACAAATTAATCGGTTACTTCTAGGCAAACTTGCACAATAGTAGACTGCATTATACCTGTGAGGTAGTTGTTAAAAGATAGACTATAATACAATACAAAAGAAAACCTTGAAGCACATGGCATAAATACCAGAAAAGGTAATGATTGGTAACCACAATATAGTGTTTTGGTGGTGTTCCCATAACTTTGCGGTGTATCCCGGCTGTTGGACGTAATAATTCTTTATTTTACTTAATTATCCAACCGATGCCGTCACAAAATGAATCATATGCCCAAATTGGATACAAATATTGGTATTAAAACATCAGAGCAATGAAGAAGATGACAGAATAATGTAACAGCCAATGTTTATTTACGATACATCAATTTCTGGGAGTCAATACCACAAAATTATTTCCTCAATGACGATGCCATCAGGAAATCGGTGAAGCAAAACCTTGGGACGGTGGCAGGCGAAACTGCGCCCGATAGAGGACGATGACCCCGATGAACTTATATGCAATTATGTGCTAATACTTAGCTCTTATGATCGTCTGTACAATAAAGTAAGAAATGTTACTACAGATAACGGTAATTTTTATTTAAATTAATAGTTTATTAGTACAGCAGTTGAAAAAGGATGTATGTCACGTATTTCATTTACTCTTTATGAAGAATTCTGATAATGCTTTCAATGAGTTTTATATTAACACATTCACAGATAGGTATTTAATTTAGTATTTTACAAAACCTAACCCAGTACCTGGGTTGTGGCGGTCAAATAGCATATCACCCTAAGTAAAATGCTGGTATTCATCTGTATCTGGGTAGACTGGTAGACCGACCACAACATGGTTGGGAAAATGCTAGGCGGATCATGACAATAACAAACCCTGCTCTTGCGAAACAGGGTAATGTTATTCTATTATTCATAGTATATCTAGGGCAAAATATTTTATTCATTCAATATAACGTCGGCAGCCGAACCCTCTTCAAGCAGGTGAATTGACTTTTTTTGACATGATATAATATTTTATGTACATATACCAGTGCTCCAGTGAAATCATAAGTAATATCATGCGAAATATGACGACATGAATTTTATATATTTCCATTCTGAATTTCAGGTAGGTTCTTTTGCGAAGGTCTTTAGAGTGACTAGCTGCATAGTTAATAGCATGAAAAAGGCTGTCACAGCAATATAACAGAACACCAGAACATCAGCAGAAATTTATACATAAATATAATGTCCAAAAGACATTACAGCTGACGATCATCAATCTGTAATTCAGTAAGGAACCACAAAACAGTAGTTTGATAGACCAATGACCTTGAGGGATCGATTGGGGCAGTGGCTGATGAACAAATATCTCTTGGGTCACAGATGGCTGTTTGAAGTTCATTCGATTTGAGGTCCATACGAACCCAAGCTGCTGGGGATATTAATAGTGAAGGGCAAAGCTTCTTCAAAAATAATTAAATTACTTGATTTGAATTATGATCCAAAGTCGTGTGATGTGGGGCAATATCGAAAGGTCTCTATTTAAGCAGCAGATTATAATAAATTAGGTATATCTATTATTAAACTGAGCCAGTTCCATTAGATAAGTTCAAACACCTCAAAGGCCCTAAAACAAGTTTCTAGACAAAATGCTCCCATTCTCTTAACAAATAAAGCTTTAATATTAGTGTCAACGCGCGTTATATCAAACAATACTATTTGTACTATTATCAATAAGGAAGTGGAAAGTTACCAAACAGAACTGATAAGATAACTCTGGACAAGCAGGTTTATTGATATTCTTGGATCAGGAAGTTTCTTCTGATAGCTCTATTTGTAGGAAATATATAAACAACAAGCTAACATGCGTAACAATCTATATAATGTACTAGTTATTGTTCGCTTCGTTTTGCAATCCAAGATGAAACCAGGTCCAGGCTATCTATGTGCCCTGCCAGGGTTGCGGGAAAGTCCGAAAGGGATACCGGGACCTTGGCAACAGGCAAATGAAGGAACACGGGTGGGTTTTAGTCAGTAAAAGTCTGACACGCCCTTCCGCTCCGCCCAGAGCGGGAGAAGTCATTGGATGATTTCCCATCATCAAAAAAAAAAAAAAAAAAGGCTATCTATGTGCCATGTCATAAGATGACGATTAGTTCAGTGGTTTAGGCTTATAAAGATAACAGATAGACAGACAGAGTAACTTTTGCATTTGATAAATTAGTATATTGGACAGGGTCTCTGATTTCAACAATACCATGTGTGTAGTTTTGACTTGTCCTTGTAAACCATTTTTTCTTTTACTTGTCTAATGTCTCACTCATGACAATAACCTCCTTCTCGTCCTGCCAGCTTTCGCGAAAAACCAAATATTTTGAAAAAGAAATGATGTAATGAATTTAGAGCTGTTCCACTTGCATGGATGATGTGAACATCATCATGTTTAGCCACAGAATAAATAATAGTACTATCGTAGTAAAGCATAATCTGGAGGGCCCGCATTAGCATAATTCCCGTAATTTTTAAGAACGTTCGCAATCTGTCAAAAATACAACAATTTATCAACATTTATGACAAGTTTGACAGATTGCGACTTGAATGTGAACGATTTTTAAGTACGAGAAGTAAATTAAGCCTCTTTCGAGCTTGTTCTATATAATTTGGTAGAAACTTTCTACCTACCCTGTATATACTCGTACCTATACCATCAATAGTTTTAGTTTATTCAAGTCGCTATACTCAAGAAAATCAGGGCTTCTTTCCACTTGAGCAACTTATTCAAGAAAATACTTTTATAGGAGATATCAATTCTCCTCCTCGCTACTTATCATGCATTTTATTTACGCTTTTTTATCTGTGGCAATAAAAGCTGACTTTGAAATTGAAAGGGTCATTGCAGTGCCCTTTGCACTCGATATTGACATTGAGCCCGTTCGACCTTGTATGAGACGCATTATAGTGTAATTGCTGCTATGTATGTTTATATTATAAAATGGCGCTGGTTCTGTTACGCACCAACTGAATTAAACTTGTACCTCTTCACAACAATACGAATATGCTATCAAATCAAATAATTTATATGCTTGAATATGGGTACATGAGATGATATGGGTCGGTGATGGGACTTCTATACAGATTACCGGTTTAGATAGCACCTCACAATATGCCATAAATCCATCAGCAAGTGATATTTTGGAGGTCTTAATATTCTCCATCTTTTTCTTACTCCGCCTGTTAGAAAGGGACTTTAATACGAAACCCTAGTCAAGTTTAGTAAAAGATGCGTAACAAAGTTGGTGATAGTATTTTTGATGTTACATCTTGGGTCTCGCTTTCCTGCAATCTCTGGGAGTGATTTCGTGAAACGAGACGGAAGTGCGTAACAGAAAGCTGGGGAAGCGCGCGCGGTGCTAGAGTTGGCCATCAGATGTTACCAACCTATTTTCCGAGAGGTTGGTACTGACAGCCAAGATGTCCGATGTTACACATCATATGCGACTATTGTTAGGCTCGCTCGTTTTTTGTTGTTGTTTGTTATGAACCTAACGTTCTTTATACAGCCATATCATCATAAGCAACTTTATTATTATCAATACTTAATTCCATCTCAATTAGAAACTCACTGGGAGGCAAAAGATAAAGGTTACATCCCGATAACCCTTTGTAACTCATAAAAACAAGGTCCGTGTCACAAAAATAGATAAATCAATACAAGCAGATAGCTACTAACATATGTTATGTTATGATGAATATGAGCGTAAACATAAACACACAGTGGGCGGAATTATTAGGTGGCATGTTACGTCACAGCCCTCATAGACTGATAGTAGATAGTAACCATAATAATAAATAACAACCTTAACTAGTTAATGATAAGTTAGGAATTCCTTTGGGAGAAGCAGAGGTGATAAAAACGGTGAATAGTGCCAGAAATTCCCACGTGGGCTTATAGGTATAATATATCGATTCTAGGAATGCATCGAATGAACTGCGATTATGATTATGCAATTCGACTATAGCGTTGTTGGATAGGTATGGGTAGTTGTGGCGTTGATCTTTTAATACACTGTGTACTTTTACGAATTAAGAACATGGACTATAAGGAAAATTATTCTAAATATGTGACACCTAACAAATTAGAAGCTAGTGCTTGACGCCCAGTAGTTCTTGTATCCTAATATGGTTGTCATGGACCACATAAATGCCTAGACCAAGCACCGAAATAATGACGATGGGTATTTTGACTGCCGCTTTCCCCCCTTAATGAGAATCATTAATGTGGCATCAAGAAGCAACGCATTGCGCAGGATTCGTTGCTTCATCTAGGATTTCATTGCGATGGGCGGTTGATAATGATGTCAGATTGACGAAATAAAATGACCTCACGAATCTTTTGCGATCTATCGACCATCTGCTTATATGCCAGAAGTGTTCCTTTTCTTTTGTGCTGCATCATGATAAATGAAATGCATTGGTAGAAATGTTCTGTGAAATCTGGATTTATAGGAGACATGCGCCAAAAAAAAAATGCCGAACTTCCGTACAAACTTTCATCCTTTCAGGGGATGAATTTGCAAGAATTCTTAGTGCTTACTTTCATAATATAGGGAACTTTTTTGCAAAATTTGACGCTTTTGGATCCAGCTTAGGCTGTGTTGTCTGTCAGTGAATTAATTAATTCAAGATTTTTATCTAATTAGATGATATTGTTGCTGATCATAAAAGGTACATGGAGAAAATTGACAAATCTTCAGTGCAATCATTAATTGAAACTGTCGACTCAGAAGATGGCTGATATGCTGGCGATGATACACACGACACAAGGAATCCTAAAGATGCCATAACCTAGGAAGCGTAATCACTTGTTTTCAAAATTTTAATTGGTGTAGAGTGCAATCTTGCTTATAAAAAACTATGTGTTATCGTATCAGACTAATCCGTCTATCATCACGGGAAGCACTTGGCATCAGATCTGTCTACGTTGTTAGTACATCATGAGTACAAGGCACATGTGACAGACATAGGGCACTGTGATTGGGGATTATTTTTAAAGTAAGTTTTATCATTATATGTATTATATGAGCCATATCATGAGTTACGAATAGTGATGGTTGATTAATTTGAGACGGGTGTGAGCTACGAATACTTTGCTACTTTGTACAGTGTCGTGTAATTGTATGATTAGCACTTGTCCAAAGGTTACCAAATATAAGGGATACTATGTATAGATCTATATTTTGTGTATATTATTTTTCTACACGCTTTTGGGCAAGCGTCTTCTTATTGTAAAATTACTAGTTTATTGATTTATCAGTATTATATGTCATAATAATAGTAGCAGCACACCCTGTTTCCGGTACCGGCGGGCAGATACTATAAAAAAATTAAAAAAGTAATTTATACAGCGTGTTACAAAAACTCTGTCCGATCCGTGAGGATGCTGTGAAGAATCATAACGAGAGTCTATTTACGTGGTTTTTTTGTGCCGCATTTTTTTTAATTGGGAATTTTACCGGTTTATTTCATGGGGCACGGGCGGTCGTCGTTTAGCGTCTACAAGTCATAACTTATGACGTCGATAGAAAATTTGCTAATATATAATGAAATTGGGGTAATTTTGGTACTAAAAACGTGAATTTTAAATAATAATAACTTACTTATTTTCACAAAAAAAAATATTTTCACTACTTTTTAGTAATGTTATTGCGGTACCCAGGCGCCCCCTTTCGGATCGGACAGGGTTTTTGTTACAGGATGTATGTGTATAGAATGAAATAAAAAGAACGACATAGTAATATAATAATAATGAAAATGGTTTTTGGCTTCATTATCATTATCAGGTTTTTCAAATAAAACAAGTCGTCACACACAACCAGATCTTTAATCACCTTTTCCGTAATTAAAACCCCAATCGATGATGTAAAGGGTGATAAAAAAACCGGCCAAGTGCGAGTCGGACTCGCGCACGAAGGGTTCCGTACCATTATCTATAAAAACGGCAAATAAGTCACGTTTGTTGTATGGGAGCCTCCCTTAAATATTTGTTTTATTTTAATTAAATTATTTAGTTTTAAAGTGAATATATTATAACTAAATATTCTGTGAATATTTCAAGCGTCCACCTGTAGCCGTTATCAATATCGAACAAAAACGAGCAAAAAAAATCACGTTTGTTGTATGGGAGCCCCCTTAAATATCTATTTTATTCTGTTTTTTAGTATATGTTGTTATAGCAGCAACAGAAATACGTCATCTGTGAAAATTTTAACTGTCTAACTATCACGGTTCATGAGATACAGCCTGGTGACAGACGGACAAACAGACAACGGAGTCTTAGTAATAGGGTCCCGTTTTACCCTTTGGGTACGGAACCCTAAGAACCTCGGATAACTCTACACGGGAAATTAAGTACGGTATTGTTATTGGAAATAATTACGTTGAAACTACTATATACTGAACTACTATATACTTAAAATTGGCGTCTGAGTCATTCAAAAGATTCAGTGTGAATAAGTTGTTTTCACACTACAGAGAAGAGATACGGAAATGGCTTATTTCAAAATGTCGGAAATTGAGGTCATATAGCGATCGCCTGACAAACACTTATCATGTTCAGCACGACATAACCAATGGTGCCAAAAAAGTTTTAATGTGTTAGCATGTTTGCAAAGAATGGGTGTTAAATAGTTACCTAGTTTTGAAAGCAGTTATAATGAACAATGTTGTAATGGATCTTATGACACTGATGATAGTAATTCCAAGACAGCAAGTAGATAAACCAGAGCAGTGGTGGCCCAGTGATAACGGCCGCGACTTAAGAGTTGTAGACCGTAGGTTCGAACCCAGACCGGTGCTTTACTTTGTGTAAATTATTTCATCACTACTGCTCTCAAAGCGGTGAAGGAAAACATCGTGAGGAAACTGGCATGTCCTAGAACAAAAAATTCGAAGACATGTGACAACTACCAACCCGCACTGGGCCAGTAGCGTGGTGGATTATGGCCCACTTCCTCTCACTGAGAGGAGGCCTGTGTTCCAGCAGTAAGAACATTATAAGCTGATTATGAAGTAGATAAACATTTATCTTACCCAGTGATTTTATTTAAAAAAACATAGAACACACATACAACCGTGTTAAATAAAAGAAGCCATCATATTTGTCTTACTATTTTCCTTATAAAGAGCATTGACGGCTAAGATAAGCTGTTTGGTATAATGCTTGCAAACAGCAACAAGTCATGTGAATTGATAAATCCGTATCAATATGGAACATCAAAATTACCACTATGACGATCTAAGCCTTTAAAGAATGTAGGATTGACGAAGGTACCACAAAGTAACTAAAGTTATTAAGAGACTTGAAAAGAAAAATAATCTAAACTTCGATAAAAACAAAATTAGAAACACAAAAAAAAAAAAAAACTTCAGATATTTTATGAGTTAGAAAGTTATTGTAACATATAGACAATTAATGATTTATCACCATCGCAATATAATTATAGATGAGGCAAATGGAGATAGTATATATAGTAATAGAAACATAATTACGAGTAAATGAGGTAAAATCGCAACAAACAACACTTCATTTGAAAACAATAATGAAGTAATAGCGAATTAATTGCTTAATGAAACAATCAATGCCATGAGTGTTAACTAAGGTATGATAAAGCAGAATGAAACGGATAATGATAAGAATATTACAGTGATAAGATAAAGTATGGTAGAAGTCGTACTGGCCAACGTTATAATTATGTTTTAATTTGGATAGTTCCCAGGTTATCGTAATGTTTTGAGAGCCCTCCGGGTCAAGGAAGACTGATTATTTAGGAATTTTAATTGATATGTGTTCTTTTATCGCATTTTGTTGAGGCAGACTATAATCAAATGACATTGGTAATAAAAAAAAAAGAGATTTGATCCCTTAAAAGTTAGATGCTTTAATTGCCTTGTACAATATGCACAACGACATACATAACATAAAATTTCAAAGGAGACAAATTGAATCTCGTACCGATCCGGTTCATTCTCATAAATCCAACCATTTACGGGCTCCACACACAATTTCCTGCGGTAAAGTACAAATCAATATTTTCTTCGCTCGCATTTTCTGTTTACGGTTTAATAGTTACGGTAAAATAGTAATGTCATAACTCCGGTTATGACATTACTATTTTATAAGCAGGAGGAATTCTTTGAAGGTTTTGTTCGAGTTTAATTGCTTTTAAAACACAATTAGAAATTATATTGGAAGGTAATCAAGTTTGTGTTATCAATTAACGAAATCATACTTCGGAGCGATTCAGAAGCAATTGTGGGAGAAATATATCACAACTAATAACTGAACCACAAGCACGGAATTCTGTGTCCACCTTCTTTTTTCCTGCCCTGGTCCCATGTTACTTAGGGTAATTTTCTTCCATTCTGGTGTCAGCCGTCACAATATCATTCACTTCCCTTTCATTCACATCATAACACAATCCATTCACCTTTTCTCTCCCATCAAATGTCCCATTTCTCCATCCATCAGCACTTATATTTATTACTCTCTAAGTCACATGCATTTTTATCCACCTGCAAAAGCCCTATATTCCGCAGTGATGGATGATACAACACCCTACGACCTTCACCGTCTCTAATCGGATATCGCACTGAATCCTTGAAAAACAAATAGGTACTGCAGTGGAAAAAATACAGTATTATACAGGTTTTATATCATGATCGTTCTACAATGCGGTTGTGTGTGTCGCGATTTCTATCATGACTTTATAACTTTATAAGATAGCTGTTCTAATGTATTAAAAGACTTTCATATACGGTTTTTAATGGTTTAGGAAAACTGTTTTCCTTCTTCCGCGTTTTTGTCTTTACATTGTTTATTTTAGATTATTTCCTAAAAATGTTTTAGCTTGTGTTCAGAAAGATTTTATCGGATGTCTTCCTAGTAAAAAATACGAGTAGAATATTATTTTCTAACTCAGTATAAGAGTACAAACAAAACGGGGAAGATAAACTTAAAGAAAGTTAGGATATCAGGATTTAAGAATGAACAAGTCAGCGTAATCCAAAGAACATCATTAAAACTGAATATAATAAAACTACGTCTATCAATTGTTTTTCAATAGTCACTATGATTGGTTATCGCAGTTTTACGTCGTAAATGGCAAAGCAACGATGAGTTTAGATTTTTTAACAGATTAAGTAATCTCCGAAATCTTGATATAAGAATTTGCGTACTTTGTAAAGGAAGATATTCAGATATATTCAGATTAGGTATAGACAAGACTGCAGAAAGACACAGCAAACCAGAAAGATACGCAATACTTGGTCAAGATGAATCACATTCACTAACGAAATTAATGCCGTTATGACTTTCGTTGTTTGTGTTTGTTTATAATTTCTTCGATAAAATACTGTTTAGTTTCGATAAAATATGATATGTTATTAGAAATTTCAATTCAGACAACAAAACATGAGGAATTGGTATTTCCTTGATCGCTTACTTCAGATAAGTTAATAACTAGTTAACACGTTTTATTCTACAGACGCACGTGCCTTGTCTTAGCCATTTCAGTAATCTAATCTGTTAATTAATCATTAGCCATGATAAGGGCTGTTAGTGGGTTTTATGTTGCCTGTACTACTGAGCCGGTTTGAAAATTATTTGATTGTCACATAAGATAAGTCTTTGCAGATAACTGTATTTTACCTTTAATTCTTAAAACTTCAGTTTAAACCAATTCTGTTTTTACCTTCGCGTTTTCGAGTTCGTTAAAAGGAATTATTTCTTCAATATTTATTCATTTAATGTCTCATATAATCATTGGTGGTAAAATTGAAGTGAGTATGACTTTAGACAATCTAGGAATGCGAAGCTTCTGCTAGATAAATAAAGGTTATCTATTTATTATCTTGAAAACAATAGGCCGATATAATAATATTGCCGACTTGTTGAACGATAAAGAATTCCAATAAATTTAGTATTGGCATAAATTAGTAATTAAGATTGGTATTATGACAGTCTACGCTTATGTTTATATTAATTGTTTATCAATTAGCGGTTAGAGAACCTTCTATAGATTCTTTATGCAACTTATTACTTGGTTATTAGTAATAAAGAACTGGTCTCAAAATAATAATAACGACGTAAATAATTAAAATATTATACTGATGACTAATAAATAACCTATATCACAATTACAATATATTGATAGATTATAGGTAAATTGTATTGAGGTCTTAATACATTGTATGAACACATGAATAAGATAACATCCTTGATAAATGTAGCTGTTGTCATGCGAAAATGTAGAGGTGTTATTATGTATATTACAGAATGAGATAATGCTGAAATTCTGTTAGGCATTGAAACATTCAGCGAAAACAGTGTTTCCCAGTAATTGAGTTGCAAAGGTCAGAGAGCAGCTTCGGATCAAAAATCGATATTCACCCGAATTTGGTTAGACTGAAATCCTATTGAATAATGTAGTGCAAAAGCGGTATGTTTGCTTGCTACCGGTATTTGGAAAATCGATCCAGAAGTGACGGGCTTAGGCTGATGTATGGCATGGCCAGTCAATCAAAGTATTAGGATTGATGGAAAAGCGATAAATACATCTGGCAGAAGGCATAGAATGGTACTTACAATGCATATAATTAAAAATAATAAACAAGCCTAAGCAACCACAAGAACAACTAGTAGGTATAATTATGCAATCTCTACAGTCAAAACAAAGTCTCAAATATACAGAAGTAAAAGCTAAATAACAATGAATGCAAAATATTTGTTGTTTGTTCCTCTCACTGGGAGTCTTGTTGAGGAAGGTCACATCACGGACAAAGGCATATTAACGAGTGATGCACACAACCATATTTGTTTTATTCATGCAAATAATTAGGTAAGCTTGCATTCAGGATATTTAACTTACGTATATGCTGCATTACTGCATTTGCGAGTCTTGATTGGCTTTTGCAATGGTGCAATACTATATCAAGTGTGATGATTGGCCCGTGCCGCAGTGTACCAATCAAAACAGAGATCGATGATGCTATGATGAAGGACGAATACATTAGCGCCTAAGCGGTGTGCGCTCACGCTTCACAAATTCCAACGCTAGACGAATACTCACGCGAAATCTCCCTAATGGCTCAATCAATTTACATAAACACAAATCAGACCACTGTATCGGTATTCCGGTCACTAATGTTGACGTCACCGTGAAAGCGGTTTTCTAAATCGCGGAATGTGAATCTGAATTGCTATGCTGGATTCCGCAATTGTAATGACCTTGACGATGTACGGGTCAGGGTTAAAAGGAGTTTAGAGTGTCGTGATTCTACGGATACTACTTGAAGGTGTAATGGAAGATGTTATGTTGTCGCGTAAAGCAAAATAGGCTGACATAGATTTAGTCTAAGGTTTTTATTGAACGGGATCAAAAGCCAGATTTTTTGTTCGGAAAGGACTTATAAATACCACCAGTGAAATGTTGATGTTCAGTATTACAAAAGTTCGGGGTAAAATTATTCCCTGGGAAGGCGCAGCGTGTAAGTGTGCCCTTTTCGAGCACGGTGGGTTCCACCAAAGATCTAAGAATCCTACTTCTTTTAGCTAAGGATGGTTAGACTTTAGTCGGCAGGAGTATTATATATGTACTATAACTCTCCCACTAATAAGGCATGGTTCAGATCCCTTCAGCATTACAGGCTTGAAAATGCCATATCCATTATCTATATTCATGGACATAATAAGCGTTGCATGAGCTATGTATTTGTAAGTAAACATTAAGGTGTAACCATAGACATGTGCTGACGTATGACGTACGTGTCAGATGCTCTGTTTATCCTATGTGTGTACGTCAACGATTAGCACATGATTATATACGTAGTATATTAGTGCTAGGCAACGGCTGGAAGTTTATGTGAGGCAGATGAAGATTATCTATGGATGGTATTAGCAGCGATGGGATTATGAACAAAGCTCCTATTGTTCATTCAGGAGTTGGCTCTATGTATTCTGTGAGAATAACAAAGAGTATATTGGGTAGGGTTATATTTGGAAGCTATTTGGAGTTTTCATATTTAAATAATACGACAGTGATTCTTTAAAACTGAATCTCGTGAGATCCTGGGGTTTTTTGTTCATTGATATGTTTAAATTATGTTATTGAACCAAAATACTTCGATGAATTAATTTCATCGTTACACGAAAGCTCATCTATTTTTTTTAAATCTCGTCATGAAAACTTAGGTGAAGTGAGCTTGAAGTAAGCTGTCAATAGTGTCAATCGTAGTCAATCCCTAGCACTAAGTGAAATGACAGCTCACTTCTCCTGAGCATTTGACGGTGAGATTTTTACCGAATAGACCAGACCGGCTAAACATTTGGTTTTCGAAAACAACGATAATGGATTAGAAATAATGAAAAGAATTTACATTAACAAAGTGAAAAAGAGTATAATAGCAAGAATCTTCGAAAGTATATTAACTCTGTGGTCTAAAGTTAACTCTATGTACGCCCAGATATCATAGATCATTGGTAAACATGAAGGAAAATATATATACATATAGATACATAGATTATGTATATGCGACATCATAATGATGATCTGCTTCTTGCTTCATTGAGTCTCATATTAATATGCGTCATTGAAGTGATTTCTAAGCAGATTGTGTTATTTAGAAAATGGTTTAGCTATGATGTTTGATACGCTATGTTTACATTAGCTGCATCTGTTAAACCAATATATATTTATACAGCATGTAACAAAAACCTTTACCGATCCGTAACAGCATGGGTACCGCTATAACATTACGAAAAAGAAACAAATTTTTTTTTTGGTGAAAATAAAAAGTCAAGCTATTCAAAATTCATGTTTTTAGGATCAAAATTACCAATTTCATTATAAATTAGCAAATTTTATTCAGATGTCATAAATTATGTAGCTGCTAATCGACGACCACACGCGTCTCATGTACATACCCGGTAAAATACATCATTGAAAAAAAAGAAAAACGCAATTTTTTTTTCTTTTTTCTTGAAAATTTCCACATAAATAGAGTCTCGCTATGATTCTTTACAACACCCTCACGGATCGGACCAGGGGCCCTATTATGAACTCTTATTTCCAGGCAGTTTACGGCGTAAACAGAACTGCCTTGCAATTTCGTATTATGAACTCGTCAAGCAAGCCAGTCAGCGGTCACGTGACACCCTGGCCGCCTTCTGCCCGAATATTGCCTGGCAATATCGTACTACGAACGTTCGTTTGACATTTCTTGACATACTAAAACTGTTATTATGTAACCTCACAATCCATTCAATAAAAGCTGCTTCAGAGGACCTTTTATTGAATTGTTTTGGATTTATTTGGCGAAATTATTGGAGCGTTATCCAGCTAACATAAAAAAATATCAGGTGTGACGAATATGTACCGTTTCGAGTTTCTGGAAACTCTAGAAAGTGGCACTTCTGAGTGATAAAATTACCGAAACAACGATCAAATTGTAAAACTCCCACAACTGTTCCAACAGAACATAAGTTAGTCGCCGACGAGGGCGAGAACTCTCATCCACTGAACTATGTATAATAATTATAACTGCCTTTTCATATCTTGTTTATTTATTTTCATACATAATTATACATTTTTAAATATTTTATAAAAGTCATTAAAAAAATCATTTGAAAATATAAAAATAGATCCGCCGGTATCGAGAGCAGGGTCTAAGACCAGTGGTTAAGGCTGCAGAGACAGGAACCTCCTCACAATGCGAGCCTTATCTGCCTTCAGAATCAGGCCCTTGATCCAACTGCATAACGAGAGCCTCGAGAGCTGTTGGTCGAGGCTTTCGGCCATGAGCCAGGCCATTGGCTGTTCCGACAATCGGCACAATGCAATGATAGCCGAGCTCACATTCCACATGTCAACAACTGCCTCTAATTCTAATATTATCATGATGAAAACTGATAATTAAAAACACTTGAAAACACCACACGGTGGTGTGGTGTAAGTATTTTCATCCACCACCATATCCATCCTTAACCATATTTTCGTTCATACTTCGAATCTATTACGTACTTAAAATTATACATTTGTTCATTTATTTGTGCAACAATGACAACAATACGTAGGTACATGAAGTTGTCAAATTCCCCGCTGAACTTCAAGTGGAGTACGTTCGGAAACTTAATCGCGCATTACAATTTGCAACCACACAAAATTATTAAATGAATTAATAATATAGCACAATATACATTGCGTTCATATTTTAACCTACTTTTAGTAACTAGAATGATATATAATTTATTATTTTTTCATAAAATACATGATTTAAATAAAATCGTAACTTACCGATAAATATTTGATTGTGTTTCTGAATGTTTCGGCAAAGAATTACAAGCCAGCCATAGACAAACTACCCAGCGTGAAATCGGTCAGAATTACGAATGTCATAATACGAAATTTAACCATGCAGGGAAATGAATTGCCTGGAACTTGCCAGGTTTTTTTAAAGTTCGTAATAGGCCCCCAGGTTTTTGTTACACACTGTATATAATATGAGCTCCTTATTGCTTTGAATTTCGGGCCCTATCAGAATACCAGCGCTGAGGTGGGAGCCTTTTTGGCCTCGCACAGGTCGTCTATGTATTTAGTTAGTTTTAATTATGATTTTATTTTAAATTTAGTTTTTGCTTTATATTACTGCTTGTTTTTCCTGTGCGTGTCCCAAATAAAATATTTTTCTTTCTTTCTTTCTTTCTTTCTTGTTTCGATAACGGCGACTCTTTGAAATTATTATTTCCTAGCGTGTCAATATGACTCGCCAGACCAAGTTTTAGTTGTGACCGGGTATTTAAACAAATTAACCTAGTGTGTTTTATACCGTTAATCTTACTGTGAGATTTATTATCATCAGAAAAAGTATTATCTCTGTTATTTATTATATTTTCTTACACAGTGATGAGCGCAAATACTTACACATATTCGTTACGGTTGTTACATTTTATGTTACCGTTTATTAACACTTGTTCTCCAGTAACTGCTATTATAAATATTGTTAGTATTTTTTCAACGCGTTTATTATCAACCACGTGTAGCAATAACTCTTCTGTCGTTATTTTTTTTATATCTTTCCGGCAGTTTAAGCCTTCTTCTTATCTATGAAGACAAAGCAGTTGTTACCTGTTTTTTAGCGTTCAACTGTGTATTCGTAGAATTAAGATATCTAAACTTGACAGTGCAAATAACTGCGATAGACTGAGCTGATTGATCGATTGAAACTTCGAAAATTCTCAATTTTGAAATTTCTACAACTGTCTTCACACACGCTCAATCCTAATCAGGTGCTTTCACATATATTCAAAATAAAGATGCAAATGCTATAATTACAACCAAAATAGCATTCAAATGCAAAGAAAACAACTTTTTAACGGCACTGGAATGGAAATCCCATGCAAGATTAAAACTGAGTAAACATCTAAAGACTACTACGATCCGGTTTTAACATCTTTTATTACAAAACCGGTCTAATATTCGGCCTTGATGCGTTAGTGCAATTTAATGCTAATGTTATGGCTTGGGATAATACTGTGAGTCAGTAGCTAGTATGTATACTTGTTTGAACGAGGCATGTCAAAGAATAGAGCTTGTATTACTAGTTTTACTATGATATAATTGGCGTGTGTTGACTGATGAGAAATTCTTGACTGGGAACAGATCCAACGATTATTTTAAAATTACATATTTCAACTGTATCCGGTTTATGTTAACATAAACTCACGGTAAAACCAATAAAATTATTTAAAGGTTTATATAAAACATCCTAGACTTTAATAAGGCTAGTTTTTTCGTGTTTGTCAAAATGGCTCTACGTATAGGGGATTTTTATTGACATCGTTGTGACAAGAATTGGTTGGAACAACCCGGAGTTCAAATCCTAAACAAATATCTGTAAGCCAAATATCTATCTATATTATACAACTTGAATTAAAGTATAAAGAAAATTAAGCACTAAGTAAATGGTTGTTTTTTTTTAATACTCTATGTATCACTCCTTTCTCTAGATTACAAGAAGAAACTCAGCTAAATAAAGCTAAGGTATCTGACTAGTTAGACAGTTTAACATAGATCGATGTGCGTGGTTCTGCTGCCTCGTTTTAATAAATACCATAAAACGGTATTCCGAGACCGTAAGACCCAGATGTGCGATTTCTCTGCGTTTTTTCGCTACATCCACAACTTTAACGTAGAAATTGATGTTGTACGAAGTGTGTGTTGTATGTATGTTCAAATGGTAGAAAAAATGTATGCGTGAAAAAATTGTGAGGCACTATTCATTATTATTAAGGCTTTACGGACACTTTGGTTTCATGACAGTCCTACTAGTTTTTGACTCGTACGGAGCCCTTACTCGCGAGTTAGTCACGCGAGAGCTTAATTGGAATATATGTTTTATTTGACATATATCTACGACTCTGAAATTTGTCGACCACAGACCTACATTATGAACATGACTAAAAGTACAGAACCACCAAAAATTACTGGCACACCAAGTAAATACTGAATTAAGGTTAATCTTACAAACACACCAAAGGAATGTGTTTATTTGAATTAAAGTACTCAAGGATTACGGCTTAATGTGATTACAACCCTGAGAGAGAACGCTCACGGTCGAGGGGATTGGGACCGTATGTTTACAAATTGCTCAGTACGTGGGGAATCGTAAACATTCCAATCAATTCTAGGACGTTCCTATTTTGATTTGACTACAGCTGTGTTATCAAGGATTGACGCGTTGTTTTTACATTTAAAATAATTGCAGCATGAATGAATGATGATTTATATATAGTATATTATATATAGTATAGTATAGTATTTTGAAATAAAAAGAAAACTGGTAATATGAGGCCCGGATCAAGCAAGTGACCTGAGAAAGGGTGGTGGGAATGGGTACAAGGTGCAACACAGAAGAGCAGTGAGAAGTAGTAAGTATGATATACTTTCTATGTTATCATCACAATAACACAAAACTAATAAAAATGTGTGTGTTTCTATTATGACGCTATTCTGCATATTAAAAATAAATATGCAGATACATATACTTAGACAAATATGAATAACCAAAAAGTAATTCATGTGCGAAAGTATGGATGCTAGTTGTAAAATATATTGGATATGGCCCGACTGGTGATTTCCCAAGGTGTTGCGAATTTATCGTACAGCCTGCGGTGGAGGCTGTCGATAAGGATGATTTACGCAGGACTATGAGAGATTTAGGGATAAATCGGCCGGATAATGGGTACGGGCTTCTGTGATAGGAGTCTAATTAGGCGCTTCGTTGGATACTTATGATTATAGTAGAATGTATAAACGAGATACGAACACTGTAACAGATTTTTATTTGAACCATTCAAATAACTTAATAATATTTGTTAAATTAAAGACTGGAAAAATGATAGTGTCTGTTTGGCCGTCCCAAATTATACACAAAATTATAGAGACGTAATGAAATCTAACAATTTCGGCTATACTAATAGTGTTGGGATCCTTGAGTCCATAATCCGGGGTTCTGCAAAGCCAAGTGAGTCCATTTTCTAATCCTATCGTTTGAGGATTAGCTTAGACGGCAACAGAAAGGATCATTCTAAGCATCGAATTACAGAAAGTTAAACAACATCAGAGGAATTAAGAGCTAGTAAAAAGATAGATGAAGATAATTATAACAACAGAGGTACAACAAATTGAATTCCCAAGAACAAACATTGACACAACTGACAATAAATCAACAACAGATATAAATAATTAAAAGGCTGTTTAAGAGGGCAATTATCATCCAGAAGTTTGTGATAAAAATAGACCGTGACAAACTGCAGCCAAGGCTGTACTGTTTATAGTAAGTAATATCTATAAACTACCTTATACGTGAGTAAGAAGTAATTATCAACGTAATGTCTTGATATGATGACAAATATGATTGTCATGTTGTTTTTCCGTACGTAAATGGAGTTTCTGAAGTAAAGAAATAAGTGAGTAAGTGTAGTTCTTGTTAAATATGCTAATTCAATTAACACGTTTAAACAATGTTTTAATGTCCGCGATGAGGACAAAAATTTGCAAGTATGTAAATGCTGCAGAATGTCTTTTAAGATACAGCCCTGAAAGGCTTACTAGTAGCGGAGCAAAAAAGCTTAGATGACCATTGACGCATTTTTCCAAATCTTTATACAAAATGCAAAATCTTTTTCGGCATAAGTATGTCCACCACTTTCCAAAAAAAAAAATACTTTCTCAATTAACCAGTTTGAGAATGTCTGTAATAGAGATACTGATAGTAATACCTACACATTTGTTTACGGTTTTACTCACGTGCAGATTTCGGGATGCCCGACTAATTTTTGACTCGAACATAACTGCTCGTAACAAGATAACACACGAGGTCGCTAGTCACGAGAGGAACACGAACATATTACCTCATGAATTTTATATTATCTAAGAAAAGTTACTACACGAAAAAAAGTTTAATCTAAATATAATTCTTTACTTCACCAAAATCTGTGACCCTGATGCGCATGAAGTATCAAATACGTAGTTCAAGCTTCTAAGTCAACGAAATAACAAAAATACAGCCATTTATGAGACAAATTTTGATACTCGCAAATAAGTCAGAAACTATAGGGTACTTCCCGGTAACCTAGAATCATGTGGCAGAAGCCAGGTCTCACAACACAAGTAAAGGAAAAAGTCCGAAAATCGCGTAGTTATATCACATATATTTTTTTACGATTACTAACTTACATTTGCAGTTGTAGAATTGACAGTGACGTATATCGATGAAGGGAGAACTTCCAACTACAAAGTTAAGTTTGTTCTTGAGATAAATTCATCCCAACTACGGAACCCTTGATTGAGCATGGTCCAACACGCACATGGCCGGTTTTTCTATTAGGATTGCGCATGGTTAATTGGGGTTTGTCCATGAGGAATTTTTCAGTACTGGTCCTTAGTCTAGGTTTATTCCAGGTTAATGATAATAGACAAGTGATGGCCCCACAGAATAGATAAAACGGTGGCCCAGTGGTAACAGGTGCGACTAACGAGTTGTAGGTCGTAGGTTCGAACCCAGAAGCGCCCAGGCGCTTTACTTTCTGGAAATTATTTCATCAACACTGCTCTCAAAACGGTGAAGGGAAACATCGTGAAGATACCGGCATGTCCTAGAACTAAAAATTCGAAGACATGTGACATCTACCAACCCGCACTGGGCCCGCGGCCGCGTGGTGGATTACGGCGCACTCCCTCTGACCGAGAGGAGCCCTGTGTCTCAGCAGTGGGAACATTCTAGGCTGATTATGCTAATGGGAATAGAATCGCTCCCTATGACAGGAGACTTAATATATAACTGAATAAATGTGAGTGTAGGTTTATTATACACCTGTCTACCTCTTCGAAAGATACAGGCGAGACATAACTGTGTGAATTTAATAAAATACAGATACTACATAATGCCATCTGCTATAAATACTTACATACTGTTTTTCTTCGTACACGTTATAGGTAGTACCTACCTACAGTAACATAAGTTGTAGTGACTGTGCCGTACTACGCAGCAGGCCCTGACCTTTTTGAAGGACATAGCAAATACGTTCGGTTTGTTTTTCTCTGATTTAAAACGATTTGTTCCACTGTACTACTAATAAAAGGAATAGTACTAAACTAAAAATCATGCATTGGTGCTATATCTACAAAGTTTGAAACAATAAGTAGTAAGAGTAAAAAATCTGTTATGTTTATATTTCGTTCTTATATTTTTAAAGGTATCGTTATTACGTAGATTTCACTTTTTACTACTAAGAACAATGGGCGATTTGATATTTATGAAGTTTGTAGCTGTTCTGTCAAAATAAAATGTGTGTTTTCTATGACGTTATGTGTGCATATGTCTTAACAACGTCGTAAAAACCTGAGGTTATCGCGACATTAAAGAGTTTGCAACTGTCATAAAAAAATAGTTCAGCGACCTTTCAGTCTTTACCTATTTATTTTCCTCCTCAAAATTCTTATTAATATATGCTACGAAACCTAAAAGAGCTATGGCCCATGATAAGAAACCAAAGAGGTGCATTCATACAGTACACAGAGCTTCTAACAAATTGACCCTATTCCTTTCATTTCAAAAGTGGGAAGTAACACAAAACCACAAACAAATACCACAGAATTCAATAGAAAACTTAAAGTACAGACAAACACCTAAACTTACATAAACGAAGAAAATCTATATAGACTTTTGAAAAAGGTCAATCAGACCTCTCTAGCAGTCTTCAAAACGTCCTAACTCTAAGCGATAATACATAAGAATTCCACCTGTAGTTACCAAAGGAATTAAAGGCCATATTGAGTTGAACAGAATACGAGAAGGGTTTCGCTCAATAGACTGGGTTACGTGACTAAACGCACGGAGTTTCCACGCAGTGGTTCAAATATTTTTTTGGCAACGAAACAGATTAACGGTTAGTAAATTTTCTCGGGGACACTGGTTTATGTAAGTCTAAGGTGCCGTACTATGAAGTATTAATGTCACCCTTTTTCCAGTGTGAGAGAGAGACGGAGCAACACAAGGCCGCTAGCACTATTCCGTTTTCACAGTGGAATAATGATGGCATTAATACTTCATAATAGTACCACAGTTCGGCCGTTGAGAGAATGCGATCCTGAAACTTTCTAGTAGTCATAAGGATCACATTCGCAAAACATATATTCGTTTGTATGAAACTGACAGGGACAAGAACGCGTTCTCTCGATGGCCGGAATGTAGTCACATATGACGATACAATGGTACCTCATGGTACCATTGGATTGGTCCATCGGTGGTGGTGGTTGACTCATGTCAACGAAATAAATGTGTGTTTTCACAAAGCCCATACATTTATTCTGATTAAGATGGATTGTTTGTTTCATGATTTATCGTGTTATAGTCTAGACATACTCGTTATATCATATAGTAAAAAATTAGGACATATAACTACCATATTGCCTCATATGGTATTGCAACATATGAAGCAATGATGTTGTTATCTTGATTTTTCCACGTTTATTCCAGAACGCTACGCTTCGTTTATTTTAACAGAATAGGTAGTAATTCCATGCCTAAACAATTTCTCTTCGAAGTCAATAGTTGAACACATCCCTTTGGCAGATAGATGACTGATCTCAAATTGCAAAGCTCCTCTAACATTTTCCTCATCACGAGTTCGCGGCGATTTGGAAATCTGACAAATTGCTACGTGTATGTGCATTTTAATGATGATTTGGACTATTTGTACGCAGCTCTAGTCGTCGAATTGTGCCCTACGATCTTGCGGTTAAACATGATCGTCATTGTCGCAATAAATGACAATCACGAGTTAAAGTGGTCATATCTATAGACCGACCGCTTAACTGAGACGTTCCTAAGGTAGCTGCGTGGTGCGGGAGGGGTGACAGTTGTCACAAGTTGACGAATCACTGAGCGCGTTTGCATCACGACACCATACCCCTCCCGCACCGCGCAGCTACCTCAGGAATGGTGTCAGTTAAGCGGTCGGCCTATACTGCTATCAAATTGTCAGGTAGACAGATTGGTGACCAAAGTTAGTAGCAGAGAGGAAGTAGGACGCAGCTACTAGGCATCATCTTCCAATCTTGATTTGCGGAGACATAACCCTTTAATAGCTTTAGCACACTCCTAATAAACAAGACGGTGACCCAGTTTTCATTATAACTACGCCTACGTGGTAAAATGTTTTACGATGGATCTTTATTATTTTACCAGCACTTATTTAATACTAGCTCTGATTCCTTCGTTGTTGTTTTTAACTTTCTGGAAATAATTTCTCTTTCTCAGATATCAAGCTACCGCTCCGCTAAAGTATGCCGTAAAAACATACGAAAAGAGACTTATAATATTAATTTGAATATACAAAAGCTGTATAAATATGACAAAATATTACATTACAATCACTCACAAGTAGAATAACCAGTATGAAACACGAATTGTCATGAGTAATACGATGTCAATGGTGCTCCACTTCCGTAGTGCCTCGAACCAGATAGAACTCGATTATCTGAGGTTACACTTACGTTTATGTTCAAGAGGAATGCTGTTGTGATAGCTTCGTTTACATTCTCATAAGATGGATTATGTTCTTGAAGATTCTTGTAGTTGACGTCTTTTTTCGTCTGTCGTATTTTTCTCCTTCGAAGTATGTTCTAGTTTTGAAAACTTTACAAAGAGATACTGCTGCTATCTTTTAAAGGCGGGTTTAAAAAAACTTCTCTGTTTTACATACTTTTTGGTAGATTTAACATATTTTTTTATCGAATGATGCTGTTTTGTTTTTGATTGCGAAGCTGTCGGATTTTGATTTAAGTTTGTTCTCTGTATAAAGGCACCATTCCGTAGCCGACCACAGGCAGCAGTGGCAGGCGACGTGTCGCCGCGACACGACAAAGAAACCAGTCGTGTGACGGCGACGCGTCGTTTGCTGGTGCCGCCTGGCTATGGAATCGTACCTTTTTTTTATTTTAATTTTACCATTTATATTACTTTTATTTCTGAAGCTTGTCCAATGACAATCTTGAACTGTTGAGGCAATCCTCAACAACCACATATTCATACAGTCTATAATTATCGTTGTTCTCATTTTTGGTTTCATAAGCAGATGGAAAGCAAAATTAGCGACCAAGACTAATGCCAAGACTTGAAAATTACAAAGTATTCTGACAAAGTCTAACTGACTTACCTACCAAATTTACATAAGCTGCGGGGTAATTGCGAAAAATGAAATAACGTTTTATTGGGAATTCGAATAAGCCAAATGAGCTCTCAATTGCCAATTCACATTAAATTCACAAATTGTGGAGGTTATTGGCAATTTGAGCCAAATGCAGATATTTAATACAAATACAAAAAAAAAAAAATGTAAAATAACTGCATTTGGCTCAAATCATATATCAAATTGCTGGTTAAAACGTGCCTGAATGAATAAATTGCAGTCTTAAAAGGTCGTAGGTTTCAAGGACTTAAATTGCTAAAGTCGAGCTTTACTTATTTTTTGCTTTAATTGATAGCAAGGCTGAAAGAGCCAAGGTTGGATAGAAAAAGAAAGAACGTCCTTGGGACTAGTTAAATGAAGGAGACGCGTCCTTGAAGGTACAGAGTGATTTCGTAGTTAAGATCTTTTTAGATGTCCTTAAATTGTACGCTAACTACAAAGGATCACGTCAGGTACAGTCGACCGCTAAGTCAGCTCAAGGTCAAAATGTTATCACCGACACTTTGACCTTGAACTGAGTAGTAAGGGGTTTTAGAAATTTTGAAGTACTTGGCGTTTATTGGAATAAATTGCAGCAAATTCTAAATAATCTCACTGCGCAGTTTAAGGTACTTATGCATAAAGCTCTTAATAGTGAGGCTGTATCAAGGAGACTTACTGTTTACGAAGCATTTATTTCTAATCTATGTCACTGCATAACTGTTTTATTCACAGATCTGTGAGAAATGCACACATAAGCATCAACGTTATGTACTCAGAATATTTATCACATTCAGCTTTGTAAAACCAAAACCAAAATAAAAAATGTAAATCGCTGATTCAATTTCAGTATCTACTTACTACCTACCTACTATTTCTGGAAATTTATAAAATATGTCAACCTCATTAGTAGATACGTGATAATGATAACTCATGCATATTAACATGTATATTACAAATTCATTAAGTCAGATGATGCAGCCATGGATAATCCCGTTACGATTTACCATTTTGTTATCTAGTGTCAAACTACGTCACCAATGCAAATTGATTGAAACATTATATGACAAAAGTAGTTCACTAGATCACACTCGAATTAGGGCATACATAGTTGGCGAACATAGTACAGTAAGTCGCACGTCTGTGGTAATAAAACCAGCATATGCAACACTCTTACCCTATTGATAACCCGTACTACGCTAGGCCAGGTCAAGGTCAAAGTATTACCACCGACGTGAGATTGAATGTACTATTACTTATCTAGCTACCCGTACAAAAGGAGTTACTTGCGGGCTAGTAGGTACATAATATTATAATAATATGATCTACTCTTGACTCATATTATTCATTGTTGGAGATTGTGAGTCGCCACTTCGTCCCAAATTCATTATTGACTCTTCTTCTTGTTTTAGAGTTGATGCTAAATCCATATCTGCACATGTATTCATGTACTATGTACCGTATGTTGGAGTGTCCAAAGTGTCCATACACGCAGGTGGACAGATACAGACTTCTGAGGACCTAGAACACGCCACTGAAGCCGAGATTGGCGTGACCATCTACTGGGCCCAACTGATTTAACAAATATGTATGACTCTGAGGTACTGAGATGATAAGGAGCCTACATCTATTAAGAACATAGTAATGTATAAGTACACTTCAATTATTAATTATGTACTTACAATACTATAACAAATAAACAACACTACAAATTCCGATATCCGATAAGACGCAACGGGTTTTTTTTTGCATGGAACCTTATGACGTGAAACCCTATTGAATTTCTAAGAATTGTAAGGGAAACCGTACTACACACGATGCACATATGACTCAGATTTATTGGAAAATGCGCCGTAAATACTAGTCGATAAGATTATATTACGGAATATAAATAATGCGAGAGAACGCCTGATAAGGTCCGATACAGAAATCGTTTGTAATCAACATGATGTCACTTCAATCTGCATGGAAAACAATTCGGTGATTCTAGAAAATATGTAAATAACACGTTTATCGGATTACACGTGATTTTATTAAGACATTGTTATTTTGTACTGCCTTATTCAATATCTGGTTAAATATTGAAATCTATCCATTTTGACGTCAATTTGATATCGTACCAAGCATCTTACCCACAATTTACTTTTCTTTTTGTCTGTATCAACCTATTGCTGGGCCTATTCGACGATTTTCAAAACATTCTGCCTCTTACATCAACTTAAGGAACAGATGGGAAGCGAAAATTGAAGGAAAATTTTAATATATACAAAAGTAATTTTAAGGTTAGTTATTCAATTAGCCATGATATATATAAGGTCAACAATGTTGAAATTAAGTTCTTCTTACACACCCTTTTTATCAGCAAATCAATCAATTTCTGTATCAAAGCCTGCATAACGATTTCAAATCGTATTACCGATATCAAAAGAAATTATCACAAGATAATTGTAAGTCACTTTAGTTCATATCTCTCACGTTTGTCACGCGTGATTGATGGTCAGAATTTCAACACTCACTTCTGTACTTTTCCTAGTGTTTTCAAAGATTCTGTCTTTAGAAGATTATTTATGAAGCACTATATCTCAGCCTTGAGGAGAGATAAATTTTCCTTCCCGGGTACTTCGTGATAAAATGGAAAAGAAAAAATTCAGCTTTGTCACTTTGCGTAAACGTTTTCACGCGATACAGCTCAGTTCACGCGATATGAAAAAGTAGCGGCCTATGTATGTCCCTTTTCAAATTAAGCTTTACAGATCACTTTATTTAATTGTTCTTCAATATTATCTGCGTTTTACTTGTTTGTTTTAATTTCCTCAGTCCTGATAATAAAACTTTCATTCCCACAGCTCTATATGTATATTTATTTTTGCTGATTATTTCGAGCCAAGTTCGCATATTGACCATCTCTGTATTTTGCTGAGCGGTCTTGTGTAAATATTGAGCAATGTAGACTTGCAGTCTGTCCTTCGTCTTTTTCTTAGTCTTAAAAATAATTATCTTTATTACTAAGGACATAAGAAACATTCCTTTCTTTACACTGAATACTCGATGTACTGGATTTAATTACACTAATATAAAGTGGAAAGCTACTAATGCAGCGGAGCATACACTTCGGAGCAATGTAAAATGATATTTTTTTCCAAATGAATCTTCATAACACGATAAAAACGATAGAATTGCTCCAAAGAAAATTCTAGAATAATTGTATATATCATATCAACTCGAACTAATATTGAAACTTGATCCGTATGACCTTTCTCTGTCATGTCTCTCGAATTGCGAGTATCATTTTATTTTATTTTGTTTTGTTAGCAGATACCTACTTCGTTATTGTCTTGACTTCTACTAATTATATCCAAGAATAGAATATTTTCATTTGGAATGACTGTTTATTTTTGTACATAATTAATTTGTGTATTTTCTCCTTCAATGTTAAGGGCACTCATAAAAATATTATTTCCTGTCGTATTTCCAAGTCCAAAGTTCAAATTCAGTGTTTCGCTTGTTTTAACATAATTAGAATAATTTATAGTTTCTGCAAGTCACAGATCGAGAGAACTCTTAAAAACTAGCACTATGTTTTGCCTACTGTTCCTATTATTCTTATTCGGTGAAACATAGAATATAATATTTACATTCATAATGATATTATGTAAGATAAAGATAAAGATAATTTATTTTGCAAATATGGGTAACAGCAATTGATGACAAAAATGTTAGAGTTCAGCCATATTTTACCACGTAGGCATGCAAATTAACACAACTTATAACTAAATAATTAAAAACAATTTTAAAATATTACACCTTACTATTACACAGAAAATATATAATTATACACTAGCTTAAAAAATTTTGCTCAGTTAGGAACTCCTTAATATTATAATATGTTTTCGCCACTAAAAAGCTTCGGAGTTTCTTTTTAAATAGTGAAAGCGGAAGCTCTTTCCAAGTCTTTGGCAATTTATTAAAGATAACTGGAGCCATGCAGTAGACACTTTTGCGCATAAGTGCTGTCTTGGCTGACTCCAAACATAGCACACTATTATCGCGTCTATTGCGGGGTACTACATCTGATAGACGTCTAAAACGACTGGGATTTGTCTTTACAAACACAGCTACTTCTAATATGTACAGACAAGGTAGTGTTAATATTTTATAATTTTTAAAGTAGCGTTCTATAGTAGTTAGCGCCGTTTGATTTAATTTATAAAGAACGCTGAACACTGAACCATTTGTTTTCTAAGTCTTCATACAGACACGCACGATTCTTATTATTGAACTTTTACGCGAACATTTTTCAACCAATATTTATTTTCACTAGACAACCGAATGACTTTCAGAATTTAAAACGTCCACGGTGGCAATTTTATAATTGCTAATTGAACGGTTTTTTCTATACAATGACGTACTTTGGCCTCCGAAATACGTACAATCATTGGTAAACCTTTAAAAAAGAATTAAAAGTTTGCTAACATGTAAAGCCAACCTCAAACATTGGTCAGAAAGTCTCCCTAGCAACACTGGCCAGTGGCCGTTCAATGCCAACGAATTACGTCCATTACTCTGACAGACCCCTTGTGTGTCGTTGTGACGTAGGTAATTTTTCAGACATGGTCTGGTCCGCATAGCACGGCCAATTTACGAAGGCGTGCGAATACATGCCAAATGGAATGTATCTTACGTCCATATACACGTTTGTTTGTCTGTGGGTGTACGTGGGAGTGTGATAATTATGTTACGTAGTAAGTAAGTGTCTGGTATGTTAGCACTAGTTTGTTTTTTGATTGGAAGTTAGATGTTAAGTGAAGGGGAGAATTATAAACTATCACGATTTATGAAGCTATTTGTACTGCAATTTTACTGTCTTAAATTTATGAAATGAAACGTTGAATCAACCAAGTTGTAAACATCTGGATAGTATATTATTCACGTCTAATCTTAAACATGTCCAAAATATTTTAGAGAAAATGTAATTTTTTTAAAGCCATAAATACCACGATAAAGATGAAATATGCACTTAACGATATAGAGCGATCAGATGAGCAAGCAATACTGTTTATTCTGCATTTATGCGAAGGTCAGTGTAACATTGTGAGGTCGTCAACTACACTTCCGATATCAACGTCGGAAGCTGATGTGGTGCCGTGGGACTTAAAACTGATTAAGATCATTCTGCCCATTATGTGAGAACGAGAAACTTTTACAGTTGTTGATTATACAGCGCATGAACTCGGAACCGAAACAAAAGAATACTGGACATTCTAAATAACACTTTATAAGAAAACTAGCTGCCCGGCCCGGCTTCGCACGGGTAGAACTAAGTACTTATCTACGGCGCACTTACCCTACCTACCTACTCTGCCCTACCTACCCTTCCTACCTACCCTACCTACCTACCCTACCTACCTACCCCTATCTACCGAGATATCATCAGAAAAGCCATTCTATACAAAAATGTATGAGAAAACGAATTTTCTTCATATATATTTTTTTCGTGAATTTTTCCGATCTTTTAATAGTTATTCTGCTATTATGGGCGGAGACAAATCCAGAAAATCAAAGATCATCAAAAGCGGTCCTGCATTTCTCGAGTTATAAGTGCTTGACCAAACCCGACTTTGTTTTATATATATAGAAGAAGAAGATATTATAAGTACACACGGCTATACATTTCCAGTATAAGCTGATCTCGCACTATAAGATTACCGTACAATGTGAGGTCAGCGTATACAAACCGTGTGTACAAAAACCTGAGTAGGTAATATTATGAGGTTGAACTCGAATATAGACCGGAGTCTATGTTTATAAGATTATCTTGGAATTTGTAAGTATTCGCTAATACAAGACTAGCTAGCAATAGGGCTTCCCAAAGACCGTGAAGACCTCACGAGAAGGATTTATAACTCTAACACTATTTATATAGTCCTCCAGACCGTATTTCGGCGATGACAGCCAATCTCAACGGAGACTAGCCTTGCGCGGGAGATATAACAGTTCACAAGTGTGTGCGCAGACACAGGTGCACTCTCTCTTCCCTCACTCTCATAGTCCGATGGGACGGCAATCCGACACGACCGGAGAGAGATCAGGCGCAGGACCAACGGCTTAACGTGCTTTCCTAGGCACGGGGGTATCACACCGCCAACTCAGAAACACCGGGCGGTTACTAAGAAATTCCTAATGGAAAAACCCAATAAAACTTTGCCCGACCCGGGAATCGAAACCCAGGATCCCACGTTCAGCAGTCGCGATTGCGACCACGAGACCAGCGGGGTAGTCAAAACACTATAACACTTTAGATTATTTTACGATTTTGTTTTCCATCACAAGTAACACGTGTAACGTGAAAACGATATATTTCTAAGAGAAAAGATTTCCTATACATATAAAACGATGCCATCCAAAATCTTAAACAAGGGACTACTAAATTATAGCAATTCATTAAACCATCGATATTAGAAGTGATACTGATAGAACAGATCTTAAAATTGAAATAGATACATACAACGTACGGGGAGAGTCAGCTAATGAACCAGTTAGGGTAAACGCCCTCACTTGAAAGATGAACGACGATATATGTAAACTCGAATTTCATATTCAAATAGCTCAATAATTTATGTACCGAAATCATTTGCACCTCACGACAAATAGTTTCATCGTTCTCTTATTATTTCTGAAGGTTCTTTCTATCATTTGTTATGTCTCATGTGACCTTTTCAAGTTTTTTTTTTGGGTAGTAGTCACGAGACTAGCCTTGGTTTTTTGTGGCACTCTTCAATGTAGACCCACAAGTTTTTGTTTGATTTTTGAGCTGGTGAATGAATAAAAAGTGTTTAGGTATGGAAGTTTAAGATTATGTAAGATTTAAGTTCAATGTAGTAGTACACGTGATGATGGTGAAGTTTTTTTTTTCATCCGTTAATGCATCTGCATAAGTAATTCGAAGGATTGTACAATAACGACTTCCGTTTTAACCCCCGACGGAAAAAGAGGGGTGTTATCAGTTTAACGTGTGTATCTGTGTGTCTGCCTATGCCATCGTAGCTGCGAAACGGCTGAACCGATTTTGATTTTTTGGGTTTTGTTTGAAAGGCGGCCTGATCGAGAGTGTTCTTAGCTATAAAAAAATAAAAAATCGTTTATTAGATGCTTTGTTTTTGTCGGGGGTTTTAAAAATTTAGATTCGTCAATAAAAAAAAAAAATAGACGTCAATAGTCTATATCTTTACTTTATCGTTACATAGCTTTACCTTAAAATGAAAGAAATGTCACAGTTTAAAAGAAGAACCATATTGCAGCTAATGAATACCCAGTATACAGTAGCTTTGTAAAAAAATATTGGTGTACGTGACTTTGTAAGGATGAAATATATACCGTAGGAAAAACCAAAGACTATATACATTTTATGAATATATCTCGAGAATAAACACGGGTGACGCCTCAAGAATTTATTATTGATACCTTGGCGAAGGGACTTCTTCAAAATTTTTTTTTCTTGCTGCGTGGTTGCAATAAACTAGCTGTACTGCCGTCATTATCCTTGAAAGTTACGTAAATATTTAAAAGGTTTTCTTTGAGTAGACTTTTATAGCCAGAAAACATATTTTGGAATAAGAAACAATGCGAGAAGTTCTCTAATACTCCTTTGAATACCTATTTTTACTGAATTATGTGAAATAATAATAAAATAAAGGTAATATAAACCTCGTGTTTTTCGTGCAATGGACAATGTCACTGGATGGATGTATAAATGTTTCAGGGGTATTAATGCCATCATTATTCCACTGCGATAACGGGATGGTGCTAGCGGCCTTGTTTAGCTCCGTCTCTCTCTCACACTGGAAAAATGGTGGCATTAATACTTCATAATACGGCATCTAGAGACTGTTGTAAACATACACAAGCCTTTAGAGAGTGATTTAGTTTTTCAAACGGTAATCGACTACTTATATGATTCATATAGTGTAGGTAGTGTGTATCGTATGTAGGATACCTACCCTATTTTGAAGTACTGACGTAGATAACAATGCTACGGTTGAATGAGGTGAATCATTTTGATTCATTATATTTCTAGTCCTTGAATAGGAGGCGAAGTTACATTCCTGACATACAAATTAAATATAATTAGTTATACGAGAGTCAGGATCACTTATAAGGTAGCAAATTACTTACATCGCAATATGTTTTATCAATTTAGCTAAAATATGAATGCTAGATTGTTATATGCGTAGGCTTAAGTGGCTATTCAAGAAGTCCTTCAATATAGTGTAGAGTATTTAGTACGTATTGTTTTTCTTTAACTTTTTTTGCAAGCACATCAGTCACCACTATAGTGTAGACTGTTCTACATTCTAGCGTTAAGTTACTCGTAAGTTTTGCTTTTAGAATCCTTCTTCTTATCAAAGTATTTAACAAGTCTACATCAGAACAATGTAACTACCAAGTTGCGTCATATTATTTAATTCTTCGGTAATGTATACTTCACTGACTCATTTGTGTCAAAATATGACGTCCATAAACGTCCTCATCAGTGCTCAGGTTACCATTTTAATATCATATGGCTGAATAAAACAGCATAATAAGTAGTCAAGGTTATGCCATTAACTTTTGGCGTCTGTAATAATGTATTTATTATATGTATGACTTTTTCCATTACCATGTTTAAATCTATGATGGAAAAAGTCATTCAACGGTTGAATGATTTCACAATGAGCTGTCAGATTCGTCATGGTTGGTGAGGATTCTCTAAATCAGCTGCGTAGTTCTTTTACAATTGGTTATTCATAAATTTTTCATACTAGTCCAGTAGAAAAAGATCATTAACACCCTTATGCATTTCTTCCAGTCTTTATTTAACAGCGAAGAGTTTGTCACAGTTAAACAAATATATAACCACGCTTTGACTTGGGATTCTATCTAGTGAGCTTATTTGCATTTCGGAGGTCTAATTATAACAACTAAGCTTCCAAAAATATTGGCACCAATATAAATGAAAACGAAAAATTGGGACCAAAATATCGTAAAGAACGTTAACAAAATTTTATAGCATTCCTAATACATACTCTTGAATTCGGTCCTAAAGACCCTTAAACGTTCGGAGTTTTTTTAATCTAATTTGCATTGCATATTGATTGATATTATCAGGACATTGAACCGGTGATCAACTCAAGTGCGTCCTTCGCACTTAAGTGTCAAAGCCTTTTAATGAATATGTTCAGAGGTCGGTCGGATGAAAATCCTGTCACCATCTATCGGAATGATGCTAAAATCTAACTTAAACATTCAGACACTGCTGTTAATAAAATATATTTAGCAATTACTAATACATTCAAAAGAGGGTCTGAAAGTTGAGGATTTAAATGTCACTAAAGTTAAATTAGCAATGAATTGCGATAATACTGAAGTTTGAAAAACTTAACTTCTTATGAATTAGTTGATAATGATTATTGATGAAAGATGGTGCATATTAGGATATTAATCTCTTTTTTTAGTAAGCAAGAGTTTTGCTATAAAAATATCATCCCAGTAAAGAAATATAAGAGACGTTTATGCATTCACGTGCTCCGAGACGGCTGAACAAATGTACGCAACTTTAAATACGTACTATCTCTGGCCTTGAATCAGCTTGCTGTCTGAATTGTAAGCATTCGAAAATTCAATTAAGTTCAGAAATAAGAAGATACTTGATTTATGAGATGAATGAGAACAATTAATGGAATAATTAAACTAGTAACGATTCGATTTCGATATCTATTGTTTCATCCGTTTAAAACATATATACTTGCTGTTCAAGTCACAAAAGTATAATTATCATTTTTTAAAGACATCACTAATATGACCTATCCTCGTTCAGTTAAATCGTCCTTTCTGCGTACTTCTACTATCAATGGGTTAACATATAAATATAATGTCTAAGTATACATTTATGCACTTGACCTCCAATAAAATGCGCATTACAAAATCATAATAATCGTTATTAGGGAAACTCGTCGCGCTGCATAACATGGAATGTTCTGGACCAATATTTACAACAATATTTATAAAAAGACATAGGTATATTACTATATACGTAATTTTGAATTTACATTTTAATGTTACTGAAGGACTTTTTTAAGACAGGTTTTGGTGCAAGTTTCGTTTCCTTCGGTCAAGTATCTTAAACTGGTATTTTTTCGCTCGATTTTTTTTTTTCTTTTTGTACCGTTTAGTGAATGTCCTTTCTGACCTATGAGTGAAATAAACAGATTGCAGAAATTATGGCGATAGAAGTAAAAGGTCACTGTTTTATTAATAAACATTCATTGAGTAGGCCATCTGTAATATCATAGAGAATATTTATCGATTTTAAAACCAGATTCAAGTCTATCGTGATTAATGACACAACTTTGACATTAATGTTTTTCTATTGATGCCATATGGAGTAATAATCATGACGTTTAATTAACGCTAAACAAACACAGAGTCTTTAACTTTAAAGGAATTTATTGAATAATTTCGAAAGTGAAACATGTAGTTATTGAGATTGCACTTATCAAAGTGAATTTATCATTTATCATGTAATGTTAATCCTTGTAATTTTGTGACAGACTGATATCGTGTTTAAGTAGACCGAATTTAAAGATAAGGCTGTGACAAATGCAGATATAAAAGAAACAGTTAATTGCGTTGATGCAATTGCAAAATGTTCCAATGATTTAGAAAACCATCAACATGTTATGATATACACAAAGCTATATGATCCAGAAATACTTATAAATACCACGTCTATTACTGAAGGAGCTATAATTATTCTATAAAGTTTGCTTAGGTTTCTAAATTATTGCAATATACGGTCTTGACTAGGTCAAGGGCGTTTTGAAGGACCTTCCGTACGCACGTTCAAAAGACGTTAGCAGAATTAATATTTATTAGAGCGAATGCATTGGATTAGGTACTCATTCTGTTTGGAGTACTGGAGCAAATATTTTTTGTGAAACCTTAGAGGTATTGGTGTTTGTACAAGGATCTGTTGCTTATTTATGAGCTAATTTCACTGCCGGTTCCTGGGGATTGTGTTTGTTGGTTTAGAAGATTTTATAGTCTTTCTGTATTATAAGACAATCCTTAGTGCAATTTTGTTGTGCTAATGGAGGACACTTGTTTTGGTAACAAGTCTGCAGCAATGTTTTAAATGAAGTCATTCATGTTCCATCGCGTTACATTATATAGAATTTTACTACATATTAAAATGGTTTTGGTAAGAAACATCTTCCCGACTTCCCGAGTCTCCTAAATGATTCAAATCAAATCATTTATTGTGGATCATATGTTCATAAGATGTTGTGTTAGCAACAGGTAAGTCTGCTACGTCCCGCCATTGAGGCATACAAAATTCATATTAAATGTCCAGAACATGGTTAAAATACAGTAGGTACATCAAATTATCATGCATGATTATATTGTAAATTCTTTATGTAATCAAAGACCATTTTTATTGCTGTTCCTTTATGCAGTCACTCAGTTATGAAAGATATGATAAAAAATACGCAAGCAGTAGAATCCACTATCATTTCTTTCTGTCTAAAACATTTCAGATCCAGAACATAAAATCAACAAAAGAAAGCCTACTCATTCAGCTCCCAAGAATCGTAAAAAGGGCCTGAATTTAATTTGGCCTTTTTCGCGGTCCCGAGTTAGTTCGGGTAAAAGATATTTATAGAGCTAAGTAAATTTCGGGATTCAATTGAATTTTCCTTAAATAGAAGTTACGTTTATTACGATGTTAGTCGCCTTGATCTTGAAGTTGAAGGACAAGAGGAGGTTGTTTATTTGTTTTCTTAGTTCTTTTAACGTGGGAGTGTTAAAAGTGTTTGGGATTTAGAAGTTGTGCTGGTTGTCTTGGTTTAGATTTTTTTTTAAATTATAAGCTATGTTCTTTATTTCACAAAGATTTATTTATGGGTTACACAGTAGTCTTACATACTCCTTATTAGTTCATCTCAAGTTGTTTTCAAGCCTATCCCAATCCTTGTTTGGGTACCGTAGTCAACATGGAACCCTTATAGTTTCGCCATGTCCGTCTGGCTGTCCGTCCGTCTGTCCGCGGCTTAGCTCAGAGACTGTTGGTACTAGAAAGCTGTAATTTGATATGGATATAAAAATAAATGATACCGACGAAGTGGTAAAAAAAATCGTAAAACATTTTTTTTTTAGGTTACCTCCCCTGCACTTAAAGTGAGGACTGTTTTTTTTTTTAGTCAATCCCGTGGTGTGGATTATCGTTGGAAACGTCGTATAAAAATAATGGGAGTTTGTGAAAACCATTTTTGGACTCAGGGATCCGTTTGCGAAATATTAAGCTTTAAAGTGCAAAATTTTGTTAGAGTCAAGTCCCCCCCCCCTGCCAGCTACATGGTTGGTTTTGGATATGTAAAAAAATTCATGGCAGTAGTATATATAACGAAATTAAAAGGAAAACTGTCACCGCTACGTAGGCTCCATAAGTTACCGAGTAATAATCGACCAACTTAAATTTGCAGTGACAAAAACATTTTTTCTCATACATTCTTTACGGAAGAACAAGTTTTTCAACTACAATGTTAAGTTTGTTGGATAAATTCATCCCAACTACGGAACCTTTCATTGTGCGTGGTTCGACATGCACTTAACCGGTTTTATTTTTCTTTACCGAAGTAATTTAAACCATTCTATGTTACTACTACGTCTTATCACGGCGTCGTCGCATCTGGGTTAGCATCTTTTGCTGTATCTTGAAATACTGGGACCTTAGGAATGTTAAGATCTTTATCATTGACATAAAGTACTTCAAAACAATTAAAAACTTTATCTTAATCTATCTACATCTACAGACCACGTGGTAATTATATTTGCATAAAAGATAAGCATTTATAATTTAAACTAACTGATGCCCGCGACTTCGCCCGCGTGGATGTCGGTTATTATATACTAAAACTTTACTCGAGAACCACTCTATCCATTGGTGAAAACAGCATGAAAATCGGTGCAGTAGTTTTTGACTTTATCGCGTACAGGACGACAGACAGACGCGGCGAAGGACTTTGTTTTATAATATGTAAGGATGGCTTCCTTGACATTGTTTTCGCCGCATTTTGGCAGCATTTTCCGAGTTTGTTTGTAAATATTATAATAATATGTGTGTACACACGGCTACACATCAAGCTATACATTTCCAGTATAAGCTGCCCTCGCAATTGTACGGAAATCGTATACAATGCGAGATCAGCATAAACTGGAAATGTACAGCTTGATGTGTAGTCGTGTGTACGTGTCTCGCTCCATGTATCTACCAAATGTGACTCGACAGGATAATTGGGGCATGAAAACCACCGAGGACGGTCGGACGGACAGGATTCCTAGAGTATCTACAACTACCTATAATTTTGGTATTATATCACTAAGAAATAATTAAGGGCCTTTTTCGAAAAGAAAAATGTTTTGTAATATGCTAAAATGTTGAACACACTTTACAGGTAACTTTACAAGTACTGTTGAACAGGTCAAATAAAATGACTAATACTGAGACAGGCGGGAAAGCGACCCCAACAAAACCCACCTAAGAGGATAACTAAATACTCGTACACTGTTTACCAAAACAAACCAGCCCACCTTACAGCGTTAGACGATAATGAAAAACTCAATTAAATTGTTATTTTAAACTGATAGTGTAAAAATAAAGTGAAAAAAATCATACCTGGCAGTTGGCGCCGGCATGTCGCGGGGAGGGGCGCGGGAGGGGGGCGAGGCGCGCGGGGGGTGTCACAACTAGCAGCGAGTGAGGTCAAGCCGGTGCATCAACGAGGGATGGGACTACACTGTTGTTTTGTTTTTTATCGATTGTTTCTTTTTTCGTTTGTCGACGTTTTGTATGTTTTGGGTTGTTTCCGGTGACTGAGGAATTTAGTTAATAAGATGGACACGGCAAAAACGATGGAGCGATTTGTCTGGCAAGCGTGTTATTGCGATTTCTTATTTCGTGATTCCTATTGATTATTGACATGACATTACCCACTAGCTGGAATGTTCCAAGTGTACACCTGCACTTTTGAGGATCTATAGAACGCCACAGACGTTGCTATTGACGTGGCCAATTCTGGGCACAACTAATTTAAAAAGTAGGATCAACTCGAAATAAGAAGATTGATTATTGGGAGGATCATGTTTAACTATGGCAATTTGCTCTAATATGATAGCGATAAAAACCCCAGGACGTTATCGGGGGACAAGAACAGCAGGTCGAGTCAATTACACTAGGTATACATACAGACCAAAGAGATCAGTATCTTGTGCTAGAATAAATACAAATTAAACTTAGAAGTTAACCGGAGATGAATATCTGGCTATCTGGAGGACTTGATACCGAGCAGGGATAACCAGAAATTGAGTATAATCTAATCTTTTTCGTGTGCCTGTGTGTCTGGGCCTCTGACTTGGCTTCACATGCAGTCGAGAAATATCTCTCAAGCATTTCCTCACGATGTTTTCCTTCACCGT
The DNA here is from genome assembly GCA_949152455.1 of Lithophane leautieri. Lineage (NCBI taxonomy): Eukaryota > Metazoa > Arthropoda > Insecta > Lepidoptera > Noctuidae > Lithophane > Lithophane leautieri. The sequence continues at coordinate 2,332,184 of OX424472.1, read as the reverse complement.
TTTTGAAGCAAGTTATACAATACGCGCATGAATCGGAAACGACAGTGTCTTGGGTTCGAACTCGAGACCCGACACTCGACGTGTCTCGTGACTTGGCAGTCCGACGGTCACATTTCTAGGCTTATTGAGTACCTATAATGAAATTGATTTATCTAGTACATTTACCCGGACGTCTATGGTAAAAATGTGAGTTTGCGAGAGCCTTTATTTTTAGAAGTAAGGGCAGTTTCCAAATTTAAAGTTCAGTTATAACTACTGACGTGTGGTTGATCGTAGATATTTGTGTTTACGAAAGTAGCTTCAGGTAATCAGGAAACAGCACGTGAACAAAACTGTAAACATTCACAAAGTGTGATATGTCTCATGAAAGTTACACAACACGTGAATCTCGTTACATAATATGTGTACATATTAAGTTACTGTTAACTACTATTGCGTCCTGTTCAATGAGAAATTGGAGTGCAAACTATAATGTTTAATAGCTACTTCCGCAAACTATGCGGTACTAAAACTAGTTGCAAAAAGGATAAATCTTCTCATTTGTTTAAAAATACAATGCTATAGGAATTACAAAAAAATACATAAAGGTGCACCGAGGCCCGTTAAGAAGTTAACACAATAGCTGCAGTAAAACAACAATGAAACCTACAATACATGCATGTTATCGCACAATACCCAACACTAGTGAGGTCAGAAAGACCGGAGGGGCCCTCCCCGCTCACCGCAGCCCCCCGCCGGCCGTATAAATCCGCTCCCCCACACGCGCGCCGCGTCTAACGTTACTGCGCCGCCGTATAGCTCGGTCCTCCAACGACCGCAATACCACGCGCTAAATAAATTGTGAAAGTGTTGCTTATAAAACGTGATTTCTCAAGTGAGAGTACATTGCCGCGCCTAAGAACCAAGAAGACGCGACGCCTTCGCAACGTAATAATCAGTGGAAGGGGAATTGTCTCGTGCATTTGAGCTTGGAGAGGGGTTCAATGGAAGCGAGGTTCGTGACCTGCCGGAGTTTCCAGCAGATCAAGCCGCCTGAGAAGAGCCTCGCGCCGTCCCCACCGACGGTGAAGGGGCTCCTGTCTCGATTCGGGAGTCAGGCACAGGCTTTGTTCGCGCCCAAGAAACCCCGCTTCGGGTCGTCAGTCGCTATACACAAGCTCCGCGAAACCAAGTGGTTCAAACATGATGAACAAAACATATTGTGCGCCGTCCTCGAGACAGGATTCATTCTCGAGGTGCGCGCCGAGGACCCACTGCCCCCGGACTCTATACTGTCGCCAGACTATCACATGTATGCAGTCGCCATGTGGAAGAAGGGTAAAGGTGTGTACCATATGTGTAATATTATAGTCGTTAATTTCTTATCGGTATTGTAGAACATAAAAGGAATTTAAAGTTGTCGTGTTCGGACACGATATGCATCGTAATGAGGGCGCGTTGATAACGTTCACTTCGTGTGAGTCTCGGAGCGAGACTGCATAGAGTTGGCACAGTTCACCCACGGTCACACGTAACAAGACGAATTCACAATAGCGTTTGTAAATAATTCATGTGCATGAGCGATTCGCTTAATGAGATCAACCGATGGATTGTTGATGCGTTAAAAGCTCGTATAACCGTCGGCAATACGAGAAGTTGCGTTTCGAAAGGGCAAAGGCCTTGGAATTTTCTTACAAAAATATCCGAGACGCCAATGGAATTTCGAAGCGAGACTTGAGCGATCCGGTTTTTAATTAAAGAATGTTTTCTTCCGACAGAAAAAACAAAGAACCCGGAACAGATAGACGTGTACACAGTTCAACAAAAAGGTGTGAGAAAACGTGTCGTGAAGACAACATTGGGTGCCTTTTGGAAGAAGGACTCCGTGATACGCATCAACAATGTGGACGATAAGCAGGAGACGCCGAACAGCGAGAAGGATATCAGAGCTAAGGTAACTATCACCACGAAACTTTCGGAAGTCCACGTTTCCAATTCCAATATTTACTAAAAACACGTTTGCGTTAGCTTCAAACTACATTCCCTCTATCTAACTCGACTACTATAGTTGCAAATCATGATAGCTGTTAAATCACTTGATTGTTACACATAATTACGTGTAATTATAAAATAATCAAAGTTATTTTATCATTGAAACACATTTAACCTGATAGTTGTTCAAGTGACATAATGAAACGCGGCCTTCAATGATCTACGATATATTTAATACCGAGGCTAACGTTTCATACAAGTTTTGTAACGTAACATTGCTAAAACCAGACGGTCTGTATTGTAAAAGATTACGACATGACACTATGAACACTAGTTCAAATGTTAAAACAATTGTAATCGTGTGATAGCTGCTTCAAGTCATGATTTGTTAACTTTGATCGTACTTTGATATTGGCCTCGCGATTTATGCAAATTCAAGAATACTTTGGCCGTAGCTCCCACATCAATATAACATCTGTGTTATCTTGACACATCAATCTAATCCGTCTTTTTCTTCTTTGACTAATCCTATTTAAATTAGAGTAATGCATGATAATATTCCAACCTTCAAAGGTTTATCAACTCACTCGATCGAACTTAGACGTTCTTCCTTCAATACCGTAGGCTTGCGTCAGAATTGGAAACCTCTCGTTTCAGATAGCGAAAACCTCAAGGGGTCTTTCGTTTATTGGAAACTGTGGGTACACTCGAACAGTGGAACAGCTACTAAGGAGCTTCTACTGATTGCAGCTGGATATGGCAACTAAATCAAGGTTCGAGAGGAATTGGCACAATACCCTGCACTTCGTCCACTGGTGCAGATACGGCGAGACACCGCAAGAGGCTCGCATGAGACAGGTAAATTGCACAAGATTATAAATGAAAAACCGTATAGAATTCTAGAAACCAATGAACGCGTTTAACGAGTTCGCGCGTTAAGTTACCGTATACCGCGAATGTTGTACTACGCGCTTCATTACGTTCCATATTCAGATTCAAATGATTGGTTCTAGAATGTTTTTTTTTAATTCTTTTCTTTTTTATTGCATGCGAATGCATAGAGGCAAACGGAAAGTAAGCCCGCCCTTACAACGTTTGGAAATATGTTCTAAAGGCTGTTTTACTTCACCCTGTATATTTTCACGTTCACTCAAGCATCGTAAATGCTTCTTTAATGTTCAGCTTCATGTGTATGTCTATGCTGATTGAGTTTTTTACTGTGGACTGAATGGGGCATCGGAGTTAATGGCACATCAAGACTGGCGATCATCCATCATGCATGGGGCATAAAACTGGGTCCGAGAGTAAAAAAGAGATCGCACAAAGCAGAAATTTTGTTACAGATCAGCTTAACGACGTCGAAAACACCTATGATTATCATCTTTTGATGGTAATCGTTGAGGCGCTTTGGACACTTACAGCTGGCAAGAATAACAAATACCGGTGAGGTTTTGAATTTTAACAGATTGTAAGATGTTTAGGAGTCAGTGTGCCTTTTATGTGTTCTAACTCTTAGACCTGTGCGTGGTCACGTAGTAGTTACAAAGATGATTCAATAGAAATGCCCCACTTTATATATCGCTGACTAATCGAGTTCTAACGTCGACTTTAATGTTAAATAATTTTGTTGGTCTGAGGTTAAATAGAAAAAAAAATGTACAAAATCGTGTGCTAAAATTGCTCGTAGCAAATCGAAGGCGATCAACCAGTGAAAATTGTTTAAAACATTGTCCAATTATCCGTGCGGTCGTTCGTACTATTATACAGACTACGTCGATAATTGATATAGTAGGTAATTAAAACGATTTGTATCGTGAATGGTCTTTCAAACGTTTCTAAAACGCATAAATATTTTGTATTATGGTTTAATATTGATAGGGGGAAAGTACGTCATTAAATTGCCTTTTACGTACGTATTTTACGTACGCAATTTTCTTGATTATTTATTCAGTTTTAAATGAAAATTTGGGACTGAAAGACGAAATATACGATATGTTATATTGAGTACGTTCTGCCTGACGACGGTTGAACAGTGAAAGTAATAAAACAATAATGATTTTAAAGCAATACATTGATACCAATTGTATAAGCAATGATATCATACAATTGTTACCATGCAATGGACATTATAAACTTTACGATTGGTTACTTTTGTTCGACAATACATTAATGTCATTATTAATAAGTAAGTATAGTAGTTTCAAAAAGTATTCTTCAATTTACTAAATATGGCTTGTTTGAATTAATATAACAGCGATTCACTTGTTTTTTACCTAATTTTTCTTGATTAGCAAATCAGTTGAAATATAGATTTTCAGCAGGGTTTTCAAAAAAGATACATGTGTGAAATGACATGTAAATATATCTCTATTAGAGAAAACAATGGACGAATAGATAATTGAGAGGTAAAGTCCCTTTTACGTATTGTGGCGAGACTCACATAATTTACATTACAAATCAATTATTCAAAGTAAATTATATAACATTATTTAAATGGCAGTTATTTATGTAACAGTAATTGAACTGTTATTAATCCCAGTAGTATCCGCATTTACTTGAATAAAATCCATAGATTGGCGGATTTCCTTACTAATAAAAACTACAGTATAAGATCCTGCGACTACTCTATAATTTCTGGTAAATGTTTCCTACTTTTAAATTAGCTTATCCGTTAGTGCTTGTTATTATTCTGCTGTAAATTGAACGGCTATAATTCATTGGTATAAGTAAGGAATCCAAATTAATGATGTTAAGTACATTGTAACCTACTTTTGTCTACAGTAAACAGAAGGTATTTGAACTTTATAAAACAGATACGATGGAATTAGTTTTGTAGAACAAAATGCAGTATACAAATTGGCTTTTTTGTATAAAAATACACCAGTTACCTACTAAAACATTTGGTACTTATAAATTAGGTTAAAAAAACCTTACAATAATTGAAACACCTAACCTAAAATGATTTTAATTTATAGGAATTGTATTTTTATTCGCTTTTCCGATTTCCGTACTTTACACTATTTCACTCATGCTTAATATTTTATAAATACTTGATCAGTTTTTAATCCCCGACGGAATAAGAGGGGTGTTATAAGTTTAACATGTGTATCTGTGTGTCTGTATGCGCCATCGTAGCTGCCAAACGGCTGAACCGATTTTGATTTTTTTGGTTTTGTTTGAAAGGTGACTAGATCGAGAGTTTTTAGCTTTTAAAAATTTAATTTAATTTAACTTGTTGTTTATTGTTTTGAATATTGGTCTCTCCCTGTCTTTCTGTCATTCGTGGATCTTTGACAGTCGTCACGGGTCGTCAGAAGCCCGAAACTCTGACAACCAGTCTTACCAAGGGGTATCGTATTACCCAGTTACTGGGTTGTGGAGGTCAGAAAGGCAGTCGATCCATGTAAAATACTGGTATTTAGGTGCATCCGGTTACACTGGAAGGTGACCCCAACATAGTTGGGAATAGGCTAGGCAGATTGATTGAATGGTCTTTCCCAAAGTTTATGGTTGTAAAATCCATAGAACAGGAAACAACATCAAAATACCCGGTTTTACAGCTGCATTCAATGGATTGTGTATTTAGTTATTATTGAATGAAACAAACCTATATATAACTAACTATTGTTATAAAGACGTACGTAGGTACGTACGTACGAAGAAGTACGTAAACAGTAAGGAAAATACAAACAACACTTGTCTGATTTTTCATACAAGCCAAATGTTTGAGGAAAAACATTACTGAGGAAACAATGTAAACAATAATTTACTATTAATTGTGATATTTAAATAATAATATCATAAGGGTAATTAAAATTTTATAAGTTCAGGAAAAAGATAAACTTTTGAAAGGTGAATGGAAAATAAATATAGGTTAAATATAACAAGTGGTCAACCACAAACAAAAATCACAGATAACACAAAAATAAACGCCTTATCAATAACTAACGGTCAATTTAAAACTGCGCCATTCAACTGGCATCGTTATGTTAAACAATTGATCAGGTATATACCAGTGCAAACCGGTTTGTATCAATGGATAATTAGAATTACTCAAGACTGGACCGTAGGACCATTTTACAACAAATGGCATTGAAGTTTTATTGTCGTTACAAAAGATATTTACATAAAAATTATAATAATATTGTGAACATAAAAATATTTACATAAAAATGATAAGTAAACTATCGGTTATGATTTCATGAAGTTAAAATTCTTTTATAAATAATAATGTTGAATAGAATTATCATTGCTTCTGTACATGTGTCCTTAAAGTATGCGTAGGCGCAAAGCCAACGTCATACATAGAACAATAATGACACTTTGTTTCGAATCGTGAATCGTATAAAACTGTATGATATATAATGTACTACTTTACACTCACTGAATATTTATAGCATCGCCACACCTCTCAAATTATGTAACGCATTGCATAGTAGATTAGTATCACTAGTAAACATGTCTTCTTTATATTTCACTGTAATTTTCAAAGTCGTTGTGATAGTCACGGTCTGACCTTTCGCACCAATCATTAAAGAAAGATAAAATTTTATTGACCATTTATAAGTCACGAATCTGACATGAAAGATAAAAGAATACGTCACTGGTTTCTGGTGATAGAGCGTGGAACATTCTGGACAATATTAATATGAAAATGTGCAAAGTATTTTAATAAATTATTTGTATTTGTGATAGTCAAAAAGTCCCCTAACAGTTCCATTGTGTATACAGTCCATTAACGCTTTAATTGTTTTTCTAAATGTTCAGTACACTTCATAGAAATAAAAAAACTAATTCGCGGTGACGTCTCTACTAAACCCGAGATACAAAAAAACCTTCATTAGACTAATGTTACAATCTATTTGTTCCAGATAAGCGAGTCGTTCAAGTGGGGTAACGTCGGCATGAATATGGGTGTAATGCTTGTCAGCCAGAGCTACGCTAGAGAGAAGGCCAAGTCCGTCTGAGTATCGCCGACCAGCGGCTCCCACTCCGCTGGTACTTACTCCTGCTACGCCTGCTTTTGGCCAACCCCTAAGAAAATCGACAACGTCTAAGTATCAATTTGATTATGGAACTTCTGGAGTTACGTTCCAAAATTGAAAGAGTTCCAATATCGAAAGAATTGTTACATCGGTTTACGTTTGAATTTGAAATTGCATTTCTGATTTAAATTAAGAATATCTGGACACCGGATTGAACTGTTTGAATCCGGAACAACACTTCCGAATTGGAAAAACTTTCAGTTCGGAATTATTCCTGAAGATCGGATATTTTGTAAAAATGTTTTTTATGTCTTGAATGTTACGTTCCTTCATATGAATTTCATTAAGTATATCCTTTTTGTTTCGTTGTCTTTCCTGCCAGTATTTACTTTGACAACTTACTATTACTGTCTCTCTTTGGATATTGTTAAATTCTAGGGGCATCTTTCACACATTTTAGATACCATTGGACCAAATTCAAGTTGCGGCTTACACATTTTAGATAGTGTTATACTTAAAAGATATTATAAAAAGTAGATTAGCATATTAGATAGCGAATGTAGTTCTCAATAAATCTGGTTATATACCGCCTAAATACATAAATTGTATAAGAGGAAAATTGTGAAAGTGGCCCTCTATAGCTTTAATTCGGATTTATAATAACAAAATTATGATAAAACATTCCTGTTATTAAAGAAAAAGACGCCCCTTGGCTCGTATATTAATATAAAACTATATGCTAATATTAAACTATTTAATGTTTAATCTTTATATCTATCTGAGAGTGGTGACCCTAGTCTTATGAGTATATTTGTAGCACTCTTTCTGATTTAAAAAGACTGTTTTATTTTCCAATTTGGAACACGATTTTGTTCAAAATCGCTCAATGTGAATTGAATTAGTCAAAAGAAGTATTGTTACGTTGGTCAGTCCTAGTAGGGCTGACACTTGAAAGTATTTTTTAAACTGTATAGTTTATGCGAGCTAATTAATTATGTTAATTATTGTGACAGATGTCGACTGTTGTGAGAGTTGTATACTCGTGTATGTTTAAACGTTCTATTTATAATGAAGCATTTTTATGAATAAATGATTACTTTATAATTGTGTTGTGTTTTGTTTTTCATACAATCCTACAAAAATACTACAACCTAATGGGTCCCTCTTATCTACATGACAGGCGACACGCCAACCAGATGAGAGGAGATGGCAGCATGGAAGAAGATGAAAATAGACAGACATTTACGGCAGATAAATTAAAGAAGAGTAGTTCAAGCTCTTTATAGTCCGTTTTTAGTCTCGTAGACTACTTTGACAGGTGCAAATTTCAAACTCCAAATTGAAAAAACAAACAACAATTACTTAAATTGTCAAATTAGTCTACGAGATTAAAAAACAGACTTTAGTTGATCAAATAAGCTACTCCGACATATACACAACCCAACTTTGTAGACTAGATAGACGACTCTTTTATCTTAATCTGCTATTATGCAAATGCAAGAGTTAGGCTACACGGGCAGAGAATAAAGAAGCATTGAACACCAAATCTGTTCGCTTTGGGCTGGTCTAATTTAACTGAAAGTCAGTGATGTCTAAATAATTAAGAAAGTACATAATATGACATTTAAAAAAATCTGTTAAAACCTCGAAAACCGTTCGAATATTCGACGGTGATTTAAAAGATTAGTTCTCAAAATATTAAGACTTAAATTATGGTCATAATAAATACGTAAAATAGCGACATCTACAGTCAAAATTGGCAAGTAATATAGCGACATCTACACTTAAACTTGGCAACGACTTCAAGGGTGTTGTGTATAGTAAAGAAGTATCCAAAATTAGACAATAAGCTCGACCTTAGCGACCTCTATCCATTCTAGTGACACATTTGGCTACTACCCAAGCATTCTCGCACCCTATTACATGGGACTAAATGGCAAAATGTGGATGCCCGAGAGGTACACTTCTGCCTAACCCTTCGGGAAATACAGGCGTGATATTATGTATATTGTAAAAATTAAATGATATACTAAATAAAATAAGAATTTAGTACAACGCCATCTATTTTAGAACGCACGAATTAGCTCGTAAAGAGGCTGTCAAAAGAGAACATTTGAGCAACGCCTGTCATACGAAAAATCCTAACGATGCCAAGAAAATTCGCATCATGTTTATTGAGATTAAAATAGATATTGACTTAAGTCTTAAAAATAAAACAATATAATAAAAATGCAACAGATGCTTTCTCATTCGTCATGCTGTGCGCATTTTAAATATGCAGCGTGGGCAGTTTTAGCAACATCTTTATTTATAGTAAAATGGCCAGACCGGCCAAGTGCAGTTGCACTTAAACTGACAATTTATACTTACATATATTCATTAGCAGTCAACTAGAAACTCCTAGGGCTAGGTTAGGTCACATACACATTGTTGATGCGTACACAAAACTAATAATTACTATTATCCGGTTGTCGAGAGAATGCGTTCCTGACATCTATCAATTGGAAAATTTCAAGTACTAATAAGAGTCAAATTCGCAAAATACATAATGTATTTTGCGAATTTATCTATGTAAAAATACATTAATCTTAAAAAGTCAAGTCTCTAGTTTAAACAAAACACCAGCGAATATGAATTCAGAGTAAGTATAGAAACAATTTATGTTGGAAATATTTGACAAGGCGATATATCAAGAGTAGATCACTCTCACGCTGAAGAGTTGTGAGTGTGAGGCATGCAATAATAATCCTTACTAATCCTTACTAATATTATAAATGCGAAAGTAACTCTGTCTGTCTGTCTGTCGCGCTTTCCCGCCAAAACTATAGAACCGATTTAAATGAAATTTGGTACACAGATAGTCTAGACTTCTAGAGCCTGAGAAAGGACATAGGCTACTTTTTATTGACATACCACGTGGGCGAAGCCGCGGGCGGAAGCTAGTATGTAATAATTACCATTGTTGTCAATTTGAGTCATGACTTAGCATTAATTATCTTAACGTTAATGAACCTTGCAGCTGATTGTCTGATGTAATTAGCAGTGTCAATGTCGAGATGTCATTTAGAATTTTTTATGAAAGCTGAGTCTTTTATACCTCTATCAATCTGCCTAGCCTTTTCCCAACTATGTTGTGGTCGGCTTCCAGTTTAACCGGATGCAGCTGAATACGAGTATTTCACATGGTGCGACTACCTATCTAACCTCCACAACCCAGTAACTGGTAATACGATACCCCTGGGTAAGGCTAGTTGACAGACTTTCGGGCTTCTGATGACCCGTAACGACTGTCTAAGATCCACGAATGACAGCCGGGACCAACGGCTTTACGTGCTTCTTTTAGACATCTACTGAATGAATGAAGTACTTATTGATGTATCTTTTTCATGAAATCATGATATTTGAGATCAAATCTAACGGGTTGGGTTTAGAAACGTGTCGCCTCGCTAGAAAGAATGTGAAGTTATTGGGGATTTTAGAGGGTCTCTTGAAGCCTCCACATCAGAGTTTTTTGACTAACAGAAATATTTAAGAGAATAAAATGATCAACTTGACATGATAAGCATCAGATTTTATTTATTCGACTCTTCGTTACGAAGTCCGTGGGCGCTTGCGAACAAAGTATATTGTCAATTTTTTTTAATAAAAGAAAACGAAATATAAAACTTTCTTGCTCTAGTGATGGGTGGCTCTTGAGCGATTGATAGGAATAACGCGAATCCCGGCGGTTAGACTCATCGTATTGTCGGCCTTTTACGTAAGTAAGTAAGTAAGTAAGTAAGTAAGTAAGTAAAATTTTATTTGTTTAAACATGGTGTACATGGATACATTGCATGCAAGATAATAACAGATAGGTACAGAAAAGTTCTAACATGTTCAGCCGCATATCGTGGCGTACAAATTGGTAGGAAGAGATGGTGCATAGACCGTGACAATATTCATCAAAATTACATTATAGAAATTATTTAGATACTTATTAAATCATCATTATTTATTAAAGATTAGGTATCATTACAGTTCAGCAAGCATATTTTTTGATAAAATTAAATGTCAAAGTAGTCATAAAATAAATTAGTCAATAAAAATATGAATTACTGTCATTAAAATTTCAATTCTAAATTACAATTATTCCACAAAAAATACAATAGATTACAATTGCATGTCAATAAAATACAACATCGTCATCTCAAAAGCGAAGAAAATTTTTCCTCTTTCATAAATTCTTCTATACTATAATATGCTCTTTCAGTTAGTAAGCTCTTCAATTTACTTTTAAGAGCAGATATATTTAATGTTCTCCATGATTTAGGCAATTTATTAAAGATGGTCGGACCCATGCAAAAGATGCTCTTACGCATAAGAGCAGTTTTAGCGCCGTGAACACAGAGTTTGAAATTATCACGTCTATTCCTAGGGACAGCATCAGACAAGAGCTGAAATAAATGAGTATTTGATTTAATGAACATTACTGTTTCTAGGATATATAATGAGGGCAATGTCAGTATCTTACGTTCTATAAAATAAGATTTACAGCTGTCCGTTGTTTGCAGTCTAAACATCGATCTAATGCACCTTTTTTGTGCTCGAAACGCTATTTCTTTGTCCGTGCTATTCCCCCAAAAGATGACTCCATATCTCAGAATTGATTCGGCTATACCATAGTAAGCAGTAATAAGAGCATCTGTGTTGAGAACCACAGCAAGCTGTTTCAGAGCGTAGGCTGCACTACTCAATTTCTTACTAAGTGCCTCTATTTGAGGTTTCCAATTCAATCTAGAATCTATTATTAGTCCCAGAAATTTTGTTGTGTCAGATTCAATGATATTTGTATTATCAAATTGAATATTAAGATTGTTGATTTGTGTAAGTTGTCTAAAGTGCATTACGTTTGTCTTTTTTAAATTAATTATTAAATTATTATCATTTAACCAATTTATAATAGATATTAGTGAATTATTAATGTCATGTTCATATGAGTTTATGTCATTACAAGCTATTGTCATAGTGCAATCGTCAGCAAAAAGTGTCATTGGTTGTTCAGTTACTTTAGGCAAGTCATTTATATACAGGGTGAACAACGGAGGGCCCAATACACTGCCTTGAGGTACTCCGTACATAACTTCGCGCTCCTCTGATCTTGAAATTTCTTCCCGTTTACTTTTATAATTTATTGTATTGATTTCTGTAAGTTGTTTACGGTTTTGAAGATATGATTTAATTAATTCTAAAACGTTACCTCTAATACCATAGGCTTCAAGTTTCTCTGCCAGGGAATTATAATGGACGCAGTCAAAGGCCTGTGTCATGTCGCAGAATATGGCACATACTGGTGTTCTCTTATCTAAATTTAGCATGACATTATGTAAAAACTCATAAATAGCCAAATTAATACTTTTATTTTTACGAAATCCCTTTTGTTCGTCACTTAATATATTATATTTTTCTAAATAGGTATTTATTTCACCATATATATATTTTTCGAACACCTTAGACAAAACTGGTATAAGCGCGATCGGTCTGTAATTTATCATTAATTCGTGATTATCTTTCTTATATAGCGGTTTCACTATAGACTTCTTTAATGCATCAGGAAATATACCTGCACTTATGCAAAGATTAATAATGAAACACGTAGATACTCTTTGAATTTGTTTCTACATTTACATATATTACATAGTATAAAAAAATTCCGCTATGATGCAGCGCCACGAACGTCGCAGACCAGTGACTCAAAAAGTCCACCTTTGGGCTCAAAATATGCCGCAGTTTTTGGGTTTATTAATAAACGTCGCTCAAAGTAAAGAGACGTTTAAACGTCAAAAAATGTATGATTTAGCAGAAGTTAATCCTACCGAACTTGAATAATTAGCGCTTTAATTATTAATCCATCCACTTACCTCTCTAAGCAGTCCAAACAGCATATCCGTAGACAGCGACCTCTCATGAGCTTCGTCCATGATGATGGCGCAGTAGTTGTCCAGATCTGGTTCCCGCAGACCCTCGCGGAGGAGAATACCGTCCGTCATGTATTTGATCACCGTGTTGGGTGAGGAACAGTCCTCAAAACGGATGGCGTAGCCTACTTCGTCACCTTAGGAAGAAAGTGCGACTTCAAAAAAGGCTTTGCGTTTGACGCGTTAAGTAAGTAACATTTATTTGCATAGACAGACGGTAAGTACATAAAGTAAGATGTAACATTAAAATAGGTGACCCTTGTCCAATCTACCTACGTTATATTGTATAGGTTAGGTTAGAGGAAAGGAGGTATTTGATCACCGTGTTGGGAGGAACAGTCCTCGAAACGGATGTCGTAGCCTACTTCGTCACCTGAGGATGAAAGTGTTGATTTTGTATTTTTGAGTGACTTCAAAAAAGGCTTTGCGTTTGACGCGTTAAATTTATTTGCATAGACAGTACCTAGGTACATAAAATAAGATGTAACATTAAAATAGGTGAACCTCGTCCAATCTACCTACATTATATTGTATAGGTTAGGTTAGAGGAAAGGAGGTATTTGATCACCGTGTTGGGTGAGGAACAATCCTCGAAACGAATGGTTTAGCCTACTTCGTCGCAAGAGTAGACAAAATGACAAGATTGTGATTGTTTATCTAGACAGATAGATAGGTAAAACGTTCAATCTGTCGTCTGTGTGTGTTCGTTCGATCTGTCATTTTGTCTATTCTTCCGTCGACAAAACCGGTTTCTACGGTGGTCACGCGTGCAGGTGGGATGAAAAGTTGTTTAGTATTTTTGATCGAATACAAAAAAGGAGGATTGACGCGTTTTGTTTTTAGGTTTGGTAAAGAACTATACATATTTAGGTGAAGAACAGCAATTTTGTCTCGGTATCGTATGGGGGCATTTTGGGTTATGTCTGCGGTGTAAGGCTCGGCGCACATAGGCGGCATGGCACGGCAAGGTATTTTTATGTCATCATCATCATCTGCCTAGCCTTTTCCCAACTATGTTGGGGTCGGCTTCCAGTCTAACCGGATGCAGCTGAATACCAGTATTTTATATGGAGCGATTGCCTATCTGACCTCCACAACCCAGTAACTGGGTAATACGATACCCCTTGGTAAGACTGGTATCAGACTTTCGGGCTTCTGACGACCCGTAACGACTGTCAAAGATCCACAAATGACAGCCGGGACCAACGGCTTAACGTGCTTTCCGAGGCATTTTTATGTGACGAATAGAAATGTACCTTAAGTGTATGATAATAAAATTGAAAATTCAATGGTGATGCCTAAAGACGTCGCGGCATGCCTAACGATACCGCTGCATCGTTGCCATTAAAATTTAACTTTTATTGTCATACTATTAAGGTACATTTCTATTTGTCGCATAAAAATCCCCTGCCGTGCCGTGCCGCCTTATGTGCGCCGGGCCTTAAAATCTCTAGTAATTTACCTACATCTTTGACATTCTTCTTCTTTTCGTGTGGTTAGTGACTGGGCCAGTGTCAGAGTTATAAAGCCGCCCAAGGGCCTCTGACTTGGCTTCACATGCCGTCGAGAAATATCTCTCTGGCATGCCGGTATCCTCACGATGTTTTCCTTCACCGTTTCTAAAGCAAGTAATTACGCAATACGCACGAGAATCCGAAAAGTCAGATGTGCGTGTCTTGGGTTCGAACTCGAGACCTAGGATTCGGCATTCCGACGGTCACACCACTAGGCTATCACTGCATCTTTGACATTGATTGTCGCTGAGATGAGATTGCTCGTCTAAGAACTTTCGTTAACTTAATCAAAGGAACATTGTGTTTACTCACCCAGCTTAGTATGCATTTCATCCGACACTCTCTTGGCGACCGACATGGCGGCCACACGTCGCGGCTGCGTGCACCCGATCATGCCGAGCCGACTGAAGCCCTCCTCGTGCAGGTACTGAGTCAGCTGCGTTGTCTTACCGCTGCCCGTCTCACCTGGAATTATAATAATCATAATTATCTAACTTAATAAAAATCTTAAATTCATTCACTGACAGAACCCCCCAATTTCATCCCCTAATTTCTAATAGAAATGTCTATTAGAAATTAGGGGATGAAATTGGGTGGTTCGGTATTTAAAAAAAATATTCTTAGTGCTTCTAGAGCCGGTGGTTTAGACTGAGTTGTCTGTGGTCTAACCTAACCTAACTTCTAATAGACATCTCTACTAGAAGTTAGGGCAAGAATCTGGGTGGTTCAGTACAAAAAAAAAAAAAAACTTAGTGCTTCTAGAGCCAGCGGTTTAGACTGCGTTGTCTGTGTTCTAACCTGACCTAACTTCTAATAGACATCTCTATTAGAAGTTAGGGGATGAATTTGGGTGGTTAAGTTTTTTTTTAAATATTCTTCGTGCTTCTAGAGCCAGCGGTTTAGACTGCGTTGTCTGTCAGTGACTGAATCAAGCAACAATCAATCATCAATTTATGATTTATATTAAGTAGATTTATTTCAAATTATTCGGTACTTTCTTATAAATAAAAAAATTATGAGTTATTATAACTCTTTAAATCTCTCGTAAAATTGAGGATAAAGTTTGTATGGATTTAATTTTATCAAAAAATATGCTTGCTGAATTGTAATGATACTTAGGTATCTTTAATGAATAATGATGATTTACTAAGTATCTAAATAATTTCTATAATGTAATTTTGATGAATATTATCACGGTCTATGCACCATCTCTTCCTACCAATTTGTACGCCACGATATGCGGCTGACCATGTTAGAACTTTTCTGTACCTATCTGTTATTATCTTGCATGCAATGTATCCATGTACACCATGTTTAAACAAATAAATTTTACTTACTTACTTACTTGCTATGGAATTAAGTCATTTTAGCCGATGTGAAAACCCATCGGGAGCCTTGCTTGTGGCTTACTAATTTGGAGTGCCATTTTAGGGTTCATGTTTTACTGTGTCATAGATTGGAATGCGTCACGCAGTTGGCCCGTTTTTTTCTTCAATATTTTAGGTTTCTTGCTATTTTGTGATTAAATTATGAATAAATCTTTTAACCCCATTCCATTTACGGTGTTTCCACAGCTGCAGGTGAGAACGGGTACTTAATTTGTTATAAATTACAAATTCATTATTATTTTTCTCAATTAAGCATAAACAGTTAGTGAAGTTCCACTAACTAATTATTGGTACAGTGCAAACGTGTCAGTTGAAAAGATGAAGAAACATAGTAATTTTATTTTTTATTATTATATTTCGTGATTTTTACAAGAGGTTGGTAAATTTTTACCCGACTACGGCGAAGAAAAAAGGAGGGTTATGATTTTGACCGGTATGTATGTAAGTATGTTCATCTGTTCCCTTCTATCTTCTAAGCCCCTCATCACAATTTGACAAAAGAGGTATCCTTGGAAGCGTCTTAATTGTCCGCTGGTTATAGACTATGTGACGTTACATTACATTACAAATAAAAAATGGCACCCTCTAGAGGACATAAAGAAGGAACAAAAAAAAAAAAAAATGTTTAATCGTACCATGGTGGGTATCAAATGAAAGGGCTTATGGAGCACATTTAAAAAATATATATATTATAAATTATAACCCAAAAAGATTTTTTTTTTTTGTTTTTCTAAATTGTAAGGCAGATGCAGTTTAAGACAAAATAAGGCTTTGTATTGAAATTGTAACAATTTCTCCTAACTCCTTTTTAATTACCGCACCCTGTACAGTCGACCAAAGTATTTAGTATACAGGCAAAAATATGTATATTTCTATTACACTGCAAACATGAATTTGAACTTTTTACGCTTAAGAAGCACTAATAAGAGCGATATAAAAGACTTGGCTACAAAGCATACTCACAACATTGTTTAAAAGCAGTTGCAACTCCCAAATAAATTAAGAGACATAAAAAAAGTAGGTGCAAATTATTATTCAACTGTACACACGGCTACACATTTTACTCGTTATTCGTTCTATGACGGGTCAGGTAATGCTAAGTACTGACCGTACACACGGCTACACATCAAGCTATACATTTCCAGTTTGTTCTGATCCCGCATTGTATAGGATTTCCGTATAATGCGAGGTCAGCTTATGCTGAAAATGTATAGCTTGATGTGTAGCCGTGTGTACAAGTGCATAATGTACATTATTTTTGAAGCCGTTTAAATTTATACTCGTATAGAGCGTAACCGCTCTGCTCCGAGCGCATCTGCTCGGCTCGGACTCCGACCGGCTCGCCTCCAATGGACGCCATGTTCGACGTACGGCATTTCCCGCGTTTCTGTCCCTTCTTAAAGCGTCTTCTCAATAACAGTAAGAGGAAAACGCGTCTAGTGCGGTCCATATCTCCGGTTCAACTGTGGCAATTTTCTACAATGTGCCGTGTATAAGTAATAACAGCCGCACGGGTCGATTCATCAGGTTAAGCTACGCTTGCCGGGGTTGGTCCGTGGATGGGTGACCATCTTTACATATCGAGACTCATCCATGCCTCGGAAAGCACGTTAAACCGTTGGTCCCGGTTGTCATTTGTGGATCTTTGACAGTCGTTATGGGTCGTCAGTTACCCGAAAGTCTGACAACCAGTCTTATCAAGGGGTATCGTATTACCCAGTTACTGGGTTGTGGAGGTCAGATAAGCAGTCGCGCCATGTAAAATACTGGTATTTAGCTGCATCCGGTTAGACTGGAAGCCGACCCCAACATGGTTGGGAAAAGGCTAGGCAGATTGATTGGCCAATCTAAGCGGGAAAGACGTCATTCGCCTCGTTCCGGTTCAGATGACGGGACTCGAAAGCGCAACAAACTATTTGCTTTTATTACATGGATATAAAGCTCATTCTGACCAGCTCAAACCAATTCTGCATCACTTAACACTGGTCATATGGTTCATGTAGTCACTTCACATACATACATAATTAAACTCGAACCTTTTACGACGCAAAAACAACAGAACGCCACCTGCTGCGATCCTTACATACTCCTTTTGTCTCGTTTACGTTTATTTTAGTCATACACGATCTTACACACACTAAAACCACTTCTTACATAAATTTACCGCCTCTGTCGGTCTAGTGTTTAAACCACCCGTCTTAGATCCAGAGATCCCGGGTTCGATTGCCAGTGAGAGCAAAATTTTCTAGTCAGTTTGTTTGGTGATAGGGTTTGTTCCAAGTCCGCCTGGCTAGCTACCACCATCTTATCTAAGTCTATCGCCATTACGACAATAATGTTAACAGCATTGTTGTGTTTCGGCAGTTAGAGGTAAGATAGCCAGTTCCTCTGTGGTTGAGGATTCCGGGTGGAGTTCGCTTCCACCTTCGGCCTGATCATCACTTACCATCAGGTGAGATGCAGGCCACAGGCTTCCCTGTAGTGGATTTAAAAAAACAAAGAACTTACCAACTATAATAACGACGCTGTTCTCTCTGATAACTTGGAGCAGTTCTTCTCTGACTGCGAACACCGGTAGGAACCTTCTCTGTTCGGATATCGTCAACTTCTTCACGAAGTCTGACTTCGATTCGACTTCCTGTGGTTCTGCGAAGGAAGTAATGTGAATATGAACTTATATGGTAACATAAAATAAGATTTTTTTTAAATTATATTACTACGTATTATAAAACAAAGTCCTCCGCCGCGTCTGTCTGTCTGTTCGCGATAAACTCAAAAACTACTGCACCGACTTTCATGCTGTTTTCACCCATAGATAGAGTGGTTCTCGAGGAAGGTTTTAGTATAGAATTTGTCCAGCGGGCGAACCCGCGGGCATCTAACTACGCATCAAAGACTGACGTCACACAAAATCCTGCATCGCGCAATTAGAGTTTACCGTGCGATGGACAAAGAACCCGACATCAATCGTTGGGCAGTTGCCCGCCAGACACAACACCCGTCTGGTCGGAGGATTCTCCCTTTTGTATGGAGGATGAGTGAACTTTACACCCTGTTCCTCATACCTCTAAAAGACCACAAGCAAACTTTATGTGTAGGCATCACTACAAATCATAAAACAAAGTCCTCCGCCGCGTCTGTCTGTTCGCGATAAACTCAAAAACTACTGCACCGATTTTCATGCTGTTTTCACCAATGAATAGAGTGGTTCTTGAGGAAGGTTTTAATATATAATAACCGATATCCACCAGCTAGTTAAGTTATAATCCGGAAAGCACATAAGTTGGAGTCTTAATTAATTGTGAGGACAGTTACTTACGATTATCCATATGTTCCGCGTATTTATAAGCGTCTTTAGTGGGGCCGTCTTCCATTTCCTCTTCTTTCTTTTGAATACCCATGATGTTACCTGAAATTAACACGGAGAAATACATTAATAATTAATTAATTATATTTACATACATACATAAACCCGCGCTTTCATCCCAGGGGGGTAGGCAGAAACTACAGAACGCCACCTGCTACGATTCTTACATACTCCTTTTGCCTCGTTTACGTTCATACATATGAGGCCCTTTTTTTTTTTTTGAGGTTGGGAAATCATCCAATGACTTCTCCCGCTCTGGGCGGAGCGGAAGGGCGTGTCAGACTTTTACTGACTAAAACCCACCCGTGTTCCTTCATTTGCCTGTTGCCAAGGTCCCGGTATTCGTTTCGGACTTTCCCGCAACCCTGGCAGATACATCTGAGGCCCTAGTGTGAGTTTCTTTTAACCATCTCGACTTTACGCATCGACCGCGTTCGGCGCTCTGATTGGCCCTTCACTAGTTAAGGCCAGTGAAGGACCAATTAGAGCGCCGAACACGGTCGATGCATAAAGTCGAGATGGTTAAAAGAAACTCACACTAGGGCCTCAGGTCATACACTCACGCCGGTTGAGAGTACTACGCAGCTGACCTTTCTGAAGAACACCACCATTATGTACCTATATTTAGTTGTATAATAATCATGAATGTTAACATCTCACATTATTTAAAAGACCCGAATTTTCATGCATTTCTTTCAAATATCTAATTCAATGCTCTAGAGCAGTCCCATTAATTAATCATAACTTATATTATAAATGAGAAAGTGAGTTTTTTTGTTAAGCTTTCACGCTAAAACGGCTGAACGGATTTGGATTAAATTTGGGACATGGGTAGAACATGACCTGGCATAGGACATAGGACTTTTATTACCGATATTCCCACGGGATCGAAACTTACGCGGGTGAAACCGCGGGGCGCAGCTAGTGAACAAATAAAAGTAATACGAAACCTCACTAGTTTTGAATATAAAGCGCGCAGAGCACATGTCAACATTTAAAAATAAACTTTATTTTCAGTGTCTTAAAGTCCAAACGAAACCACATGTATCACGTCTGATGTTCGCTCAAATTTACACCTTATACCCCTAACGACAAAGTTTATTTTTCAATGTCCTCAGAAAATCTTCTGTTATATTATTCATACCAAGTTTGGTTCCCTCCAACTTCCAGTGTTTCTTCTGAGCTTTCCTTCTTTCCTTCTGCTCTCTGAACGCTTTGACGAGAGCGGAGCCTTTGCGGGCGTTCATTGCCATGTCGGAGGTGGGGTCTTTGACCTATAAGAAAAAAAAAGAAAACAAATTTTAGTGTGTGTGGTAGGGAGTCATAATAAAGTATAGTTTAGTAGGTATAGCATGTAATGTTTCATTACTTCAGTGTAGGAAAGAGATGAAGCTCTACAAGACGTATAGCTCCATCTCTTTCCCCCACTGAGCAAGATTAAAATAATACCGCTATAAGCGGTGGTGGTAGGCCCCCTGGTCTTCACACATAATTAATTAATACAAAACTTCTATAATACATTGTAACAGCGAATACATTTTAAGACCAAGGCCAAATATTTTTTTGATATTCGGATAGCTCATGCATAACTTAAAGAGGTGCCATAAAGAATATGAATTAAAAATCTCGAATAATTAAAAAGTTATGCAACAACGTGAAAATTTTCAGGTATTCTGGTTGTGAAACATTTTAAAAGGAGTAACTATGTTGTTCTTTGACCAACCTTCTCCATACGAAACTACTCTTTGGAAGGGGCAACTAGAATCCTTTGCGTGAGAATCAAATAGTAGGAAATAAAATACTAACTGGTATGACAGGTTCGGGTTGCTTCGTGAATACGATCCTGCCGTCGAGGAATGGAGGCACTATGTTGTGGACAAGCAAGTGGACGCGATCGACGTTTTCCTGTTGATAAAGACAAGAATTATCTATTATAAATAGTATAAAACCATGTGGCTTTTCTTCTAAACTATATAATAAATTACTGAGCGGTTTGCAACTAAGACAAAGCACAGAAATCTCGGTGTTGTGACATGACGCCATTGAATCCGTGTGAAGCAGGTATAGGTCACTAGTTAGAAATATAAAAATAATAATTATCACAGTTTCAATATTCAAAAGTTTTGCAGAACATCATCTGCCTAGCCTTTTCCCAACCATGTTGGGGTCGGCTTCCAGTCCAACCGGATGCAGCTGAATAATTAATAAAGTTTTGCAGAACATAATAATAATATATTTTAACGCCAGTATTCCCCGACAAGAGAGGTGTAAGGGAAAAGTAGACACACCTACATTTCACCAGTTATTTTGTAAGTTGCACCGTTGCACTAAGAATTTATTTTATATTGTCAATTTGTTTTGTATATATATTTTTAGAAGCAAACATACAAAGAGATCTTACATACAAATATTATACACTAACCAGGAGCAACTATCTGGGGCCTACAGGGAAAGAGATGGTGCTATTCGTCCTGTAAAGTTCCATCTCTATCTCGCACTAGGACAATGATTACTAGCCCTGACGGTAACAAGAAATTTTTACGTTATATCAAAATCGAGACTGCGTTTCATAGCGAAGTAGCCGATTTTTAAACCTCTACAAGTCAAAATTGCTTAGTATAATATCATCTGGTTTAAGTTATATCCCAACATACCTCATCCAAATCATTGT
This sequence comes from Lithophane leautieri, assembly GCA_949152455.1. Classification (NCBI taxonomy): domain Eukaryota; kingdom Metazoa; phylum Arthropoda; class Insecta; order Lepidoptera; family Noctuidae; genus Lithophane; species Lithophane leautieri. Next base: position 2,310,334 of record OX424472.1, on the reverse strand, counting down.
TAACATTAATAGCATGAACAACACCGCTGGTGAGCATTCTGTTTCGCTCCCACAGCTCGTTGTCCTTGTCTATCTGCTGCCTTTGCGCCGATACTTTGCGGTTGCGTCGCTTTTCTATCTGTTCCTCTTTGCGAGCGACGTATTCTGATGATGTGCCGGCGAATGGGTCGGATTCGTCAGCTTCACCTGGGGAAAGGCGTTAATGAGGTGAAGAAGAATCAAGGAAGTAGACAGTCATTAAAGCTCTTTGGTTCCGTACAGATCAAAAAGAAATAGACTTTATTTTCAGTGGAGTAAAGTGTAAAATTGTATGTACATCCATGCAGATCAAACGGTTCATCAGGCTTTTTGCTTGTTTGCGCTATAAGACTCTAATTATTAGGTCTATAATTCAATGCCAAGAAAAATCGATTGCGCTGCGCTCTTTTTTGGTTTGTGCTTCAGACACAATTCAGATGTCAGTCATTTTCGATGTGTTCGGTTTCAAATACTGTAATGACTTTTTCTCAACATTTTATGAAAATAACATTAAACTGTGTATAATATAATAATTATTCACCTTCTCCCATATTATACCAAGCTCTGTCCAGTTTCTTTTCAGCTTCTTCCCAATCTGAGTCGTCAATGTCTACTGCTCGCCTTGAACTGGCGAATCTATAAATAACCATTTATATTTAAATCAACTGTGACAAATATTTAAGACCATTACTTAAATCGTGTTTCAAGAAAAGGCTATGATAGTATGTAACTCTTGTATGAATTTTATACCATTATTAAAATTACTAGAATTTTTGGGGTCATCCATCAAGTTCAGGGATCATCAATTCGAAACGAAAATAAAAACAAATGAGAATAGTGCTAAAACCCTGCAAAGCGCAGTGTTCTCTGCTAAAAGTATATATTGACAAGGGCCCTTACCCCCCATAAGTAAGGTTAACTATCAAATTACCATAAATAAGACTAAGATATTGAGCAGAACAGATTAAATAATAGAAATATAATCTTAAACTCACTTATGCGGTGAAGCTCTCGGTGTATTCTCATACGGTCTGCCCTTATAATCCCTCATCGGTTTACCACTCCTATCGCTTCTTTGTGAGCGGTCCCCGCCTCCATCCCGAGTCAGTGGTGTTGGGAAGTCCCAGCTGGACTTACGTAGTGGAGCCTTCAGGTCATCATCATCATCGTCCCAGGCTGTCTTGTCCGTTGGTTTTAGGACTTTCATGCTGTAAAATATCATGCACGCAAGGAGTAAGTAATCAATTTAATTTGGATGTTACATTTTCAGGTTCTCAAGTAGAATTCTTATTATGAAATTCACTCTGCATATTTTTTATTGAAAGATTTCGGCTTTTCATACAATATAGTTCTACTCCAACTACAGCAAGAAAAGTTAAACCACTAACACCCAGTTCTGGAATGAAAATCAATGATGTGGAAATGCTTGCTTGGGATCAAGCGTGTCAATCAGTCATAGCACACACGCTTAACTCTTTGAAACTAATTTTTGTGTTTATTTTGTTTCCAGAAACTGAGCATCAATCTAAGTGAAATGAAATGGTTTATTCTGTAAATAGGATATCGGAATCTAAAAACGAACTGTACAAATTTTTAATAGCTTTCACAAGTGAAATGTTTGTAAAAACTACAAACAATCAAGTTAGTTTTGTATAAACGAATGCAGTTACATACCTGGGAGTCCTTGGCTCATCTTTAAACCTTGGCTCATAATAACTCCTTCTAGAACTATCACCCCTCCTCTCACTATCCCTCTCCCGCCGTTCTGAGTCTCTTCCACCTGGTCTTCTATCCTTATCTCTATCCCTTCTGTCATCCCTCCAGTCATCTCTTCTGCGGTCACGGTCCCTTCTGTCATAACGGTATCGGTAATAGCGGTCATCCTCATCATCTTTTGATCGTGTTTTCTTTTCTTCTTGTGTTGAGTAGTGTACACCTTTTTCTTTTGCATCTTTTTCTCTTCTGAAAACCGAAGTTTTATTTAATTTTAATTCATGTAATTGTATCTTTCTTTAATTGTTAACAGCTGATGATGTTAGATACTTTCAAAAATCAAAATCAAAATCAAATCTCATCTTTATAATGATGGAACCAAATTACCAATGATTGCACCATATTTTGACACCATGTACTTATTTCTAAAAATAAAAAACGATCTACTACTAATATTAATTAATACTGGTATTCGGTTGCATCTGGTCAGACTAGAAGCCATCCCAGACAGTTGGGAAAGGGAAATGCTGATGACGCATTTCTAAAAATCTTACTTGAGAATAGCATGATGTTAGATTGGAACTCAATGAGGACTATCATGCTTGAATTCGCAGCTAAAGGCGCTAATGTAGAGTGAGGTATCTAGAAATGTCAAATGGCACTGAAAATTTACTAATGCTGGATTTTTTATTGGGATTTTTTTCTTATTTAGGTTTTCCTATGGGATTTATAAAGTTATGGATATTTAAAAAATAATTTTACTTCTGGATAACTTAATCATTACAGAAACATTCAGAAAGTTTTTGAGAACTAATGGCAGGAAGGGAAATAAAATAAACAAAATAAACTGTTTGGTATCTGGCTAGTCACATTTTCTTTCCTCTCTCCTAATGTTGCTGTGCCCGACAGGGTCCATATCGATCTTTTATATACTGTACCATCAATGTAACATATGGAATGCAATAAAAAATTGAGTATTGAGTATCTTTGTATCGAGTGAAGCATAAGCATATGTACTGACTTTGCATTACATGTCTAAGACAATTGAATTCATCTTTAGATAGCAGTGGGTTTGGTAACAGTTATCGTTTTGGTCTTATTAAACATTTAACGGTTGAAACTACTACTTTTAATAATAAAACTAGGTTCAAACAAACTTTCTTACTTCTGTAATCTCTCAAGCATCCGTTCCCGAGCTTGTTCTGATATGCCTCCGGTATATGTAGGTGTTTCTTCATTATGCTTCCTGTATTTACGTTCTTTCGAACTACTGGCATCAGATTTATCGTTGTTAGCATCATCTTCGGTACTCTCTTCTTGAAACGATATCAGCCTGTTCTGCTTGCGCTTGGCTGCGGCCAGCTTGTCAAGACCAAGTAACGAAGGCTTGGCAAACTGAAACTCCCCTGGAGGATCCTTCTTTTTTAGGATGAGACCGCCTGGAGCATCGCCAGAAGATCCCTCCAAACGATGCAAGTTTTCGTCCTCTTCCGACATTGTGAAGATAATAAGAACTCACTAACACTTATCACTAAAGTACTAAACTACGGATTCTTGTAACTTTTATATTTTTAGCAGGTTGTTTTAAGTAAATAAATTACAAAAACATTGCACTCACTCGCGTGACGACAATGCTTTGACATTAGAATGACAGAACTCTGAACTGAACAGGTGACAAAAGACATTGACATTCACTTACTAATGTTGCCAGGCAAAAAAATACTTTGATGCGTTCCATTTTACTTAAATCTAATATCAAAACCTTTTTTTTATTTCAAGATCTGAGTTCTTTTAAATTCTTCAAGGACTTTCTAATTAACTACAATGTCTTTGGGTCCGCGCGCGGGCCGCGCGCGGACCCAAAGCGGTCATACAGGTTAAAGTACATTACGAAATGCAATACAGAAATATTTATGATTGGCTATAAAAAGTTAGAGACTTATACTAGGGTAATAGCTATTTGGATTATAAATTATAACAATAAGTTTAGGGTGTATCTATTGATACACGAAATCTCTTTTAAGAGGCCATTGTACTCGTCATTATGAACAACTTGCACTATGACACCCAACCTGAAATCGCGAAAATAATCAGCTGTTCCCTACATTTATAATTCGCATAATTACGATACATATACGCATAAACACGATTTCGTTTAAATAATATAAAAAATTAAACACTCGACTAAGAAGACTTTTTCAATCTTAGACAGGAGGGAGTCCTAAGACCCAAACAACACAAACTTATGCTGTGCAAACTGTTGCTTATACAAAAGTCTGTATATACGAGTCCCATTATCCACACGGCACAAGCAATTCATTCGATGATCGCTGGCAGCAGAGATGTAGTGTCATTAATTCAGCTGTGGTGGGAGTGGGCCTGGGAGTGAAGCTCGCAATCGTAAAAGCACTGCCTACCTACAATGGAAGATATAGGTATGACGTAGACGTTTTTTATTGTTAGCAGGAGCTAGAGTGCATTTCATCAAAATAGAGCCACAGAATAATAATTATTTTCTCAGGTCATTCATTTTCAATCATAGGGCTTACTTACTTATTTTGTAATTATCTGTCACGTAACCAGTTTAAATAAGCGTGTAGGTACACGCTGCAACTTACAATATACGCAAACGAACATTGTTAGCGATGATTTTTCGATAAATAAAAAATACAAATAAGCATTAATTTTCGAGCCAAAATTGATGCTTATTTGTATTTTTTATTTATCGAAAATTCGTGACGTCTACTATCTACACGTCTGGTGTTTTGTGGACACGGTTCTAAGTAACCATTTCTATATTTTGTAAAAAAAAAAATCTCGGTCCATAGTGTATAAGTACATACAATCTGAAAAAATAAACAACAAAACAATGTTGAATGCATAGGTGCAAATATTTATTTCATCTCGGCTCTCCGTAAACTACAATATTCATGAGGTAAGTACCATTCACGAGGTACCAGTAGGAGTAGGGTACATTTCTCCGAGATTAAGGAAGGCAAGTTGCAAGCGAACACGCCGTGTCATTAAATATTTCACAACCACTAGGAATACGACTCAGTGAAGGATTTATATTGAAACAGTTTCTTTGTGGCGTCGACAAGGCGAGAGAATTCCCTGTAGATAGTTCGTATACCTACTTACAAACGGTGATTGTTTTAGCGTTAAGTTAATTAAACCGCGTATTCATTGGGACACAAAGTTAAGTAACTTTGCTTAAACAACTGTATTGTGAAAAACATGATGTTGAAGTGTTGCTGGCAACATGCTAATGTTTCGTATAGTTGTCGTCGGAAAAAGAGCGCTGAGCGACAGTGCAGGGGATGTGTCTGCGCACGGGTACAGTAGCGTCCTAAAGTACTAGGGCTAGTGTTTAATAATTTAAGTGTAATTGTTTTATTGTTTAATCTTATTACCTAGGTACTTTACTAGCTACTTAGTACAGTCGAACAAGCTATTTGGTATACAGGCAAAATATATATTCATTTTCCGCTACACTGCCAAAATTCGTTTTGATTGTAACTTAACTTTTTATTAATTTAACTTTTTGAGCTTATGGCTTAGGAGAGTGACGTAAAAGGATTTTTGACTACTGGAACCACTCACAAAATTGTCTAAAGTAGTTGCAAGTTATCTGCCTGTATACAAAATAGCTTGTTAGAACTAAACTGAACTGTACTTTGGAATAAGCTGGAATCGATCAATCTGTTAGTGCGCAGGTAAGCGGCAGCGTTCTTTTTACGTGATGGGGCCTCTGTATTGAGATGGTACCTAAACAAAAGACGCACCCTTGTTGCCAGCTACAGTACAGTTGATTTAGCGAGAAATAGTGCTGCGCAACTGTTGCTCAACATTGTTTTCAATGAGGCGAAATAGCTTTTGTACGTTTTATTGCCAAGAAAATTAAAACCAAAGTAGGTACTTAATTAACATTGTACCGCACCCCCGTATGCAAAAAATTGCATTTCCTATAAGCGTCTGTTTAATTTAATTTGCAACACGTAAAATAGAGCATCGTGAGAAAGTTTTATGTACTTACATGAAGAGTATAAAGACGATATTAACCATAACTTCTGACTCCAGTGCCAGTAAATAATCAATGATCATCATGACCAAAAGAAAGCCTAGATAGCCAAAAGGTATGATTCACTACAACTTAGGCTCGTCCTAGAATAATATCTAGGTAGGTTTTCAGAGAAACCTCATCATCTGCCTAGCCTTTTCCCAACTACGTTGGGGTCGGCTTCCAGTCTAACCAGATGCAGCTGAATACCAGTATTTTACATGAAGCGACTGCCTATCTGACCTCCACAACCTAGTAACCGGGTAATACGATACCCCTTGGTAAGACTGGTTGTCAGACTTTCGGGCTTCTGACGACCCGTAACGACTGTCAAAGATCCACAAATGACAGCCGGGACCAACGGCTTAACGTGCTTTCCGAGGCACGGAGGAGTCTCGATATGTAAAGATGGCCTGGAATGTCTCGCTGGTGGTGGCGTGTGTGTTGGATCATTAAGTTCCCTTCAAAATGGTTGAGCTGAATGGTGCTGATCCATGCGTCATGTTCGTGAACGGGCGCCATCAGTAGGGACTGGTCATCTCTTAGCTGCCACGGCTTATTTTAATTTATTTTAATTTTTGAATTGTTTTGTTTCTTTTTTATCTTTTTACGGACGGACATTGTTCTCACATGTATAATTTCAACATGAATGATGTAACCAATATATTGTAATAATATTCTGATTCAAAAGAGTGTCCGTGGAGTTTCTTGCCCGTTCTTCTCCATAGGAACCTACGCTTTGGAATGGGCAACTAGCTTCATCTTTCTGACTGACCGACCCCTTGACAATTCAAAAGTGCCTGTAATTGGTTTATTTGAAATAAATGCTTTGAGTTTTTTTTGAGTTTTGGTCACCCATCCACGGACCAACCCCGGCAAGCGTAGCTTAACCTAACGGATCGACCCCTGGATGTGCAAAAATACTCTTCTCCCGAAAAGCTAAGTAGGTAGTGCTACCTAGGTAGGTAAACTTACACAGTCACACAGCACAAGTAACATTAATATTATTGCTGGTACTTACATGCTAATTATTCTTTTTGTACAAGCCCGGAGTCTGGATTTGTGCCCGGTAAGTGGCAATAGGCCTCCCTATTATTTTAGACTTTTATCACATTGGCAAAGTGTGGGTTTACTATAGGTACCACTCTGCGTACCTCTTCGATTATTACAAGAGAATTATTTTTGTTCGTATTGAATAATGTCAACTCAATCAAAAAAATGTCAATTTGAAACTTATAAGTGGTACGTACTTCTTGTTAGACACCTAACGTGTAAAAAGATATAAATACATAATAGGTCTTTTTGATGAAGTACCGCTAGTTAGATGAGGAAGCTCATCTATCTAGCAGTACTTCATCCGTTAAACAACTTGCATAAGAGACCTTGGCAAAAATCCTAAGACTTTTTACAGCCTTCAAAATAATAATATTTAGGTACTTATTTCAGAACCAAATGAAAAAACGAATAGGCGAACAAATAATAATATAAGACGAAAGGAAATATTAGCCGCAAATTACTCTTGCATATAAATCTTTCAATTTGTTCCATCAACCAAAATAGAACAGTTTGTGAACATCTCTTGTGGCATTTGGACGTGTGTGCCAAGACTAAAAAATCGTGTATTGGCGCGAAAGTTATCAGCGCGAGTTTTTTTTTAATACTTGATTAATTTATTCAGGAATTTCGTTCATCGTACAGTGTGATTGGATACTCCTTTGATGTGTAAATTATAGTGTGTTGGGTGAAGTGATGTTAGAGAAGGACGATAGGCGATATATTGCGTGTGACAAGTTTATTTTAAAGTTGCTCTGGTTTTTGTGCGATTTGTGTTAAATTGTGTTAATAGTTATGGCCGATGTGGAAAATACCGGCGGCGGGAAGGAGGTTATCAGAGAAGAGGGTGAGCGTTTACTATCGTTTTTTGATAATTTTGCTACTAGAAATTAGAAACACAATAACTTTATTTTGTTATTATAAATTGTAAGCTGTCCCTAATAGTTCTAATGTTGCTAATGTCGAACAACCCTTTTAAGTGTTTTAAAAATACAAATACCTTGGAGGGCCATAATAACGAGAAGACGGTCTATTCTACCAAAACAAATAGCTACTTAAGTATATAAAATCGCCGGGCCATAAAGTACAGTGCTTCCTAAAAGTATGTTGAACTATTAGTACATTACTGTCGCGGCCAGCAATAAGGGGATTGATGGACGATCGTGGAAATGATGGCCGAGGCGTAGCCGAGGCACTCATGCGTGAGTCTATCAATTCCTGATTGCGGCCAAGGCTTGTATAGTACTTTTCTCAAAAAACGCGCGGAAATTCAAACTGAGTAAATTAAATAGAAATTCCAGAATCAATGACGAACAACTATCATTTTTCATGCGCCAATATGTTAATTTGATTCTTCTTTGTTCTATTTGCAAGCTAATTCGAAATTTAAATAAAATCTTTGATAAGTTACGTCCTTGGTTGCCGTGTGTTGAAGTAAAAAGTTCGTTCCATTTTTAAATAACACGACAGATATGAGTTTTCATAGTAATTTATTTGGCCGCTAATCACGCCAGATATGGATTTTCATAGTAACTTTGCTGGCCGCATCGTCACTTGTTTTTTACCAGTACAGCAATTTTGATTTATCTCGAAGAAGGTTGTCAAAATAATGCTCGATTTTCCAAGCATGTTTGAGAAAAATAAATTTCTATGATCCATTCACACAGACAAACCGTGAAAACGGTGTGTGGGGGATAGTTTTAGGTGGAAACAAGAGTAGGTACAGTAATCGCTTTATAAATAAATTTCATTTTGTATGAACTATATTAAATTTCTATAACCTGTTCCCACAGACAAATCGTGAAAACGGTTTTGTGGGGGGTAGTGTTAGGTAAGTACAAGACTACAGTAATCTCTTATATATCAATAAATTATAATGATGTACGTAGTCGTATGAAAATCAGACTGCTAGCCTGTAAAAAGTCGACTCCAGCGCAATTTGGAAAAATACCTATAGCAAAAGTAGTCTTTATGTTATGCTTTATGTTTTCATTGTTACTAAGATAATTACTTGTATGTTTGGTTATCCATCACCACAAAAGAACAATAAAATAATATTCAAATTACTTTAAAAATGTTTCTGAGATTTACTTTGTTTGTTTTTCCAAGAAATATTCTTCTTAGAACATAGTAATATCAGTACTTAACTAAATTATAGACATTGTGACATTTAATGTGTTTATTAATTAAATATTTATTATACTTTGTAGTGTGAAAATTAAAGTAAACCTAGTTCTAGGCACAATGATTATAATGAAGAAACTTCGGAATCTCCAGCAGCAGAAAGCCTTTTTTACTATACGAGCTCATAAAACCCTGCACCCTAATTGCCTAATACACGATCAATCAGAATTTATTGAAATTGGTTTCAAACAAATGTAAGCAATTCATTGCTTCATAAGTTCGAAAAAAAAATCTGCTTCACAACGTAAATAACGCAATGAATGTTGTTGAACTGTCAAAATGAAACAAATTAGTCGTAATCGGTTACGAAAATAAGTTACGAATTTCGATAGCTGATGTACGATGTACCTAACGGTAGGTGTATATAGCAGACTTTTCTTTTCCCTTTATATAGAGAGTTACGAATAAAGACAGGTATGTACACAGGGTGACAGGTATCCGGAAAACAAAGAGTAAGTATTGTATGTATCTACAATAAATCCTCATCGTACTGCGTACACTACATTATGATACAGTTAAGCTAAGCTTTTTTTTTTTTTTTTTTGTCTAGGTCATCTTGAAGTGTGATTACGGAAATCATGACTTCTTAACCGGTCTTTCCTGTGGCTGCCTTAAGCTTCTACACTCAGGGCCTCCAGCCAGGGGCATATATAAACTATTCTAAATTAAAATTAAGTGTGCGCTCGCTAAGGGCACCCCCTGTGGGGTACGAACCTCGGCTTAGGGCGACATCACTGGCGGGGGGACAGCAAGTTGTTGGGACAGGCTGGATCAAAAGGTTTAAATCATCATTATTATTAATCGGGGAATTTAAAGCTACGTGCTCAGCTACGGCGCGGGCTGGCACTACTTCATCGGTCAAGGGAGTTAAGTTACGCTTGCTGCAGTCGGTTCTTATATGGGTGGCCCCTCCGTGCCTCCGAAAGCACGTTAAGCCGTCGGTCTCGGCTGTCATTCGTAGATCTTTGACAGCCGTTACAGGTAGTCAGAAGCCCAAAAGTCTGACAATCAGACTTACAACGGGGTATCTTGTTAACCAGTAACTGGGTTGTACATGGAGGTCAGATAGGCAGTCGCTTCATGTAAAATACTGGTATTCAGCTGTATCCTGTTAGACTGGAGACCGACCCCATCATAGTTGGGAAAAGGCTAGGCTGATTGACTGCGATACATGCATCTATCTAAGCGTGGTAAAAAAAATGAATGATGTTGGTTTCGGAAACTAGAAACTTCTTCTAATGACTGTGGATAGCTCTCTATTCATACCTACCGAACCAGAAACCTTGCAAAATCTTCGAGATGAATCCGGATTCATATTTTTACCTGAGACAACATAAATTCACATGAAACTGATATACCTACTTAAAAGTACCTATTTGAATATTATTAATTTTAATTATTTAACAAACGAACACAAATTCCATAGAATAGAGATTATGAATAGCCCTATTTGAATATTTAACCATGGCAACATTACGCGGCGGCGCGGCGGCGGCGCGGCGGTTCTTAATTTGAATTAAACCAGCGCGGCAATGAATCAATTGTTCGGGATAACTGAATTTATCATAGGAAAATTTTACGTGTTTTGAAACTAAATTATGTAGATCTATTATCCCGGGGTTTTGCTTGAATTGATCCGGCTTTTTTTTTGGTATTTAGGGGTATGAGGAACAGGGTGTAAAGTTCACTCATCCACCATAGAAAAGGGAGGATCCTCCTACCAGGCGGGTGTTGTGTCTGGCGGGCAACTGCCCAATGATTGATATTGGATTTTTGTATATATGCTCACTGCACGGTAAACTCTAATTGCGCGATGCAGGATTTTTGTGACGTCAGGTCTTTGATGCGTAGTTCGAATGTGGCGATGTACGTACCGCCACAGGTATGTATTTTCTTTGGTCCTGTAATGTAAAAGGAAAACTAAAGTATATACCTAGGTACTTCGCACAATTTTGCCCGACAAGGCTATGTGACAATGGCAACTCCAAATTTCGACCAGCGGGGTAGTTACGTAACACACTTACAATAGTAGGTAATGCCATTAATTTAGGTAAATTAACAACATTCAATGCGCTATTTAGGTACGATATCGAGCAGACGAATTTGTCGAACATTAGAAGCAATATGACGTGTAAAAGTGATTCCGATATCGTATTTAAAGAATAAACAATTGCATTTTATTTCAATGGTTTTGAAAATTCCTGTAATCTTTCAAATTGATCCGAACCTGGTACCTCCTCCTTTTTTGAAGTCGGTAAAAAAACAAGATAACATCAACTCAGTCTTGGTTTGTAAACATCTGAAAATTTTAAAAAGTCGAATAGTTTTATATATCATTATTGAAGTATTATCTGCAGTCTGTTATCGAGACCTCGTCAAATATTTAAGTGCGCTCTTGAAACTCTGAACTTGATCTGATAAATAACACCTACAAGTTCACGGGAAAGTTCATCTTTTATTGAAGTACTGTACTTCTTTTGAAATATAATTTTTGAGGTAGGTTTAGGTACCTAGGTTATTGATCGAAAGACTAAAACGTCATTAATCAATTCTCAGTTTATACGATAAGTCCATAATATTTATCCAGTCTCCTCACAGAATGCTGCTGGGCTGCTTTTTCTTGGTTTTACTTAGGTACCTACCTATGTAATTTTTTTGGTTTGGTTGCCTATTTAGTAAAAACGTCAGACAACCGGTTGCCATTATCAAAACACAAATTGCATGGTTACTGATCAAAATTAAAAATACGTTTATCAATTGATCAGTGAACCAGAAACAAGGATCACGGATCGAAAAAAACCGGCCATGTGCGAGTCGGGCTCGCGCACGAAGGGTTCTGTACCATTATCTATAAAAATGGCAAAAAAAACACGTTTGTTATAACCCCCTTAAATATTTATTTTATTCCGTTTTTTTGTATTTATTGTTATAGCGGCAACAGAAATACATCATCTGTGAAAATGTCAACTGTCTAACTATCACGGTTCATGAGATACAGCCTGGTGAACGACCGACGGACGGACGGACAGCGGAGCCTTAGTAATAGGGTCCCGTTTTACCTTTTGGGTACGGAACCCTAAAAGGAACAAAATTGCCAGAAAAAAATAAGCAAAAAAAAAAAACTTGAATTATTTCCGTTTACCTTTGGAAAGGCAGAAAGCTTCCAATGTTCGATGACTTCGTTTTTGAGTACACACACCGACCAGTTAGTTGCTAATCATGTCACCCTGTTGAAAGTCAGGACTTCTCTGTGCATTGAACTTCAGAACTGCATTTGTTTACCCATTAAAATGTTGTCACTTCATTGTGGGCGACTTATAGTGGCAGAACGAGATGACATGCCTGTCCGATGACGTATTGTTACAAACTTTTAATGAACATCTAGAGAACGGAGCCAAATATTTGAAGCGTTGATAGTTTCATTTGAAGATCAGTGAATATTTTTGTTTCAGATATTTCTTGTGATTTATTCAGTCTCCCAACAGCTTAAAATTTATCGTGGATACCTGGTGTTTGTCCAAGTTATAAATTGCGTAGGCCAATTATTGTTAGCTGAAAATATTTTTTATTCTGACGCAGATTCCACATCTGTTTTAAGTGGAAGCTGAATCCAGTGCATTATTTAGGTATTTTGTGTTAATATAATATGCACCCAATAACAACCCATCCAGGAATCGACAGCAGGTAGTGCTATAACCTTAGATCGACCCGAGTGGCTGTTATAATTTAGCCACGAGTCCCTCCATTTCCAGACATAGGCAGCTAATGCACTTCCAAAATTATATCACCAAAATAAAAGTTATAAGACTAAAACCCAACTGCGACAAAAAATCCGGAGTCACATGTAATCTGTTGGATTTATGCCTAACACGTGTGACTCCGGATTTTTTATTTGTCTATTTGTGATGTCTTGTGTATAACTTTTTAGTTGACTTTTTGTTGTAGTTGTGTTTTAGTTTTATAACTTTATTTTTTGGGTTTATAATATATATATATATATATTTGAAATGTGCTAATTAAGCCCTTTCATTTGCCATACAACATAGCAACAGTAAAAAAAAATGTGCATTACTTTTTGTCCTCTGTAGGGTGCCATATTCAATTTGATGTAACGTCAACTTATAACCAGCGGACGATCAACGAGACGCTTCCAACGATACCTTCCTTTGACAATACCCTCCTTTTGGCTTCGATGTATTCAGGTAAAAAGAAGTCCTCCTTTCTAACAAATACGTACAAATTCTTCTACCATAACATTCCTGCTTTTATCTACCTACATTCCTAGTACATAGTTACATACCACGCTAAACGCTTTGAAGTATATGATAGGTAAATAAATCGAAGATCAAAGGAACGCTGACAAGATGTGACTACATCGTATGTTTGGTTTATTTTCACGTCACTTCATTTCGTCGTTGGATTCTTGGATACCTAGTAAGTACCTTCCTGTATTTGGATTGGATTTAGTTGTTGATTATATAGAAATAGAGTTGTAATCTGTCTGAAGGTTCTGAAAGTCACTCGAATGTTTTTTTCCTCGCTTTTCGTTGTTTATGCTGTTCAAGTATTTTTACGCGCCCGTAGTACGAGTAGTTTCATGCTGATTTTTACCGAGATATTAATAAGCATAACCCTCTTTCAGAAATTAAAATTGTGACGCCTAGTGTAACTTAGTGTGAAAGAAATATTGAAAATCTAAAAACTTTTTACAAAAAATAAAAAACAAACGACTTTCAAAAGAACACTAAAAAAGTGAAAAATTACTTTAATTTCGGAAGTCGGTGTCTGTGCTTTTCAATTTTCGTATTTTGCCACCGACTTCCAAAATCAAAGTTATTTTTCACTTTTTAGTTGTGGTACCTACCCCACACAAATTCAAATACCACTACCTGCTATGTAAATAACAGTGACAGAGTCAAATAAGATATCATCTACATCGACTAAGTGGGAAAAATACGTAATTATTGAAGCTCAAAAAGTACGTAAGCAATATTAATAAAATTTATATGGGACCACCTCGGGAGTTTACCCTTTCGAACAAAAAAATAAATTTGTAAATCGGTTCACAATTGACGAAAATATCGAAAAACATACAAAAAAAAATACATACAGACGAACATAGAACCTCCTCCTTTTTGAAGAAGTCGGTTAAAAATCGGTTACTACTGTTTAATTAAGGATCCAAATAATCTTAAAACCAAATAATTAGGACCAAGTGCGCTGGTCCTAGAGCAGTGGTGGCCCAGTTGCAACGGCCCCCCATCTTACGAGTGGTCGTGGGTTCCAACTCAGGCTTTACTTTATGTAGAAAATTTCATCACCACTGCTCTCAAAACGGTGAAGGAAACCATCGACAGGAAACTGGCATGTCCTAGTACCAAAAATTTAAAGTCATGTGACGTTTACCATTAGAAAGGTTGATTTTCGTCCTTAGTTAGATAAAATGCTGTCTGTATATTAGCAAATTTTCTACAGAGGTCAAATGTTATGACTTGTAGACACCCGCTAGATGACGGCCGCTCGCGCCCCATGTAATAACCCGGTAAAAATCCCCATTGAAAAAAAAGAGCCGAGTTATTTTTTTTCTTAAAAAAAAACCACATAAAATGTACTCTCAGTATGATTCTTAGCAACACCCTCACGGATCGGACAGGGGTTTTTTACGCTGTACATAGGAACTTCAAAATTACAGAAAATTTAAGCCATGTTAAACGATAGGGCTATTTAAAACGAAGTATAAATATAGACATGCTATGAACGTGAGATCTCACACATCTGGCACTCTTTTACCCCAATTAGTATGGAAACTTTGGGCCTCGTAAAACCGTATCATTTTGTGGTAATTTGAATAAATAGGAAGATGGGTATGACGTATGTTTACAAACACTCGTATTAAAGGACTTTAGAAGTATTACTTTAAACTAATCTATCTTACGCAATAATTTAGTGTCATATTGTTCTATCAACGCTAGAGTGGGGCGTCACGTGGAGAAAGTCGTGTTAAGGGAAGTGACTGAGCGACGAGTCAGTGTTGTGAGGGCAACGAACGGATACAGACCTCCACTTCTCCTATGCGAAACTGTCGATGTCGGTTTGCCCGAACGTAGAAAGTAGTGCGTGAACATTAGTATTGTACCTACTGTGATGATTATTCTGCAAGTGAAATACTAACTGATTTGCTGTATCATCATGTTTTATTGTAAACCTGCACTATGGATTCCGTACCACCGAATCGAGATGAGGACGGCACTATCGCTCAGCCATCGCTGACGCCGTCATATATTATGTAGACAAATATTGCTCATTTAATAGTTTACGATAATAGTAATCAGCCTGTCTTGCCGTTTCCTGTTTTTTCCAATTGCTATGAAGTCTCTTGCCTAAGTTTCAATTAGCATTAGTAGCATTTTAGAAATCCAAACTTCCATGAAATCGGATTTACATAAATGGATTAGGGGCATGATTACTTCAAAATAAATTTTTTTGGGTTTCTCACAATTCGTAGAAACTTCTTCTAATTTTGTAAAACCTTTTTAGATTAGTGCCAGCGGAGACATGTTAATTTGAAATATTCACTAAAATGTTTAATCTGACACCCACATTTCGCATTTTCACTAGGGAGCGAGCGTATTGACATGACCCGGGAAAATTTAGACTTTAAAGTTTATTTACTGTTAAAGGAAAGTGGCAAAATATGGCTCTAGGTGAAGGTGATGTACTAGGTACTAGGTAGGTAGAATTTATACTGCCAACATATCTCTCACTTTGCTAAATTTGAATGACAATGACTTCTCGTTAGCCTAGTACCTAGTTAGATATTAGTTTACAGAACTTCAATTTAGACTAAGGAAAATAAAACTATTTTGTTTTTAAACTATAAAAACAAAAGTGATAATTTTAAATGTAAGAATTATTTTAATTTTTGTTGAAAACACACAAAAATGTATGAATTGTTTTATTTAGACTAGTATTACTTAATTGTTTTAAGTAATTTATTTAATTTTTATTGACATAATTATGTAAGTTTCATTTGCCATCGGGCAAACTCTGTTTCTGAAACCCAATTCTAATCGAATGTAAAATTCTCAAATCTATTGTCAATTTGGTGAGATTAGTTTGTGGTATTTCAGCCAACCAATCAAATAGCAAGTACATAACATTTGAAAGCATTTGTTTTGTCATGGTCTGAATTCTGAAACCATTTTATCTCTGAACCTTTATTTTTGCTTTCGTATTCAAAAAACATTGTTAGCCAACTAGTTAAAAATAAAAGCAGTTTTAAAACTGTATCGAAAGACCTATTTGCTAAATTAAACTTCGCGTAATGGTCTTTTGAGACGAAAATTTATAAAAGTGTTGCGAGAAATTATTCCAGTATTTTAAACATGGCGCAACTGCTTATCGAAACTCCACAACCCAGCTACTGGGTAACACCTTTGGTGAGACTGATTGTAAAACTTTCGAGCTTCTGACTCCTTAAACGACTTTCAAGCGCACTAGACGGCTAAGGGCCAGTCATGGTCCGAGGTCCGTAGCCCCGTGCAGGGCTAGCTGGCCGTTGCGACAAAGTGCGCGATTCGTATCGCCGTATAGTTTACCTGGTTGCTGGGACCACTGGTCGTGGTCGTGGCAGTCTACTGCGCGAGATCGCTTAAACTATTGTGACAGTATATTATAAAGGCGGCCCCATTAGATGTCTGATTTCGGGACAGCAGTTTCTGCAACTATGTGTCACAGTATAATTCGGTGCTACGCGGCACTTTACGTAAATTAATATGATTTTGGCACAAACCCAACTGTCTCTATGATCTATTGTTATTCCATCCAATGATATTTAAATTTTATGAACTAATTAATGGAATATGTTCCTGAATATTTGGCTTCAAATTCGGAAACCGTGGAAAATTGGCCAGTTTAATGAATTGGTTTATTGTGCAGCTGTTGCGAAGCTAGATGACTAATTTTAGATGTGAAAAAAAGCAGACTTCATTCAATTGAGAGCTTTATTGGCAATATTACGTATTGATAGCATAAATATTCCCATTATTTTTAATCATATTAGAACATAATTTTATAGAGAGCAGCCCCAGAGTCTGGATTTCTACGTAATGCATGGGAATAGGTTTATTAGTTTTATCAAAATATAGGTATTTGGGAAAAACATTACAGCATTGTTTTTTTATAACCATCTCACCGTGAAAACTTAGGTGAAGTGAGCGTGAAGTGAGCTGTCATTGTCATCGATACCTACTGAGGCCCTAGTGTGAGTTTCTTTTAACTATTTCGACTTTACGCATCGACCGCGTTCGGCGCTCCGATTGGCCGTTCACAAGTGAAGGTCAGTGAAGGGCCAATCGGAGCGTCGATGCGTAAAGTCGAGATGGTTAAAAGAAACTCACACTAGGGCCTCTGATACCAAGACAGTGATAGTTCACTTCAAGCTCACTTCACCTATGTTTTCACGGTGAGATGGTTACAGAATAGCAATGCCTGTGTCATGCATTATAATTTATTTATTACCTAGAGATTTTTTAACGAGAGATCTTCTATACTGGTAGAACAACATTACATAAATATTATTCTAGTCGGAAATAAATGATACTTTTCAGTTGACAGCTGTCGTGTGGGCTTTCGTTGTTGGCAAATTGGTACGTGAATGACTGAAACCAGTTGTTTCGAAATTCGGTGTCGATTTCGGTATAAAAATATGTGAAGACCACCCACAGAACGCAAGCATACGAATCATTTGCCATAGTCACAGCCATTACTCATAATAAAAATTATTTATTCAATATTAAAATGAATAATATACTTCATCAAACAAAATCATCATCATCTGCCTAGTCTTTTCCCAATTTTAATTTTACATGGATCGCCTTCCTATCTGGCCTCCGCAACCCAGTTACTGGGTAATACGATACCCCTTGGTAAGTCTAGTTGTCAGACTTTCGGCCTAATGATGACCCGTAACGACTGTCAAAGATCCACGAATGACAGCCGGGACCACTGCACCGGCTTAACGTGCTTTCCGAGGCACGGAGGGGTCTTGGTATGTAAAGATGGTCACCCATCCACGGACCAACCGCGACAAGTGTAGCAATCGACCCGTGCGGCTGTTTATTACTTCCACAAGCCTTTATTTTATCAAGCAAAATAGAAAGCATTATTTTTATAAAATCACTAGAATATCCTTATCATGTTAGTTGCAGCCACAATTCTCACATTCACATACACCAGGAACCATACATTTTAAATAAGATACCTTAGCTACCAAGATAAATCTTTTGTAAAGACAATGCTGTACCTACACAGACCACGGTGCACATATGTTACCGGAATGTGTAATGTCGTAAATGATAGTCGCTGTGGCTGTATCACGTTCAGTCTATCGAGGTTCAGGGAAATAAATAGGTGTTATACTTATTGCACTAACAAACTTTCACATAGATACAATTATTTAAATAATGTCAATAATGTCTTATTGAAATTCAAGTAAGCGTTAAATAGTTGAGTCAAAATCAGAAGTCATCAGTGAGTCAGGCTCAGAATCAGCACTTTTCGAACGTCATAATCACATGAAACGCCCACCCTTCACCACTTCCTAGCGCCTTAGCTGGGAATAAGAAGTGGCGCAACCAACTCCCCAGCAGCAAAGCTTTTTTTTTTTTTTTTTTGAGGGTGGGAAATCATCCACTGACTTCTCCCGCTCTGGGCGGAGCGGAAGGGCGTGTCAGACTTTTACTGACTAAAACCCACCCGTGTTCCTTCATTTGCCTATTGCCAAGGTCCCGGTATCCCTTTCGGACTTTCCCGCAACCCTGGGGCAGGCATCGGTCCTACCGGACCCCGTCAATTTTGCTGACATCTCTTTGAGGCGCGCGTGGAACACGACGCGCCATCGACCCGGGCCTGGTCCTTATCGGACGGCGAGCTGCCCGTTGCTCGCCGTCCGCAAGCCCGCGCCTATGGTGGCCGGGAATCCGCCTGGGATTCCCGACGCCCAGGGCGTCTCCAACGGCGGCGGTTAGGAGCGTGAGGGCGCAAACTTTGCCTTTCCCTCACGCGTTCCGCCTCCTCCTTCGCGAGCATTACTGCTTCGCAGAAGGAGGTGACGGCTTCCCATGCCCTCTCGCTCCGTACCATGGCCTGAACCAGGGCCGGACGCGAGAGGTCGCTGCCGCCAATCGCCTCCGCGAGGACACGGCGGTGCTCCGCCCAAGCAGGGCATACCTCAACCGTATGCTCCACCGTGTCCTCCGGGCGATCCGCACAGTGGTGACACCCGGGCGTTTCCTCCCGCCTAATCCTACACAGGAACCTCCCGAAGGTGCCATGTCCGGTGAGGACCTGTGTCAGGCGGAAGGTGAGGACGCCGTGGCGCCTCTCTAGCCACTCCTCAAAGAGGGGACTTATCGCCGCTATTGTGGTGTGCCCAGCACTGGGTTGCGACAATCGCACTTTCCATGCCGCCATAAGATCTTGCCGGAGCTCTGTCCGCTGTGCCGCGATTTCTCGCGGCAGCGGAGTTACACCCCGGCGCTTCACCTCCTCGCGCCACTCCCAGATGTGCGCGAGGACCTTCGCCTCCAGATCCCATGGCGGTAATCCGGCAAGGAGGCTCGCCGCCTCACGGGAGACCGTGCGGTATCCCCGGGCCAGCCGAATGGCCATGACCCTTTGGGACGCGTTCAACCGGCGGGCCGCAGCCTTAGGGAACGCGCCCACACCGGTGCCCCGTAAAGGGCCATGGACCGCACGACCCCCGCGTAGAGCCTCCGGCAGGAGGCGTTTGGACCCCCTAGACTGGGCAGGAGCCGCCTCAAGGCGGCCCCAGCCCGGTCCAGCCTTGGAGCCAAACGTCGGAAATGCTCCACGAAGTTCCACCGGCTGTCGAGGACGAGTCCTAGGTACTTCATCGTCGACTCGACGCCGATGTGAACCCCTCCTACCGTAATTTGGGAACCCGACGGTGGCGCGTTCCGAGGGCCATGAAAACACATGACCTCGGACTTGTGCAAGGCCACCTCGAGTCCCAACTGCCGGATTCTATCGACGATTGTCGCAACCCAGCGTGTCGCTAGATCGGCCGCCGCCTGGTGCGACCTCCCCTGCGCCAGGACCAGCGTGTCGTCAGCGTAGCAAACTACGCTGACGTCGCCAGGGAGGTCGGCGCGCAGCACCCAGTCGTATCCGATGTCCCACAGATGCGGCCCCAGGACCGATCCCTGTGGGACACCGCACGACATCTCTCGCCGGTTCCACATTCCCTGGTGACCGGGGCCCAGCAGCACAGCCGTCTGTTCAGTTAGAAAACTTGAGTTGGTGCAAAGTAGTATGTAAAATAATTTACATTACGCAACACGAAAGACTTGTAAGCACCACAGGGTTTTAACTCAAACGTTTTGAATAATAAACCAATATGTTACAAATCATCATTATCCTTTAGCCCAATTTATTTGGGGTCAACGCAACTCTTGTCTTCTTTTTCCATACTTCTCTATTAGTCGTAATAGCAGTATTCATTCCATGGCACGGTCAACCAAAGGCAAGGCAAGGCCGTTGACCCTGCGCCTGATCTATCTCCGGTCGTGTTGGATTGCCGTCCCATCGGAATAAGAGAGTGACGGATGAGAGAGTGCAGCTATGACTGCTCACACACCTCGTGTACTATAATATCTCCCGCGCCGAAGGCTGGTCTTCGCTGAGATTGGTCGCCATGGCCAAAATTCGATCTGATGGCCAAATTTTTTTATTGGTCTCAAAACCAATTTTTTATAATATAAAAATATCCCGCTATTTGTTTTTCTGCTGCTACTGACATTAAAACCTAATACAGTAACTCAGAATTCCAATAGTGTTACGTATAACTGACAGGGAAGCTAATATCTATTAGTTTTCCAATATTCACTCCGTGACAACATTGCCAAGTCTGAACTTAGAGCTTCGACGCCATTTTAAAATCAAAGTATTCGCTTGGTTGAATTTTTGTTTGATCTTCTTAGCTTCGACCCGTTCCTTCCGCCCTTGTGGATGTCAACTTTACCTACTTTCCATAAAAAATCCTATGTACTTACACTTTTATTTCTTCTATCTTATAAATCAGTTTTTAATTTATTATATTACTAGCTGATGCCCGCGGCTTCACCCGCGTGGATGGCGGTTATTATACACTAAAACCTTACTCAAGAACCACTCTATCCATTGGTTAAAACAGCATGAAAATCGGTGCAGTAGTTTTTGAGTTTATCGCGTACAGGACGATACATAGACGCGGCGGAGGACTTTGTTTTATAATATTACTAGCTGATGCCCGCGACTTCGCCCGCGTGGATGTCAGTTATTATAGACTAAAACCTTACTCGAGAACCACTCTATCCATTGGTGAAAACAGCATGAAAATCGGTGAAGTAGTTTTTGAGTTTATCGCGTACAGGACGACAGACAGACGTGGCGGAGGACTTTCTTTTATAATATGTAAGGATATAAGGATTATTCTAGCGTATGACACTCGTAGGTTGACACATTAGTTTTAAGGAGTATCTGCAAAGAAAATAAACGCATTTTACTTTCTTTTAAAATTTCTGACGTGATGATATTAACGTGGATGTCCACGTCTATAAAATGTATGGAAATACGTGCACGTCATAACATTATCGTGGACAGAGATTTAAAAGCGTCTTCATAATTTCCATACATTTTACTTACCTGTGTTAGCGTGGTGCAGTGATGTGGACGTATAAGTCCACGGTGATATCATTACGTTACAAATTATAAAAGCGCATTATGTCACTCGGTAATAATGTAGCTTTGTATCAGTGAAATAACTTAGGGTTCCGAATAAAAAAATGGAACCCTTATAGGATCACTAGTGTGTCTGTCTGTCTGGCTCGCTGTCTATCTGTCTGTCTCGCTGTCTGTCTGTCTGCCTGTCTGCCTGACGCTGCAATTTTTTTTTGTAATCGAATCACTACTTCCTCCGACAAAACTATTTTAGTATTTTACTCTCTTGTTGGTCTGAGACCAATTTTTTTAACATATGAAAAAAAGGCCAATACCTTTATATAATTGTACATACTATATAAACTTTCTAAGTGTAATTATGTAAGTTCTTACAATTTGAATATAAGGTAAATAAAAAAAAAAAAAAAAAAAAAATGCCTCTTTTTATAACAGTTTATATTCATTTTCACTTAGTTTGTGCTCTATGAATTCTATGATTATGACAGGTTTTAAAACAAATTAATTTATTCATACTCTTATGAATATGATTAGCATATTATGGTTATTTTTAGCAGCGCTCTATCTATAATAGCCTCCATAAATAACGGTTGGCAAAAATAGTCCATTACCTAACACTTTTACATAATATTTAACAGGTGGGGCAAAAGTTGCCCGACCTTTACCCGATATTGGTATGCTGTTATTTTTTTAAAGAAACAGAATTGATATTTGCCTCCATTTACAAAAGATGTAGCGTCTTCCAATAGGGTTACATTTGCTCCACCTCGTACTAGTAAAATGTTTCCCATCAACTGGAATATTTTCATGTGCGACCTAAAAAGCTATAGGTGGCTAATTGGCTATAGTGACAAAACTACCGTCAAATCAAAAACGCAATCTCTGTTATCTGTCCATTAGTGCGTTACAACGGTAAAGATCACGTAAATCGGGTATCTGGAGAGCTACTCATCCGATTTACGTGGTTTTTGTTTTATTTTACAGATAATGTTATCTTGATGTAATAGGAGATAATGTATGGGTTAAAAGGATCATTCCCAGCAGTGGACAGAGCGGAGATGCGATGTGGATTTCATTCAACCAATGTCATAAATCTGCGTCACCTTTTCCCAACTGTATTGGGGTTGGACTCTAGTTTCACGGGACGCAGCTGAATACCAGTTTTTAACACGGAGCGACTGTCTATCCGACGTCCACAACCCAGTTACTGGGTAACGATACCCTTTTGTTTATCTGGTTGTCTGACTTTCGGACTTCTGACTACCCTAGGGTAGTCGAAGTCCGAAAGTCTGACAACCGACTATCAAAGATCTGCAAATGACAGCCGGGACTAGAGACACGGAGTGGTGTCGATATAAATAGTGGATGGTCACCGAAACACGGGCCGACCTCGGCACCGCGAAGGCTGTTATTAGTTACCCACGAGCCCCTGCGATTGGTTGATTGCTACACTTCTCCGCACCGGTTGTCTCCACTTCTGGGGAAACTTATTGAAAATCGTCCACACAAGTGGTGCTAAATGAAGTGGAAGCTAGTATTTCATATTCTGCAACATAATATAAGCTTGCAAAATCAGCCTATACCTAATGTTCCCACTGCTGGGACACAGGCCTCCTCTCTTCGAGAGGGAGTGGGCTAATCTACCACGCAGGCCCAGTGCGGGTTGGTAGATGTCTTAGAACTTTTGGTTCTAGGACATACCGGGTTCCTCACGATGTTTTCCTTCACCGTTTTGAGAGCAGTGGTGATGAAATTATTTATACAACGTAAAGCGCCTTGCTGGGTTCGAACCCACGACCTACAATTCTTAAGTCGGGCTATAGGCTTGTTACTAATGAATGAATGAATAGAATTGTTAGCAGACGGAAGTGCTAAAAATGTTGCTATGCGAGAAATTTCCAGAATTTCCTGATCATAAACCACTTCCGTCTTCCTGCGTCATACTAACTAAATTCAGAATTCTATATTGATAAATCGTTTATAGAATATTTTAGTCAGCGGATGCATTTACCTTGAAAATATCTGAAGTATTATAATATCTATGGTAGGTATGTGTATCCAAGTACATAAATGAATATTACGTACGACTGCCAATGTAGGTATTTAGGAGGAGCTTGTGGCTAAGTAATAACAGCTGCACGGGACGATCCATCAGGTTAAGCTACGCTTGCCGGGGTTGGTCCGTGGATGCATCACCATCTATACATACCTGGACACCTCAGTGGGTCGGAAAAAACGCTAAGCCGTTGGTCACGGCTGTCATTCGTGGATCATAAACAGTCGTTACGTCAGAAGCCCGAAAGTCTGACAACCAGTCTTACCAAGGGGTATCCTATTACCGAGTTACTGGGTTGAGGAGGTCAGATAAGTAGTAGCTCCATATAAAATACTCATCTCCATCCTGTTAGATTGGAAGCCGACCCCAACATAGGCTAGGAAGATTGATTTTGTTTATACAAGAATTTATTTAATTTTGGTTACGATAGTATCTTTTGATATTAGGTACTTTTATGAGATTTGTACCTACTTATATTAATTTATTTGATGTCTAGGTACTTCTACTACTCTGATAATTAACTCGTCTTTGAATAATAGTTTTAAATCATATACAGATGGAAAGTAAAGTTTACTAAAGGCTCTTACATACTGGGACGATTCGTCGTGCGACGTGCGACGTAAGAGCCTTAACGTGGCTGTGCTAAGAGAATAATACCTATTAGCCCGACTGATCCAGAAGAAGGGTAATGTTTCTTGCTCTTTATAATTTATTGTACTTTGATGATGTAAATGTCTAGATATAATGTCGCGCTGCAAAAGAACTAAAACAAACAGGCCATTTTTTTATGCTGGTGTGCGTGATAGCTACTCCTTACACTTGCGGCACGCCATTGTGCTGTCAATATTGTGTGCATTTAGCGACCAATAGTTGGACGCACAGACTACAATTATATTATAACTAGCTGCGCCCGCGGTTTCACTCGCGTAAGTCTCGAACCCGTAAGAATGCCGAGATAAAAAGTATCCTATCTGCTATTCCAGGTCATGGTGTACCCCTGTGCCATATTTCATCCAAATCCGTTCAGCCGTTTTAGCGTGAAAGCGTTACAAACAAACAAACTCACTTTCGCATTTAAAATATTAGTTAGGTTATGCAGTTGGACGCTATTTTTTTCGACGAGTTCACAGCTTTGACTGTCTAGATAGACATATTTATAGCTTTATTATTCTACTAGATCTTGTTTTCTTTGAACCGCCGAGCAATTCCAAATAATATCATTAATCGTTTTAGCCAATCAAGAATATAATACAGACGTATAATGCGAAAAGAATGAAATAGCTACATATCAGTTGATGGCTTGACTTTTCGCTTATGAATCAGATTTTTAGTATTTCTCAGAAGTTTTTGTATGCTTGTATATATTTTCAGCTAGACTAAGCAATACGGTCAGAAAATTCAGAATATTAATATGACTAAACACATAATTATGATATAACTACAATTTAGCTGTCTGTCGGTTACTATTTCAGTCTGAAACTGGTCTGGTGAAACGAAAACATGCGCCTGAGTTACACCGTAAACAAACATAAACTTGAATCTGTCTCTCATAAGTTTTAATATAAACAATTAAATATACGACTAATAATAGAAGGTATTCATGTTTACCAGACAATATTATCGAGGTTATGGCAAAAAGTTATTAGTTCTAACACACATAATATTATTCGTAGAACCAAAAATTCGTAGACATGTGACATTCACCGACCCGCACAGGGCCTCTCTCTCAAAGAGAGGAGGCCTGTGTCCCAGCAGTGGGTATATGGCTGAATAATACTATGCTTTTGATTAACGATCATAACAGGAGTTATTCATGTAAAACCAGACAAAATTATCGACGTTATGTCAGAAACTTATTAGTGCAATTAACACATATTATTACACATGTTATTAGATTCCACCTGCTATATATTTGTGGTACAAGAACTAATCTCCCCCTTCCGACCGCAAATAAAATCCATATTATCGTGACATTTTTCAGTGCAAATAACACGGTATATGTTACAGGAATAACAGCGTTCCAAGTTCAAATCTCGGTGACATTTGGCGCTGCGCCAGCGCAAGTCGCGTGTCGGTAGCCTCACGGTAGTTAATATACTGTAAAATTTTGGAAAGTGGTAAAAGTTTTATGCGACGATGACGGTTAGTAAAAATTGATATGAGGTGATACTGACAGGCTATTTTTGGTACAAGATACGTTAGTATCACAAGCACGGAATCGTCTAGAGACGACAGTACCTACTTAAAAAATTCGTGACATTAAAGACCAGCATTCAGCGCACGAGTCCAAAGTATTATACAGGGTAAAACGACCCATCACATAGCCGTCAACTACGCATTCTGTATATCAAATTAAGTAGCATATCACAAAAATAATTGCTGGGAAACCACTTTTATTGTTGGTGAGAAAACGGCTGAACGGATTTAGATGAAATTTGGCACATGGGTAGACCATGATCTGGAATAAGACATATGATACTAGTTATCCAGATATTCCCACGGGATCGCGACTTACGCAGGTGAAATCGTGGGGCGCTGCTAGTTCAAAATATTTGTAATCCTCTAGTAGAAGATACACTGTGGGGTTTATTCATAAACGATGTTTAAAGTTAAGTGACGTTCAAACGTCAAAAATGTATGGTTAAACAGTGGCTAATCATTAGGTACTTAACTTTAAGCAACGTTTATGAATAAAGGGGTTAATGTTTGCTTTTGTGTAGTTCAACTTGTGATTCAAAAGAGTGTCCGTGGAGTTTCTTGCCCGTTCTTCTCCATAGGAACCTACGCTTTGGAATGGCCAACTAGCTTCATCTTTCTGACTGACCGACCCCTTGACAATTCAAAAGTGCTTGTAATTGGTTTATTTGAAATAAATGCTTTGAGTTTGAGTTTGAGTGATCAAAACCAGCAAATCCTATCTCATCCAATTCCCGTATGCCTTCTTTCACATCCATATAATGTGGAAAAGATATTGACCTTATAAATAAATATAAAATCGTGATATCTGTGGAGGTCTGTAGCCAATTTATACTACATACATAGGATACATTCTGGACTGATCCTTGAGTATCGCATATAATAAAGCCACAGTGGTCCCTAGACATTGATAAACTTGTATCTTGATCGTTGCAACTTGAGCTGCAAACTGTGTCCTGGGTGAGCGATCCTAGCGATAACAACCGACTTCCAAAAAAAACACTGAAAAGTGAAAACGAAATTTAATTTCGGAAGTCGGTGTCTTTGCTTTTCAATTTTCGTTTTTTGCCATCGACTTCCGAAATTAAAGTTATTTTTCACTTTTTAAGTGTTTTTTTTTGGAAGTCGGTTGTTTTTTTTTTTTTTTGTAAAAAGTTTTTATTTTTCTCTTTTTAGTTGTGGTACCTGCCCCACACAAATTCTAATACCACTACCTGCTATGTAAATAACTGACCTACAGCCTAAGCACGAAATCCGTAGTTTGTTTTCCGTTTGTTTGGTTGAAGTCACGGGCATTTTCTACTCCGTATCACTTACGGAAGGATTCGTTCGGGGCCCAAACTAAGAATGAAAGGACACCATGATTTGAAAATTTGAATTTTTCTCTTGTTTTGACGGGCCCGTATTTTCGTTGTCGGACTTAGAGAGTAGACCCCCTGAAACATCTGGGCCGTTGGGGCTGTGGCGACGCTGCGTGCGGCGTCGGGAACGCAACTTTTGGGTGGTCCGTAACGTGATACCGAGACCACTTGAGATTATAATGACGGTAAGTCTTAAGTTTTGTATCGGAGGTGTTTACAAAACTATGTCGTTGGAATCGGAATGAGATAAGCTAGTTTTGTAAAAATGGAAAAGTACAGTTTAGTTTGTTAAATAATTAATTTGTAAAATACAAGCAGTGACTTGTTTGATTTTTTTGCACAGCAGCGGACAGCCCTTTCGGTCGAGTTCAATGGTTTTTCATATTGCTATGGTCGTAATATTATATGCATTATGCCGTTTGAGATTCGTTTTCTTCGGTTATACTTCTGTTAGAAATGTTATGTCACATTTTATTGGTCTTGTGAATAGTTGAACATTTTGATACTTATGTGATATCAGCTGAATTTATTAAAGTTTTAAATAAATGCACGCCTTTTACGCTTGAAGTTGAGATTTTATTGTCTTTTTATTATCGTTTTGAGTCTGCATTTTCTGCATTTGACTATAAAATGATAATAAAATGTTATCATAAGTCCTTCTGAATATTAGTGACGTTTGCGTTAACATGACATGTGAGGTTATTGAGTTGCAGCACCATTTATTTCTGTATTGATAAGATAAGCTATTTTAAATTTCCTTATACTTGACTGCTTCGTTGTTCTAGTGGTGAAAAGCACTACTGCCGAGCATGTCCTGCTGGGTTCGATTCCACGGTCGGGCAAAGTGTTATTGGGTTTTTCCATCAGGAATTTATCATTAGCAGCTCGGGTTCCGGCTTTGTGCCCGTTTGATGGTAATAGGCTCGCCCCCTATTACATGGGACTTAAATATAACGTGCGAAATGTGGGTGTATTACAGAGACATCTCTGCCTATAATTCGAGGAAACAAGGCGCGATGGTATGATATGTTCTTTAAACTTACTTACATACGTTTTTTTTTGTATTGCTTCAGTTACTTATCATTGTTTTCCATGGAACAGAATGGATTCTTCATGCAATCCTTTAACATGATTTTTATAAACTTTGTATCAAGTTTGGAACGAATAGTTCTCTAAATGAACACATCGTGACTGTAACTATGAGTGTAGAAGCTAAGTATGGAAGATTTTACATACAGTTGCTCTGTTTTAACAACGTAATGGATGTAAGAGCTGCACCCATTCACTGAATGAATGGAAGAATTGTAACACCGGTCTTTGCATCCGCTTCCTTGTTAGCTGAGTGAGAAATTGTTGATTATTCGAGCTTCGTAGCATTGAATGTGAATGTCAAGTCGCCCACAAATTGGCTGAGTAAACGCTTGTAAATACACTGGCAGGCATCACGGGCATGCGCGCTGCGTTTTCTATTTTCTTAAACGTTGGAAAATGTTGGCTATTAGTTTTGACGTTTTGATAATTTATTGGTTTTGCAATTTGGCAGTGATTTGGAAAATTGTTTTGTGTTAGTATAAAAATAGTTTGTCAACTGTTTACATGGGTATGCACTTTTGTAGGCAGAGTAATTCAAAAAACAATAAAAAAAAATAAAAAAAAAACAACTATGTAATATTTGAAATGGAAAGTAACCTTTGACAGCGTTGTTTTCTTTGTAGATTTTACTAAGAGAATAAATGCAAGAGCGACCGGACCGAGCTTGGAAATTGGGGCACCTAGACTTGGATAGGATGGGCTAGGTTTCAATGTAATCTTCATTGATGGCACAGATTATCGGAAATGTATTTACGTGTTGTGTGCGTAATGATATTTATTATTACACAACTATTTCCTGTCGCCACGACACGATATTGCGCTAAACGAAAATAAATGTTACCGCAAACATTTAGCACATTTTCATGACAAATTCCGTATACGCATAATGTTTATTTATTACCTTCTTAAATGCTTTACATACGTGTTAAATAATATGAATATAATATATAATATGCGTATTAATATACAAAAGTAGCAGCAGTACCGCTACTTAAAGGTTTTTTTTTTTTTTAATTGTTTTTTCTATTTTTATCGTTATAATATAAACCTACTCGCTTTACCATTCAAGGTACGAAGCTGCAATATCTCACTTATGCCTGTAATTAAAGCGTAACCAACAACCATTAAGTTGGAATACTAAAAAAAATGTGAAGAATGAGCTAATTACAAAAAGCATAAATAATAAACTGACATGATGTTATAAATTCCTTTAAGTTACTTATGGAAAATCTAGGGTTTTGTTATAAACAGAACAATTTGATACTGAACCACTTTTTACGAGCATACCTACTTAAGTAAATGGTGTTGTTCCCTTTCTGAGAAACGCGAATCTATTTGATTAGCAAGATAACAAGTGTCGGTTGTAACAAGATCGATGCAATTTCCCCATCCTTCTCGTTATACACGGACCAAATCTCTAGAGACTGATATTCGACAAGACCCAATTCCAAAAGGCAACCGATAAAACTCTGTGGTTGCGTTTATTTTAATTAAACTTGTGTTTTCAATGTTAGTCATTTTGGTCCTCGTAAATAATTCGGTTTTACTGACGGATTGAGTTTATTATTGTATTGAAGTGTATCCATCTTTTTAATTAGCTGTCTCATAGACTGTGAGATATTTATTACTAAGCGTCTGTCTTCATTAATATTATGTCTTGTCTTAAATATTATTATTATTTTATTACATATAAAGTGGTGGTGGTTTAATTAAAAGAGTTCCAGCTGCGCATAGCATGGGTCGAGAAGGTAATAATGTAAAATGTGTACATAAGAGGAAAACCGTACTTATAATATTACACCTTAGTAACATTTTGGTATGTTGTATCGAAATGTTACTTTTCTAAATTCTTTGCCAGCTTCTTTCAAGCCAATATGCCATGTACTTATAATAAGCAGTCAGCCCCGGTTACCCCTAGCTGACGGGTTTACCATTTTGCCTCGGCATTTTGTATCGGAGTTTTTTTTAGATAAGTATGAATGAAGAAGAATAATAAGACAAATCTGTCTAGCCTTTTCCCAACTATGTTGGAGTCGGTTTCCACTCTAAACGGATGCAGCTGAATACTAGTATTTTACATGGAGCGACTGCCTATCTGACCTCCACACCCAGTAACTGAGTAAAACGATACCCCTCGATAAAACTGGTTGTCAGACTTTCGGGCTTCTGACGACCCGTAACGACTGTCAAAGGTCCACGAATGACAGCCGGGACCAACGGCTTTACTTTCCGCGGCACGGAGGAGTCTCGGTATGTAAAGATGTTCACCCATCCACAGACCAACCCCGGCAAGCGGAGCTTAACCTTATGGATCGACCCGTGCGGCTGTTATACCTTAGCTACGAGCTCTTCATTAGAAGACAAATAAGTAATAATAAAAAATGTACTTGGTGAGATTGTTACCCATATGAAACCAACCGACTTGGTTTTTCAGATAGTGGGTACCGGTGTTTTCTTGGAATGACCCAAGAGGCATGAGGAATTCCAGTTAAGTCATTATTTTTATTAATCGTTTTAGTGATGGTGTGGTTAGCAGAAAAACCAAGAAATTGATTTTATTTAAAAAAATCCAAATGAGTCACAATGAAGACCTTTAGAATACATTAAACGTTGTAGAAACATAACCTGACCTCGGCCTTCAGAAACTAAATACGACAGAGAAAGATTTACAACATATTGTATTCGAGAATAAAAATAAACTTTGAAACAGACTCGACTCTATCAATAACTACGCTATTATAAAAATAATCTCAATTGTTTCTTTAGTAAACAAGTTCTGCTCTCAAAAACTGAAATGTTATTTTATAACCATCACTTTGAAAAATCTTTCAAATGCGGGTAGTGTCGAGGTGTAAATTCGCGATGATTTACTTTATAAACAAGTGAGTTCACTTTTAAACTATGTATAACATGTAGGTAACATAGGTAAGGTCACTCGAGTGAAGTTCAAAACTTCTTTCTTTCTTTTTCGTGTGGTTAGTGACTAACCTGCTGTCACAGTTTTTGTGCCGCATTTAGGCATCTGACTTCATCTGACATCTGACCAATTATATGAATAATTATCTTAAGCTTAACATAACAAAGTGTTTTATTAGAACTGGTACCGTAGGCTTACCTCGGATAGACGGGGTCCGGTAGGACCGATGCCTGCCAGGGTTGCGGGAAAGTCCGAAAGGGATACCGGGACCTTGGCAACAGGCAAATGAAGGAACACGGGTGGGTTTTAGTCAGTAAAAGTCTGACACGCCCTTCCGCTCCGCCCAGAGCGGGAGAAGTCATTGGATGATTTCACACCCTCAAAAAAAAAAAAAAAGCATCTGACTTCAAAACTAACATTTACACGATAGAAGTTTCTTAAAGTGGCTTACAATAAAAAGTTTGCGGAAAAATGAATTGCATTGTCTAAACTTATAAAGGTGTTCACTGTTTAGACGATGATACTTTTATTTTTTAAATGAGGAAAGAAAAATTGTTTATTCTGCACAAACAAAACGCACACAGCAAAAAAAACATAAAATACACATCGCACCCCCGGTGCGAGACTGTCACTTTTGCAAAAATTGCAATAATGAGTTAAACATGTAATAACTGTCCTAAAGCACCCCTTCACTTGGTGCGATAACGTTACTTTCGTAGTACACATAGTTTCCGTATGAGGGCGTGAGTGTCATTGTGGTTTTGGCGCGAATCACGGCGACGCTGGGAGCAACATCGTGTTATTGGTCAGTTGTGCGCGGTCCCCCCGCAAGTGCAAGTGTATCTAGGAGCTACACTGTTACTAAGGTAATTGTGACATAATATTTTTTTGATTCTGGAGCAATAGTGACCTAAGATACAGTTGTGACATTATTTCCCCAATATTTGAATAACTTTGAATTTAGTTTTGTAACTACAATGACTCTTGTTGAAAAATGACTTTGTTTCTCCAATTCTTGTGTTTTTATTGTTTGTAATGGTGTCATTTTGTGTGTGTGGGGTGATTGTAGGAACAATTTATTTATTCTAATACTTTATACTTACTTTCAGTTGTTTCTTGGATCAAATAAAATG
This sequence comes from Lithophane leautieri, assembly GCA_949152455.1. Taxonomy (NCBI): domain Eukaryota; kingdom Metazoa; phylum Arthropoda; class Insecta; order Lepidoptera; family Noctuidae; genus Lithophane; species Lithophane leautieri. The sequence goes on along the minus strand of OX424472.1, from coordinate 2,277,813 downwards.
CTGTCTCGGGGGAAAGAACTGGTGTTATTGACACGTCCCACATCACCCACTGAAAGAGATGAACCCGGCGAATCTTCAGTTCCACCTTCTAATACCAAGCAAAATGGCAGTAAGTCAGTTTTACCAACTCAACTGGCGTTATTGTCACGTCCCACATCACCCGTTGAAAGAGATGAACCCGGCGAATCTTCAGTTTCACCTTCTGATACCAAGCAAGATGGCAGTAAGTCAGTTTTACCAACTCCAAACTCCCCAGCTAGTAATGCTATAATTGATGACGAAAATTCACCAGTAGAACAAAAATCTGGGTCTCCAACTGGTGACTTCTCTGGTACTGATTCAGGTGACGATTTCAAGCCCTCTAGTTCGTCTTCTTCAACCAGTAATTCCTCCAGTTCAAGTTCATCTAGTGATAGTAGCTCTGAGAATGAAGCTGTTGATGACCAAGAACCAGAATCATCACCGAAAAAAAGGGGAAGAAAATGTACTCGTAATCCTAATAACTGGAAAAAAAATATTGCAAAAAAATAAAAAAATTCTGGTCATGAATATCGATCAATTACAACAGGCAAAACAGTTCAGGCTAGAAAAATGGGTCCCTCCTGTACAGATAAGTGTTGGCTGGCTTGTTCATCTCATTTTACTCAAGAAAAAAGAATTCAAATATTCAATTCTTATTGGGAGCTGGGCAGCGTAAAGACATCGTCATTTTTTGAATTCCTGTATCAGACCACTCGAGATTGCAAGCCGCCGTATAAAAACAAATAGGCGTTACCCGAGACAAAGTAACTCTGCGTTTTATTTACTCAATGAAGGTCAATCATTCCGGGTTTGCAAAACATTTTTAATTAATACCTTGGGTATTTCACCAAGGACTATACGGACTGTTATTGATGCTAAAAAACTCAATGACGGTATCATTCCCGAAGACCAGCGAGGGAAACACGAAAATCATTGCAAATTGGACAGTGAAATGATAAAAGCCGTCAAAGATCACATTGAATCTATTCCGAAAGTAGAAAGCCACTATCTTAGAGCAAACACAAGTAGGCTATTTATTGACGGTGGTTTAACGATCGCAGAATTGCACAGAAACTATATTGAAGTTCAACAACAAAATAATAAGCCAACTGTTAATTACGACGCCTATCAGCGCATTTTTAATCATGATTTTAATATTGGCTTTTTTAGGCCGAAGAAAGACCTTTGTGACCAATGCGTTGCATACGAAAATGCACTTGAAGAAGAAAAAGTAAAATTAAATGCCAGTTACAAGGTTCACCAAGAAGAAAAGAGCTTGAGTAGAATCCAAAAAGATAGAGATATGAAAGAGTGTCAAGATCCTCAAAGCACAAAGATCGTATGTACCTACGACTTACAAGCCGTCTTGCCATGCCCTTTAGGAAATTCATCGGCTTTTTATTACAAATCTAAGCTTAATTGCTACAATTTCACGATTTCCAATGCAAAAGAGCGAGAAACTACATGCTATTTTTGGCATGAAGGCTTGGGCAGCAGGGGATCTATTGAAATAGGATCTTGTGTTTATTCATATTTGGTAGAAGTTGCTAATAAATATCCTGGCTGTGACGTAATTTTTTATTCAGATAATTGCTGTGGTCAGCAAAAAAACCAATTCGTATTTGCAATGTACCACTTCGCGATTACAAAATTAAACATAAATTCAATACAACATAACTTCTTGATACGTGGACATACACAAAACGAAGGCGACACAGCACATTCAGTAATCGAAACAGCCATCACTAGAGCCAAAAAATCTGGGCCTATCTATGTTCCTGAACAATACATATCCATAATACGAGGAGCGAAGAAGACAGGGAAACCATTTTTGGTGAGAGAAATGAACTACAGCGATTTCTTTGATCTTAAGGCTATGACAGATAACATACATTTTAACATTAGTAAAAATGTTAACGGGGATGCAATTAAAGTTAGCGAGATTATGAATATTAATTTTATTAAAAATTACGCCAATTATCAATATCGAACAACATACAAGACTGAAAACTGGGAAGAGGCCAAAGCTGTAACAGAACCAAATAGAAAGAACTTACGTCGAGATCGAGGTAATGTACCAAGTATAAACGAGATCGCTTTGAAACCAGCGTATACCTCGCAGATTGCTATTACAGAACGCAAGAAGCGCGATCTTTTGAATTTGGTAGAGACAAACATAGTACCAAAATACTATGAAAAGTTCTATAAAGATCTCATTTAATTTTATATAACTTCTAATACGTGTTGAGAACAAAATATTGAAATATAGTTATGTTAATCGTTTTAAATATTTAATTAAGGCTTTTCTAAATACTACGCAAATAAGAATTATTAATGTTATAGGTGATTAACTTGCTGTGATTTGACAAGTCTGATTAAACTTAGTATTCAGATAGTAACTAGATCTAGGAGCATTGGTACTTAGACAAAAGTTACGTATGTTGGACTATCTCTTCTAATTTTACTTGTCAGTAAATATTTACTGAAGTTTTAACCTAACCTAACATTTTTTGTATACGTACTTACTTACGTAACATTCTCATTTTGTCCTATACGAGATAGTTATTTCTTAGTTACACTATTTACTATTTGATTTTTTATTCTATTTGTACTATACCACTGTAGAAATGTTAAGAAGTACAAAAGTGTCTTATGTTTATTTTATAGAATTTAGACTTATTTTATATCTTACGCCCATAATATTTGTGATTTAAAATAAAACTAAGTAAACAATTTGTTGTTGTTTTCTTTTTAACTCAGTGTGACTTAATTACAGTTATTATTTTTTGTTAGTGCCACAACGTCACTTCTGAGGGGGTTGAAAGGTTTAAAATAATCGTATAGTATCTTTTTTACAATATTGAGTGATCATTATTAATTCAAAAGTAAGTTAAAAGTTGACGTTGTAGTAAAAGCTATTCATCTTGTCTAAATCTTGAAATATAATTGTTTTTTTGCAAGGTCAAAGTTTTAAATGCGTCTCCTGAAAAATTGCATTTTTGCATAAGTGACAGTCTCGCACCGGGGGTGCGACATATACAAAAATAGCCAAAACCTACGTAGTCAACCAATAAAATAAAAAAAGTTTGACAATTTTGTTCATACTTCTTCTTTTGCTTCAACTTATGGTATCAGTACAGCTGTTATAACTTACTCGCGAGATTAATAATGTAGAACAAACAGAGGCCCTAGACAAAGTGACATTCTATCAGCGATAACTATTACGGAAAAGGCAAAAATGTATAGGACTGACATAAGCTATCGAAAGCTAACATAACATTAGCTTAAGCAATCCTGTTGAAAGTCGTTGTAGAAATACGAAACGCTTTCGAAGCGATTGTCACTTGTCTAGGCCCTCTGGACACCATTATTATTCTCTTATCAAGAATTAGGCCTAGAAAAAATCATAGATAAACACCTAATTCATTGAAACAGTTTGGTAATTAAGAAGGTACCTAACGAGACAACAAGCTATCACATGCAAACTTTTGGCACAACTGTAATATAACAGTCCAGTGGAAAGGGAAGTTTACCAACTCATAAAACATGTATTTTGGCTGTCGGATATTGTCACGGTAATTTAGCTGTCCCGTTTAATTATGAGCGGAAAGTTTTGCGTCACTCAATTTAAACAACATGTGGAAATGCTGAAACATTTTCAAGGAATAAATTCACAATTTTTACAACATTCAGTTGTTTATTTTATGCGTTAAAAGTGCTGGCACAAAAACTGAAGTATCAAACACAATGAAAAAAAAAAATGATGATCATGAACAATTTTAACGAACATCTCTGTAATTTTAAGCCTCTATTTTTACAATTTAAACAGCTTTAATTATGAGATTTTTTTTTTTTTACCTAATGTATTGTTGATTTTTCATGAATTAAGTATTTATTTATCGCTTGGGTGGTCACTAAGCGGGCGTATGTGAACATCTGCTATACCAGAGGCCTCACAGGTGCGTTACCGTTTCAAATCGTGGTTGTAATGTTTAATGTGCCGTGATTACATCGGCACATGATTACTTGCTTCCTTTGAAGAGCTTCTTAACGAAGAGTATTATTCCTGGCTTATACAAAAGCATAAGAATAATGATGCTGAGGTTTCTCTACTTCAGATCATAGACTGAATTTTCATTGCTATATTTTCAAGTTATTATTTTCTATCTCTTCCATCCATTTGCTCTATATACCGCCAATGACAAGTATTATTTGACATTGAATTAGCCTCGTTCCTGACCTAAAATGTCGTATGAAAATACTCCACTATATCCCAATTTATCACGCTATTTCCACAATGTCGCTGTGATTATGTCATCCTAACATGAAATTTTACCAGACTATTTATATATTATGGCAACACCCACGCTACGTTAATTAAAAATAAACATAAAATCAAAATTATAGCTCATTTGGGAAACATTAACAACTTTTTCATAACCGTTACTATTCGTTTGACATTGAAAAACCATGGAAATTGGGAAATATTAATTTTATGTCTGTTATAAATATTCCTGGGCTGAACTTTCTCAGGCCTTTTTTTTTTTTTTTGAGGGTGAGAAATCATCCAATGACTTCTCCCGCTCTGGGCGGAGCGGAAGGGCGTGTCAGACTTTTACTGACTAAAACCCACCCGTGTTCCTTCATTTGCCTGTTGCCAAGGTCCCGGTATCCCTTTCGGACTTTCCCGCAACCCTGGTAGGCATCGGTCCTACCGGACCCCGTCAATTTTGCTGACATCTCTTTGAGGCGCGCGTGGAACACGACGCGCCATCGACCCGGGCCTGGTCCTTATCGTCCGCAAGCCCGCGCCTATGGTGGCCGGGAATCCGCCTGGGATTCCCGACGCCCAGGGCGTCTCCAACGGCGGCGGTTAGGGGCGTGAGGGCGCAAACTTTGCCTTTCCCTCACGCGTTCCGCCTCCTCCTTCGCGAGCATTACTGCTTCGCAGAAGGAGGTGACGGCTTCCCATGCCCTCTCGCTCCGTACCATGGCCTGGACCAGGGCCGGACGCGAGAGTTCATTGCCGCCAATCGCCTCCACGAGGACACGGCGGTGCTCCGCCCAAGCAGGGCATACCTCAACTGTATGCTCCACCGTGTCCTCCGGGCGATCCGCACAGTGGTGACACCCGGGCGTTTCCTCCCGCCTAATCCTACACAGGAACCTCCCGAAGCTGCCATGTCCGGTGAGGACCTGTGTCAGGCGGAAGGTGAGGACGCCGTGGCGCCTCTCTAGCCACTCCTCAAAGAGGGGACTTATCGCCGCTATTGTGGCGTGCCCAAACTTTCTCAGGCCTGCAGGTTTCCTCAGGATGTTTTCCTTCACCGTTTTTGAAGCAAGTGATAAATACATACGCACATGAATCTGAAAAGTCAGAGTTCCTCGGGTCCGAAAGCACGCAAGAAAAAAGTGTGTTTACAGCATGTAACAAAAAACCCTGTCCGATCCGAAAACGGTGTAAAGAATTTTTTTTTGGTGAAAATATGGAAGTTTTTACTATTTAAAATTCACGTTTTTAGTCTCAAAATAACCCCAATTTCATTATAAAATAGCTTTCTACAGAGGTAGGCAGTTATGACTTCTAGACAGCTAAACCACGGCCGCCCGCGCCCCATGTAATAACCCGGTAAAATTCCCCATTGAAAAAAAAGAGGCGATTTTTTTTTTTGCACAAAATATCCACATGTATATACTCTCAGTATGATTCTTAACAACACCCTTACGGATCGGACAGGGTTTTTGTTACACGCTGTATAGAACGCAAGACCACACAACAATTTGTTATCGATACATTATTTTCTCGATACTAAATAAACGTGGTAAGTTACCACCTGCTATGAATAAATCTCTGCTAATGTTCTGCTGTCGACATCAATCATAACGACTAAATCACTTCACTATATATTATATCGAGCATTCGTTATTACGCGTAAATATTTTATATTGCTTGTAATTGATGTGAAGTATCATATCCGCGTCTGAATTCCACAACGAGACTGGACGAGTTGAATTATACTCATGCTTAGTCCTCGATAATTATCCTGATTTACTATGTAGTCCCACTATATTCCATTGTGTACACGCGAATATTCAGAGAATAAATCCTGCAAAAAAAACTTTTACGCTGGCAACTATAACCAGCTAATGTCATTCACTATTTTCGCGTCGTGTAGCGCACGTTACTTTAAGAAAATTATTTAATTTTCTCATAAAAACTTATTACTTTTGATTATTATCAACAACAAATAATGCCAGTCAACAAAATGTGGACAAAAATTGGAAAGAAACCGCTTAGGCGAGTTCGAGGGCGACTTCGGCTAAAGTCGTCGTCGGCGTCCTTTTTTGAAGTCAATAATACAGGTCGATCAACAAAAGACGATTATTGTTGTAATTATTTGTAATCGAAGAAGAAAACAGGTATGTATGTGTGGAAAAAATTTCAGGGATTACGATTGATCGATTTGGATTGCAAAGCAGCAGAGGCTTATAATAATTATCCGCCATAATGCCAGTGCTCGGTCCATCCGTTCTTGTAAATTGTAACATGAAGTTCGTGTTACAACACAGTATAGTGCTCTGTGCAACATGCAACAGGACCTCGGGACTTGATCTCGAACCTCAAGTTGAGGAAAAAAGCACAAATATAATGTATACCTAGAAGTTCTATGGTATGCACTGCCTATCCACGACATAATGTTGTCTCTCGTGATAAATTATTATTACAATAAGGCAGGAGCTCGAGCCTAGATCTCGAAACCTCAAGTTGAGGACAAAAGCACAAAATATAAATGTATATCTAGAAGTTCTATGATATGCACTCAATATTGTTCTCTCGTGAGAAGTTATTATTATTACAATATTGATAAAGCATCAGTTCTGTACACTTAGCATCATCAGACTTAGTTAGTCTATTGTGTGCATTGTAAATCATATCCAAGAACTAAAGGATAGTTCTATGAAATTGTATGAAGCAATGATAATGGCCTTGGGAAACCCGTCCAGCTCCAAGAAAACCTAAATGTTTTTACTTTCATAAAAATCATCTAAGGTGACTAAGATTTAATAATGGTCAAGAAAGAAGATTTACTTACATAATGTAAAATGCATTTAATACTAGTAAACAGAATTTACTATGGCCGGATGCTTCAAAATTGAACATGAAATTTAGACAGCTAAGTGACCTAATTAAGGAAAACAACCAGAAGTTGGAAGACCACCACAGTAACTTGGAATTGCATTACCGCAGTGTAAACAGTATCTATAATTTGATAAAAAACAATCAGAACACAACGAATATTAAAATTCTCACTGATGTTTCCACAATTATTAAGCAACTTACTTTAATGATACCAGTTAAACTAGATAAAAATCATGATTAAAACAACAGCCACATCTAAACGGGACAGTTTCCTGTTTGGTGAAAAGTTTATTATTGAACATGTCAAGTCTGGGTGATTAACAAGGCAGCTACAACTACATTGTTAAGTAAATGTAAGGGAATCTCCAATGCCCCCTTCACACTTGAGTCAAGCTGGGGGGGGGGGGCAAGCACCAACAGCAGAGGATTTCATCAGTCAAGACATACTGACAAACCTGTATGTCAATTATAGAGGTAACGACAAATGCATGTCGCCTTAAATATTTTTTACTCTTGTTGGCCGTGATCTTTTTCACACTAGATAAAGTTATCTGGTCATGTTTGAAGGGATATAGAATTCCATTTAAGGACATTCCTACACAACATAACACCTATAAATTGTGCATTTTCAGAGTCTGAATATGTATTTAATACAACAAAATAAATTAGTAAGTTGTTACATTTGAGTGTTATTAATAAGTGTGCAGTGCGCACCTACCAGTGGACAATTTTATTTTTATTTTATTTTTTTAATCAAAAATGGTACACAAACTAAATGGAGGTACCAGTAAATCCAAAATGCCTGAATAAAATTTATCCATACACAACAGTTTAAAAAGAAAAACATAAGGAGTTTATGTAAAATGATCACTTGGGCACAATTGATTTATAAGATGTCTATTTTTTAATATCAGTGACCACTGGTGACTAAACATATTTGAGGGTTTATTGTAAAAACAATGAATTCAATTGTTTGTGCTTTGGCTTGTGTACTGCCCCACATCAGTAATATCTTATATTGATAATTTAATGGGGATAAAAATCTGTGTTTTATCATGAGGATTTTACTTGGATTGGAGAATTCTTTTAAGAATATTTAGAAAATTTTAGTAAAAGTATCAGGTTTTTGGAGTGTCATGGTTGTTGCATAATAATAAGGTTAAAACTAATCCAAAACCCAATCAAGTTACTGATTACGTAGGATTTGTGATTGATACAAAGTATATTATGACATTGTCAGTGACAGATATAAAGAGATGTTCATCTATTATTTTACACCTTATCCTATCAGCTTGTTGTCCAGTTCTGAGTTTTTTGGTTTTTCTATATTTAAGTACCTACACTAGAATTTGGGAAAAATCTAAAATGTGCAAAGTTAGTTTACCACAGTGACTTTGATTTAATTATGATAAATATGGAATGTATGAAAGATTTACTACAGTGGTGGCATAATGTATAAAAACCCTGTAAAAATGGTCAAAATGAGATTGAAATTATTCAGATGCATCTCACACTTGTTGAGAAATATTTGTTTTGACAGTCAGATAGCAAATGGGGTTTGGAAAGACAAGGAAAATCATTTAAGTTTTATGGAACATTTTTGCTGCTTTTCTTGGTCTAGAATATTTTACTGAATACTTAAATGTATGCCAATTTTTAAGTTCAAACAATACTACAACCATAGATTATAATGGGTCAATTTAATAATCTTAATTGCCTGGCTAGGCATAATATGGCAGTGGTGTAAAGCCCGAAGAATGTGGATATCTGCATTTTATGTATAATCTAAAGACAGCATAGAAGCTGATCTTGAGTCTAGAAATAAAAACATTGATTGTGTGTCTGGGTCCTGCAGCAATTCAGGACATAGTGAGATCTTTTGGAACTCCTTTCTATTGATCTACATATTCGCTCCTAGAGCTGTAAGTAAGTGAGTGTAAGTGTGATAGATATGAGATATCTGTCCTGGCTTAGGGATCCACTTGTAGAAAATATAGATGCATTTACAGTAAATTGGGATTATTACCCATTATTTATGCATTACCACCATTTGCATTAACTTCAAAAACTATTCAGGAAGTAATGATGATGTTGTTTTTTGGCATCTTACTTTCTCCTATGAGGCCATCACAACCTTGGTATCCATTTATTAATTTCATGGATAAATCACAGATTACAATATATAGTTTGAACCATCAAACCAATTATTGTTGTCACCTTCCAAAATGCTGCATCCTTTGCACTGCAGCTCTTTTCCCTGGAGGCCTGCATATTGTCAGGGAAACGTGTAAGAAGCAAATGATACCACATGACACCATTAAGGTCATGATATCTACAGTGTCAGACGGTACTCAGTAGCACTACAAAGTGGTGGATTTTTTGTATTGGAAAAAATATTCACGATTTTTCAATCACAATTCAATAACGGCAGTTCATGTACTTCACTCAGCTCTAATAGATTTGCATTGTTATTGATCATAAATGCTGATGTAGGAACTGATCCTCTAATTAAGAGGTTCTATAGAGGTATCTTCATATTACGAGCAAGTCGCCCTAACTACAGTGATATGTGAGATCCATCAATGGTACTGAATTTTATACAATGATGGTACCCATTACAGCAATTATCACTTGACAAAGTAACCACATAGTAGGTAAAAATTATTTCAGGTCTTACTAGGGCTCAAAGAATATAACTTATCTGTAATTGAGACTTCATAACATCCAAATTATTGATTCAGGTGTTAACATAAAAATCACTGATTTGTTAAAAACATCTAAGACAGGAAAATGGCATCATATAAATAATTATTATGTTACCCTACTTTTCATATGAAACCTGACATTTGTCCTGTGATTGCATTACAATATTATATAAATTCTACGCACAAATTCTGAAAGTCAGAGTTAGGTAATACAAGAAAATTATTAATGCTTCATAATTATGTTAGGTAGCCAAACAATTAGTTATTGGATTTTAAACAAACAATGATGAACAGTGGCATAGATATCAAGATATTTATTCCTCATTCCACACGTCATGCTTCAATAGCGACTAGAGGTGTGTCAGAAGATAATCAGTATTTTTAAATCGGTTGTTTGGTCCATAGGATCAAAAGTTTTTTGCAAATCAGACCTTTGATTAGAGAAAATGACAAGTATTTTTTTGCCAAGACTGTTGGTAATGTTGAGACTTGATGTAATTATTTCATAAATTACAATTAAGCCAAAGGAGTATACTAAATAAATACTTGGTTGTTGATAATTAGAATTAGAAGAGAATTAATTGAAAATGTTGAAAAGTTTCTTCCACTTACAATATAAGATTGATTTTATGTTATTTGAATGTTTTAGTGTGAAACAAATGTTTGTAATTTCCAACTTCATCTCTCTAAACATCTACATAGTAAATCAGGATAATTATCGAGGACTAAGCATGAGTATAATTACTAAATTAAACGAACTTACCTAAGTGAAGTTCTATTGTAATTATACGAAATGCTTAGTCCTCGATACTATGTTCCCTCCCAAGCCCTGAACAAGACCATAGTTTGTTTCTTGACCCTGGGATTGAAGTTGGGGAATTACTGTCTGTTAATTTTAATTCTCTCATTGCAGATTACTCTAAATAGAATGACATTAGCTGGTTATAGTTGCCAGCGTAAAAGTTTTTTTTGCAGGATTTATTCTCTGAATATTCGCGTGTACACAATGGAATATAGTGGGACTACATAGTAAATCAGGATAATTATCGAGGACTAAGCATGAGTATAATTACAATAGAACTTCACTTAGGTAAGTTCGTTTAATTTAGTAATTATACCTAGCCTATGTCTAGCAATGTTCTTCAAATCATTCGATTATGAGACGACTGATATTTATTATTAGGTACTTATCCAATATAGCACTCAAAATAAGTACAATGGAATTGAACCCATTCCCTAAGTCTGTCGAATGCATTTGCAACCACTAGACCAGTCAGGTACCCTGACCTGTGGCCTGCATAACCCGACCCATCTTAATCTATTATTCGTTCTATGAGGGGTCAGGTAATGATAAGTACTGACCGTACACACGGCTACACATCAAGCTATACATTTCCAGTTTGTGCTGATCCCGCATTGTATAGGATTTCCGTACAATGCGAGGTTAGCTTATACTGGAAATGTTTAGCTTGATGTGTAGCCGTGTGTATATATTAATTATTCAAGTAAGTATCTACTTTAGGCCAAAAAACGTGATGTCAAGTCTGTTTTGAAGATGCCAAAAATACGAATTTATTCGCATTTTGGCAAAACAATAAACATATCTACAGAATGCTAAAAATAATAAAGGAAAAACATCTACGGTATCTGTGGGTAATAATAATACAGACGATGATTATAAGTATTTAACGTTTTAATTAGTAGGAATAATTTTCTAATTAGTAAAGCGCGTGACTATAGTTATGAATGACACTATATACCTACTTACCAACATTACGTAATATATATATGTACTATTTATGTTGTCACATCATCTGCAATATGTATGTATACATTTATGCATCATCTGTCATTATAATTGTAGTATATAAGAATGAAATGTGAAAAATAGTTGAGCTCCTAGTGTATAAATATAACCCACAAAATAAATATTTTGCTAACATGCTACCTTGGGTGTTAGGGCGCGTCCCATTATGTCGTGACGATTTATTTATCGTTGGTTTTTTAATCGATTTACAGTTAATCGTGTCGTCCTATATGTGAACATCTCCATTTAAATACACAACCACGGCGCTTTAAACGACACGATAATCTGTCGTCACGACATAGTGGAATCGGGACCTTAGGCTCTTTGTAAACGGTACGGTTTGTTTACGTATATAACGTCGCCGTAAAAAAAACGTGTCTGTCAACAAGCTTCTATAGTGATTCATACAACACTGACGACCGTGCAGTACCTACACACGGCGAATAAACCGTAGTTTTTTACGGCAAGAAAAACGTTTGTGTACAAATGGTGTTATTGTATTTCAGTTTGAAAGGGTGGCTGTAAAATTCTCTCTCACATTTTTTCATATTTACACCTCAATATGATTGAATATAATATACTCAATGAAAAATTACTACTAGGCTAAGAAAGTAGTTTTCATGAAAATATCTGAATTATTACGACACAAAATTGTCTGGCATTTGTCGATGAAATTACATGCATTTTATTCATGCGTATATAAACCTAATATTAAACCGCGTGAGCATAATTCTTTGTGAAATGTAGACTTAATATGTATTTCGTAGAATTATCTGATTCTGAAACTAATTCAGTGCTTAATATTTATTAGTTTATTACATATAATTGTCGTAATACGTTTCTATGCTATGCACATCCAAGCATGAAAATTCTAATTTGTAATGCCCCTGGCAAGAAACTTGCATCGTGTAAATGAGACTTTAGGCGCTTTAAAAGTCTTATATCCAAGAAGAAATGAGTGATTTCAACATGATGTTCAGTCTTTTCATTCTATCTTGCCAGTTATTTAAATAGCAGTGTCATGAGGTCTACAATCCTTTGCATGCTTGAGACAGTCGAGATACACTTTGAAGATGTGGCTACTACTGTTTCTTTCTTTCCATTGAAGCTGTCCAGATGGGCCCCTATTACATTGAAGATCCTTCGTGTCTCAGACGCTAAAGAGTTACGTTCAATCCTGAAGGCCTAGACAAGTGACAATCGCTTTCAAAGCGTTTCGTGTTTCTACAACGACTTGCAACAGGATTGACATTAAGCTTTTCAGGAGCTTACCTCAGTCCCATCCCTTTTGGACGTTTCCATCATCATTATCGCTAGAAAGTCACTTTGTATATGCCTTCTAGAGTGCGTTTCATCAAATAGTTCCTTTGCCGTAATGTTGGCTCCACTGTTGTAGGTCCAATACGCCGCGTCCACGCTACGTAATAAGTCCGTTTTTAAAACATAACAGTGGAGCCAACATTACGGCAAATGATCTATTTGATGAAATGCACTCTAGAGTTCCTATTTTGATTTTTTTTCTTAAATAGAACCGAGAAAACCGTTACAGTAAGTACTATACACCAAAAAGAATACGCTTCCCGTGTCTGTTTCTGAATTTATTTTAGCAATCACACTCACATTCAAACACTGCACAATATCAGAAAGTATATAGGGCTTGACCCCTCATGAGCTGTCTAATAAATAAGGCTATAGTGATAGTGAAGCCAGACTCATGTGCTCATAACGAAAGTATTCAGTACTGCAAGGGGCCGGCGAACGTACCTACGTAGGTACCTTAGTAGGTATGTAGTTTTTGGTAAATGATTCGAGATAATGACTAAGTAAATAATATGTAGGTAGTTATTGACTTAAAGTTTATACAAACTGCTACCTGCACTACTGGTGTAGATTTATTAACTTCGTGGCTCTTAGAAATAAAGATGAAATATCAAATCAAATCAAATCAACTTTATTCGGATTACAAAGATCCATAATGTTAATAATACCTTACAGCTGATGTTAGTAGCCTATGATTATTCTTGTGTTTGAATTTGGAGCATTCTGCACAGAAGATGATCAAGTGAGGTCCATAAGTTTCTCACTTGACCATCCTCGCCATGAAATGCATCAAAATGAAAAATTATAAATTGTCTGACAATATTTTCAGAATGCTGTTGCTACCGGCCCGTGTTATATATTTACATAAAAGCTGTCACTTCGATGAGTGTCGCATATAAAGGCTCTTACATACTGGGGCGTATCGTCGCGCGACGCGAATTTTAACAAAACAATTTCTCACGGCGAGCAATGCGGCGGCTCACGGTGGGCTGGAAATCGGCTTTCATAGACTTATAGACTTAGACTAGACTTCATAGGCTTTCATAGATTTTTTGGTTGCCGATTTGGCGAAAAATATAATGTCGTTTTTTTTTAAAAAATCGTCAAAATATTTTTATTTATTTTTACATGTAAAACGATCCCTTTTCGGCAACTAAAAAATCATAAATAATTAGCACTATGACCACCTCCAAGGATATTACGGTTAAACATGCCATTTAGGAGATAATTCGATTTTTCATACTAGCTTCATACAAATTTTTCGTAAAAAAATTATATTTCCTTCGTTTTTGGGCAGAATTAACTCGGGTGTCATTTTTGTACATAGTAATGACTAATAGAAGCGATATCCAGCATAAAAAAAAGCACTTGCAAATTGAAATCCCTAAGTCTATGGAAGCCGATTTTCAGCCCACCGTGCGGCGTCGCGTCGCGCGACGAATCGCCCCAGTATTTAAGAGCCTTTAACAGTGAAGTCAATTATGTACGTGTTCTTTATCTTTGTTTCTGCAGTGGTCCATTTTGAAATAAGCCTGAATGGTCAATAGGGCAATGCATAGGGTGGGCCCAATGTATAGGTAGATGATCCAAACTTGAAGAGGCTCTATAAATGCGGGTCAGTCACAACTGGTGGGCTTATGGACTGATATACACAATTGAGATAAAAATAACCGATTGTGATTTAAGGGAAGCTTTTATGGGTTCTATTCCTTATTTATTACGAAATATCTAATTGACCGGGATTCTATTCCGAACTGAAGCGCCACAAATGGCAAATCACAACAAAACGCATTGTTCAAAACGGAGCTAATCATCATCTGCCTAGCCTTTTCCCAACTATGTTGGGGTCGGCTTCCAGTATAACCGGATGCAGCTGAAATACCAGTATTTTACATGGAGCGACTGCCTATCTGACCTCCACAACCCAGTATCTGGGTAATACGATACCCCTTGGTAAGACTGGTTATCAGACTTTCGGGCTTCTGACGACCCGTAACGACTGTCAAATATCCACAAATGACAGCCGGGACCAACGGCTTAACGTGCTTTCCGAGGCATGGAGGAGTCTCGGTATGTAAAGATGGTCACCCATCCACGGACCAACCCCGGCAAGCGTAGCTTAACCTGATGGATCGACCCGTGCGGCTGTTATTACGTAGCCACGAGCTCCTCGCAAGCGTAGCTTAACCTGATGGATCGACTCGTGCGGCTGTCATTACGTAGCCACGAGCTCCTCATTGTTCAAAACGGACCTATTATGCGCTATATCGGGTCCATCTTTATTTGTTGGACGAATAGATATGGCTAAATATGAACCGTAAACTCAAACTCAAACTCGAAAGCATTTATTTCAATTAAACCATTTACAGGCACTTTTGAATTGTCAAAGAGTCGGTCAGTTAGTCAGAAGGTTGAAGCTAGCCCATTCCAAATCGTAGATCTCTATAGAGAAAAACGGGCATGGAACTCCAAGGATACTCTTTTAAATATGGGTATAATTATTACGAAATCCTGGGTACAAAATACTGGCGTATTCATTCATATTGCCACCTAGAAATTCATAATCATCACCTTGTTATATTTCTTGTTTTATGGGATTCTTATTCAAAGAGGAGCATGGATTTATTTGTGGTCGGCGTAGTATTTCCGCTTCTTCCATAAATAATATCAGTCTATTCTGTCAGTTGACATCTTAGTATTCACCCCTTAACTATCCCGTTGGTTTCGAGGTCGCAAGCGCTATCGCTGAGCGTCGGGTCCTGAGTTCGATTCCCGGGTCGGGCTAAGTGTTATTGGGTTTTTCCATTAAGAATTTCTTAGTAACAGCCCGGAGTTTGGAAGTTGACGGTGTGATACCCGCGTGCCTCGGAAAGCATGTTAAGTTGTCGGTTGTGGTATGTTGCCGTTTGTCCTGCGCCTGATCTCTCTCCGGTGGTGTCGGATTGCTGTTTCATCGGACTATGAGAGTGAGGGAAGAGAGACTGCACCCGTGTCTGCGCACACACTTGTGCACTAATATCTCCCGCACCGAAGGCTAGTCTCCGTTGAGATTGGCCGCCGTGGCCGAAATACGGCCTAGAGGACTATATTTACCCCTTACCCCATTATAATCTCGCACACAATCCATCCATTGTTTCCATTGAAATCGTCACCATGAGCTTCTTATTTGTCAAATACTAAATCAGCCTGCAACTGACCCACTTCAGGTAAAAGGTTTCCTCTCAAACAGGGATTTTCGAGGGTTAAAACCACGCTGTCTCGGTTTTAGTCGGCGATTTCAGACCAACCCATGGGATTAAATAAACTAATCCCCATTAAAATCTTATTTATTCTACTCCATAGCTGGGCAAATGCCTCATATTTATACCATCAAAACGCATTCTTGTATTTTGATCGTGTCTCTTCCATCCAGTGTAGTGCTAAGTGCATGTACGTGACGGAACAGCTGTGCTCTTATGAGTTTATGTTGTATCGCTGTCAGTGTAACATTTTTGTGCAGTTGTTAAACAATGAATATTACGTCAATGTATTGACGTGTGTGGGAAAGAGATTGTTTGCCTGGTCTTTTAATTGAATACTTGTACCTACCCAAACCTACCCAACTCTAATTTAAGGGCTCCTTCTCTAATATAGATCGCTATAGTTTTACCGAGACCGCTGCATTAGGGTAGTGCAGGCCGCTCTTTCGTCAACGCTCACGGGGCGTCCCGCCGCTCATTTGTCAACGCTGTCTCCCGCCTCGCCGCGAATTCCTAAGGCACAGTACAGTGGTCTCGGTAAAACTATAACCACGCTTGCGTGATGTATATAGGCTAGCGGCTGCGCCTTAATTGCGATAAAATTCTACAATATCCATTACTTCGTATGCTTGTACAGTCTGTATCATCAACACCATGATCAATGTAATAGGTGTTGTCATTGTGGTTGTGATTTCAAGTGAGTAACCTTATATTTAGGGTGAAGGATTCCCCGCGATATGACTTGACATTGCGGGGATTTCTTCACCGGTATAGAAACTTGAGCAATCACAAAACTGGAAACTTGGTTGTAGAAGTACTATACCACAATTTTAGAATTACCTAATAACATTACATCAGACCTGTAATTTCTGGAAGGTCAGGCGAGGATGTATCTACACTACTCCCACGTTGCATCAGTTATGTTTAAATCCCATGTAATAGGGGGCAAGCCTATTAATGCCATCGGTTGTGCACAAATCCAGCGTCCGGAGTCCGGGCTCCTACAGGGGTCTTACTACAAAAACTTAGACACTGTTCAGCGTGTTTGTAATGCCAGTCTAACGTCAAACTCCATACATAATTAATGTCGTGTTAAAAAGGTGTTTAAGCTAAACAACTGCTAAACAACTGATAAACACGGTTTTGTGGTAATAAGGCAAATGTTTAGTAAAAACATAATCTTCCGGCCTATTGCCCAATATTATAGTATCAATCCTAATACGTAATTTCCTGTCCAATTTAACAACAATTAATTTGTAAGTGTAATTAGTAACAATTATAGAGCTTAACACACTATAAACGCTTCCATAACAAGCCGAGAGTTACATAAAGTGTAGAAATGATATCATTAAGTACAGGAGGCTCACCTTACTGAGCGACTTAATCTGACTAATTCTATTGTGGCCTACCATAAGGGGAACGGTAAATAATATAATAAACACGTTTGCTGTTCTGAAATAATGTTTATGTCTTCCATGAATTATAAGTGGTTCATTTATGATGTTGTTTTAACCTGCGAAATGATTTTTTTACTTTAGGGAAAGTCCCATATTTTAAAAACCAGTTTTACCCAAAATGGTTCCTACTGTCTCAAAGCAATTACTGTTTTTTTTTTTAGGATTGCGTCGTTGATCTACCTTGAAGTCTCGTGTTCGGTTCCCAGATTGGGCAGTTATCAGGTTTTTCCATCAGGATTTTTTTGTAGTAGCCCGGACTCTGGGTTTGTGCCCGGGAAGTGGCAATAGGCTCGCCCGTTTTGCATCGGGACTTAAACATAACTGGTGCAATGTGGGTGTAGGTACCTACCTACTTATCACTACTTTTTTTTTTTTTTTTTTTTTTGAGGGTGGGAAATCATCCAATGACTTCTCCCGCTCTGGGCGGAGCGGAAGGGCGTGTCAGACTTTTACTGACTAAAACCCACCCGTGTTCCTTCGTTTGCCTGTTGCCAAGGTCCCGGTATCCCTTTTGGACTTTCCCGCAACCCTGGCAGGCATCGGTCTTATTGGACCCCGTCATTTTTGCTGACATCTCTTTGAGGCGCGCGTGGAACACGACGCGCCATCGACCCGGGCCTGGTCCTTATCGGACGGCGAGCTGCCCGTTGCTCGCCGTCCGCAAGCCCGCGCCTATGGTGGCCGGAAATCCGCCTGGGATTCCCGACGCCCAGGGCGTCTCCAACGGTGGCGGTTAGGGGCGTGAGGGCGCAAACTTTGCCTTTCCCTCACGCGTTCCGCCTCCTCCTTCGCGAGCATTACTGCTTCGCAGAAGGAGGTGACGGCTTCCCATGCCCTCTCGCTCCGTACCATGGCCTGAACCAGGGCCGGACGCGAGAGGTCACCGCCGCCAATCGCCTCCGCGAGGACACGGCGGTGCTCCGCCCAAGCAGGGCACACCTCAACCGTATGCTCCACCGTGTCCTCCGGGCGATCCACACAGTGGTGACACCCGGGCGTTTCCTCCCGCCTAATCCTACACAGGTACCTCCCGAAGCTGCCATGTCCGGTGAGGACCTGCGTCAGGCGGAAGGTGAGGACGCCGTGGCGCCTCTCTATCCACTCCTCAAAGAGGGGACTTATCGCCGCTATTGTGGCGTGCCCAGCACTGGGTTGCGACAATCGCACTCTCCATGCCGCCATGAGATCTTGCCGGAGCTCTGTCCGCTGTGCCGCGATTTCTCGCGGCAGCGGAGTTACACCCCGGCGCTTCACCGCGCACATCTGGGAGTGGCGCGAGGACCTTCGCCTCCAGATCCCATGGCGGTAATCCGGCAAGGAGGCTCGCCGCCTCACGGGAGACCGTGCGGTATCCCCGGGCCAGCCGAATGGCCATGACCCTTTGGGACGCGTTCAACCGGCGTGCTGGCCGCAGCCTAAGGGAACGCGCCCACACCGGTGCCCCGTAAAGGGCCATGGACCGCACGACCCCCGCATAGAGCCTCCGGCAGGAGGCGTTTGGACCCCCTAGATTGGGCAGGAGCCGCCTCAAGGCGGCCCCAGCCCGGTCCAGCCTTGGAGCCAAACGTCGGAAATGCTCCACGAAGTTCCACCGGCTGTCGAGGACGAGTCCCAGTTACTTCATCGTCGACTCGACGCCGATGTGAACCCCTCCTACCGTAATTTGGGAACCCGACGGTGGCGCGTTCCGAGGGCCATGAAAACACATGACCTCGGACTTGTGCAAGGCCACCTCGAGTCCCAACTGCCGGATTCTGTCTACGATTGTCGCAACCCAGCGTGTCGCTAGATCGGCCGCCGCCTGGTGCGACCTCCCCTGCGCCAGGACCAGCGTGTCGTCAGCGTAGCAAACCACGCTGACGTCGCTAGGGAGGTCGGCGCGCAGCACCCAGTCGTATCCGATGTCCCACAGATGCGGCCCCAGGACCGATCCCTGTGGGACACCGCACGACATCTCTCGCCGGTTCCACATTCCCTGGTGACCGGGGTAGATGACGGCCCTGTCCGTCAAATAGGCCTCGACCACACGACAGAGGTAGGTCGGCACCCGGTGGTACCGGAGTAGGGAGGCCCCTTATGCAACTCCAGGGCAGGGTGTTGAAGGCGTTGGCGATGTCTAGTGACACCGCCAAGACGACCCCGCCCCGGGCCACAGCATCCCCCGTCGTGAGGGCCCGTACACGCATGATGGCGTCCACCGTAGAGCGCCCTCTGCGGAAACCAAACTGGCTCTCCGCCAAATCCGGCCCCACCCGCACCAGCCGCCCGACGAGGCGGTTTGCAATTACTCTTTCAAAGAGCTTGCCCACCTCGTCGAGCAGCACGATGGGCCGATAAGCGGACGGAGAGTCCGCAGGGCGCCCCGGCTTCTTAATGAGGACCAGTTTCCCCGTCTTCCAACGAAGTGGGAACTGGCCCCTCTCCATGCATGCGCATAGGAGACCTCTTAGTCGAGGCCCGAGAGCCTCCATGGCCAGGACCCAGGCCTTCCCAGGAAGGCCGTCGGGTCCTGGGGCGGTATTCTTGGCATTGCCTTCGTACCGCCACTCTCATTTCTACCTCGGTCACCTCCGGAGCATCGTCGTCGTCGTCGTCGGCGGTGTGGTCCGCATCGAGCACCGCAGTAGGCGGAGCCATGAGCGGGGAGGTATGTTCCCCTCTCGAAGGGAACAGAGCGCTCACCACGTCCTCCACAAGCTGAGGCCGGAGACTCTGCGTCAGCGGGGGAGCCCATGGGCGGAGTTTCTCCCGCACCATTTTGTATGGGCGTCCCCACGGGTCTCTGTTCAGAGTCTCCAGCGTCTCCTCCCGGGCCAGTGCCCTGGCCCGCAGGATCTCCTCCTGGAGGGCGGTCTTCGCCGCTCTGTACCCCTCGTACAGCTCCGCCTGAATGGCTTCCGTATCCGGAGGGAGGATACGGAGCCTGCGGTGCCTGGTGTACTGGCGTCGCGCAGCAACGCACGCCTGGCGCAGCGCTGTCAGCTCCTGCGACCACCAGCTCACCTGGCGCGAAGCACGTCCTGGCTGGACCCGGGGCATTGCCACGTCACAAATATTGGACATGGCCTCCCGGAACCACTCCGCCTCGTCGTTGATGTCGGCAGGCCTGTCCGGTGATGACACCCAGGCCTGCACGATCGAGGCTTCCAGGAGAAGCTCCCGGTCCAGCTGCTTCAGCGCCCAACGCGGACCACCCGGGGCCTGTCGGACCGGCGCGCTCGAGGTCTGGGCGGAGACGTCGAACCGGATATACCGGTGATCGGAGTACGTCTCCACCCCCTCCATGACGCGCCAGTCAATGACACGCGGCGACAGAGCGGGGCTGGCGAACGAGATGTCCACCACTGATTCACCCCGCATCCGCACACACGTGGGGACGGAACCCCGGTTTAGGACGACCAGGCCTGTCTCCAGAGCCCAGTCCTCCACCATCCTGCCCCGTGTGTCCGTAAGCCGGGAACCCCAAGCCATATTCTTGGCATTGAAGTCCCCCAGTACGAGCACGGGGAGGGAACGGAACCCGACGACGACGACTTTCAACTCCGCAAGGGAGTTGTGGAACTCGGCGAGAGTTCGGTTCGGGGAGAAGTACACCCCTACCACGACAAACTCCCCGAACCGTGCTGCCACGCAACCCCGTCCTCTTTTGACAGCCTCGAGGGACGGGGTACCGGCGGCGGCCGACGAAATAAGGGTCACTGAGCCGCTCAGGTCCTCCACCCAGTCATCCCTGGGCGGGACAAAGTACGGCTCAGCGACCACAGCGATATTGATCGACCACTGCGCCATGCTCTGGAGCAACAGATCCTGAGCGGCGGCGCAGTGGTTGATGTTCGCCTGGAGGAGGCGAAATGGGGCCGTTATTGGCACTCCATTTCATCCCCCTCCCGAGACCCATGTGAGGGCCCTGCCGCAGCAGCAGCTGCAGCGGTGACGACGCCGGTGGTGGAAGCGGCAGCGGCGGTGGCAGTGGCGGCGACTGCGGCGGTGACGACGGTGGTGGCGGTGACGGTGGCGAAGGGCTTTCCCCTGCCCCTGGCTTTGGCGGGGGGAACGCAGGCCCTACCCCCAATCCGGTGGTCGGCCGGCTTGCCCGCGGCCGCACATGCGACGCAGTGCGGCGTGGCCTTACATGCGCCGGCCTTGTGACCGGGCTGACCGCAGCGGTAGCAGGCATCGCTGCGGTCAACCTCGGAGGTGCATTTAGCTCCCACGTGGTCACCCACATGGCAGCGGAAGCACCTCCGAGGTCTGGGTTCCAGCAGTTTGACCTGCGCTGAAACCCAGCCCACCAAGAGCCTTTGGCCCTCCCCGGCTATTTTCTTGGCCGCCGCGACGGGGCAGCTCACCGTAACGGCTTGCATACCCCTGGAGTCGGGACCGATGGTGCCCGCCTTAACCTGCTCGGCAGAGCACCCCCCGGTTCCAACTACGGCGGCCACCACCTGTGCCTGCGTCACAGAGTCGTCCAGGCCCTGGATGCGCATTTCGGCGCACTTAGTGGGCCTGGACACTCGGGCCTCATCCGCGTTCAAGGACGCCCTGAGCTTTTCAGCCAGGGCGTCAGCGGCCGAGCCACCAGCCGGACCTGGGAACTCCAGCATCCGGGCCCCAGTGGCAGCGATCCTCAGTCGGATGCCACCGGCGGCGTCGAGCTCCCCTAGGTCCACCACCTCCGCCACTTTGGCAAAGACGTCCTTATAGGACACGCCCTTCTCTGCCGCTTCCGGCTGTAGTGTAACCACTACAGCTGCGGACTTCGGGGCGTGGAGCCTAGCTGCGACGCTTCGCTCCTTGTGCCGCTGCCGCCTGGCCTTTTTCTTCTTGGCCGCCCTTGCCTTCTTGCCCGCCCTCCTCTTCTCCCCGGCCACTTGCCATTCAGCATCGACCGGGGGATGTATAAGAGGTGCGGGTGCCGTCTGAGGTGGGGGCGGTCGTTTTACCACCGGGACCACCGGGGCCAGGGCCAGAGCTGGGGCTCGAGCCCGAGCCGGGGCCGGGGCCGGGGCCCGAGCCGGGGCCGGAGCCGGGGCCCGAGACGGGGCCGGAGCCGGGGCCCGAGCAACCTGCTTAGCCGCCCCGCCCTTTTTTGCCGCCCCGCCCTTGTTCTGCCCCGCCGAGGCAGATGCAGCGGCAGCGGCATATGACGCCCGCTGGCCGGGGGCCGGCTGACTTGCCGCTAACGGGGGGCGCAGGACGATGGCCTCCAGGGCGGAGAATCGTCTCCGCATTTCGGCCATCTCCTGCCGCACGAGGATTAAGACCCGGTCCTCGGCAGCAGCAGGCACGGGCCCTCCCTGCCCGTGCTGCTCCCCCCTCTGCGGTACCTCCTGGGGGCCGGCTCCTCGGAGCAAGGCCAGGTCCGCTCGGAGCTCCGCGTTCTCCATTCGGAGAAGCTCCATTGCGGCCGTCAGTCGTGCGACCTCCGCCCGCATCTCGGAAACTCCGTCCGACGGAGTCCCTCTATAGGAGGCCTCCGCTGCCGCCATACTTATCACTACTACCGAACCATTCGGGAAATACGAGTGTGATGTCATATCATTTTTTTTTCTGCAATGAAAGTAATAGAATATGTAAAACAACATAGCAATAGTAAAAAGTAACACGTTGAGGTAGCCAAACTTTGTAAGAGCGGCCCTGAGGGCATAGACAAGTGACAATCGCTTCGAAAGCGTTTAGTATTTCTACAACGACTTTTAACAGGATTTATTTATTTAAACTTTTCGCACTCAAAAAAGAGGTACAAAGGCGGACTTAATGCCTTAGGCATTCTTCATTCAGGATTGACGTATGCTTTTCGATAGCATAAGTCAGTACATACATTTTTGCCTTTTCCATCATCGTTAGCACTGATACAAAGTCACCTGGTCTAGGGCTTTAGTTATTCTTATCAGTCGGTCTTGTTGATAAATTAATTACATACGTCGTTAATTTAATACCTACTTAGCATCTAGCAATAACAATGCATACGTACAAACAGCTGTGAACTTGCTCTTTAGTTGTAAAATTGTCCATTCACTCGATAGCATACACTATACATAGGTGCCTATAGTGTACCTATAAGCGTGCGTAAATTCTACGTCATTATTATAATTTATATTGGCAATAGCATGCCAATTGATTATGTTAAAATATTACTAGTAAACAATCTTGTATATCAGAGAATACAATCTCAACCTAACATAGTTGGGAACGTAGATGGTTTAAGTACAAAATCTTCAAAAAACTCGCCCAAAATGCTGATGATAAAATTCAATTATAACTTTTCAATCAATCAATACCTATAATGAGCATCATAGATAGATACATAATACAGGTCTAAAATCTTTATTAATAATTTTATTCTAATTCTATCAAATTGTCTAATTTCAATTCCATTTATCTGAAAGACCTTCCCTTCTGAGATCTTTTCCTTGGTCTAGTGCACGCAAGAGCTTCTGCTGTGCATGAGGTCCCAGGTCCCATGGGTTCGATTCCCAGATCAAGCAAAGTGTTATTGTGTTTTCCCATAGTAATAACTCCGTAGCAGCACGGATTTTGCCTTTGTGCCGGGTTGATAGCAATAGGTCAGCCCCCTATTACTTAGGACTTAAAACATAATTGGCGGTGGGTTAACTGTACATACATCTCTGCTTACCCCTTCAGGGTATACAGGCGTGATGTTATATAAAGTTATCTGGTCGATTGCGCCAATCTCGACTCTGAAACAAATGCGTATAAGTATTACTGTTTTAGTTCTTTGTGACATAGGTAACAAAAAATGATTACATTTTTTTTTTTTGCCAAGGGTAACGACATAACATTATCTTATAGTATGAGCCTGGGGACCTTAATATCTTACACACGAATATTACACATTCCAGCGTTTTTCATAACAGTTGAACCCCAGTCTAGTTCAGTCAAAATTAGATTCTGTGAGCGCGCAAAACTTTTCCTAATAATATGATTGAAACCAAGTTTCATCTTCTTTGGCGATTGAAAAGAAACTATTTCTGACATATTATATTCTATTCTTGGAAAATGTAAGTAGCAAATTGAAGTTTGCAAATTGTGGGTAGGTATGTAATGTTTCGATATAGATGGATGGACTGTGAGACAGATGATATGGCTAGGAAGGGGGTGACTACCGACATGACGACTAAGAGAGAAGTATGGAAGAAAAACACATTGCATCGACCACAAATAAATTGGTATGGAGTCTGATGGTGATGAATAATAATAATATGGCAATGAACTCCACCTAACTTTTATTCATGTTAATTTTTCAGGATTGCATTATTATGTCCAATAAAGTAATTCCTAAAATAAATGGTTTTAATGATAAACTTGTAGTTCAAACGGGTTCAAGGTTGATTTTCTTTTCTTTTTTTATTCTGCAATGTTAGCTTAAAGCGTGTATTCACGAGACGACAAATGTCTCAAACGTGATTTGTTTGAAACATTGCGAGAAGTCGCGAGAGTAAACTGATTTGGTTACAGCAAAAAGTAAGACTCGGCGCAAACGAGCCACCGACCACAACCACCGGTGGCTGTCGCCTCTTGCTGCGGTGTTAAGTACTTCTGTAGCAAGTAGACGCCACCGGTCATACGTGTGCAACAAATCCATACAAAACGTATGAAAATGCATGTGAACTGCTTGTCGTTGGGTGCTGTGGTCGGTGACTCGTTTGCGTTGAGCCTAAAGTATGTTATGAAGTGCACATTACCAGCCGCATCAAGCCGCAGCGCATCGCAATTCCCGCCCATCTGTAGTGTGCTAAGCTCCATTAAAAACATACAAAAGTGATGCAGGATAAAGGCTGACGCGCGTCAGCCTTTACTATTTATTGAAATAATATAAAAACTTTGTAGTTGGTATTTTTTTTTTGTAAAAAGTTTTTATTTTTCACTTTTTAGTTGTGGTACCTACCCCACATAAATTTGAATACCACCTGCTATGTATATAACAGTGACGGAGTCAAATAATTTGTCGTCTACAAAGACTAAGTGGGAAAATACGTAATTATTGAAGCTAACTCAAAAACTTCTCAAGCAAAGTTAATAAAATTTATATGGGACCACTTAGGAAGCGTGACCTACCAAACAAAAGAAGAATCAATAAAAAACATACAGACGAATTAAGAACCTCCTCCTTTTTGAAGAAGTCGGTTAAAAACGAGCCTATTTATTGTCCAGGGCAAATGCTTGCCAGGGTTGCGGGAAATTCCGAAAGGGATACCGGGACCTTGGCAACAGGCAACTGAAGGAACACGGGTGGGTTTTAGTCAGTAAAAGTCTGACACGCCCGTCCGCTCCGCCCAGAGCAGGAGAAGTCATAAAAAAGGGCAAATGCCGAGAATGCAGAATATATAAAAAGCGAGAGGGGTCATGGGACGGATGGACCATACTTCATTTCGCTTTTGCAAACTTTAATTACGGAACAAAAGTGTCATGACGGTCAAATTGTTACACTTTTTCGGTCGAGCTCTCATTCGCCAAGTGTGCAGAGTTTATCGTGCGATAAGGAACTTCGTTCCAAAAGTTAATCCTATTTCAAACTAAAGATTCACAAACTTACTTGCTTACGCCAGTACTATACGATACTTATTGCGCTTCGTTAGCTAACCAAGTGAGCGAACAGCTAATTGAGTTGGGCTTTAGAGCAAAGATTTAGATAAATTGTTGCAACAATCTTGATGTATGTATACTGCACAATCGACTTTGTAGTAAGTACTCGTAGTTTTATTTAGGTTACTTCTGAGAGCTTTACAGTACATCATTGAAGTTTTTCAATTAGAGTTCACAGGAGCTGGGTAAAGGCCTGGGCTGATGAGCGACTCGTCGTGAGTTCAAACCCCCTACAAATTGTAGAATTGACGTATCGTGGTACTGTCATAAATGACAGTTTTGGCTTTTTTAGAGGAACACTAGGAAAGATTTTTGTTATCATACATAATTATAAAACAAAGTCCTCCGCCGCGTCTGTCTGTCTGTCTGTTCGCGATAAATTCAAAAACTACAGCACCGATTTTCATGCTGTTTTCACCAACGGATAGAGTGTTTCTCGAGGAAGTTTTTAGTATATAATAACAGACATCCACGCGGGCGAAGCCGCGGGCATCAGCTAGTAATATTATAAATGTGTTTGTTTGTTTATTACGCTATCACGCTTAAACGGCTGAGCGGATTTGGATGAAATTTGGCACATGGGTAGACCATGACCTGGAATAGGACATAGAATACATTTTGTCCCGATATTCCCACGGGATCGAGACTTACGCGGGTGAAACCGCGGGGCGCAGCTTCTAAAATATTTTATGTACAATTTGAACTTGAATTTTAATTTGCCCTGAAACAACTTTTCGTCGGTAGTAAATGTCTTTTCTGAACAAGACAAGACAAAGGCTAACGCGGCCCTGATTGATGTAATTATCTTCGTGAACTTTCAATCAACCAATTTGAATTTAGATCAATCAATAATTTGCGAAGTGTTCTTAATTATAGTTCGTTCAAAAGAACAAAGTTTTTGAGCCGATTATATTTTGACGAGTCTACTTTTCGTACAAATTTTAGAAGTACGTGTAAATTGTTTCATTACCACTGCTCTCAATACGGTGTAGGAAAACATAGTGAGGAAACATGTCTTAGAACCAAACAATCGAAGATATTTGACATCTACTAACCCACCCTTGACTTCTCCCGCTCTGGGCGAAGCGGAAGGGCGTGTCAGACTTTTACTGACTAAAACCCACCCGTGTTCTTTCAGTTGCCTGTTGCCAAGGTCCCGGTATCTCTTTCGGACTTTTCCGCAACCCTGGCAGGCATCGGTCCTAGCGGACCCCGCTAATTGTGCTGACATCTCTTTGAGGCGCGCGTGGAACACGACGCGCCATCGACCCTGGCCTGGTCCTTATCGGACGGGGAGCTGCCCGTTGCTCGCCGTCCGCAAGCTCGCGCCTGTGGTGACAGACAGACAGACAGACAGATAAAACGTTTATTTGATGCACACAAAAGACAGCACAACATACAAAGACAAAGTTAGACAATTTACAAAAAAAAAATAGAAACAATAAAAGAAAACTAAACTAGACACAGTGATGACAGTGGTGGCCGGGAATCCGGCTGGGATTCCCGACGCCCAGGGCGTCTCCAACGGCGGCGGTTAGGGGCGTGAGGGCGCAAACTTTGCCTTTCCCTTACGCGTTCCGCCTTCTTCTTCGCGAGCATTACTGCTTCGCAGAAGGAGGTGACGGCTTCCCATGCCCTCTCGCTCCGTACCATGGCCTGGACCAGGGCCGGACGTGAGAGGTCATTGCCGCCAATCGCCTCCACGAGGTCACGGCGGTGCTCCGCCCAAGCAGGGCATACCTCCACCGTATGCTCCACCGTGGTGACACCCGGGCGTTTCCTCCCGCCTAATCCTACACAGGAACCTCCCGAAGCTGCCATGTCCGGTGAGGACCTGTGTCAGGCGGAAGGTGAGGACGCCGTGGCGCCTCTCTAGCCACTCCTCAAAGAGGGGACTTATCGCAGCAATTGTGGCGTGCCCATACTATCCCACCCTGGGTCCGCAAGATGGATTTTGATCCACTCCCTCTCACAGAAAAATCACAGAGAGGCATTCTGTGTCCCAGTAGTGGGGAAATAATAGGCTGATTATTATGCTTAAGGATGGCAATGCACGTGTAATGGCGGTGGAATTGCTGAAGTCTATAGGCGGCGGTAATAATATACCATCCCAGTGTGCGTTCGCGCAGCGGAATGTTGTTGAATTTAAAGATATTAATTATGCAGATATTTAGTGTATGACGTCGTATAATTGTGTATGGTAAAAAAAAAATTGTGTACGCAGCCATTGTGGAGAAATTCACCAAAAACTGATTCCGCTGGGCGAACGTTGTCCTGGCGGAACTTATTTTAATCCATAGACTTTAGAAGAAAAGAGGTGTGTCCAAAAATTAGTGTGTATTTGTGTGTAATTGTGTATGTATGAATAAAATGAGTGCATGCATAAACTTCGGAGAAATTCAAGTTTCCGCTACGCGAACGTTTGGCCATTAGCTAGTTTTCATATAAAGCGCTTACATAGAGAGCTGTAGATTTTTACATACGTTGTTTTGAATTTGTTTATATTTGTTTAAAAAACAGATTTAGAAAAAATCGTAGGGCTTAAAAGATAAAAATATAAACGTAAAATACACTTAATAGGTCTTAGTTCTTAAAGTATGCACTTTGGGGTCTAGATTTTCACGTTTATACAAACCTTGTAAGTATCTGAAACATGTTGCCAAGTATCAATGATGTTCCGTTAGTAATTAAAGAGTTAAAGGACAATTTTACCATGAATAGATCACTGTTTACAAAACAGTCAAATATCACGACGTTCTAAAGGAATTGCATGGTAAAATGTATGCCAAAAATTAGTTTATTCATTCAACTATTCACATGCAAAATTTCATGTCATTAAATTTAGTAATTAAAGAAATCAATTAAAATACTGACGAAGCATCGAAAACCTACATAACCCGACCAAGTTCGGATAGCTACAAAAAAGCGTCCATGCAATATATTTAGGTAACATCCCAAAATTTACCGTATAATACCGGTATTGAATTGGTATAGGTGATAACACAATTGTTGTTTCGATATAATTTAAAGGTCATTTATTTTTGTACACCAAATTTTTGTTCAATTGTTCTGATTTTTCAGCTCCAGAATTGACTGGAATAATTCCGGAGTTCCGATAGGTATTCACATTTTTTAAAAGTTAATATTTTGATTTAATTATATTCTTGTGAACGCACGTAATTTAACGTCTGTGGAATATTCCACAAACTGCTAGTCGAACAGGACGCGCGCGGCTTCCCGCTTGAAACGGTACTTCCATCCTTGAAGAAAAGAGAGGGCAATAATATGTTTTCATTGGCCGCGGCCCGCGCGTATTCGTTTTTGCTGTTGAACTTGAACCTGATTTTGTTTTTTATCCCCAGTCACAAACAAATGTGCAGTCAAGGACAATGTGCGTATGCGCTGTTGTTTTGCTATGCATCGCCAATTCTCGATAATAATAATATTGACAAAGTGTGTTATTAATGTTATAATATAAAAAAAACGGGACTAAACTAAATTTTTGAACAAAAGAATCAAAAGGTGGACTTTGTGACATAGCATAAATGGAGAGAATTGTATTCTTATCGAATTGGAGTGCCCTTTTAACTTCGTGTCGTATACGCCTCAAAGTACTTAATTTCGGAAATGTTGGAGGTTCACATGGATCATTTATGCCTATAATTTTGTCTGCCATCTTGGCTCTAACTGCTAATGCCTTATTATGTTTTAACATTACTGCTAATTTTTGTTTTCTTACAGAATTAAGTTTATTCTTTATAGTCGAATCATGGACAAAATCTTTTTTATATCGGCTTAGCAAACAAGTAACATCTATGAAATTACTAGTTATTGGATCAATAGTGACTAAAATATTTGCTCCACATTGGGTACATTTGCCATCACATTTGATATTATTTAGCTTTAAATTTGAAGGAACGTAATTGCTTTTAAATGAAAAAGTGCATTGAATATCCGTTTTTGCCCATATGTGGTCTTGTAGCTCATTCGTCCAATTATTTTTTAACAACTTGTGATTTGTTGGTTCTATATTTCTGTACTCATAATAATCCATTAGAAATTTTACTTGAACTTCATCAGATTCGTCTGTAATATCAACATTGTTTTCATCAGAATCATCAAAATAATGTTTACTGGTGGGTATGTTTTCACAGTGGTCAAAAAAATAATTATAATGGCGTTTAATTGACAATTGTATGGCAGGTTTCTTCATGTGGTAATTAAATAATTCAGCTAACTGCTTTTGTATACTGTCATACACTTCATGGCTAACAGGAGGAACAGATTTAACAAACGTGTCTTTATGTATTCGTACTACTACTTTCATATTATTTAACGGTATAGTACTTTTTCTGCCGGCCATTTTAAATTTTTCCTCCCGTCGGCGTCGGTAGCGCCGCGCAATGCGTTGGATCAATTGGTTTGGTTTGTAGAATTAGGTCGTTGAGGTGTTCGCTTCTAGTGAGATTAAGACGCCATTATAATCTGAAACATTAATAAAAAGTATACATTTACATAGGTACATGGATTACTACATAAAGATAATGAAAAATTGTGATACTTTATTAGTTGCTTTCCTTTTAAGGGGAGTATGTCTTAGTGATATAGAATCATATGCATAATTAATTATTGAAAAACAGCCGTTATTGCCATCTCTACACATAACCCCACAAAAAGAAAGGCAATAATAAACATCTGCCTTATACGTATATGTATTTTGCATATTGGTAATAAATATAAGGTGATTATTCAATAACAATATTTATTTTCAACATTTCGTTACAATCTAGTCGGTCGTTTAGTTAATTCAGTAGTTATTCTGTAATTTTCTATTCAGTAGTTTGTCTTTAACCAGGAAAAACATCTACTTGGTTACGATTTTATTATAATATATTACTACTATTACTATTATACTTTAAGGTACACACCAAAATAATACATAAATTTTACAATAAAAAAATATAATGTACAAAGGCGAGCTTAACTCATTAATGAGTTCTCTGACAGCAAACCTAGAGCGAAAGAGAGATAGTTCTTAACAGGACAGAAAACAAGTGTACATAGTAAGAAAGGGGGGAAAAAAAAAGATAAACTACTCTAATTATAATATTATAGGTACCTACATAAAATAAACTACAGATAGAAACTAAACAAATAACAAATACATAAACATAATATATACTCAAATGATACATACTTATAAATATATACTTAAACTACAGTTTATATTGACAAAAAATGTTCCAAAACTACCAACGAAGGGCTATCGCGTAACGAATGAGTGAGTTCCACAGACGCACAGCACGAACAGTGAAAAAGCCATTATAATATGTCTAGTATAATTTATTATTATGAATTTAAATTCTAAATAGAATTAGATCAATCTGTAGATATTAACTTGGGTTTATGGTGTCTGTCCAATGTTAACGTAACACAATTATTATAATTTATATGCCTCATAAACTACGTAAATGAATAAGTGTATAGTTATTAATTTATTATAAAATCTTACCTTATATCTGTGATCAGCTTCTCACTATCACTGACTCAATATTCCTACTACATAATTATGTTAAGCTTCACTGTTACACTATAACATTAATAACACACTTTGTCAATATTATTATTATCGAGAATTGGCGATGCATAGCAAAACAACAGCGCATACGCACATTGTCCTTGACTGCACATTTGTTTGTGACTGGGGATAAAAAACAAAATCAGGTTCAAGTTCAACAGCAAAAACGAATACGCGCGGGCCGCGGCCAATGAAAACATATTATTGCCCTCTCTTTTCTTCAAGGATGGAAGTACCGTTTCAAGCGGGAAGCCGCGCGCGTCCTGTTCGACTAGCAGTTTGTGGAATATTCCACAGACGTTAAATTACGTGCGTTCACAAGAATATAATTAAATCAAAATATTAACTTTTAAAAAATGTGAATACCTATCGGAACTCCGGAATTATTCCAGTCAATTCTGGAGCTGAAAAATCAGAACAATTGAACAAAAATTTGGTGTACAAAAATAAATGACCTTTAAATTATATCGAAACAACAATTGTGTTATCACCTATACCAATTCAATACCGGTATTATACGGTAAATTTTGGGATGTTACCTAAATATATTGCATGGACGCTTTTTTGTAGCTATCCGAACTTGGTCGGGTTATGTAGGTTTTCGATGCTTCGTCAGTATTTTAATTGATTTCTTTAATTACTAAATTTAATGACATGAAATTTTGCATGTGAATAGTTGAATGAATAAACTAATTTTTGGCATACATTTTACCATGCAATTCCTTTAGAACGTCGTGATATTTGACTGTTTTGTAAACAGTGATCTATTCATGGTAAAATTGTCCTTTAACTCTTTAATTACTAACGGAACATCATTGATACTTGGCAACATGTTTCAGATACTTACAAGGTTTGTATAAACGTGAAAATCTAGACCCCAAAGTGCATACTTTAAGAACTAAGACCTATTAAGTGTATTTTACGTTTATATTTTTATCTTTTAAGCCCTACGATTTTTTCTAAATCTGTTTTTTAAACAAATATAAACAAATTCAAAACAACGTATGTAAAAATCTACAGCTCTCTATGTAAGCGCTTTATATGAAAACTAGCTAATGGCCAAACGTTCGCGTAGCGGAAACTTGAATTTCTCCGAAGTTTATGCATGCACTCATTTTATTCATACATACACAATTACACACAAATACACACTAATTTTTGGACACACCTCTTTTCTTCTAAAGTCTATGGATTAAAATAAGTTCCGCCAGGACAACGTTCGCCCAGCGGAATCAGTTTTTGGTGAATTTCTCCACAATGGCTGCGTACACAATTTTTTTTTTACCATACACAATTATACGACGTCATACACTAAATATCTACATAATTAATATCTTTAAATTCAACAACATTCCGCTGCGCGAACGCACACACCATCCCAAGCTCCGATTAATCTAATATTTCCCAATAGCATATCGACCGATGATTATATTATAATACCATTTTCGAGAAGGAACGCAGCAGATGGCGTTCTGTAGTCTCTGCCAAACCCATGTGAAGACGGCGTGAGTTTATGTATAATTTTCGAATAGGTACAACTAATATAATTCTAATGAATGATCATATTAAGTGGTCTAGTGTAGTGAAAATGCAATAAAATGGGTTGAAAATATTCGAAAAAATTAAGATTTAAATCAATATGGCAGACGCAAGACTGAGGGGTTCTTTTCGCAGACAGTACGTGGGTGTAAAGTCTGATGTTATTTTTAACTTAGTTTAAAAATAAGAGGCGAATGAAATGTATTTTCACGTTAAAGAAAGTGCACGTTGTACTCACGAAATTAGTATTCTGAGAATCCGAACGCAAACCAAAGTTAAAAAGTTCGTATGAGAGCTTTTTCTCATTTATTGTGCTTTTATATAAAACTAGCAGATTCCCGTGGCTTCGCCCGCGTAGATGCGGTTATTATATACTAAAACCTTACTCAAGATCCACTCTATCCATTAGTGAAAATAGCATGAAAATCGGTGCAGTAGTTTTTGAGTGTATCGCGTACAGAACGACAGACAGACGCGGCGGAGGACTTTGTTTTATAACATGTATAAGGATATTACGTGGCGAGATCGCCAGTTGAAAGTGAAATACTAGCAACAGCAGCAATCTCGTCCCCAATATCAAAATGTTTGTATCACGATTTTTTCCGCATAGTTCAGCATTGCCCCTCAAAGAAGATGCGAATGAGAAGATGAGATTGAGACGAAGAAGATGAGATTGAAATCAGGTGATCTGCCTAGCCTTTTCCCAACACAACTATTTTTTGGTCGGGTTCCAGTCTAACCGGATGCAGCTGAATGCCAGTATTTTACATGGAGCGACTACCTGTCTGACCTCCGCAACCTAGTTTAGTACAACGTAACACGATAGCCCTTGGTAAGACTAGTAGTCAGACTTTCGGGCTTCTAACTAACCGTAACGACTGTCAAAGATCTACGAATGACAGCCGGGATCAAGGCACAGAGGGGTCTCGATATGCAATAGATGGTCACCCATCCACAAACCGACTGAGGCAACGTGGCTCAACCTCCGATCGACCCGCGCGGCTGTAAAAATACCACGAGAAATTAGGTATCTCGAATTTATGCCTATACGTCACTCAAATTAACATCCCATATTATTAGGACGTACCAGGAATCCGGAAAAGTTCATCAAGGTCACGAGCTGTTTATCTTATTATTAATTTATTATTATTACCTATCGGCTAGCGTCTGGTTATTATTATAACTGGTGCGACTTGATCGATTTTGATAGCTTGGAGACTGATGAGTTTCGTCTGTCGTATATTTAGATACGGAAATAGATCGTGCCGTGAAAGATCTTTTCAACATGAGCTTTGCACTGTATAAGTATCTATGCTTATATCATAGAGAATGGCATCGCTAGCGGCACCGTCAAAAGCCGGCAGTAATTTCAAAATTTGTGGCTCCGAATGTGCGTTAACCGCCTTCAAAGCTGTCAGTTTATGAACAATTACACGATTACATGCTTGGTTTGTATGGAAAGTGTTGGCAGTGCCGCCTCTAGTCTCGTCTTTGAGCAAGGCTCGGAACCAGTTTGTAAAATACCGGTTAATACCGGTTTATTTTAGAGAACTTTATTTTAACCTAAATTAACCGGTTTATTTGATGAGCAGCATGTCGGTTAAAACGGCCCGTTTGGGCCCGCGGGCCCAGTGCGTGTTGGTAGATGACACATGTCTTCGAATTATTTGGTTCTAAGACATACCGGTTTGCTCACGTAGTTTTCCTTTACCGTTTTGGGAGCAGTGATGAAATAATTTACACAAAGTAAAGTGCGAACCTACGACCTACAAGTCGTAAGTCACGGCCGATACCACTGGGCCACCACTGCTCTCACAACAGTTCACATATAAACCAATAATAATAATTACTCGACTACGGCGAAAAAAAAGGAGGGTTATGATTTTGACTGGTATGTATGTATATATGTTCATCCGATCCCTCTTATCTTCTAAACTACTAATCACAATTTGACATAAATGAGGTATCGTTGGAAGCGTCTTGATCGTCCGCATGTTATAGGTTATGTGACGTCACATTAAATTAAAAATGGCGCCCTCCAGAGGACATAAAGACGGGAATTTAAAAAAAAAATGGTCTTGTCGTACCATGTTGGGTATCAAATGAAAGGGCTTAATGAGCACATTTCAAAAATATATGTATTATATACTCCGGAGTCACACGTGTTAGGGCATAAATCGAACAGATTACGTGTGACTACGGATTTTTAATTTGTCTGCCTGTGGTGTCTTGTTTATACCTTTTTAGTCGTAGTTGGGTTTTAGTTTTTATTACTTTATTTTTTTCTTTATGATGAAACAGTGGAATAGCAATAATAAGCGGATAACATGCGCCGTGTATTATACGGGAGTATGAATGTGAATAATTATCATGATTTATTGAAAGCAAAATGTGTATTTTCAGTGCGGGCCACGAATAGATTTCCCTGGTTTTCCGACAGAAGATTTTGTGAATTCGACGTCGATTTTGTTGGCTCGTTGGGATTTTTTGTATGAATTAACAAATTATAGATGAAATGAAATGAAATTGTTTATTCTGTAAATAGTATGGACTTTAATTACATTATAATACAGAGGTGTTACTATTTTAAATAAAATATACAATCTAATACAAAGGGAAAAAATTATATATAAAGAAAGGAATATTATATATATATATATATATACATATATTTCTGTAAATAGGATATCAGAATCACGTTTAGAAGTTATATTAAGAAAAAACGACCTAAGTCGTATACGATGTGTAACATCTGATTGAATGAAAGTATTAATCTCTTGGAAAATGGGTTGGTACCATCTGACAGTCAACTCCAGCACGGCGCCCGCTCATTGGTCAAATCAAAAAAGCGCGCGCTTCCCCGGCGTCCTGTTACACACTTCCGTCCCTTTTGACTTAATCACTCCCACAGATTGCAGGAAACCGAGAGGAAAGATGTTACGTATAAAAAAAAAAGCTAGATGGAGGCGACATTTCTTATCTGACTGCCCCTGAGAAGAAATGGTGAAACATTCAGGTTTTAGGATGAAACATGATGCTAAGCAGCAAAGTCAATATGACCTCTCATAGGCTACATTGACCTGCCCATGCAAGTCCCGTAGAAATCGGTCCAGCCGTTTTGGAGATTAGCCAGAACAAACAGATAGACAGATAGACAGATTTTTTTTGTTATAAGTACCGTAGCTGCTTTCATAATTATGCATTTAGAAAAATACTGTTATTTTGATATTACAAATAGACCCTTTAATTTTATTTATTTGTATGTAGAATATATTTTAAGTACAGATAGATATTAAATAGAAAATGAGACATATTATTTCGACATTTTCTCCGTTTATTTGGAAGCGACTCGCGTCTCAGAGATCCGGTTAAACACCAGTAGTGTTGGCTTTAAACAAACATCCTTGTCCAGTTTACAAACAATTCAAACAACTATTCTAAACAATTGAATTGTTGTTGGAAGTCGCGTGTGTTATCGTTTCTATTAAGTATTCTTCTTTATTAATTCCATGGCTTTTTGCCAGAGCTTTGGATGAAGTAACAAGTCGTGATTTCTGTCTTGAAGGACTACGGCGAAGAAAAACGGAGGGTTATGATTTTGACCGGTATGTATGTATGTTCATCTTTTCCCTAATATCTTCTTAACCACTCATCACAAGTTGACAAATGAGGTATCGTTGGAAGCGTCTTGGTCGTCCGCTGGTTATAGGTTATGTGACGTCATATTAAATTAAAAAGAGCGCCCTCTACAGGAAATAAAGTGAGGAACTCAAAAAAAAAAATAGTTTAATCGTACGTGTTAGGGCATAAATCGAACAGATTACGTGTGACTCCGAACAGATTACGTGTGACTTACGAAATCGAACAGATTACGTGTGACTTTTTAATTAGTCTGTCTGCTGTGTCTTGTTTATTCCTTTTTCGTCATAGCTGGGTCATAGTTTTTATTACTTAAATTTTTTTTCACTCAATATTTGGCAAGTCTCTCTATGTACTACATGCAATATGTCATCAGTAAAAGTGTGATTTTCGGCAATTTTAAAATGGATACCTAGTCTTCTCAACTAAATTAGATTCGGCTTCCAGACTAACCGAATGCAACTGAATACCAGTATTTTACATGGAGAGACTGCCTATCTGACTTCCACAATCCAGTCAACAATCACGTCCATTGATTCAAAATTGTGAAATTACGAAGAGTCCATTCACCACCACAGTTTGCAAACAAGTCAGGGCTGTCACTCGCCATAGCAAACTTTTTATGTACGTAACTGTTCACGGCATGTGGCCGTTCTCTGATGTTTTGTTCCGCCTCGGATGCAAATACGTTTTCATGTTGTTATGGATTTTCTATAGGTTTTGTGGCTAATAAGTGCAGCTGCGAAGATAATGGCCCTTTTAGGTCAATCAATCTGCCCAGCCTTTTCCCAACTATATTGGGGTCGGCTTCCAGTCTAACCGGATGCAGCTGAATACCAGTATTTTACATGGAGCGACTGCCTATCTGGCCTCCACAACCCAGTCACTGGGTAATACTATACCCCTTCGCAAGACTGGTGGTCAGACTTTCGGGCTTCTAACGACCCGTAACGACTGTCAAAGATCCACAAATGACAGCCGGGACCAACGGGATAAACAAGGTAAATTAAAAAACCCCCGAGAGTGTACTAGTAACCTGGATATCCTGGCTGCAGCATCAGACCAAGAGTTCCATAATCTTGCATAGTTATATAGCATACATGGCTTGGGTGTTTCAGACTACCGCAGCTAACACCGAAGAGCTGATGATCTTGAAACAGCTGAACCGATTTCTATAAAACATGTCTAAGAACCACCGCTACGAAACCTGCTTTAAAATAATAATAATTGTATGTTTTATAGTGTTAAATATATTTATTTTCGCTATGTATTTTCTGGTGTACAATAAAGTATATATAAATAAATAAATAAATAAAGCCGCATTGAAATCGGTTCACCCGTTTAAGAGCTACGGTACCACAGACAAACAGACACACACACATAGCGGTCAAACTTATAACACCCCTCTTTTTGCGTCGGTGGTTAAAAATCATTCCGTTCCAATTAAGGCGACACCGGTGATTGTTCTACCGTGAAGTTTTCTTAGAAATTGTTTTGTTAAAGTCGTGTCGCGCTGTCGCGTCGCGCCTGTTTACGGGAGCCTTTACGATGTTTCAAACGGTCTTGTTATAACTATGTTTTTGTAAGACGTAGTTGTTGTCAAACTTGTCTTCTTATTCTACGGATATGAATTTTATGATTTATTGTCCTAATAAACTTATGTTATCCCACTGGACAAGTTTCAAATTAATTAATATTTTATTAATCAGCTTGTTAACTAGTATTATCTACATAGTGAATCATTTATAATAGGTGGCAACCTGGCAACATTTTTATATAATAATTCTAAGAATTTTGTATAACGCACTTTCATAAACCCATACCGAATGCAAAGTACATTCGTTTCACTGAGGTAATACTTGAATAGTAAATTCATAGGTATTTCCTATTGCGCAAGAGATAATATGAAGTACGAGTAATATAAGTAGGTACCTATTATGTTTCTCAGAATAATAATTGTAACCAATTAATTAATAAACAAGTAGGAGCCAACCGCCAACCCATGATAGCAATTTGACATTGACAGCGTCTTTATTTTATAGCAATAAGGGCGGTTTTTGTATTTCAAGTTTAACTAGTAGGCTGACGTGTGGTTGACTGAAAATTAAATAGGTGCCAAGACAAAAAAAAAAGTTTCATCATTATTTTTTTCTGTACACACCGCTACATATCAAGCTATACATTTCCAGTATAAGCTGATCTCG
This sequence comes from Lithophane leautieri, assembly GCA_949152455.1. Classification (NCBI taxonomy): domain Eukaryota; kingdom Metazoa; phylum Arthropoda; class Insecta; order Lepidoptera; family Noctuidae; genus Lithophane; species Lithophane leautieri. The sequence goes on along the minus strand of OX424472.1, from coordinate 2,238,556 downwards.
CATTGTATAGGAATTTCGTACAATCAGAGGTCGGCTTTAATTGGAAATGTATAGCTTCATATGTAGCCGTGTGTACCTAAACTTCACAGACGTGGATTTCGATATCTAAGGAGGATGAAACAAAAAAAAAAACCTTCAAGTAGGTACCTGACTAAACCACCAGTGGTCATTGACCCCAAAAAAGAAACCTTATATTTTGTTGCTTTTTCGTGTTTGGATATCGATACCATCATGTTAGCGGAGTTTTGCTAGCTTATTTATTTTAACCTTGAATATAGACAATAATAATTATCAGAAACGACAACCCTTTAAATCTGTTATTGCTGACCAATTCTTACAAATGTTTGCGTCTGAACTGTATTACTGAAATAAAAACGTGTTGGCTATAATCGTACCCACACCTTTCAGTTAAAAATAAGTCGCAAGTTCCAGCGATGCGACTAACCCCTATATTCATAAACGTTGCTTAAAGTTAAGTAATGATTAGCGACTGTTTAACGTTTTTGACGTTTGAACGTCACTTAACTTTAATCATCGTTTATGAATAAACCCCTATATGTCGGCTTTATTGAAAGTTCATTAAAAGAATGCTCTTGGAATATTATCTCACAAAGACAGTTTTCCGTAAAAGTTTTTGTTGAACATAAAATATTTTCTATTTTTTACGTGAGTTTTACACAGTGTGCATTGTCTAGCTCATAATATTTTTATTTACCTTATTTCTTCATTAATTTCATTTGCAATTACCAGAACAATATATTTGCAGTTTTTCGAGTTTGTAGAGAATATTACGACATCAAAAATAAAATCAGTTTATTGCAAACATGTTTTAAAAAGTTTGAGTTGAAATAAAGATTTTATGAATAAAACACGTACCTACCCGTAATTATGGCACAGCAAAACAAATGAAAATAAATAAATAACATTACAATTGTATAAAATAAAATAATTATTGTTTATTGTTCTTCTCTTATTTTTAAAATAGATAGGAAAGATACGGATGTCTTACATGTCAACGATAGTTTGGCAGTTCTTTCGAAATGGTTCGCAGCCAATAATCTTCTACTTAATGCGAATAAAACTAAATGTCTTAAGTTCTCATTACCTAATGTTCCTCAAGTAGGATTAAATTTAAAACTTGACGACAAGAAATTAGATGCTATTACGGAAACTGTATTTCTAGGAATTACTCTAGATTCGAAATTGCAATGGGGACCCCACATTAGAGCTCTTTCAGGCAGATTAAGTTCAGCTGCATATGCAGTAAGAAAAATAAGGCAGTTGTCTGATATAGCCACAGCTAGGTTAGTATACTTTGCTTATTTCCACAGTATTATGTCCTATGGCATTCTGCTGTGGGGATCGGCAGCTGACGTAGATTTGATTTTCATTTTGCAAAAGAGGGCAGTTCGCGCGATCTATAAAATGAGTCCTCGTGAGTCCCTTAGAAATAAATTCAAAGAAATTGATATACTCACTCTGCCTTCTCTTTATATCTTAGAAAGTATTTTGTATGTTCGCAAAAATTTAGGACTCTTCAAAAAAAGAAGCGACTTCCATAATATAAACACACGTAGTAAACATGAAATTGTGATACCCAAATTTAGATTAGCTAAAACTAGTAAGTCGTTTCTTATAAACAGTATCCGCTTTTATAATAAGTTGCCAAAGTCTGTTACAGAACTTAGCGATGAAGTTAGTTAGCGTTCAAAACCCACATCAAACGTGTCCTTATCAAAAAAGCATATTATAAAATTAAAGACTACGTTGAAGATAGGGAAGTTTGGCAATAATTCCTTCTGCACATGTGGCTTCCCTGGTACCTCATTAACGGCATAATTTTGTAAGAGTCTATTAACTGCTCCCAAATTACCATGTTTATTTTTTACATTCATCCCTGACAGACATAATCATATTATAATATTATTTGACACCTACTACTTTATATACCTACCATATTTAATTTCAACTCTATAATAGTGGCTTTTGCGGACATGTTAATTATCCAGATTTGTGTCAGTTGTAATAGCAATCATGTCATTTGGTTTAAATAGGTTTTTATTTTTAGTTTCTTATTTATCTTATATAGATTCTCCTCTAATAGACCTTGTGAATGTGAGAACGTTGTAGGCTTAGTGGACTGTAGACCTTTTATTTTTTTTATGGAACAATTTCAGTTTCTTTTAACTACCTACATGAAACTCCTTGAAAGGCAGGCCTACACTGTCCTCCCATAACTATTAACACTGTAATTCGAAAATATTGTAAAAGCCAATTATCTTTTAAAAGAGTAACCATGGAGTTTCTTGCCGGCTCTTCTCCATAGGAAACGACCAATTGGAACCGTGCACCTAGCTTCTGACGTTTCATAAGTGCCCATGTAGGCTTATGTGAAATAAAATATTTTGATTTTGTTTTTTTGATTGATTGCTGCTGTAGTAATTGAATTATATTATTAGCATAAGTATTAAAGAATCAGCATAAGTTAAATTAAAATAAAATGAATTAATTCAAATAAATTAATTATGTATATTCACTTAGAGCTATATTTACATTTTTTCTACCGTACTGTCTTTATTTTTGTAAGAGCCTGTCGAGCATGCAATTTTGTCACAGTAGTATATGATGTAAAAACTCGAAACAAAAACAAACTCGATTTTCGCAAAAGTTGTTCAAAACTTCTTTTTTTTTTGTTGATTAATTTATGACTGTCTACACAAAATGAGAAAATGAATGTAAGCTGTGTAAGCTTGTACGCTCAAAATTTTGTACACTACAAGAATGTAGATCTTTCTGTGCCCACTCGTATAACCAAAGTTATACGAGTATGTACTGAAAAAAAAAAAAAAAAAAAGTGTATATTTCTAATCCGGCTGGTTACGATGCTCTATAAATTAACAAAGCATTACAAACAAAACTAACTATTCGAAATACAAAATTACAGGAGAACAGTTTTCCCGCGCACTACTGTTTGTTTTTCTTTCATTCATATCGTCGTCAGTTCGCACCGGTCCGTCGTGAGGGGAGGTCGCGCGCTTTCCCGAATTTTCATACGGTACTTCGTGAGTTCGAAAAGTGTTTTTCTTGTTAGTTATTCGTGAATTTAGTTCTGTGTTGTGTTATCTATAATGTTTTTAGTTCAGTTTTAATAGTTTTGGTTTAGTTATGAATATTGCAATGGCGGATACGGACGAAGAAAATATTGAGGGTAAGTTTAACAATAACTTACAACAAACTTCTAAATCTCTTTTGAAATTCCAATCTCGAACGGGAATTAATGGGGACAGTAATTACTGGGAAAGAAAGTTCGAGTAATTTTTGGCTTTTTTTCTTCATCGTAAGTTAGTTGCGTCAGAAAATAGATACTTTTAAAATAACGTTGAACAATTAATTACATTGACGTGTGTATGTAGTGTTGACGCTTTAATGCATAATCAATATTGATGAATACCTATAGTTTCCTGACCTACAATAATAATGTAAAGTCTTGTTTTTACCTGTACAAATAGAGTTATGTTTTTATGTCAATAATTGACATGCACATTATTTATGGTCTTTATCTCAAATAAATACCAAAAAAAAACTTACTCATAATATTGATAAATGATGTCATTCTAAACAGACGAAACACAAACAGTATAATTAATGCGTTTTTTTTTACTAAAACCATGAATAAAAAATTACAAACTAACTAACTATTGAACTTAGGGTATGAACTTCAAATAATACTGAATGCTCGTAGGTACACATACAAACACAACAAAAACTAATTTATTTTCCTTGGTATTGGCAGGATGATAATTTTATTTATTTTTCTAATAGGTAGGTGATTTCTACAGAAATAGATCGAGAGACCCAAAACAAAAACAAAGTTATAATTCTAGTAGTCTGTTACTAGTTTTTTCCCCCCAGATTCGGCGCGTGGAGGTCGGAAATTATCCCATGGGAAAGTACTTTTTTTTTTTTTTTTGAGTTTGGGAAATCGTTCAATGACTTCTCAAATAATCAATAAATACAAAAATAATAATCCACCGGAAAAAATTAAGAGAATAATATTTAATAACCAACTTATAACTTCTCCTGATGCTATAGTACAAACATTCAACAACTTTTTTATTGATGACATTTCAAAACTAACGAATAATACAATAAACTATGCTAATATTCTAACTTATAACAAACCAAACTCTCGTTTTTTAAAACCAGTTACCCCTTACGATATTGTCAAAATAATAATGACATTAAAAAACACTAACAGTACAGGTTGTGATGGAATTTCTACAAAAATAATAAAACGTGTAGTGTGTGAAATTGCCCCAATCATCACCTACATAATAAATCAGTATCTTGAAGAAGGAATTTTCCCGACACATTTAAAAACTACTGTAGTTACACCCATATTAAAAAAAGAAAACACGGAAGATGTACGATGTTATAGACCTATCGCTCTCATTCCAATAATGGCAAAAATATTTGAAAGAGTACTATACAATAACCTAAGCGAATACTTCAAAAAAATAATAATAATAATAGATAATCAACTTGGATTCAGAAAAGGAAAATCGGTTAATACGGCAATGCATCAGCTTTTATAAAAAATTATAACGGAATTAGATATAAAAAATCAGGTCACAGCCCTAAGTATACATGGACATGACAAAGGCCTTTGATTATGTTGACCATGGACTACTACTACATAAACTAGAAATATACGGAGTTCGAGGTAAAGCACTAGAAATAATCAAATCCTATCTCAGTAATAGAATACAGTTCACTGAAATCACACAATTATGTCCATTCACAAAAACAGAAATTAAATACACATCGAGCTCAAGATATATAAAATATGGTGTTCCTCAAGGGTCAATACTAGGACCACTACTATTTCTCATTTATATAAATGATTTACCTAGCGCTATTCGGCACCCTATGGTTTTATTTGCAGATGACAGTACGGCTGTTTTCACAAATAACAAAAATAAAAATCATGAACTAGAAATAAATAATTCCCTATCTAAATTAATAAATTGGCTTACAACAAATAACCTAAAAATAAATCTTTTAAAAACCCATTACATGATCTTCAAGAATAAAAACGCAAAATCAATTCCATTATCTATTAAGTTCAATAATGAAACTGTATCTGAGGTTACAAGTACATAATTTCTAGGTTATATAGATTCTAATATGTCATGGAAAACACATGCAAATTAAGCCAATTCTCGTATGCCCTCTACATGCTCAAAAAAGTATCTAACCAAACCACACTACTTAGTGCTTATCATGCCTATGTGGGATCCACTCTATCTTATGGGATACTTTATTGGGGATACTCAACTACTAAGGAAATTGCGTTCAAGGCACAAAAAAAGTGTATTAGATCAATATGTGGGATACACCAAACAAATTCATGTAAACCTCATTTCATAAACCTCAAGATATTAACCCTCCCGGCTTTATACAATCTACGAGGCCTCAATTTTAGTTAAATCAAACATCAGTAGCTATGACACACTAACAAGCAGTAGACATAAAAATATATAATAAGTTACCATTAGACATTAAGAACCTACATCCAATTGGTATTTTTAAAAGGAAGCTAAAAGACTTCCTGGTTAAAAAGGCATATTACTCCGTAAAAGAAAAATACTGAATTAATATTAAAATAATTGTGGTACTATTATAATGTGATATAAATTATAAGAATAGTATAATATAATATAAAATGTATGAATAATGTTATTTAATATAATACAATGCAAACTGTAAAACTGGAATATTGAGTATGTTTAATGTTTAATTATTAACTTAATATTCATAACTATTTAAATTGCAATGCCTTAACAGGCAACTAAGTTCTAAGAACCTACTCGTACCTATTGTTAACATCTCCAAATTCTGTACACTTAGTTCGCAATAAAGAATTAGAATTTGAATTTGAATCTCCCGCTCTGGGCGGAGCGGAAGGGCGTGTCAGACTTTCACTGACTAAAACCCACCCGTGTTCCTTCAGTTGCCTGTTGCCAAGGTCCCGTTATCCCTTTCGGACTTTCCCGCAACTCTGGCAGGCATCGGTCCTAGGACCCGGCTAATTGTGCTGACAACTCTTTGAGGCGCGCGTGGAACGTGCCTACTACTGAGAAAAAAAGTTCTAAGTCCCAGCCCAGGTCATGGACTACCCTTGTGTAAAATTTTATCCAAATCCGTTCAGCCGTTTTAGCCTGAAGGCGTAACTGACAAACCCACTTTCGGATTTAAAATACAAAAAATATTATTTATTTATTTATTTATTAAAACTTTATGCACAAGTAAAAAAAAAACTACTGTACAACGGCGGACTTAATGCCTGAGGCATTTTCTACCAGTCAACCTTAGGGTGATAGTGAGATAGACATAGTAGGTGCAACAAAAGACAATACATATAACTTGAGAAATAATGAATACTAATTAATACATACATAGATACATACATAAATTATAAACAAAATAAACTTAGTCAGGAGAAATAACGACAGGTAGAGGAGAAAACGAATCCATCTAACGCTGGGATGATTCTGCCAACTTCTTACGAATGTGATCACGCGCCTTTACTTTAAATGATATGCGACTAGTTGCCGTCTTGATGTCCAGGGGGAGCGCATTCCAAAGAAAGACCGCCTGGACGAAGAAAGAAGAGTGGATGAAACCAGAGCGGTGAGAAGGACATCGTAGAAGACGATTGTTGGTAGAACGAAGATTTTTACTATGAGCAGAGCATAAGTATTGAACATGGGAAGTCAGGTAAGAAGGAGAAGTGGGTTTGTCGAGTATAGAAAACAACATAGACAAAGCCCTCAACTCTCTGCGCTGACGAATGGGTAACCATTTCAAAAGCAATCGATGTGCGGACACATGGTCATACTTACGAAGATTGAAAACGAATCGAATGCAATTATTGAGAAGGCGATCTAGTTTATTAAGGAGATCTGCATTCAGGTCATAGTAACACACATCACCATAGTCAAGTATGGGAAAGATTAGGGACTGTACAAGCATTGCCTTTATGTGTGATGGGAGAAGGTTTTTCAACCGATAGAGCGACCGCAACGTTCCGGTGACTTTATTACTAACTGTCGTGACCTGCTTTCGCCAGTCAAGACAAGTGTCGACATGCAAACCAAGATCCTTAACATCCGAGCTAAACGGAATGACAGAGTTGTCGAATATAACAGGTGGAACAGTTATGCCATTCAGCTTCCTCATGCTATAGGGGCTCCCTACTATGATGGCCTGACACTTGGCAGGGTTAACCGCAACCCCAAATCGATCAGACCAATTTTTTACCGTATCTAAATCCCGGTTCAACTCCTCGATGGCATCGGAAATGTTGTCAACGCTTGCCTGGCAGTAAAGCTGCAAATCGTCAGCATAAAGATGATACGCAGTTGAAAGCACGGTGGTAATGAGATTAATAAAAATGGAGAACAAAAGAGGAGATAATATACCGCCTTGAGGGACGCCAGCCGCAAGATCACACCAACTCGACGACGAGTCTCCAGTATGAACAGACTGCTGACGCCCCCGAAGATAAGAAGAAAACCATTCCAATACCTCCGGAGAGACCATAAGATAGGAAAGAATGGATAAAAGGACTTCGTGACTGACGGTATTATATAGTTAGGATTAGGATTGAGAAAGACAAAATCTGTTATGTTTTACTAAAACTGTGTGTAACACTAAATATCTTCTGTATTCTTACTTAAAATGAAAAGTGTTACAAATTAATTAATAAGCAAATTGACTAACTTAAAATCGTAAAATAAAAACAATAATTTTAAGATTCCCGAAATTTTAATCACTGTCATTTTCACAATCAATTAATCTTTCTCTGATGAAAGTCACTGGGCACTGCCTGCTTTCCAATTCCTTTGATATTTATAGAAGGAAACACGATTAATAAAAAAATTATTAAATCGTTAACGAAAATAAATTAATAATTAATTTATATTTTAGTTTAACACGTCACAAAATCATATTCTTCTGTTGTTTTCACATTTCTTTTTCATGTCTCCTTTCACAGGTCTGATGCAATTTCTTAAGAAATCAGCAGTACCACTGTATTCAATATCTACCTATAATGTCCTATCTGTATTTATTTTACTGTGTGAACATCCTTACATATTATAAAACAAAGTCCTCAACCGCGTCTGTCTGCCGTCCTGTACGCGATAAACTCAAAAACTACTGCACCGATTTTGATGCTGTTTTCACCAATGGATAGAGTGGTTCTCCAGTACGGTTTTAGTATATAATAACCGACATCCACGCGGGCGAACCCGCGGGCATCAGCTAGTAAATAATAAAATAAATAAGATCAAAATCTGATAGTACTCGTTATAAGAACTCATTTAGTATAAATTTGTATACCTTTACCGCCTAAAAACAGACAATATTAAAAGAAAATGGCAGCACCAAAGTACTATTACAGTGTGAATATTGTGTTTCTAACGGTCACTTACATCGTTGAGAGGCTGTAAAAGTAATGATTACTAATTTAGCACAGTAATAACAAGTCTACGACCGAATGAATACCTACCTTCATGTTTTTATTCCCCTATGGACCTTTCTTCAGGCACGTGCTGGTAAAGTCAGTAACGAAAGTTGGAAAAGTATCCTACATAACATCTTGCCCGGTCTCCCCGAAGGGTTAGGGAGAGAGAGAAAACATATATAACCTATCCCCGAAGGGTTAGGTTAGGTTAGGTTTGCTCACCTCATCCATGTTTTTTGCAAAATATTTTTATTCATCCATTTACAATATAACTTCAATTTATATTCCAATATTTTTATTCACCTTAGTTGTGTTGTTCTTTTTTGTATCTCTATTTGTGAGTCGGACTTCATTTCTTCAGTCAGTGGGTCGTCCTGGGGGCGGAGTTTGTATAGCGTAACCTTCCTGCCTTCCTGTATTTACATTCGCCTCTTTGGCCTCCCTGATTTTGGAACTCCAGAGCTCTGTAAATCAATGACGATTAAGTCATTGCTATTAACTGGCATGCCGCCGGGTCATCCTCGTTTCCAAAGTTTTTAGTTTTCCCATTGAGTCCATCTCATCTCATTTAATATTCACTTAAAAACGCATTTTAAATAAATGACACATACCTTTTGTAATAACACATTACGTCACTGGCCATTTCGTAATTATTACATCAATTTTATTTCATAATTCTTTGGTGCATGTTGGGTGTACGTCAAAGAGGACGCTTCGAAATGTTGCCACTACATAAAACGTAACACGGAGGATGATATTCTCATATCCTAACCGATAAGTTTGCCAATTTCTTTTATTTATTTTTATTTTTATCTTTTTTATGTATAGTTTATGTATAGTATATTCGTCACTTTTGTATGGGTAATAATAATGGTTCACCCGTGCCGCACCGGTCGACGTCATTACGTCAGCACCGGCTGTCGCTGAAAACCAGCGCTGGGGCTCTGTCCTGCATAGGGTCGCAGCATAATGCTGAGCGATAGCCGTTTTGCGTGAATGTGACGCATGTTTCCCCCAACCTTTTGTATTTTTTTTTTGTGTTTATTTTATGCGTCATGTTTACCGCAAATAAACGTATTTTCTTTCTTTTTCTTTCTTTCTTTCTTTGTTAGCACATTTCTCCAGTTACGTTTAAGTTCCATATAATAGGGAGCGATCCTATGGCTATCAACCGGGCACAAATCTAGACTCCAGGTTGCATATGATCCTGCCAGGGTTGCGGGAAGGTCCGAAAGGGATACAGGGGCCCTTAGCAACAGGCAACAGAAGGAACACGGGTGGGTTTTAGTCAGTAAAAGTCTGACACGCCCTCCCGCTCCCAGAGCGGGAGAAGTAATTTGTAGAATTCCAAACATCAAAAAAAAAAATGTTTTCTTATGATGCCCGACCTGGGAATTGAACCAAAGACTTCATGCTCAGCATAAGCGTTAGCAACGGGTTTTTTTTTAAATTTTACTGTAACTTTATCCTTAAAATAACACAAGCTACGTAAATGACATGAAGATGACGAAGAAAGTCGATCATATTAAAAAGTAACAGTGTTATCAAACTTTCGTTGCTGACCGTACAAGAATAACATAACATCATTACATCACGCCAGTTCTCCCCGAAAGCTTAGGCAGAGGTATAGTAAGTATTTTCAGAGTCAGTCCCTGTTTCTAGGATCCTATTCAAATCATGCATGAATCCAACATCAACATCAAATAACAACAGCAGCAACAACAACAACATCAACAACAACAACAAACAACAACAACATCAGCATCTCGCATGTTAACGTGTATTGTTGTTTGTTGCTTTATGTGGTTTACCAATCACAACAGTTTAGTTACCTAGGTACATGAGATTCCATAGTAGAATAGGTAACTTTTCAGAGGCTCTGATTAGGCTTTCTGAAAACGAGCCTTTTAGGGGGATGCTTTAAGGTAGCCCGCGAAACTTACGTTTTTTACGTCGAAAATTTGAATATCGCGGCCTACCTCGAGGCCTAAAATAAATAAGCAAAATAATCAAGAAAAAGCGGAAAATGCTGCCGAGCAAGGTTATCATTCAATGGGGTGACATTCTCTTCTAAACTCAATTCACATCAATAGTGCAAAGAGTCGGTAGTAAACTCAAAATATCTTGCCAATAAATCCATAATATTTGCCCGAAACGATCAATTGCAATTGCCAATTTCTATGTGACTGTTAATACACATTGATGCGCAAATTGATCGTCTACCAAATGCAATTCAAGCGATTGACAATATTACTACAATTGCAATAGATCGTTTCGGGGACTCTTCATAACCGTTAGACATTTGAAAGATGTAGATATGTATATAGACCTTAAAAAACTGTGGAAGTACCTACAGCACAATAATTGCGTAACAGTAACACACGTTCAATTATAATCTAAATAAATAAAATAAAATGTTTATTTTCTAGACTGCTTACAAATGTTTTTCAAATTATACCTAGGCTAGTTTTGAGAACAAATAATTTAAGCATTTTGTAGCCGAACTGAATCATTTTGAAGGATTTTACTAATCCATTGCTTCGTATGCTCGAACAATTTGTCTGCACAACAACTTAAATAATGCAAGGAATCATGTTGCCATTTCCATTGCCATAGATAAAAAATAGAATAGAGTGTTGTTGAACTGTCAAAATGAAACAGATTATGATTGCTCGTGTATTACGCACTTAGGATGCGGGTGATCAGAAAAGTCTACTATTTGAAGTCTATTTCGGATGATATTCTTTCATGTCAACATTAGATTTCAAGGACATTTTATTTAGCTTTGGTGTTTTTAGGATACGCGCGCGGCCCGGCCGGTTGCTTATGGCGAAATCCTACGATCCGCGATTTTGCGGACGGACACCGACAAGCCCGCACTACGGACCGTGGCCGGTTAACCGCTAATGGTGGAATCTCACGATCGGCAATATTGCAGACGGACACGCACGGCAGACGACTACAGACCGCGACGCACCGCGCCGATGTCTGCGATACCCCATACACCTTCACACGGTCCGTCGTCCGGGCTCGTTGGTGTCCGTCCGCAAAATCGCGGATCATGGGATTTCGGTATCAGCTACCGGCCGGGCCACGTAACTTAAAAACACCGAAGCTAATTAAAATGTCCTTTAAACCATTATTACCTACCTATTCTATATTTCCCGTATAAATATCTCAGCGACTTTCTGTAAAGAACCAAAGTGTCAGGACACGCGTTTTCTTCACACTGTCCGACCGACCTTCATACGATAATAATTAACAGTATCGATAGTTTTAAGGTCATGGTCAAATATATGGGCAACACGAGGAAAGGAAGCGTTAAAATTAAATTGTGTTATTGAAGGGTAGGCGTGAATGAAACATGTGGGTTCGAGGATAACAATAGGTTTATTTACCCTATTTTGAGGGTGTCCAAAGGCGGTGGATTATTTTTGGATATGAAAGCTGACTGAAGTGAGAAGGTACTTGTCTTGCATAATGAAAAAGGGATTATTAGTAGATGTTTTCAGTACATTTTTGTGCTTTCAGATTTTTGTTTTCAATCAAAAGACTAATTTTAAATCCAAAGATTTATTTCCGGTTTGCGGAAAACTATGATAGTCGTATTCGTTTAATAAGCTGTAGAAGGACGCGTTGGCTCGCAAAAGATGGAAGGAGTGGAAGGATTTGAAGCCTTTGCCCAGGAGTGGGCAGAGCACGATAGTAAATAAAAGTACCGTAGGCCGCACGTCAGTTGTTACTAAACCTGTATAAGCTGGCTTCGCATTCCATTGACACTATGTACTACACTAGGCCAGCTCAAGGGTTACCACAGACGTGTGGTCGATTGTACCGTCTTGGGAGTAATGCGGGCCATAGCCGTTCAAGTAATTTGATCAAACAGGCTGGTTTAAACAGTTTTATCAAATTGGCATGAATGTGTGAAGAAAATTTGAGCAAAATGAGTTGTCGAATGGCATGAAAAAATATGAATTTTCGTATTTCTGTTTGATTTGTTTCATCAAATTACTTGAACGTCTATGGCCCGCATTAGATAAATAAATAAGTATGATTGATGTTTTAGTTAAATAATAATCCAAGTCAAAGATTAACGTTTGCTATATCTGTTACTACTGTTGCAGGTCGTGATGATACAAAACATTCAGCTAAAAAGGTATACACAAGAATCACAGACAGGCAAATTAAAAATCCGGATTTTTAATTTGCCTGTCCGTGATTCTTGTTGATTTTTTTGTCGTAGTTGAGTTTTAGTTTTGTTTTGTTACATACATACCGGTTAAAATCATAACCCTCCTTTTTGCTTCGCCATAGTCGGGTAAAAATAATAAGAAGTGCTGAACGTAAAAAAAAAATGAAAAATGACTGTCATAAGATCTAAATAAACCTAGCCGGGTTTTTCCCCTTTTGAACATAAACAGTGGTGCTAAAATTTATGGCAACCTAAAATATTTTAATAACTCATTGCACATTCTGCGACGCAAATTACGCGGGAAAATATACAGTTGCTCGCCATGATGAATTTTAAATGAACCGTACAAGTGTAAAAGTGGACAGCACTAAAATGGAAACTATGTTTAAGTTTGTAAATGGGTCACTCGTCTTTTTGATGATATTTTCCATAATTTACACGGAAATTGTAATTCACAATCACAATTCGTCACAATTTTCTAGTTCACGGTCATAAAGCGCAGGGTTCAAACTTACGATCTACAACTCGTAAGTCTCGGACATTACCACTAGGCCACAACTACTCTCAAAACAGCGTGAGAAAACCGGCATGTCCTAGAACAAAAAATTCAAAGACATGTGACATTTACCAAGGCGCACTGGCCCCGAGTGGTGGATTACGGCCCACTCCTCACAGAGAGGAGGCCTGTGTCCCAACAGTGGGAACATTATAGGCGATTATGTTATACTATATTTACGTTGAAGCAATAACAAAAGTTTCACAGTCTGAACTATGGGTTGAGATGATGCAAGTCAATTGTTGTTTAAATTTTATTGCACGCCTCAGGCAAGAAACTTGCATACAATGAAAGTACCTGGGTATTTTCTTTTAAGCTGAAGTTTGCTACTTATAGGGAACTTTCTTCATAGGTTCGTTTATGAAAACATCATTCAAAAGGTGGAAAAACAGCCAGTAAAAGAAACACTCTGTACACGCACACTTGTCTTTCTTCGTTGAAATATAAAAGTGCGTGTACAGAGTGTTTCTTTTACGTATCAATTTAATAGTTTTGAGTATATTTTACTACTTATATTAAAAAAAAATGCATTTTTTTGAGTGGTACTTTTTTTTTAAGCATATATGTACGATATACTATTTCGGGTTGGAACGTCCTTTGTTAGTTAAAATATGTATAAGATTGGTCTTTGTCCTACAATAGGTACAGGTGACATTTTTAGTGTATCCCACTACTAGGAATTTCCTCGCCTCCACTAGGAATTTCTTCCCTATTGTTCGAAAGACAACAATAAAACCAATGTACCGTCGTTATCTGCTTGTTTTCAGCATAACTTGTTTTGTAACAGTCGTCTTAGGGATGTATAATAATTATGTAAATGTATTGTCATTCCTTGTACTTACACCATGCTTAGATGCGTCACACCTTTGAATTAATGATACGATGTGCTGGCATAGCAACATGTAACACAACAAACGTTGCTGAGCCAAGGAAATGGAGTCTTTAGTAAAAAATTGACAAAAAGTTATTTAATTTCCGGAAAAGACAATGAATGAATGAGTTTAGCAAAAAATGTGTGTAAGAACAAGAAAAGGTCAGATTCGAGTTTGAAAAAACTGTGTTTCCAATCGCATGCCTTACAAGAACGTACTTTAGCCCTGAAAGCCTTTAGCTGATTTTGTGGTGTAGGTAAACGTACATATTGTCTGTTCGTTTTCCATGAGAAATCTGTGATTTTCCCAGCAATATGTAGTATAAAATAATCCTAACTAATAAAAAAAAATGCTAAAGTGAGTTTGTTTGTTACGCTTTCACGCTAAAACGGGCCAACGGATTTGGATGAAATTTGACTCACCGGTAGTCCATGACCTGCATTGCTATTGTGTAACCATTTCACCGGACAAACTTAGGCGAAGTGAGCTTGGAGTGAGCTGTCATTGTCATAGTGATGCTAAGGCAGAGACAGTTCACTTCAAGCTCACTTCACCTAAGTTTTCAAAGTGAGATTTTTTACAGAATAGCAAGTGCTTGCTCAAAAATCTCACCGTGAAAATTTCAAACTAAGGTTTCAGGGTGAGATGGTTGCAGAATAGCAATGCTGTATTAGGACATAAGATACTTTTTCCGTTTCCTTGGATAATTTGACATGCACGTGGGCGAAGCCGCTGGCAAAAGCTAGTAATCTGAATAGGGCCCACACAGCACACAATAATACAGCAAGGGAACTTTTTGGTGAATGGCATTAACACAATACGCAGGTAAACTATAGGAGACGATAGCCATCTACATTGAAGATTTGGAAACGCTAGGATGGCCATCTATGAAAGTGCAACGAAACTACCTGCAAACGCAGCATCCCTTGTAGTAAATACTGTTTGTCGCTCTAGGACTCTCCAGATATCCACTATTTATTTACCATTACTATTAAAAAATGAGAGAAGCTTCCTTTTTAGAGTAGAGTAATTGAAAATTGGACCTCTCGGATCCGTGCCACCGTTCGAACCCGCGGTGGACATTAAAACGATGTCATATTTCATAAATAATGGCATAAATGGGCCTTTAAAATAAAATAAAAATATTTCTTTAATATCTCACATACAGCCTGTTTTATTTAATTTTAACATCGACCCGTCCTTGTTGAAAGACCCTTTATAAAAATAATGAGAGAAGCTTTCTTTTTGCTGACCTTAAAAGCCTTAATAATGAAAATGCAGTCTTATTTAGAAAGTATACAATTTATCTAAGTTAAACTCTAAGGAAACAAAATTATCAATTTATTGCCAGAAAACAAAAAAAAACTGTACAATTTGGCAAAAGATACACAACTCGTGGAGGATTCGAATCTCCGACCACCTCTTGACATCGGTAATATGGGCGTTCTGACCGCTGAACTAACGAGTCTTGCGAAGTTCAGTTGAAATAGCGAACCCCTTTCGAATCTGTGACGTCATGGATCGATAGGGGTAGCTGTAGGATAAAGTGCAGTATCTATCTATCTTTACCATAATAGTATTCTGTGTCTGTAGTGGTCGCGGTACAAACCCTTGGGATAGGATTTTTATTCGATTTATATTCGATGTTATCTATTTACGCCAGGTTGGTGAATCCCTTATAGAGGGTTGAAAAGATTTATTATAAGGCCCGTGAGGACGTCTTGTTGGTATATGTTGCGTTGTCGTGCGTATATGCGCGATTGAACTTGATGACGTCGGTAATAAATTGTACTTTTTGGAGCATTTCGTGCTGTTGTCGTGTTTAGCAGATAAATAATGAATATCTAGACTACTATTTTGACGAAACACGTCACCAGATGATAGCAGGCGAGGGAAGCGGGTGAGGCTACGGTGCGGCGTGGGTGTTGCGCTTGCGCCGTCGCCGGTACCATCATATTTCATACAAAATGTATAGGAGCGACGATACGCATCCTGCCCGCGCCCCGCCGCCTGTTTATGTCTCCTATACAATTTGTATGAAATATGAAAGGAGCAGCGCAACGCCCGCGCCGCACCGTCACCCCGCCCGCGTCACTATCGCCTCTTGTATGTTCTGCGCCTTACGTTACGTTTTAGTCACGGTTCTGTATGATCGTATACTTTATAATTATCTATGTTAAAGTAATAGTTATGATTCCTTTGTCCATTGTTTCTAGGTAACAGTCATCACAACTTTTGATATTCTGCCAAGATAAGTTTGAGATTTGACCTATCTAATCATATTGACGTAGGTATCTGTGCAAGATTTGTGTTTATGTTGTAATCTCTTATCTCAGTAGCCACGCAGTGTCTTTAAGACCAGAAGCTGAGATACATCTTGTAGATAATGCATGACAAATTTCTTTCAATTTGAGAACATATCGGACAGTGATATGACGAATAAAAAACTTTTTTACAAAAAATAAAACAAACCTACTTCCATAAAAACACTACAAAGTGAATAATAACTTTAATTCACACTTTTATCACATAGCTAATTTTTTTGTCATTGCTTCATTTATAATTCTTTTTACCTTTTGTGGGACATTAATCTTATTGTAGGTGCATCGTCTTCACATATAATTATATAATTCATGTATACAAAATATTGTAAAACATTTTTAAAAAGAGTAACGGTGGAGTTTCTTGCCCATTCTTCTCCATACGATAGCTACCTTTTGTAACAACTAGATTCAATTCTGTTTCTTTGTTTTTCATTGAAGTTCAAAAGTGCCTTTTATGTGCCTATTTGTAATAAATTATTTGACTTTGCCTTTGACTTTGAATTTCGGAAGTGGCAAAAAACGTTTTTCGTTTATTTGCCACCGACTTCCGAAAAACTGAAATTATTATGTTCAGTATTAGTATGCAAACAATGGCCGAAACGCTCTGCATGTATTTCCATTACATAATGTATGCATTATTACACAATAGCCATACTCCGACCCGCCTGACCTATTGTATCGATAATTAATTAACGCTATCATTGTCGACGTGTTTTAGGATTATGTCCACGTTGCGTTAATATTATACGCTTAAAACAATGCACGTTGAACTTAACAAAAGCTATTGAAACTAGAATGGTCGCCATGTAAGTTACACCTTTGTGATGGTATAAACCTGTCTATGTTAGAGTATGAATGATATATTAATAGCGCTCTTATATAATCAGCATTTTATTTAGGTACATAATATAACATCACGCCTGTAATCTCAGAAGGGTTAGGCAGAGGTTCACCGACGTTGCGCCAGTTATGTTTAGGTCCCATGTAATAGGGAGCGAGCGAGTCTATTGCCAACAACCGGCTGCAAATTCAGACTCTGGGCTGCTACTGAAAAATTTCATAATACCTAACTTAAAATAGAGTGTAATGCATGATTAAAATAATTTTAAAATGTATGTATTAGCTGTAGATGGGAAATAAATGAGCTTTATTATTATTATTTTTTAAATGTCTTTGACATATCTCGGGACCCTGGGGTCCCGGACCTTTGGAAGGCGTACGAGGGGCCGAAGCCAACTCGCAGAGGCCCGTTAGACATCCATAATGGAATGAGGCACCAACCGACGATTATCCCTGTTCGCAGTATGCAATGCAGCCAAGGACAACCCCCGGTTGGTGTAGGACTATTGCAGAACATGGAAACAAAGATATTGGACTATGGGTTTGGGTGGGTTGGTGGACTGGTTATTTTGAACTATGGAATGACTATGGCCCCTGCCTGACCTATGTTTTTAATATAAAATACATAGATAAAATGGCAGACTCAATAATGGGCCTCCCAAAAATGGTCGCTAGCACAGTGTCGTAGCGACAAGGGGGCAACATGTCCTGAGGTGCTTGAGAGGAGTGGAGAGGTATTCCACGGCTATCAGGACAATCCCGGAAGTACGGTCAAGATCCCTACCAGCATCTTACTGGAATACTTCCTTCCTCCGAGCACGTTTGCTCTAGCGAATCTCCACTCAAGCCGGCCAATAAAGGCAAGAATGAGGTGGGAGCTCTGTTTCTCGTCAGTGTTCACTCCAGCCGGCCAACAAAGGCAAGCCAGAGGTGAGGAACAAGACTTCTCCCGGGAGGTAGGGTCCGTGGGGTCGCTACTGCCCAACAGCTCGCCACATGCTGCCCTTCGGGTTTTTGTATCTCTCTTGGTCTGGCTCCTCATCCTAGACCTGTTCCGGCAAAGTAAACTCTACTGGTACAGACCTAGAGTTCGGAGCACGCAAGCCCCACTACGACGTCAACGTAGAGATACGGCGGTGTATTATTATTATTTTTTAAATTTTAAATATTTATTCAAAACATTTTTTTTTTTTTTTTTTTTTGTAAAAACCATAAAAAACATTTAAAAATATAAAAAATATTATTATTATTATATATAACTAGCTGATGCCCGCGGCTTCGCCCGCTTGACAAATTATATACTAAAACCTACCTCGAGAACCACTCTATCCATTGGTGAAAACAGCATGAAAATCGGTGCAGTAGTTTTTGAGTTTATCGCGAACAGACAGACAGACAGACGCGGCGGAGGACTTTGTTTTATAATATGTGGTGATTATTACTTATAATACTTAACCCATTCGCCTATTCTTACAATTCCTTCATTCTGACAAGCGCTCTACAATCCATCTTCATACTCTCAGGTTCCAAACAATTTATAACGTGTGAGTCTTTGCCCATTGTTTGACGAATCCAATTTCAAGGAGGACACTTCATTCTCAGGAGAGGACCATTAATTTGTACAAATCCAATTAAGAACACGACAGTATCTGTTTGTCTAATTTATAGAGCGTAGATACCTTAATTGAATGAATTCAATGTTGGTTTGGATAGTCAATCTCAACAATTGCTGTACCAATTTTGGCCAAAACTCTCTCTATTAAAACATCATTAAGGTTGAAATTGCCATATTGGTCTTACCGCAAATATAAACCGTGATTTGCAAGTGCTAATTATTCAATACGAAATATATTTAGTGCTTTCCACAATGTGAACTGAGATGGTAGGTTTTACAAAGACATGTTCATTGTGAACCCTGTCGGGCACATCAAAGTAGGACAGATTCATCCTAGGGGTGGTCGACTGTTTTATTCTGGGACAGTTTGTTTATCTTGAAAGAATTATGTGACGTAAGGATCAACGTAATACACTTAAGGAATGTATCCCATAGATGCTTTATGGGGTTGTTGGCTCCTGTTTTCTTTTACCAACTCATGATCAACTATGTGACCCGTAAACTTGTAGCCGTTTCGGTTAGTTGATGAGGAAAAACAATAGTAATGTACTAATGACATTGATGGACGATCGTGAAAATGTGGGCTGAGGCGAAGCCGAGGCACATTACGTGAGTCCATCAATGCCTAGTTGCGGCCAAGCCATGTATAGATCTTTTCTCAAAAAATGTACAGTACTTTTCTCTACATTAATTTATAAATTCCAGAATCAATGACAAAAACGATAATTGTTCACGCGTCAACAATGTTCATTTGTTTCTTCTTTATTTTAAACCCTTAATTTGGCATTGTATGTACTGTCCATACATGAAACAGTTCTATTTGCAAGTCAAGTAAATAATATATTTGATAACTTACCTCCTTGGTTGTCATGTGTTGAACTAAAAAGTTTATTCGATTTTTAAATAATACGAAAGATAAGAGTCTTCATAGTAATTTATTTGACCGCTAAACACGACAGATAATATGCATTTCCATACAAACATTGCCGGCCGGGCGCTCGCATGGACTCAACCAGTACAGCAATTTCGAGGAAGGTTGTCAAAATAATTTTCGAATTTCTAAGCATGTTTGAGAAAAAGCATATTATCATAATCTCATGTCATCTTATACAAAGATTTGAGAGATTATGAGAGATTTGAGCATTCGTTTAAAATGTTTTGTAATGATGGATTAATGAAAAGCAATTGCATGCAGCTGAGATGAGAATGGGTGAGTGGTGTTACGCGAATGGATAGATTATGAACTGACTATATGAGGAAGTGTGAAAGTGGCATGTGTGTGACAGTGACTGCAAAGTTGTGTGAAAATCGGCTGTCATGGGATGGGCAGGTGATGCGGAAGCATGAGGAAAATGTCGTGAGAAAAGTTTTGAGTGTGAATGTGGATGGCTAATAAGAAAAAAAGAAAATACGTTTATTTGCGGTAAACATGACGCAAAAAAGAAAATAAACACAAAGAAAAAAATATGAAAAGGTTGGGGGAAACATGCGTCACATCCATGCAAAACGGCTATCGCTAAGCATTATGCTGCGACCCTATGCAAAACAGAGCCCCAGCGCTGGTGTCAGCGACAGCCGGCGCCGATGTAATGACGTCGA
This sequence comes from Lithophane leautieri, assembly GCA_949152455.1. NCBI lineage: Eukaryota > Metazoa > Arthropoda > Insecta > Lepidoptera > Noctuidae > Lithophane > Lithophane leautieri. The sequence goes on along the minus strand of OX424472.1, from coordinate 2,218,028 downwards.
CCGGTGCGGTGAACCATTATTAGGACGCTGTGCCGGTACAGGGCAAGAGTCGGGGAAGACCAAAGAAACGATGGACGGACCGTGTGACAGATGACATTATTAACACTTTATAAACAAGGATACAGATAGCTTGTCGAATTACTAAAATTAATTCCAAGCACGAGTTTATATTTTATTTATGAACATGTCCAACTTTTTCCGTAAAATTAAGTACCTGCTACATTATGCTAAAATAAATGCGGCGGCATGATCTTACAGGAGATATAACATTAACAATACTACTTTTAGTAATTTTCCGATGTTTTTACTATCTCTAAAGAATCAAAAATCGTTAAAAGTTAGTTGTTTATTAGGTAGGTACGTATTATATTATCTTACAAAATACTAGTGTGCAGTTTTTATCACTTTGTCTTTAGAAATTTATTAGCGCGGCAATTTTTAAACCAAACCTAAATTACAAACACTTGAAACCTTATTGTCTTCAGCTTATTTATAATCTTAAAGTTTAGTATACAATTATACATTTTTATTTGTAACAAAACATCGAACCACTCTAATGTGTCAGCCTATCACAAACCGTATAATAAACACGACACTCGACGCTTTGTTACAACTTGATTTTGCAAACAAACAAGCGAATTTTATGTAACATTTCATCGAGCAAAGACCAGGTGGGCGACTTACAGGTCGACCTGCAGATCAGACAGAACGGAGTGTTACCGCTAAATGCTCAATCGCCGTGAGCATTACTTCAGATACTGTGTCGAGCATTCGTAGGAACGTTCAATTACATGAAAACGCTTTTTACCCGACTACGGCGAAGAAAAAAGGAGGGTTATGATTTTGACCGGTATGTATGTATGTAAGTATGTTCATCTGTTCCCTCCTATCTTCTAAACCACTCATCACAATTTGACAAATGAGGTATCATTGGAAGCGTCTTGATCGTCCGCTGGTTATAGGTTATGTGAAGTCACATTAAAATGGCGCCCTCTAGAGTACATAAAGTGAGGAACTGAAGAAAAAAAAAAATCGTACCATGTTGGGTATCAAATGAAAGGGCTTAATGAGCACATTTCAAAAATAAATATATTATAACCCCAAAAGAATTAAAAAAAAAAATTAAGTAATAAAAACTAAAACCCAACTACGCCTAAAAAGGTATAAATAAGACACCACAGACCGACAAATTAAAAATCCGGAGTCACACGTAATCTGTTTGATTTGTGCACCTAACACGTGTGACTATTATCACTTTTTTTTTTTTTAATTAATTTTGAATTGATTGCATGGAAATGCCCGAGAAAATGCTCTAGTGTATACTCACCTTTATGTGAATAATCACCTTAATCACCACGATTGTGTTCTTTGTATATCATCATAGCAGTTCAAAAGCCTCTGTTGATCTCGAACACAGACCTTGTTAAAATTGACATAATAGGTATATCAGACAAATGCATCCTCTTATTCAGTCATCTCCAGACCCTCATACAACGGGAAGTAACACATCATTCTATATATAGTTGAAACTAAATTCTAAATTGTTCCTAGTCTACCGACTAATAAACCCGTAGCAACTAAAATTTGTAGCAGAGAAAGGCTACGCCAAAAAATCGTAGAACTTTCGTAGCAAGAACCATAAAAAATTTCGTAGCAGTCTTTTATCGAAACTGTTTGTCTAATATGGACTTTGTAACAAAGACCGTAATGTAGTATTATTATTTGTTTACTAGACTACATAATTTATTTACTGTGTAGTGATTCATATGACCTACCTAAGTAGTCTGAATGTAGGTAATTATAATTTTTGAACTCACCACTAGACAGGATATTATTGACAAAACCTTATTTCAATGGCAATTTACGATGTAGCCGCACAATACCAGGTGCCGTATTATGAAGTATTAATGCCAACATTTTTCCAGTGTGAGAGAGAGACGGAGCTAGACAAGGCCGGCTAGCACCATCCCGTTTTCGCAGTGGAATAATGATGGCATTAATAATGCAAATAGTACCAAACATAATAACACATTAACCGTAATTAGGTCACCATCGTCGTACCTATATAAAGAATTCATATTTAATACATAAATACTAAACAACTTTGTTCAAATCATAATTTGTACTTTTTTAAACGCACGCGGTTCTCCAAATTATATTGTTTATTTTGAGTTTGGTTTTGGTAGGTATCGAAAAACATGTTATTACATAGATTCACATGTTCGTGTTACGGATAGGTACCAAGATCATGCAACAAATACCCTTGCAGCATGCAAGGCCATGACAACGTTCATATTTACGACTTCTAACACGAACCATACCGTTGGTGATAGCTCATACACTTAGTACCACACTTCTAAAATTGCCCATAACTTTTAAATTACACAAGATACATTTTTGAAATAAAAAGGATTACATAATAGATATTTATGCAACTGTTATATAATAAGGGGTATTAAAACACGAATATGTGTTTAATAGTATCACATGAGTGTTTTAATACCTAATTATTTACAGTTGCAAACTAGACTTTATCTACACCCATGATATGAATCTTCTATAAAAGTTTCTTTGCAATACCAATATCGAATAAAAATGGCGCGGTACGACGTGAATTTGAATTTTTCGAATTCGAATGTATGTTTTGTTTTTAAATTCCGGTGCTTTGTTAGTGAAACGCTCGTGAATGACAATGTTCTTTTTTTTAAATGAGTTGCATTATGAAATTCAGTACAACATTAAAACACCCGTTTGGATGATATTATGGTTACTATGACACCGGTTGTTTTAATGTTGGCAATAAGCTAACTCTTTCAGAAACTTTTAGAGAGGATTTATAGCATAGGTGTAGATAAGAATTTAATTTTTGGTATAAAATCTTTATACCCATTAACAAAAACACTCCTTTTCAAATTGTTACAACTTTTGACTCTTTTTGTTTCTGTTTTCATATTTATTTCTTGATCGATGAACTTTGATTCAAAGCCCAGGTGTAAAAAAAAACTATAAATAAGGCGTAAAACTGTAGTTATAAATGTTGTTTGAGTTTTTTGCTAGTAAGTTAAAAATGGTTATTTGTTGGTTTAAGTTAAAAACGTTACTTATGTATTATGCGTCATAAGTAACGTTTTTAAAAAGGTGGTAGGCGCAAGTTTTGAAGGCCAGTGTAGTATCAAAAACATTACTTATCTTCTCACAAATCGGGTAAAACATAATTAGAACAGTTTTGGCAGCAACCGTGTCAGCAATCCGACATTCGTGCTTGCATACTTATAGTCAAAGTGAAGGATGCATTACATCGGTGTCTTACAACAATCCTACAATTGTCATTCAAGGGGAAAACAGTTAATGTATCACTAACGGTCATTGGCCTTGACTCGACTTTGGCATTGTACCAAGAACTTCCTGTAACCAGCAAAAATGATAATACTTCCTAAGTTTATAAGCGTAGAGTTGCTTTTTGAATGGGATTGGTTTTATGAATCGATTCATAATGTGGTCGGGAGTTTATTTGGCATGTTTATGAGGAACTGGTGGAATAGATTGTGTCTATTAATGTTTTTAATTCACTGACTTTGACCATTCGTGAAACTATGTGAACTACTGACATGTTGTTTTAGTTATATCATCATCTCAGGTTGAAAATATTGACCAATAACGACTTTCCATAGAGACGAATGGGTGAGAGGCTTATGGCTAAGTAATAACACCGTAAGGGTCGATCGATCAGGTTAAGCTTCGCTTGCCGCGGTTGGTCCGTGGATGGGTGACCATCTTTACATACCAAATTACCAAGTCCCCTCCGTGCCTCGGAAAGCACACTAAGCCGATGGTCCCGTTGTCATTTGTAGATCTTTGACATTTGTTACGGGTCGTCAGAAACCCGAAAGTCTGACAACCAGTCTTACCATGGGTATCATGTTACCCATTAACTGGGTTGTGGAGGTCAGATAGGCAGTCGCTCCATGTAAAAAACTAGTATTCAGCTGCATCCGGTTAGACTGGAAGCCGACCCCAACATAATTGGGAAAAGGCTAGGCAGATGATGATCATCATCTCAGGCTGAAAATATTGACCACTAACGCCTTTCCATAGAGACGAAATGGTATAATCTCCAAAATCACCATGCTTAGGCTATAATATCTTAGGCTTAGGCTTTATGTAGTACCAAAGAGAATAATCATTAATCACCACGCTTGGGTCTTATGAGGACTATTATCACTATGCATGGGTCATAATAACTGAAAAGATTTATGGGCCATGGGTCATAGAAAGGGGCGGGGCCAAAAACATAATTCTTGGTCCATACTAACTGAAATTGATTTAATCACCAAGTTTGTCGAATGGCTTGGTGATCGCATGATAAAAACTAGAAGGTTAACGCTGCTGGTAGCCACTTTTTACTATTCCAACTTCAATACACGTTCAGGGAAATATCTAGTCTAGATCATAAAGCGATCATGAACTTATCTTCACGACATGAATTGCAATAAAATTGCAAGGATTATAAGAATGGTGCGTACCTATACTTAGAGGTTTTAATATTTTACGACAGAAACCTATAATACAATGTAGCAGTAATTTTATGAGTTAAGTGCTGTACCTTCGCGCTTGTGTGTGGAATGGGCTTTCAACCTGACACTACCATGCGATTTTATGATTGAGCACTATCCCTATTATGAGCATGGACTTTCGTGTGGAAATTGGTTTTCATAGTTTGGGATTTCTTTATTGATTAGAAAAAACTGGCCAAGTGCGAGTCGGACTCGCGCACGAAGGGTTCCGTACCATTATCTACAAAAATGGCAAATAAATCACGTTTGTTGTAAGGGAACCCCCTTAAATATTTATTTTATTTTGTTGTTTAGTATTTGTTGTTATAGTGGCAACAGAAATTTCAACTGTCTAACTTTCACGGTTCATGAGACACAGCCTGGTGGCAGACGGACGGACGGACAGCGGAGCCTTAGTAATAGAGTCCCGCTTTACCCTTTGGGTACGGAACCCTAAAAATGAGGAAGCTTTTTCGATTTGAGTTGTTATTTTGCTTTTTCTTGCCTATAATGCTTTCGTGTCCATCCAAAGGATAAAGACGGGACCATAACACAAAGCCTACGCCGCCGACTCTCTGTCGGTATGTCTAATGCACTCGTGCTACGACTCGGTTTTTTTAACACACACCCGTGTTTTAAGTCATTATGCAACAGTTTCATAAACTAATATTATACACACTATGTCATAATCATTATTTATGTACTAGCTACGCCCCGCGGTTTCACCCGTGTAAGTCTCGATCCCGTGGGAATATCGGGATAAAAAGTATCGTATGTGTTAATCCAGGTTATAAACTATCTGTTTGCCAAATTTCATCCAAATCCATTCAGCCGTTTTTGCGTGATTGAGTAACAAACATCCAAACACACAAACTTTCACATTTATAATATTAGTAGGATTAGTAGAATAATTACATAGAAGGGTTTTTCAAATATAATTCAGCTGTAGTTCAAAATCAGCGTCAGGTCAGCGTACCTGGTGTTGCCATCTGAAATTATGCTGAGCTGGGGCTCTTCTGGCATAAGTAGCTATATGTATTTATTTATATATATTTTATTGTACACCAGAAAATATAGAGCAAAAATAAATAAATTTAACACTACAAAACATACAATGGATGGCCTTATTGGGTGTATTTTTTTTTTTAACCACAAATTGGTTCCTTGTTGCCTGTATCTCACCTGACCCATATTGTAGTTATGCCAATAAGCGCATTTTCTTCCTTTCTATCGCCTCTGTTATATTATGACAAATAATAAAAACAAAGTAAACTATAATGTACGTGTAGAGTGAGGGCCCGTTTTTTAAAACTCTGAAAATGTGCTTAGAATTTACTGAACATTCCCAAAGAATTGTGAAAGTTGGAATCAGATTTTGTGAAAGTCAAATAAGTGAGATATGGACTGTGAAGTTGGGCCCTCATTTCTCACCTAAAAGATTCAGGTCCCATCTGTACCTGATAAACTATACACTATAGAAAAAGTATTTATGCCAAAATCTAAGCTAAAGCCAAATAAATAATAGTTTGACAGTGTGGAATCTTTGACGCTCGAGTCCGGCTCGCACTGAACCAAACTGGTTCAGTGTGTAATTGTTTTCTCATTCTTTTTCTTGTTGTTGTGCATTTATAAGTTTCGAGGTTACCTTGATAGTTTCGGGCTAGATCACGCGACTTAGTCTAAAGTTAAACGAGGGGTAATTAAAATCGCCGAGAAGTTGAACTCGCGGCCTTGTTGCGTGATTAGCGCGTAGTCAGGCAATGCCGAAACATACCTAATAATCTAAACATCTATAAATTAAAGGCGCTTTTCGTGTTCGTTTCATCTTAGCTCGTGGCTAAGTAATAACAGCCGCACGGGTCGATCCACCAGGTCAAGCTACGCTTGCCGGGGTTGGTCGGAGGATGGGTGACCATCTTTACATACCGAGACTCCTCCATTTCTCGGAAAGCACGTTAAGCCGTTGGTCCCGGCTGTTATTCGAGGATCTTTGACAGGCGTTACGGGTCGTCAGAAGCCCGAAAGTCTGACAATCAGTCTTACCAACGGGTATTGTATTACCCAGTTACTGGGTTGTGGAGGTCAGATAGGTAGTCGTTCCATGTAAAATACTGGTATTCAGCTGCATCCAGTTAGACTGGAAGCTGACCCCAACATAGTTGGGAAATGGCTAGGCAGATTGATTTTCGTGTCTGTCTGTGTGAACACTTTGTTCTTCTAAATTACGCAACGGATTTTGATCCGGTTTTTACTATACTTTTTAGAATATGTTACCCGAATATGGCAACACTAAAGGAGGGTTATGATTTTAACAGGCTGTAATTATAATGTATGTATGATCATTTATTCCCTCATAACTCTCAAACTACTCGTTGTATTATCGTAAAGGTATCGTTGCAAGCCATCAACATCATCATCATCAGCTTATAGCAGTCCACTGCTGGACATAGGTATCTCCAATTATGTGCCATTCAGCTCGATTCTCGGTAACTCTCATCCAGCTGCTACCAGCCACCCTGCGCAGATCGTCGCTCCACCTAGCCTGAGGGCGTTTTATCTTGCGTTTGCCGATTCACGGTCTCCACTCAAGTACACATCTACTCCAATGGTCATCGGTTCTACGGCTAATATGGCCGGCCCATTGCCTCTTCAGCTTGCTTATTCAGTGAGCTATGTCGACAACTTTGGTTCTTTCCGGATCACCTCGTTCCGAATTCGATCTCTCAGAGAGGCTCCAAGCGTAGTCCGTTGTAAGCATTTAGTATTAATTAGAAACTAAATATTTTTACAAAATATTATTTCTATTACTTGAAACTGAGCGTAAATATGTGTTAATCTTTGGTTAAAACTGTGGGAAACAAACCACTTGTGTTTAGCAATATTAAGTTTATCACTTTATGGTTGTATTGCACGATGTATTAAAAACAAAACAGCTTTTATTGTAGTTTTATAACACATATTAAAAAAAAAGCTTGAGTAAGCTCAATCAAAGGCACCGACTCATAACAAACTAATTATTCCATTGTAAAGCGAAGGGGCGGGACCTTGTTCTTGGACCATTAAATTGAAATTACTGATGAGTGATTCAAGTGACTTTTTAACCGACTTTAAAAAAGGAGGCTATTGTTACAGGGTGCATCTCGACATCATTAAGGAATAAAATCGGTCAGCTGTAGGCTGATATCAGAGCTGGTATCAGCCATATTAATATTTGTACGAACTTATCACCTATCAACATGTACATACATATGTAGGTAGTCTGTAGTTATGATGACGTATTTTATATTATAGTCGGTTGGATCGAATGCTGACCGACCTTTGTAACCTTTGAAGATTTTCCATTTACGCTACTAGGTAGTAATTTTACTAGATACAACTTAGCTACCTACGTAGATATTGGTGACGAAAAATGGCGTCATAGGATTTTCTAATATGTCTTGGTATCCATGCAGATTCTTGCCGGCGCTTACCTAATTACCTTTAATGGCCTACCCTACCTCAAATTGCTTAGCATGATCCTCTGTTATGCCGAAAATACTATAACGTTAATTTTTAAATAAATATAAATGTTAAAGTTGAAGATTGATTCTAGGTCCAACGTTTGGCGAAAACAAGATTACATAAAATTTTCTCGATAGAACAATAATCCAAAGTTACCTCTAAACCGAACTTTAAACCGCTGGTATTCAAAAAATATTTCAAATTAGACCATGAAACTTTACATAATAACTGAACTAACTAAAAAGCAGGTCATATGTTAAAAAAAAAATTAAGTACCATTATTTTCATTTTTTCTTTAAAGCAATTACCTAAACTATTCGAGACTTGGACCCCAGTCCGTCTCGCTTTCACTCAGGCCGCGAGTAGTATGGTGCGAGCGAGATAAAATTTGAGGTTGGGTAGGCCTTTAAGTACCTACACAACATATGAACCTAGTTTTGATCATTTACACTATGTATCTAACTATGTACCCATCAAATGTGCTGGGCAAGTGTCGGTACAGCAACTAACATTCTGCTATAATCACTGCTAATTTATTTATTAGTTGATTGTGATTGACTACAAGTTTGTTTTTTCTTCAATTGGTGCTTTACATTCTTCGTGGTTGGCTTAATAACATTTTATCATGTTTAACGTGGAACATTCAAAATCAGAAATATTCAGAACAAATAAAAAACCAAGATAGAGCGCTGAACAATACAGTGATGCATGCCAAAACTGCACCTCCGCTCTGTGCTTACACCTTCACACGCACACATTTACAACCATTCACAATCAAACTGCAATCAAACTACACTTCATTAAGTGCACACAAACCGGCCTCACGTCACTGTCGACAGCGCTCTGTCTTGGTTTTTTATTTGGTCTGAGTTCCTGCCTAACAGTATTTAAAAACACATAAATAATGATTATGTATAATTTTATATTACAAGTTATGTGGTGCCGTGTTGAGACCGTTCTCTGTTAATGATTCTAATAAGCCATAAGATACAATTTAATGAATGATTCATATATACCTTCATACCTCACTACCGCATTTTACGTACACACCGCGGCGCCCGCGCCGCGTTGTGTGAATGGACAAGCTTTACTATGTAACTACGTGCAATGCATATCATCAAAACCAAAACTATGGCGCAAGAGTAACTTCTATAATATGCAAGTTATACAAACTTGTCATTATTTATTTATTTATTCATTTAATTCAGATACAGTGATCCATATTTTTGTAAGTAGGTATGCTTAAGAAAATGAAACTACTATTACTATTACTTATGAAAATAATTGTGCACAAAGATACTGAATCGTTACACTTTACCTCGTTTTTGTTTTGGAGCACCATAATTATTCAGAAAAACATAAGTTCTTCCTGGTAATTAATTTAATGTCGTCCTTGTGACGTGTTAGGTCAAAATCCTTGTCGAAATCGTAATAAACCAAGTTCTTTGTCACGGACAAACATTAACAAAAAAAATGTATGACCATAATTTTCCTTTTGTATGAACAAATGACGGCCTAATTAAGATGTACGGTATACCGCACGTCAGTTGTAACAAAACCAGAATAAGATAGCATCTTAGGCTTCCTGTCCATGACGCCGGAGCCGCTCCGGAGACAGACAAAAAAAAATCAGAACATCTCAGAATGAAAATTTAAAATCATACGCGCTGGCGGCGCGGCGGCCGTGCTGCGGCGGCGCGGCTCCCGTGCGACTCTGGTGCGGCGCATGGGCGACGCCGGTGCGGCGTGTGGGCAACGCCGCGCCCACAGAGTACATTATACTATGCCGCGCCGCGCCGGTGCGGCGCATGAGCGATATTCAGTCGTATACACAAACATGCGGTCCGGCGCTGGTGCGGCTCCGGCGTCATATATAGAAAGCCTGCTCTATCTACTCTGTACTACTCAGGATCAGCTCAAGGTCAAAGTGTTACCACTGACGTACGGCCTACTGTACCCGTGTTTACGGTCAAGATCCTAATGATAAAAGACCAAGTTCTTTGTCACGGTCATGTCCCCATGTCGGCCATATCTTTTAATCTAAAGAGGCAGCAACAATGAGACCGTTCCATTGGTTTAATTGTGTTATTCCGCCATTTAAGGCATTAGTAGACTACAACTATGTTGTGATGGCCTGTGTATGGTTCCGTTTCTAAAGCAAAAGGAAACCTAGAAACTTTTTGTGATGAAGTATGTTAACTAACAAAGAGCGTTCCCGTTGACCTGCAATAGTATAGCGTCCATAAATGAAAAAAAATATTAACACAAAAAAAAAAAAAATAAGTAGTGTAAATATTCACAAAACTATTGATACGTAAGAGAAACATTCTGTACACGCCTATTTGTATTTCAACGTAGAAAGACAAGTGTGATAACTGTGCGTGTACAGAGTGTTTCTTTTCCGTATCAATTTATTTAGTTATCTCTATCTGCTGCCGCCTGCAGTCGGCTACGGACTTGATTAAATGGATAAAGAAAGAAAGAATAATGTTTATTTGGACACAGCTCGTGAAACACAAAATACTTATATCAAAATATAAAGCAAACAAATTAAAGTAGTAAAAACTAAAACCCAATTACGACTAAAAAGGTATAAACAAGACACCACAGACGACAGACAAATAAAAAATCCGGAGTCACACGTGTTAAATTCATAAATCGAACAGATTACGTGTGACTCCGGATTTTTAATTTGTCTTTTGTGGTGTCTTGTTTATACCTTTTTGGTCGTAGTTGGGTTTTAGTTTTTATTACTTAATTTTTTTATTACTTTAATTTTTTCTATATTGCGAAGAGGTCTCGTATTTGTAATTTACTTTTGCCATTACTATTCATTCAATTGAGAGTTACCGGTGTAATTAAGACAATGTTATATATCCTTACTTATATAAAACCTATCGGAACTGTGGATTCGTTGGTCAAGTGATCGCAAGCGCTACCACTGACCATGAGGTCCTGGGTCCGATTCCCAGGTCGGGCAAAGTTTTATAGGGTTTTACCATCAGGTATTTCTTAGTACCAGTCCGGAGTTTGTTTTTGTGCCCGGTTGTTGGCAATAGGCTCGCCGCCTATTACATGGTATCTGGGTGTACTATAGGTACACCTCTGTCTAACCGTTCGGAGATTACAGGCGTGATGTTATATTATATGTGGAACTACGGTAATGCTCACAAGTTAAAATCTTTTGGTTTAAGGAAGAAGTGAAAAGGGTTGGGATTCAACCGCAGTGGTTTAACCAAGTGGAAAGAATGAGTTTAAGGCGATTATCAAAAAGTAGTGTTGCCCAAATGCAAGAACAAGACGAGACTTAGCCAGTCTTGGTCTTGGTCTTGCGCCAATACACCTGGTCTTGGTCTTGGTCTTGCGCTCCCAGTCTTGGTCTTGGTCTTGGTCTTGCAGCAAGAGTCTTGCAAGTCTTGCAATTACCTATTAGTCTATTACTATTTATTAAAGTTTACTTTAAATCTTAGAAAAACGTATTAGAATTGGAACATTGTGAGCTTGAATTAACATAGCCATAGTAAAGATCAAGCAGATTAATAAATAACTGAAGATTTGATAAGAAATTCGAAAAATCAACTGACCTATATGTCGTTTTCCATGGAAGTAACTGTTTCTTAATAAACATTTATGATTTATAAGCTTACATTTGCTAAAACATGTAAAAAAACAAATTAATTACAATAACTTGACTGTATTTTAAAGAACAATACTTATCTGTCTAGAAAGAGATTGAACCCTCAACTTATAAGAAATTTAATAAAAGAGTTTTACGATTTATCATTTATTTGAATAAAAAATAAAATACAACACAAATCAACAGCTTTATCATTAGGTTATGATACTTTATATCAATTTTTTTGACCAAGAATTAATACAAAGTAACCATCTGGCTGACTCATCACTTAACCTATTTCTATGTTTTCTAATTACTAATGATGCTTTAGAAAATAACCTCTCAGCAGGTACTGAAGTTGCAGGTATTGAGAGAAAATCACGGGCCATTTTCGATAAAATCGGATACTCTGTCTCATGCGTCCTCCACCAATCTAAAATGTCTTCCGAGCTGGCAGTTCTTGGTTTTCTCAGGTACTCCTCCAACTCGTCTATCACTAAGCCTTGAAGACAAGATCCAGATGACGTCGAGGGACATTCATAGAGTTTATCAAAGTCTATTACGTCTTCATCTTCATCACATACTTTATTTTCTTTTTCTGGTAATTCCAGAGATTTGTTCAGTGAGTGTAGACTTTTATATTCTTCATAAAGTTCATTGAACTTGCGCAGACTTTCTGTTTTAAGTTGCTTCCCCCACATTGTCAGGTCAAAAGTCTGAGCCTTATGCCTTGGGTCTAAAATTAAAGAAGTACAATAAATCCAGTTGCTCTTCTTGTAATGTTTAAGCATTTTGTCTCGAGCTGCTTGGAAAGCTAGAATGAGCCTTTCATCCACTTCAGATCGATTAGGTTTCTCATCTAACTGTTTTACCATGGATTCAATTTTATCTAGCAAGAGATTGAATGATACAATGACTAGCGGTAATGTAACATATTTGTCTCCACCAAGTTTTGTACTTAAAAGTTTAAAGTTTATTAGAAATTTATGTAATTTTTCGAGTACCTGCCATTCATTAGCTGTGATTTGAAAATCATTTAATTCGGTGACAGAACTGCACAATATGTCAATGCCCGCTCTCACTTTTAAACCAAATCCAATCATATCATGTGTGGAATTCCATCTCGTTGGACAGTCAAGAATGGCATTTAGATTTGATGGCACGCCAGCTGCTTCACAAGCAGACTGAAACTTCTTCTTCACTATCTCACTTCTTTTTATTTTACTGGAAATACTGCGTAACTTTGTTACAGATGTACGCGAGTCAGCAATATTTGGTGCAGATTCTTCATCTTCCTCATCCTCAGTTTCGTCTGCATAGTCTTCGTACTGCTGATCTTGCGCGTTAGTGTCAGACTCACAGTGTAATGCTAAGGTCTTTAATAAATCTTGTACACCAAGGTTTAAAATGTGAGCAAAGCACCGGAAATGTTGATTGTCTGAATCAAAGTGTGGCGGCAGCTGTTTGCCCAGTTCATACATAAATTTGGTATTTGCAGTTGCGTTGTCGACCGTGATACCTTGTATTTTATCAATTATGCCATATTCCAATAAACATTCATGGAAAATCGTTGCAATATCTTCCCCAGTATGTGGACCGCGTGATGGTATAAAATCAAGAACTACAGATTGATACTTCCATTCGTTGTCTATATAATGAATAGTAACCCCGTAGTAACTCCTACCAGCAATTGACGTCCACCCATCAATGGTAAAAGACATTTTAGATGATAATTGTTGAAGTCGTTCCTTGAGATTCAATTGGAGCTCTTCAAATCGCTCTTTGACTTTCCTTCTAAGTGTAGACCTTTTAGGAAACACCATATTAGGGCAAATACGTCGAAAATATACTTGTGTAGCTTCGTCATCGAAAAATGAGAAGGGAAGATATTTTTTCACCACCCAATCAACTGTAGCTGTCGTGATGTTGTCACTGCTGTTTTCCGACTGAAACAAAACAATAAATCTAGTGTTATTATTTAAAACATACTAGGTTTGAGCGTATAAGAGGAGGAGGTTTGTTGTTGTTAAATCGAGAAAATCGTTAAATTGATATTTGTTATATTAAGGTTGCACTGTACTGTAATTTACCAAAATAAAGTACTTAGTTGTTACTGGCCGATTAAATGAAAATATGGGTGTTTATAAAAAATATTTAAGACGATAATTACATACTTAATATGTCGCACCCCTAGATGAAAACACCACTAACTCAAAAATACTTACGTAAGTTAATGGCGTTTTTGAAAGTATCGCATGAATAGCTACGCGGAGTTAAAATTCTTTTAACTGTTAAAAAAATATTCTTACCTGTCCACATCTTCCAGCGGTTACTAAAAAGCTTGTGATATCTCCACTTAATTTTGGTTTAACAGGAAGAAATATTTCTGATTCCTTTTTGTGGAAAGATATTAGATGTTTCCTTAAGCCTGAAGTGTTTCTGTTTTTCATTTTTATTTCAATCTTTTTATGTTGGCACAATTTACAGAAGGCAGTTTGGGATGCATGAATTATTTCGAAAAACTCCTCAAATTTGCTTTTGGGTCTTTTAGATCTGTGACTCAAACTCTCGTTACTCGGACTAGAATAATTTGAATCTTCGTCACTCATATTAAATTGTACACGTGATACGTTTTTAGAAAACAACGAGAATTAGTAAAAACAATTATTAAGTTAGACTCGAAGCACAGCTCAATTGGAAATGACTGGAATTAAAATAATTCCTTTATTTATAGTACGTTTCCTTGCTTTCTACCGCGCCGCCTCGCCACGTGCCGGCTCTATGAAAAGGATGCCGCCGCAAATCAAACAATGCCGCGTGCGGCGTACAAACACACACTAAATATTACCTACTTGTACAGACGCGACGCGTGAATAAAATAGAATTAGTGCCAATCACTATTCTTTACATATAAGTGAATGTTTTGGCGTACATCTATACTAATATTATAAAGCTGAAGAGTTCGTTTGTATGTTTGATGACAGAAGTTTTAAAATAAATAAATAAGTCCTGAACGTCACTATACCTCCAAAGTTACTATTCCTCGTGGACGAAGTCGCGGGCACAGCTAGTAAATACTTACTCTCATCATCTCTCTCAGAGATATTCGGGCTGGTAAGTAATACAAAACTCTTATCGCAGGCTTTTTATTTTATTAGTAGGTAAGTACCTACGCTTTTTATATTATTTTATTAGTTTTGTAGAATTTTTTTACACGTTTCAAGTATATTTAAAAGTGGCTACAATATTTATTAAACGGGTGATATTTGAACACTTTTTTGCTATTTTTTCTTGTAAAAACTTAAGAAATATAATGACTAAATGTACAATAATAGTACCTAAGTAATTAGTTTAAAACCATATAAGTAATCAATATTATAATATATACTTACTAGAATGAATTAATATGACATCTACTACCTATCCTTACCATTTTATCCTAATCATAATACTACTTGCGTGATCAGTATAATGTATTCATTTTCATTCTAAGCACTCTGAAACTTATTTATTCTTTGGAAAACCTGTAGGTACTCTTAAAAAAATTCGAAATTATTTTGCATGAGTATACCTACGCCCTATGGCGGCAATCAAATAGTGTCACAAATGTTATGATTTCGGCGTGGCGGCAACGATTGTTTTAGATTTCAAAAGAAGCCGCCGGCGCGTGTATCATAACCATGTACTTCCGAAAAGCGGCAAATTTCTTTGAGAAGTAAGTACAAAACCTTTGATGCCGCATTATCAAAGTGCCGATGGTTAAAACATAACTATGCATGCACTCAGTTTGATTTTAATAGATATTTTTTTATTCGTTATGTTTATGGTATTAGTCGTAATGCGCATAGGTCCAGTTTTTCATATTCTTTGATACAGTTTTTTGCGTCTCATAGAATTCCTAAGCGTACCTAACTATACACCGAACTGTTACACCTAACTACTCAGTGAAATAGCGCTAAGTCCTAGCTGCAAGACGCAAGAGTCTTGCAGGCTATGTCTTGTTCTTGCTCAAGTCTTGCACGGTCAGTCTTGGTCTTGCTAAAAATACGCGGTCTTGTTCTTGGTCTTGGTCTTGCAAAAACGCAAGAACAAGACCAAGACTGCAAGACCAAGACTGAATTTGGGCAACACTATCAAAAAGGTTTTTGGTAGAAATGTGTTTCACAATGGCTTCGCATGTTCACAAACCTTTTTAGATTTCGTCAAATGTTATAGGTATCTATGATACTCGTTTGTTCTGTTCCAAAATTATCCGACAAAAAAGTAAACAAATCAGAAAACATACCAGTGGATGCCAATTCCAGCGTGAGTGCAACTTGCGAATTGAGTGCTTCGATCCGGTTATTTGAATATTTAAACCCGAAATTCTAATTGTAAATCACATTAAAGATAATTTTCAGTGAACAGAATTGAATCTGTCACAATTGAATGATCAAATTGGATGCGAGTAGCGGTACTATGGTTTCGCGGCGGAGTTACGGCATAAACGTTGCAAAATAAAGTTTATTTCGATTCTATTTCATGAAAGAACGTGACTATACAAGAAGAATGTGGACGATCTAAAACGTCTATATTTTACGTAAATGTAAAATTGTGATACGTGTTTAGAGTTGAGAAAGTTTTATATTCGGTCGGACCGAATATAAGGGAAATTCTATTGATAAATGATTTTATTTCTGTAGGTAGGTTTGTACAAACTCTTATATTATGTCAATCATAAAACTAGATGAGGTCGGCGTTTCGTATCTGACTACTCTGAGAAGAAAGGCCGAAACAAACTCAGAGGTCGCAGTTTCTTTTAAAGTCCAGACATAATCTTGGTCAGACCATGTGAGCACCATCTAGATTGGTGTCTGAAATGGTCTTTTGCGGAGAGAACCATACAGATTTGAGTGGACCTGTCCAGTCAGTGCACGCATTTGTCAGTAATAGTCGTGTACCTCAACTCAGAACACCTTTCAAAAAACGAAGAGCTCAACTTTTTAAATTCCATGTACTCTATGCAAACTTTGTGTCACGATTTATTGATTTAATAAATTGCATTGGATTACTCATTCAGTTAGTTTAAATAATGTTCAAGTGAATGATGGAAGTAAATCGTGAGAAAATTGCAGAAACACACAATAATTATATGAGGTAACATGTTTAATACAAAATTCAAATTGTTCATTATTCATCAGTTCAACTGCAACGATGTCAGAAGTATTCTACCATCAATATAAAAAAAAAAATGGAAGTTTAGGTCAACTTTGTGCAGGATTTCAAAATTGTATATATAATTAGATAAAAAACGGAACAGAAGAAATAAATAAATTGTGAAAGAGCTTGTCTAGTGTCACTTGTCCAGTGTCTTTTCTCTTCAAATGTTATGTTCATCTATAATTTGTGTATACATAAACTGTAATAGGTACCTTTGTTAAATACGATTTACCTTTCGTAAACCAATGTTTAAAGCATATCCTGTTGTTCATCTTTCTAAATAAATTTACTATTTTTATCATCAAATAGCCTGATCTACAAAAGGCAAAGGCAAACGCGTTGGAGACAACGCAAAGGCTACGCAAAGCCTACGCAAAGGCTACGCAAAGGCTACGCAAAGGCTACGCAAAGGCTATGCAAAGGCTACGCATAGGCTACGCAAAGGCTACGCAAAGGCGTTGATGACATTAGTGACAACACGCAATGTGATGATATTTGCAAAGTATTGGCAATTTCCTTTGGCGAGACAGCTTTCACCCTGTTTATCAAACTATAGCAACATAAAATCTCTACCACAGGAGGCTCTTCACTACGTCCCGGAAAATATTCTCAAAAGTATCCAAAATCACGAATCACAATATACCCGATCGCTCAAAGACACTTGAAATCTGACTTACAGCAGCTTGTGACCGATGTTATCTCGAAAGATCGTACGATAGCGAAGAATGTAATACCGCTAAATCGATGTCGAACAGCGTTCATGATTCGCCTCTATCGACAGGTGGTGGACAGTTTTATCGATGGTAATCGATTGAGCGATAGCCTTGTCGACGATATTGAGATTTCATGACGAGACAGTCTTGACGTGTGACGGTGTTACGGCTATCTGTGTTCCTAATTTTTTCACACTAGTTGGCTATCGGAATTTATAGGTTTTTTCACTGCCAGATTATCTTGTGACTTGTGATTGAAGTCTTGAATGTCTGATTTATCGTAGGTAATTAATCTTTTTGGTAAAGTGATATTGCTTTTTGCCATCTGGAATTTCTCAGTAGCAGGCCGGAGTCTGGATTTGTGCCCGGTTGATGGCAATAGGGTCCCGATTACATGAGACTTAAACATAACTGGCGAAATGTAGGTGTACTATAATAGGTGCACCTCTGCCTAACCCTTCGGGGAATATTGGCGTGATGTTAGTATTTTCTGTTAGTTAATATTTTTTTTCCAAATCTAGAAAGTGAGTGAGAGTTTAGTTTACTTGCATGTTATGAGCCAATAGAATTGATGATCTTAAATATTATATTTTTATAAAAATTTAGAATTAAGTATTGTATTTATTTTATTTCTTATTTTGATATTGATAATTCAATATAGGCTGCACCGATTGACGTCATGACTTTAACGCCGGCTGTCACTGAAAACCAGCGATGGGGCTCTGTCTCGCATAGGGTCGGAGCATTAAGCTGAGCGATGGCCGTTTTGCGTGAATATCACGCATATTTTCCCCCAACTTGTTATTTTCGTATAAGTATTTGTCCTTTCTTAGCGTCATGTTTGCCGCAAAATAACGTATTTTCTTTCTTTCTTTCTAAGTTTAATTCGTAAATTCTTGTCTTAGTTAACTGACTCAAGCTTCGCTGCTGGACATGCATTATCTGGCATTGACTTGTCTAAACATGCCAATTTATTGACAATCGACTCTTTTAAGTAGTTCTGCCCCTCATGACGAAAAAGTAAGCAGCTCTAAAGAAAACATCATCAATATATTAAGTATCTTGGTACTTGGCGGTAAGCTTTGGTGATATCTTTGTGGAACCAAGAGATCACACATGGCTATGGTCAGTCGTGATCTGTTAAATATATCCAATTACCCCAACATTTTCCCCACATTTACACGTTAGTGACAATAACAATAACTATGAACGGAACAGCTGATAATTTGATGACGAACATCTGAAGATAATACGGCAATGTCATGGTAATGATACGGACATCAAGCCGTAACGCGTTAATTAGAGATGTGCTAATGAGCCGCCATCGCCGAATCGGGGTGATTAGCACGAAATGTATGTCAGACATAATCTAATGAGGATAGTCTGGGTAGTAACAAGGGGTCTACCCCTGTTAGGTTAGGCACTTTGTTTGTTTTGTTGATCTATATTATTTTTGCACCATGTCAATGTGTTTGTTATCCGACTATCCCGAGAAGAATGCTAAAGTAAATAACGTCATGTTGATTGGCACTAGTTGGCAGAAATGATAAAATAATTTGATACATTCAGGCAGTATTATTATAAGTATTGGCCGTGAGGCACACATTATTGTTAAAACATTTCTTTTTGTATATTGTGTTTCACGAACTGTGTCCAAATAAATGTTATTATTTCTTTCTTTTCTTTCTAATAGGTTATTAGATTTTTTTTCAAGTAAATACTTAGTTGTACCAGTGCTTGTGATCCAATGTGGACCACTGGTCGTTTGTTTTGTTCAGCTTGTCCAGCCATCTTCTTACTTCTCTTTCCTGAAAGTTACGGGGAGAGGCAAGGATTAGCAGTCGTCTTAAAAATTTTGGTTTATACGATCTAAGTACTTAGGTAGATACCGATAGTTTAAAAGAATTAGAGTAAAGATAGTTTAAGAGATTTCGTTTCTACATAAATCTACAATTTAATTTCAACTCTTTATTAGTGGCTTTGTGGACATGATATTTATTCATATTTGTTACAGTTGTAATGACAATCATGTCATTTGGTTTAAATAGGTTTTTATTTTTATTATCTTATTTATCTTTTATATAGATTCTTTTCTTGTGAATGTGAGAACGATGTAGGCTTAGCGGACTGTATTATTGTTAAACATTTTCTATTTTCTTACCTACCTGGTACTTGTTGAAAGGCCTACACTGTCCTATTAACACTGTAATTGTAAAATATTGTAACAGCCAATTATTTTTAATAGAGTAACTGTGGAGATTCTTTCCAGATCTTCTCCATAGGTAACGACATTTGGAACCGGGCACCAGCTTCTGACGTTTCATAAGAGCCCATGTAGGTTTATATAAAATAAAATATTTGGATTTTTATTTTGACATACCTTGTATTGTGTGAAGAAGATTACAAGTCACTTTCTAGGTTGCCCGTAGTTTTTGCCCGACTACGGTGAAGCAAAAAAGAGAGTTATGATTTTGACCGGTATGTATGTATGTATGCATGTATGTTCATCGGTTCCCTCATATATCTTCTAAACGACTCATCACAATTTGATAAATGAGGTACCGTTGCAAGTGTCTTGATCGTCCGCTGGTTATAGACAGGACAAACCTGAAATATGATGTAACTTTTGTTTGTCCCGCCTGCGATACTGAAATTCTTTAAATAATATAGTTTGTTTATCACTTTTCATTTAAGTACGTGTTTTTGCAGTCGGGTTTTTTGGGTTTTCACAAAAAATTTTTTTTTCATCTTTTTAGTTTATTGTAAATTAGCTTGTGCAAGGCTTCGCAGGTAATTTACGAGGTCCTACATAAACATGGCCCATTTTTACGCTATCAAAAACTTTTTAAACCAATTTAGTATTCCTAATTAAATTTAAACATATAATTTATATATATTTTTATAATCCCCGTTTAATTTCCTTTATTTTGATACTCTGCTCGATAGGTTTGGTTATTTTTTTTAAATTAACGTGTTACTATTCGCTACAAAAATCCGCAATATTGTTTTTGTTTTTCATACACCTCTTTAAGGACACTTGGGGTCTTAAGACGAATATAACGTTACCTAAACTGTCGAAATCCATCCAACCGTTTGAACGATACGAGGTAATAAAGAAATTGACAAAAAACAAACGTACATACAAGATACGCGCGAAAAACATAACCCTTCCTTGGCAGTCCGGGTAAAAGTCAATGAACGAAAAAAGGTACCTACCTATAAACAAGACACCACAGACAGATAAATTAAAAATCCGGAGTCACACGTAATCTGTTCGATTTATGCCCGCCCTAACACGTGTGACTCTGGATTTTTAGTTCATTGACTTTTTTGTCATAGTTGGGTTTTAGTTTTTATTTCTTTTTTTTTATCTATAGACGTTTTCAATGAATGGAAAGGTCTAGCTAATCTATGAAGACCCACGTTGATAATAATGAAAGAACTTTAACCGATAATGGTCGGACGCGAGATGTTTATAAACAATTCTATTGGCAATCGTGATTTAAGTATATATGTTAATAATAATAATTGTCAATAGTCAATTGCACTGTGTATTTATTGAGTGCAGACTATACTGGTCATTGCCAAGACTGTTATGTAAACGATCATGTAATTAGCATGTGTTAGTGTTATATATGTTCATGCTTAAAATACTGTATAGGTACTATGTTAACAGATATAATATGAATACCCGCCAAATTTCGCTTTGTTGCATAACTTTTTACCCGACTACGGCGAAGGAAAAAGGAGGGTTATGATTTTGACCGGTGTGTATGTATGTAAGTTTGTTCATCTGTTCCCTCCTATCTTCTAAGCCACTCATCGCAATTTGACAAATGAGGTATCGTTGGAAGCGTTTTGATTGTCCGCTGGTTATAGGCTATGTAACGTCACATTAAATTAAAAATGGCCCTATAGAGTAAATAAAGACAGGAACATAAAAAAAAAATTGTTTAATCGTACCACGTTGGGTATCAAATGAAAGGGCTTAATGAGTACATTTCAAATATATATATATATTATAAACCCAAAAGAATTTAAAAAAAATTAAGTAATAGAAACTATAACCCAACTACGACTAAAAAGTTATAAACAAGACACCACAGACAGACAAATTAAAAATCCGGAGACACACGTAATCTGTTTGATTTATGCCCTAACAAGTGTGACTCCGGATTTTTAATTTGTCTGTCTGTGGTGTCTTGTTTATAACTTTTTAGTCGTAGTTGGGTTATAGTTTTTATTACTTAATTTTTTTTAAATTCTTTTGGGTTTATTTTTGAAATGTGCTACTTACGCCCTTTCATTTGATACCCAACATGGCACGATTAAACAATATTTTTTTTAAGTTCCTGATTTTATGTCCTCTAGAGGGCGCCATTTTTATCAAATTTTTGTCAAATTGTGATGAGTGGTTTATAAGATAGAAGGGAACAGATGAACATACATACATACATACATACATGCATACATACTTACATACATACCGGTCAAAATCATAACCCTCCTTTTTTCTTCGCCGTAGTCGGGTAATAACTATCAATTTACCAACATTTTTGACAAGTTTGACAGATTGCGACTTGAATGTGAACGTATTTTAAGCAACAGAATTGGCTTTCTGAACGTCCGAGCTATCAAAGGAAAAGTTTTGAGTTTATTAATAGTCTTTCCCTTCTGAGGAACCAAATAGGAAACGCTGACATTTACTCTATTAAAACAAAGCTATTAATAGTTATGATGCAAAACCTATTTATAAAGCAAACTGTTTTTAGTTTACATTTAGAATTGCCTCCATTTAAAAACTATGTTCTAACTGAAAAATAGTACTGTCAATCATTTATTATTTTAATTTGAAAACGATGACAGAACACTGTTTCAAGTTAATTGAAAGTAAATAAAAATAATTTTATAATAGGATTGGTTGTCTAGGGGAACGGTGAAAAGGTTTAATTTAAATTAACTTCCTATTGATATGTAAATTAAACGAATAAAAAGATCTTTGAATTACTCGGGTATAGGTACTTTTTGAATAAGCCGATTATTTTACGAACGCAATTAATTAAAAAATGTCCCGTAACAATTTGTATCTATTGCGGATTTCTTTGTAATTTTTCACGAATAGGATGAAAATTCCACCAGATTTTCATGTTTCGTAATATTTATTGTCTTCAAAATAATTCGAATGCAAACGAACTTTTTATATTCCTCGAACCTATTAGTGATCATTAATTATAGCAACTAATCAATACAATACCTTACCAGAATTAAAAATATTATAGTGTAGGTACATACCTAACCATGTACTTTTGCTAAGGGGGATATGCTAAATTAGCACAAGAAAATTTAAATTTTCTGAAGTTTTTTGCAATTTGGAGGTCAGTAGTGTCAGGTTTTATGTCCAATGATCAAAATATGATTCGCGACCGTAACAAATAAGCAAGTATTTACAGAATTATAATCATTGAATCAGCAATACAACTCTCTAAGTTCATAATCGTATTGGATGATTATTTCATGAAATCATGACATTTGGGGATTATTTTAACTTAGGGAGTCGTATTGCTGATTTAATGTTTATAATTCTGTAAAGCCATATTTGTTACGGTCGCAAATCTTATTTTAATCAACGTACAACGTGATACTGACCTGGAAATTGCAAAAAACGTAAGAAAAATTGAATTCTGGGCTAACTTATACCAATTAATCGCAAGTCTTTCTTATGAAACTTTAGGGGATGAGGAACAGGGTGTAAAGTTCACTGATCCACCATAGAAAAGGGAGGATCCTCCGACCAGACGGTTGTTGTGTCTGGCGAACAACTGCTCAACGATTGATGTAGGAGTATATATGTCTATTGCACGGTAAACTTTAATTGCGCGATGCAGGATTTACGTGACGTCAGGATTTTTGTGTGACGTCAGGTCTTTGATGCTTAGTTCGCATGTGGCGATGTAGATACCGCCACAAAACTAAATTTACGATATAGCCAGGTTACAAATCTAACATATATTATCCAACATAGAGACTTCAACACAGGAGCATATTGAGCTCTTATATCATGCCACGTGCGCCACTTCGTCAATAAAACAACAACAGATCGCTACGAGTAGTACTCTTTGCATCTATTATTTATGATGAGTCATCCGGTTTATCTGGTCATAAAAATTGCATCATGTCTTGATTGACGTCCACTATTGCACTGATAGTGATCATAAAACTTAATCGATATTGCAATGCAATGATATTATGTGCAGTAGTTATAGGTAAGATCTATGTCTTTCTATGATATTTCGTAAGAGTTATGCAAAGACAGTGCATATGTAGAGGAAAAAGAAGAATGTGAATATGTTTTTCGTAGAGAAACTGAAAGAAGAATGCTGGGTGCCTCTATTAATCTGGCTAGCCTTTTCCCTACCATGTTGGGGTCGGCTTACAGTCTAACCAAATGCAGCTGAATACCAGTATTTTACATGGAGCAACTGCCTATCTGACCTCCACAACCCAGTTACTGGGTAGTATGATACCCCTTGATAAGTTTAGCTGGCAGACTTTCAGTCTTCTGACGACCCGTAAAGATTGTCAAAGATCCACTAATGACAGCCGGGACTAACGGCTTAACGTGCTTTCCGAGGCACGGAGGAGTCTCGATATGTAAAGATGGTCACCCATTCATGGACCAGCCCCGGCAAGCGTACCTCGATCCGTGCGGCTGTTATCTCGAGACTCTATCCTGCACGATAAGCGGTCACTTAAAGAATAATTATCAATATTTGTTCTTGAGATCTCAATCATGATTCACAAATCAACTTGTAGGTGACTTCTCCATAACTTATCCTTGAAAATTCTCTCATAACTATTTTAGTGTTCACGATAGTCATAATAATACCATCGGTTTTGAAATATTCAGCAATTACAGCGTTTGTGGGATGCAGATTCTTTATTAAATTGACCTTTACCTTACTATCCATAGCTTTCGTGAAACAGGGAACACACTCTCAATCCAATGTAACATTTAATCTCGGTTAGCGCACCCTTATCTCTCAGAGCGCCCGTCTCTTCAACCGTTTAGCCAGAATCTCCTTTGGATCCAATAGATAGGACAATGGCCCAGTTTATCGCAAAGAAACCGCCTCATTGGTCCAAGCTGAGTGCAAGCTTGCTCCAGATACCCATTTCTATTCAAAAGTATTAGAACATAACGACCCGTGTGCATCGTAGCATAGATTATGAATATGTAGAAGTGAAAATCTTAATTGCGTAACACATTCGAAATCAATCAATCTGCCTAGCCTTTTCCCAACTGGGGTCGGCTTCCAGTCTTACCGGATGCAACTGAATACCAGTATTTTACATGGAGCGACTGCCTATTCTGACCTTCACAACTGGGTAATACGATACCGCTTGGATAAGACTGGTTGTCAGACTTTCGGGCTTCTGACGAACAGTACCTGCTGTCAAAGATCCACGAATGATACCCGGGAACAATAGCTTAACGTGCTTTCCGAGGCACGGAGGAGTCTCGGTATGTGAGATGTTCACCCGTCCATTGACCAACCCTGGCAAGCGTAGTTATTACTACTGCATTCTATCTGATGCTAGGGATTGACACAGTTGACAGCTCATTTGACATAATATTTCACGTGGAGTTTTACATAATAGATCGGTAGGGCTGTATCGTCGCTTTCGATGCACGTACAAGCTCGATTAACGAAAATTGACAGCCTTTTTGGTATGGCAAGCACGTCGTAGAGTTCAGGGAGGTAGGTAGAGAAAAGTAGATGATTATTTCGGTTGAATCGGAGCTAGCACAAAGGCAGGTCACTTTTTTATTTTATACATACCTACATGATTATCGTTTCTATCTATTTAGCCCGTAATATCCCACTGCTGGGCAAAGCCCTCGATGTCCCTTTTGCACCCACCAATGGACTCTGTCGTTTCTACATTGTGTTATTCTGTGGTCATAGTTACTGGGTTTAAATCGCTTGCACAGCAATCAGTATCGCATGAACATTGTATGGAGCAATTTGTACGGTACTCGTATCTATGCTAAGCGGTTGTCACGGCTCCCGATCGACTGATAAGAGTTGCATGCTCTCGTAGTTTCTTGTGCAGTGATAGCTGTTGTTTGTTTAAACTGTTTTAAACAAATTTGAAACTAATTTTTGATTGAAAGTAATTTAAAGTCAAATAACCATATTAAGCAAAAAAAAAAAAGAGTTCTTTTTTAAACAATGCTAAGTTATGCTCAGCTATGCAATTGCGTAACACATTTTGGTAAACGATAAAGACTATTTCATTATGACAGTTCAAAAACATTCATTGCGTTATTATACTCGTACAATGGATCCATGGATGGTAATTTTGAAACAGATTGCTATGTTTCAAAATTACGCAATTAGGGTGATAGTGAAACTAAGGCGAATCCCACGCGGGATGAAATTCGCTCGCCCTGATATTGTCAATAAAAAAAAAATTTAAGTAATAAAAACTAAAACCCAACTACGACTAAAAAGGTATAAACAAGACACCACAGACAGACAAATTAAAAATCCAGAGTCACACGTGTTATATAATAAAAATTGAATAGATTACGTGTGACTCCGGATTTTTAATTTGTCTGTCTGTGGTGTCTTGTTTATACCTTTTTAGTCGTAGTTGGGTTTTAGTTTTTATTACTTTATTTTTTTTAAATTCTTTTGGGGTTATAATATATATATTTTTGAAATGTGCTCATAAAGCCCTTTCATTTGATACCCAACATAGTACGATTAAACAATTTTTTTTTTTAGTTTCTGACTTTTGGTCCTCTAGAGGGCGCTATTTTTAATTTAATGTGACATCACATAGCCTATAACCAGCGGACCATCAAGACGCTTCCAACGATACCTCATTTGTCAAATTGTAATGAGTTGTTTAGACGATAGGAGGGAATAGATGAACATACTTACTTACATACATACATACATACTTACATACATACCGGTCAAAATCATAACCCTCCTTTTTTCTTCGCCGTAGCCGGGTAATTATACGAACGTGTTCAAACTGGCGCTATTATTCGCGTGAGTTCATAATCATCAAAACAATCGACGCGCGCAGTCATCCAGCGTTCCGCGTAAGATGCGCTTAATTTGCTGTCTTATAGTCTGTCAGTGATTGATGGAATAATGTCAAAAGGATGGCTATCATGCTTTCCCATATCTCAAAACAACACAAAGTAATGATTCAGTGCGAATTTCACCAACGAGACTGAACGCGATCAACGCATTCAAATCGTGTCCAATAGTGGTCAGTGTCATCATTGTATTATACTGACAGCTATTGAACGCCGTTTACAAGTGTTGATCCCGACAGTATCATTGGTGAAATTCGTCCATAGTAACGTTCTCGCGGAAGACAGCCATTGAATTTGGTTGGGGCGATTTAGTTACATATAGTTTGACCGCTGTACTGCGCCTTAGGTATGTGCGCGGCAAAACGGGGATACAGTGCAGGCCGCTTATTTGTCAACGCTCACGGCGCGGCGTTCCGCTGCTCATTCGTCAACGCTGCCCCCTGCCTCCCCGCGCATTCCTAAGGCGCGGTACAGTGGTCTCGGTCATACTATAAAAACTGTCTTAACCTGAAATCCCAACCAAAATGAAACCATAATCCTAATCCTTAAATAGAAATACTTACCTAAATAACCTTTAAACATAGTTTTAGTTCGTGTCACCAAGAAATAACGTTATAACATATGAAGCGCAGATGTCTCTGTCCTCGTTCTCTCGGGGACCTTTTAAAAGAGGTCAATTGGTGGACTAACTCAATATTGACTTAGCGGTCAATTTGAGACGATTTGTATTTATCTTAAATACAAAGAGTTATCTTTAGTACCTAGATTTAGAATAGTGTTGAAAAATATCAGAAAGGCCTACAAAATACATAAGAGTTGTGTAGTGCACCCAGATTAACAGTTATAAATAACTAGCGACTCGCCCCTGCTTCGCATATTTATGTATTACACATTATGACGTATCACTCATAAACTTTCCGGAATAAAATCTGTAAATTACAGTGAAATCGCAAAGCTGAAAACCGTCTTGGCTTTATACTACTCGTACATATTTTATATTCAAATTCATAAGAAGTCACATTTAGTACGACTCTTCTATCGAAGCCAAGAATATTTCCAAAACAACAGCATAAGTTTAATTTTTATTAATAAATAAGTGACGAGGACCAAAAATGTATCTTTCAATCGCTTTTATTATTAAAACCTTTTTAATATTATTTTGTGGGTAGGTACCGTACGACACAACTTAGATGTAGCATTTTGAAAATTTGCATTTATTCATTTCAATTAAATGAATGTATTTGGTTAAATGACTTTACAAGTTATTGCGCTCGCGTAAATATCATTTTCACTTAAAGCAGTAATAAAGATTGGAGATTTTGAAGTGGCACTCAATTCGGATGTTGATCGGTTTTACGAATTTTGGCGATGCTACATCTAAGTTGTGTCGTATCGTACCCTACGTTACACATGGATGTTCGAACCTAAAACAATAATTCGAATCTTATCTTATCCCTTCTGTATTGTATATTTTCTCAAACATGCTTGGAAATTCGAGCATTATTTTGACAACCTTCTTCGAGATAAATCAAAATTGCTGTATTGGTAAAAAACAAGTGACGATGCGGCCAGCAAAGTTACTATAAAAATCCATATCTGGCGTGTTTAGCGGCCAAATAAATTACTATGAAAATTCATATCTGTCGTGTTATTTAAAAATGGAACGAACTTTTTACTTCAACACACGGCAACCAAGGAGGTAACTTATCAAAGATTTTATTTAAATTCCGAATTGGTTTGCAAATAGAACAAAGAAGAAATAAATGAACATATTGGCGCATGAAAAATGATAGTTGTTCGTCATTGATTCTGGAATTTCTATTTAATAAACTCAGTTTGAATTTCCGCGCGTTGTTTGAGAAAAGTACTATACAAGCCTTGGCCGTAATCAGGAATTGATGGACTCACGCATGAGTGCCTTGGCTTCGCCTCAGCCCTCATTCTCACGATCGTCCATCAATCCCCTTATTGCTGGCCGCGACAGTAATGTACTACATGATGTTTGTCTTGTCCTAAATGTAATTCCTTAGGTCTGTTTTTCTTATAATATTATGTTTCTAACTAGGTGAATCAATCTGCCTAGCCCTTTCCCAAAGTCAACTATGTTAGGGTCGGCTTCCAGTCTAACCGGATGCAGCTGAATAGCAGTAGTTTATAAGGAGCGACTGCCTATATTTAACTTTATTTAATTTATTTATTTGACTCATGATCCATACTGTTGTTAGTATCCAATCCAATAATAAATAAAACCGGCCAAGTGTGATTCGGACTCGCACAGAAAGGGTTCCGTACCATTATCTACAAAAACGGCAAAAACATTTCGTTTGCCGTTTGTATGGGAGCCCCCTTAATATTTATTTTATTCTATTTTTTTGTATTTTTTGTTATAGCGGCAACAGAAATACATCTGTGAAAATTTCAACTGTCTAACTATCACGGTTCATGAGATACAGCCTGGTGACAGGCGGACGGACAGCGGAGTCTTATTAATAGGGTCCCGTCTTACCCTTTGGGTACGGAAACCTAAAAACACACCACAATCATACTAGGTATTAAAATTAAAAATTAAATATTAAGTATTAGAAGTAATTACTCACATAAAATCACAATCATCTTCTTTATAAAAATGTACAAAATTATTAATATAAAAATCAGGAACTTCAAAACATAAACAGAGCTTAATACCTAAATAAAACCCTCCAGGCTTAAGGGCGTTAGATTTAAAGTAATAATGACCTTTACTAAAGTTCGACGAAAAGGGAATAAGGGTCCATCCATTGATCAAAGTCGAGTCAAACATTGGCCAGCTGCGACAGCTCGACAGTTTGATAGAAATAGGTTGTAAACACTTAAAACCAATTTTGACATAGTAAATATCCATAAAGCAGATTTCGCAAATATTGGGTCAGATTTGAACTTCTCGTTTGGAGTAGGTACTTACAAGTTACTTTGTCACTTGTAAGCACTTAGTAGGAGACGCACAACACAACCACAATGTGCCAAAAATAAAAATAAAACAACTTATGTTGAACTTTCAATAATGCTCATACGTCTACAATTTCCACAGAGAAAAGGCATTTGATCTATATAATTATGAATATTTATTCAAACTAGGCTGAGAATCAGCTCTTTTCGAAAGTCAAAATTACATAAGACAGTCCCCCAAAACGCCCACCCTTCACCACTTCCTAGTACGTTAGTGGCGCAACAAACTCCCGAGCAGGACAGTTGTCTGTTCAGTTAGAAAAAAATGACTCTATACAAAAGTATGCAGAATCATTACATTACGCGACACTAAACAAAAATATAATTATTAGCCATATATCAGCTAGCAAAAGTCAATTATCGAAAAAAAAAAAAACTAAACACTTTATTACAAAGGTTTGTACACAATCATACATAAATCTATTTATAATTTTTAAAAGGAAGGCTCAGCATAATGACGGCTCATCCTTACATATTATAAAACAAAGTCCTTCGCCGCATCTGTCTGTCGTCCTGGGGCCGTATTATGACGTGTTAATGCCAGCATTTTTCCAGTGTGAGTGAGGGACGGAGCTATACAAGGCCGATAGCACCATCCTTTTTTCGCAGTGGAATAATGATGGCTTTAATACTTCATAATACGGCCCCTGTACGCGATAAACTCAAAAACGACTGCACCGATTTGCATGCTGTTTTCAGCAATGGATAGACAGAAATGTATAAACAGATTTCTAATTAAAAACACACCGTTAGAAAAGTTCTATAGTAAGAAAAGTTTTATGCAAACTATTTTGCTTAATAAAACTTTTTAAAAAAAATTGACCGACTTCAAAAAAAAACAAAACAAAAAAGGACTACTGTACTAAAAACCAAAAGACAAAAAGTACTTCTTTAATAATAAGAGAAAAATTAAAAAATTAAAAAATAACTTTAATTTCGGAAGTCGGTGTCTTTGCTTTTAATTTTAGTTTTTGGCCACCGACTTCCGAAATTAAAGTTATTTTTTAATTTTTTAATTTTTCTCTTATTATTAAAGAAGTACTTTTTGTCTTTTGGTTTTTAGTACAGTAGTCCTTTTTTGTTTTGTTTTTTTTGAAGTCGGTCAATTTTTTTTTAAAAGTTTTATTATTTTTCCATTTTTTGTGTAATTTGATTTTTGTAATCATGGGTAGACCAACTAAAGGAGCCACCCGCATGAAGAAAAACAGAATTAAAGAGACTAATACTGCTGAATAAGAACGCCTATATCTAAGAATCGCAAACGGAGTGCTATGTCCGGTTCCCAAGAATCACCGTTAGCTTGTCATGCTAGGTTATCTCAGATGAGAAATTACATGCATTCTCATTTGTCACAGGAGTCGCCAAATGATAAATGATAAGATCTGCCGACTCAATCTTATTCAAAACGAGTCGTAGCGCAAGTATCGTTTAGATGTTATACGAAACCGGCTGGCTAATGAGACTCCCGTGCCTTCTCAAGAATATAAGGGTGAACACTATACATTTGCTTACACTGTATAGTTCTCCTCATCATCATATTATAAGGTGACCATAATCAGATCTGTAATGTCACTTACAACCTATATGGTTGCAAAGTTCTTATCAATATAAATGAATTAAGTCCAAACACAAGGTAATTACTGTGAACCGTTGAGGAGTTCCGTTAATCGTCCTTCGTCTTCATCATCAGACCCTTAACGACAGTCACAACCCATCCAAGTGTAAGGTTCTTATCAATACAAATTAATCAAGCCCAAACACAAGATATCTGCTGTAAACCACTGAGGAGTTCCCTCGACTGTCTTTCGTCTTCATCATCAGACCCCTAACGACAGTCAGAACCAATCAAAGTGTAAAGTTTTTATCAATACAAATTAATCAAGCCCAAACACGAGGTATCTGCTGTAAACCATTGAGGAGTTCCCTTGACTGTCTTTCGGCTCCATCATCAGATCGACTCCAGGCCTTCATAAAATTGTAGTGCTGTAAAATACTTAATGAATAAATTAAGGAATGCACTAGTTGCTCTTACGATTTTTGAAAGTTCCCCTCGATTTCTCTAGGATCCCATCATCAGATCCTGACTTGGTGACAATGGGACCACCTCAGAAGTATAAGCTTTTGAACAAAAAAAGAATTTTTTAAATCGGTTCACAAACGGCGGAGTAATCGGTGAACATACATTAAAAAAAAAAAAAAAAAAAACAATCATCCCGAACATAGTACCTCCTCCTTTTTTGAAGTCGGTAAAAAAGGAAACTGATGACGGTAACAACGATGACACAATATGAAATCAGCACGACCTACGAATAACTCTACCCTCATTATTTAATAAAGTTCAAACTGTATCGAGAAGGGTAGGGTCGGTAATAAAAAAATCTGACAACTTTACCCTACGTCATGCATTACCCTTCAAAGGGTTGAATGGTGGCAAAAAGCACGCTTGACCCTTATCTCTTTGTGTTTAGAAAAGTGTTGGGTTATAAAGCATCAACCAATGAACAGACGTCAAGGAACAATATGTCAAATTTTTTTATTGGTTGAATACGAGGCTTTTGGCTACTTTTTTATTATTTTTTATTTTGTTTTTTTTTGTTGTGTGTGCATTTGTTTGTGCAGAATAAACAAATTTCCTTTCTTTATAGCTGTCGGACTAATAAAATAGTTTCAGGAATTAACTTATTATTTTCAAAGACAGCCCTGTGGTAATCTCTAAAGAGAAATCTTCATCGCGTTCAAGCGTTATAATTGACTGGAAAACTACTTAAGGTATAAATTCAGTAAATTCTCCAGCTTTTAAAATATGAAGCACGGGCGACGGACCGTGGGAAGGGGTATCGCAGACATCGGAAGCGCCTCGGTGCGCGGTGCGTGGCGGTCTGTGGTCGTCTGCCGTGTAATATTGCCGATCGTGGGATTCCACCATTAGACACAATAAAATAATTATGATAATTTCATAGACGAACCGCAGAAAGCATACCTGTAGTGTGCCAGTCTGAGGCCAAGAGCAACATAGCATAAATAAAAAAAGTTTAAAGGTGCTAACGGACACTTGTTTAGACAGTTGTTAACAGTTGTGGGCTGTCATCACAAGTCGTTTTCTAAAAGAGTTGAGGATAGTCTTTGTCGACGGCATTCTTCGAGTCTTCTGAGGATTGATGTTTTTTTTTTACTGGTTTCCTTTGTCGATACTGAACCTTCCCCTAAGGTATGGCACGCAATTTCTCACCCTGTATAAACTCACGCTTTCTTCCCATGGGGGTAGGCAGAGACTACAGAACGCCACCTGTTACGATCCTTACATACTGCTTTTGCTTCGTTTACGTTCATACATCTGGTCACACACGCACGCCGGTTGCGAGTACTACGCACCTGACCTTTCTGAAGAACATCACCAGTAAGGTCACTATTATGTCCTTTAAGGTCGGTCCCATCCCGTAAATTATGATAATTCTTCGCAAAATAAAAAGACAACGCTTTTTCTTGTTAATTCCCGTAATTATGACTCCAATTCTCTTAACCCAACACAGCTAAAGGGAAGCTGACCTAATTTTACTCGAACAAAGAATTAACGACTTTTCGTTTTTTTTGTGGGGCTTTAAATTACTGTCGTAATGGGCTAATTGATGTCAAACGAATTTCTCGACTCGAATACCTTTTAATATTATGTGTTGTTTAATCTGGTCAATTTTCTGTACAAATGGGAGTTCTTGAAAGCAATTTAAACTGAACAACAACAACAATGTGAAGGCGACGATAAGACAATTTTAACTTATAATACTTCTTTTTTTTTCTACTTACGTTCCCAGTTTGCGAACATAAATTTTATCAAATATATATTATTATTATTATATTACTATTTAGACTTTTTTTAAATGATTTTTTGGCTGTGCTGTGGCGCCGCTGCTGTGGCTGCTGAGACCCCTCAAGCGGCGTAAATTACTATAAGTAACCTTTGGGTTACTACAGTATTGAGCCGTTTGGGGTCATGGGGCCAGAGTGCGCGTCTCCTTTTTAAGGAAATTTCTCACCAACTGATCGACACTTCACGTGGCCAGAGGGCTGGCTTGTTCTTTGGTCAAACAATTTGGATTGCCATTCAACGTGGCAACGCTGCTGCCAGTCTTCTGGGAACGTTTTCGGATGACAGCGATGCGGACGAATACTTCGTATAAGTATTTATTTGTATAGTTAGTTGGTTAGTCATTTAATTTAGTACCTAGAGTTAATAGTTTGGTTGTGTTAAATATTGTAAAAGAAATAAATTACTTATGTGTAAGGCGTAAATTCAAATTCAATATTAAGATTTATTTGATAGTTTCAAAATACTTTTAAGGGCCTATATAACCTCAAATTGCTTAGCATGATCCTCCGTTATGCCGAAAATACTGCAGCGTTGAGGACTGATGCTAGGTCCTATGTTTGACGAAAACAAGATTATATAAAATTTTCTCAATTGAAAAAAAATTAAACATACCTCTAAACCGAACTAATCTGCTGGTATTAAAAAAAATACTTCAAATTAGACCACGAAACTTTGCATAATAACTGAACTAGCTATAAAGCAGGTGATACGATTTTTTTTTTAAATTACCATTATTTTTACGTATAAAGCAATTACCTAAACTATTCGAGGTTTGGGGCCGCGAGCATCCCGCTCCGTCTCGCTCTCACTCAGGCCGTGAGTAGAATGGTGCCAGCAAGATAAAAAGTGAATTTGAGCTGAGGTAGAATAGGCCCTTAAGCACTATATTGCCTGTATTTTCATTTTTTGTCGCATTGTTGTCTCCATATTGTATAATCTACTACCCAAGGGTCGCTCGATATGGCTTGCTCAAATATTTCTATGCTAAAGATTTAATTGTGGGCTGCAAATAATTAACATAGTCTGTGGCGAAGACAATTTACGGCTACTAAGAAATTCTAAGACATTTGTATGTATTTATTCATGTTGGGTTCCTTGTGGTTTTGGTATGTTCAATTAGCAATGCGATAAGCTAATGGCAGAATTAAATTGGTTTTACTTGCGTAGATGACGGAACTGGAGGCCCGCCTGCCTAATGTTATTAAAGTGTATCCGGATATTTAGGTGTCAAAGCATTGCCTCGTCGTCATTATCTGCCTAGCCTTTTCCCAACTATGTATGTTGGGGTCGGCTTCCAGTCTAACTGGATACAGCTGAATACCAGTGTTTTACATGGAGCGACTGCCTATTTGACCTCCACAACCCAGTTACTGGGTAACACGATACCCCTTGGTAGGACTAGTTGTCAGACTTTAGGGCTTCTGACGACCCGTAACGCCTGTCAAAGATCTCCAAATGACTACAAAAGCCGACCCCAACATAGTTGGGAAAAGGCTAGGCAGATTGATTGAAACAATTTAGTAGGTACTATTCAATCTAGTTGTAAGTGGCTGTATAAAATTAAACGTGTTGTATATATATAACTGCCACACATAAAAACATAAAAAAAGTAATTTTTAGAATATAAAAATATTTGTTTAGAGTAATAATTAATGAATTTATTGTAAATTAATAATGGACATTTGCATGTAATAACAATGCGGGGTAATAATGTAATCATAATGTAATAAAACGTCATGATAATGTCATTATAATGTCATAACAATGTCATAATAATGTCATAATAACGTCATAATAATGTACTAATAATATAATCTGCAGGAAAATGATGACAAATAAACATGAATAATTTGCACGCTTCCTTGCAGGCAGAATACAATGACTTTAAGGCTGTAAGATCTTCCCTTGTTAACTATGTATTTTCTTGCAAATAAACAATTTGAATTCGAATTTTGACAAAAAAGAAAAAAAGTGTCACATTGTTATCAAATCAAGCCTCAGGCAACAACTAAACCTTTAGAAGCAAGACAGTCTTTTGTAGTCAATCTGTCACTGACATCTTGTTAAGTTCAGTAGTTAACAACCTTCTAAAATATACATAACAATACGCCTTGTTTCCCCGAAGGCTTAGGCAGAGTTGTACTTATAGTAGGTACCCACATTTCGCTAGTCATGTTTTAAGTCCCAAGTAACAGGGGGCGAGCCATCAACCAGGCACAAATCCAGAGTCCGGGCTACTACTGAGAAATTCCAGATAGAAAAACCCAATAACACTTTGCCCGACCCCGGAATCGAACCCAGGACTCATGCTCAGCGGTAACGCTTGCGACCACAAGACCAACGGGACAATCAATCCTAGAGTCGAAACCTTTTAATTTAAAATATAGTCAGACTAACGCCCAGTTGCACAAAAACAAACATTAAATTCCCCATTACGTAATGGCTAAGTAATAACAGCCACACCGGGTCGATCCATCAGGTTAAGCTACGCTTGCCGGGGTTGGTCGGTGGATGGGTGACCATCTTTACATACCGAGACTCCTCCGTGCCTCGGAAAGCACGTTAAGCCGTTGGTCCCGGCTGTCATTCGTGGATCTTTGACAGTCGTTACGGTTCGTCAGAAGCCCGAAAGTTTGACAATCAGTCTTACCAAGGGGTATCGTATTACCCAGTTACTGGGTTGTGGAGGTCAGATAGGCAGTCGCTCCATGTAAAATACTGGTATTCAGCTGCATCCGGTTAGACTGGAAGCCGACCCCAACATAGTTGGGAAAAGGCTAGGCAGATTTTTTTTACGTAATGGATCATTAACGCTTAGGATATCATTAATTTTATGAAAGAACCATTAAAATCGAGTCTAATGTTGCTTTCTGCAACAAGTTAAAACAAATTAATGGAAGATTTATATATAATGACAGTTTTAAAAGTAAAAGTTCGTTTCTGCAACTGGCTGTAAATTGTTTTTCCGCTCATACTTATGAATTTCTGAAGCAGTTTGTGTATTTCAGGAAATTATGTGTGTTTTCATGTTAAATATTAATGACAATGTCTCTGTAGGATGTGAAGTACTCGTAGCATCAACCGTAGTATGAGGATTATGTATATAATGGCATTTAAACTGAAATGCACTGCAGTTTACAAACATCTTAAACTCCTTTGATGATTCTGAACAACAATATCAGCAAAGAGGTTGATTAGGTAATTAATTTTCATTTAAAATCCCACAGAAAATAATATCCAACATTACGTAATTCTGGTAAACCATAATATTACAAAATTTCCCTTTCATCATTTGAGTAAATAAACATGAAAGTACACACGGCTACATATCAAGCTATACACTTACAGAATAAGCTGACCTCGCATTGTACGGAACTCCTATACAATGCGAGATCAGCATAAACTGGAAATGTATAGCTTGATGTGCAGCCGTGTCTACAACCGCGAAGCATGTTTCGCGTAACCAATTTAGAGACAATTATAGTTCGGTGGTGCAAAACCTTTGTGTGGCGGTGTACATTGTCAAATGAATTTAAATTAGGCGCCGGAGGAATTTCCTATTGGGGTTTAATTAACACTATTGTGGTAATGAAAGAGAACGTATTAGTGAATAATTAAGCCTAGTCCGTATCGCATTTAGGCGTTATTATGAACCGGATTCAGTGGTTTTTGGTACACGAGTTCTCTGTAAATAGTTTGTGATGATAATTATTTCATCCATTTCTCGTTAGCCGTGCAATTATGGTCATCATCTGCCTAGCGTTTTCTCAACTATGTTGAGGTCGACTTCCAGTCTAACCGGATGCAGCTGAGTACCAGTATTTTACATGGAACGACTGCCTATCCGATCCCCACAACCCAGTTACACGATCCCCTTGGCAAGACTGGTTGTCAGACAGAGCGGGCTTCTGAATACCCATAACGACTGTCATATATCTACATGACAGCCGTGCAATTCTGATGACATTACATTACATATATCATGGTGGATTTGGAATGCTTTTAATTTATGTTTCATTGACGTTTGGATACATAGTTTTATTAAAAATGTAACTTTTAATAATAACTTGTTTAATTTTGTTGCATTATACCACTTTTTTTTACAAAAAAATTATGATACAACAAAATCGACGAATGATTTTCAGAGATGCGCTAAAAACTAATTAACATAATATTATCTAAAAATCAGCTATGATAAACTAGTTTTCCTTCTAAAAGAACAAAGCTAAACTATCTACCATCTGCCGATAAAAACATCTGCAGTCTATGAGTAACGGACAGTTGTTTAGAGTACCGACAGCAAGCTTTTGAAGTAGACCGAGTCAAAAGAGCGCTGGAACAAGGAAGCGCTGTTTCGCTGCAAATCGGTGAAGCTGTCAGGTGTCACTGCCAGCTTTAAGCTGTTTAGAGAAGTTTTTTTTAAAAGGAAATTCAAGAAGGACGATTCTTTTATCA
This sequence comes from Lithophane leautieri, assembly GCA_949152455.1. Classification (NCBI taxonomy): domain Eukaryota; kingdom Metazoa; phylum Arthropoda; class Insecta; order Lepidoptera; family Noctuidae; genus Lithophane; species Lithophane leautieri. The sequence continues at coordinate 2,180,023 of OX424472.1, read as the reverse complement.
CTTCTGTTATTTACACTTGGAATAGGTAAGATAGGTATCATTTTTACTGGCACCTTTTTGTGTGTTTTAGCAGAAAGATTTTGAGAGCCAGTTCTTACCAAGGGGTATCGAGTTATCAAGTAAACCAGGCTCAGATAGGCAGTTAGTTGCTCCATGTAAAATACTGGTATTTAGCTGCAACCGGTCAGACTGGAAGCCGTCCCCAACATAGCTGGGAAAAGGCTTGGCAGATTGATTGACTTAAAATTGTTCAACACAATATTTCCTTTAGACAACCTCGACGTTAATCTCCATGACACAAAGTTTATTCAGCAATTTTTGTAGTTGAAGACTCGTGAGATGAATATAATTATGAACATTTCACATAATCCAGTCCAAAGTCTAACCACATATTGGTATTTACCGGAAATCTTTTTTTGCAAATCATTTTGGAAAAAAAATTCAATACAGGCCGCCTTCATAATCTGTGGGTATTTTTATCAACATTGTAGGCAGTCGAATTTTTGCGGTTCGAACAGCATTTTTCCACTCTATATCGGAAAATACCACTTTTATGGAAGGTTCACGTGTTTGACCACAAGCGACATGTATTTATCCCGTGTTTTATATTTCCTGGAAATGCTTCTTTCTAGTACGTTGTCAATAATCTTCATTATTGTATACTGTGACAATTATAATTACTTATGAAAATCATGGCATTTAAAGCTCACACCAAAGCCGGCCCGACGGGGCTCTGTTTTACACAAAAGTTGTCTGACTTGCAACCTTAAAGACAGCGCTAGTGCTGCCTGTCGCGCCCGCGATATCGCGCCAGTATGTAAGAGCATGGCTACCAGACGGGCCGCGCGCGTGCCTAAACTTACTTTAACTAATTAGTAAGTGCTTGACGAATTAAACAGAAATAATTTCCTTATAAAAAAAGTTCTTAAAGAACCTCGTTCTTACCGTGCAAAAAGCCGGGAGTTGTGAACTACGATAGAAAGAAAGAAAAGAAAGGAAAAAAAGAGAAAAAAATAGAAAAGAAAGACGAGTTGTTCATTCTGCACGAACAAATGCACCTTACAAAAAACTAAATATACAGGCTTAATCCAAACCCAATAAGCTAGAGATAGGCAAAGTCTTTAGATATAGTTATCAGGATAACTACAATAACTCATCAGTAATCAACTAGATTTCTAAAATACAATATACGTAGATATATGTATTTAGTAACCTATTCCGCTTAACTATTCTTCAAGAGTCATAAAAAACCCTGTAAGAAATCGACACGTGTTTCACCTCTCAACGAGGCATCCTCAGGATGACGATTGACCAATTGCAAACCAGAACACGACTTGTTGCCACACCGAGCGCTGGACGCAGTGAGGATGCCTCGTTGAGAGGTGAAACACGTGTCGATTTCTTACAGGGTTTTTTATGACTCTTGAAGAATAGTTAAGCGGAATAGATTACTAAATATATCTACGTCTATTGTATTTTAACTATCTAGATTTCTATCTGATTGATCAATGTATAATATTTATCTATCCATTTTAATTTTGTTCCTAGTTATCCAGAACCCCTCTCTATATTTTAGTTTGAAGCATAGATTGTTACAACATTGTTTTTACATTTTGAAATCAATAAACCGTTATTTTCTTCCCTGTTCATATTTAACCTCTCAATTGACGTACCCAGCCGACCGTTAATCACACCTATGGTTGCAACCAAAATAGGTGCAATACCAATAAAATGCCATTCATGTTCCTTGTAACGCTGATTAAAATGTGAATACAAACTGTGTTTACTGTGAAATACTTTACAGTAACCGTGCATTTTTAACCGACGAAAAAAAAGGAGGAGGTTCTCAAGTCGACACGTATATTTTTTTTTTTTTTTTTATGTATGACCACGCATAACTTTTTAGTGAGTAGTCCGATTTGAAAAATTCTTTTTTTATTGGGAAGGGTATACCTCGAAGTTGGTCCCATTTAAAATTGGAAACTATAATCCACCCCTAAAGGTAGAAAAAATGGGGTTGATTGATTTATCACCAACTGAATTTTCAACTGTGAACCGATTCTGTTGAAATTTCGCACACATACATAGTTCTGATGACACATCCACTCATTATCAACTCCAGGTCTTTAACCTGGAGTAACCCCCTGGAGTACCCTGGAGTGGATGGTAACTCAAAAGCGAAAAATAAAAAACTTTTTTACAAAAAAATTAAACCAACGAAAAAAAGAACTGAAAAGCGAAAAATAAATAACTTTAATTTCGGAAGTCGGTGGCAAAAAACGAAAATTGAAAAGCGAAGACACCGACTTCCGAAATTAAAGTTATTTATTTTTCGCTTTTCAGTTCTTTTTTCGTTGGTTTAATTTTTTGTAATAAAGTTTTTTTATTTCAAAACTTTAGGTTTAATGTGGATTTCGCTCATGCTTGGTAGCAATTTATCGAAAGAAAACTCAAAATCATAAAAATCGTTTATTGAAATTAGGTTAAGAGCCAGCAGTTTTTGAACATCAAAATTACGTAGGGGATTCTTTTTGGTAGGTCATGCTTCAGAGGTGGTCCCATATAAATTGTATTAACTTTGCTTGTGTAGTTTTTGAGTTAGCTTAAATAATTACATATTTTTCCCACTTAGTCTATGTAGATAATATTTTATTTGACTCCGTCACTGTTATTTACTTATGTAGTGGTATTCGAATTTGTGTGGGGTAGGTATCATAACTAAAAAGTGAAAAATAAAAACTTTTTACTAAAAACAAATAACCGATTCCAAAAAAAAAACACTAAAAAAGTGAAAAATACCTTTAATTTCGGAAGTTGGTGTCTTTGCTTTTTAATTTTCGTTTTTTGCCACCCACTTCCAAAATTAAAGTTATTTTTCACTTTATTAGTGTTTTTTTTTGGAATCGGTTGTTTCGTTTTTGGAAAGAGTTTTTTATTTATGTATTATCTTTTGTCACAGCCAAATCAAAAATAATATGACTTTTATCATTACTTATGGAACTAATTTACTTTGTCAACAGAAGAGGAGGGTACAGAGCTAGAACTGGAGGCTCTCTACAGACGATACTGCGTCAGATTGAAACATGCGCTGTTTGTGTCTGCTCTGTGTGTCACACTGTTCTGCAGCGTCCTGTTGCTGTGTGCAGTCTGCATATTGCATTCAAATGTAAGTTCATTTATTTATTTAATACTTTAAGCACAAAAATGTACAGAGGCGGACTTAATTCCACAGGCATTTTCTACTAGTCAACCTTTGGGTGATGCAGAGACAAACAGTGGTAGGTGAAATATCTTAAATTAAAACTAAAAAGTTTATAACTCTGTAAATAAAACAATTTTTTTTTTACTTAATTTTTTGGCATTTTTAGGGGTCCGTACCCAATGGGTAATACGGGACCATATTACTAAGATTCCGCTGTCCGTCCGTCTGTCACCAGGCTGTATCTCATGAACCGTGATAGTTAGACAGTTGTTTTCACAGATGATGTATTTCTGCTGCTGCTATAACAGAAAATATTAAAAAACAGAATAAAATAAATATTTAAGGGGGCTCCCATACAAAAAACGTGATGTTTTTGCCGTTTTTGTAGATAATGCTACGGAACCCTTCGTGCACGAGTCTGACTCGGCCGGTTTTTTTAGTCACGTTTTCGTCAAACGTCTTTATCAAACATTACCTTGAAGGGCATTCAAAATTAACTCTGCCTAACCCTTCGGGGAATACAGGCATTATGTTACGAAAGAGATTTATATAAAAACTACAATTCTAATAAAAACTATATTTAAGATTACGATAAAGCAATTTAAAAAAAATAAAGAAGTGACGTACCTTCCCATAACATGATTACATTGGGAAATGCAAGAGGCACAGAGGAGTTAATTAATCCAATCCGGAGCATTCTCCTGGCTATAGGATTCATTATAAACTGATCTGCGCAGGCCTCGGCCTGGTTTGAATAACTACGCTCTGATGGGTCAGGGTGGCATTTCTTCTTTGTGTATAAAATGATTGTGAATAAAGGCAGAATAATACCGATGCTCTATTTTCATATTCAGATGGTTTCACTAACCAGTAAGTTTTGAAAGAGCATGCTATGACATAACTTTTCTCCAAAATAACCCTCGGTAACTGAATAACTGTTCAATTTAAAAATTTGTAGTCAAATCTCATGTCAAGTGATTTAGAAAGAAATAAAAGAAAGAAAGAAAATCAAATTATTTGGGACATGCACAGGAAATAATTGCAACAATAACAAAGAACATTAAAACTAACAAAATCATGAAAATGGTCGATGTTTTGTTTTAAGTTTTGTTTGTAAGTTACTGACAGCTGTGTTCCAATTTTTTAAAATCATAACTTATTGACATTTCCTTGCCTTTACATTTTAGAAATTGCTCTATTTGTTAAATGTAATCAACATCTAATTTAACTTTATCGGTAAGCAGATACCGAGACATAACTTTGCGATCTCAATACCAAAACTTGTTACGCACAGGTGGATATAGGACTGCTTTGTTGAGCAAAAGGGTTTTTGGTATGGCACCGGCCATTTTTAACCACATTCCTAATTCTGTAAAAGAGGAACCAGTAACAACTTTCAAAAATAAACTAACTTTACTGTTATTATATAAATGTTATTATTCCGTATCGCATTTTCTAGCTGATAAATTTTAGTTGTGTACCAATGGTTGTATGATGATGAACTGCACCAATGTTTGCAGGCCAAAATGGTAGAATGTACCAGGATTGTTTAATATACATATTGTAACCGCCATATTGTAAATAGCTATATCTGAGCAAATAAATGAATATTCTATTTGCTCAACCAATATGACAACAGATTCAGCCATCAGAGGCATAGCTTTCAGAGAACGGTTGTTAGTACAAAACAAAATTGTTGCTAATATTAAATAAAAAAATTATAATAGCCTTATTGGTCTTGTGTCGCAAACGCTAAACTGTAGAGCATGAGGTCCTGGGTTCGACTTTCGGGTCGGGAATTTTTTCATTGGGTTTTTCATCCGGAATTTTTCTGAAGCAACTCGGAATGTGGATTAGTTCCCGGTTGGTGGCAATAGGCTCGCCCCCTATAACATGGGACTTAAGCATAATTGGCGAAATGTGGGTGTACTATAGGTACACCTCTGCCTTACTCTTTGGGGAACACAGGCGTGATGTGATGTTATTAAATAAAATGAACCGTGAACTGTAATTTAGAAACAAAGTAAGATAAAGAGTAAGCTCATTTTCTTAAACGTAATATAAATCTCTTTCCTCGCTTTATTTTCACTCATTTAAATAATCAAGCTATCATCATTTCCCATGAAAGAAACTTGAGCACGTTTAAGATATTAATAACATACATTAATAACATTATACTCTGTTCCAAAACAATTAGATAAAAAGGTTAACAAAGTGGCTTGGAAAACGTACTTGTGGATACGTACGCTAGCCTTTGTATGGCAGTTATAAATCGAATGATTGATTAATTGGAACGCTTTACAAAATTCTAATTTTAAATGACCTTTAAGATGCGTTTCATTTGACAATGGAGGTTATCATTGCCGATATTTAAATTTTTATATAATGCATACAATTATTTTTGAAAAAAAAAAGAGGAACGTAGATGGTACGTAAATGAAATATGCAGTTGAAACCTTCTAAACACAGATGTGTTATTAATTCTCTTTAGTCAGTGAGTGCGTAAGAATTTAACCTGAGCAGGTTTGTGTTTGTTTACACTTTCATCAAAAAGTTTTGAAACAGATTATAGATCATGTTTTCATTTGCTTTTCTAGGATTCGTAGATAGTGCGGAATCTCAGCCACTGCGCCCAGCATAATGTAGCTATATGTAGCTGTATTGTAATAAAATGGATTCTAAATGACTAAAACTTTCAATTATCACTAAAATCACAGACATTTTAGATTCTCATGTAACTAGAAAACCCCATGAAGCCCACTTCCTGTAATCTCAGTAAATTTTAAATTGCTCCCGTTGCTCGTGAATGAATGAAACGAAACCACAGACGGAATAGTGAATGATAGAGTGAAGAATGAAATAATAGTAAGGTACGGAACTTTTGTGGATTAAACTTTCATTCACTGAATACTAAACGAACGGATTCCAAAGAGTTTTTCGATTTGAGGTTTTATGTTATCTGAGCTTAGAAAAAGGATTAAAAAGCTTTTTGGATTAGCGCTTTGGTTGGGTTTATTCTTTTGATTGAATGTGAAAATTTGGATTTTAACGTAAGGCTTGGGGGCTCGTGGTTAAATAGTAACAGCCGCCGGGGTCGATCGAAGTTTATGTTACACTTACCAAGACCGGTCCGAGAGTGGGTGACCATTCATTACATATTAATTTTATATACTAGCTGCGCCCCGCGGTTTCACCCGCGTAAGTCTCGGTCCCGTGGGAATATCGGGATAAAAAGTATTCTATGTCCTATTCCAGGTCATGGTCTACCCATGTTCCAAATTTCATCCAAACCCGTTCAGCCGTTTTAGCGTGAAAGCGTAACAAACAAACTCACTTTCGCATTTATAATATTAATTAAATAGTTAGGTTAGGATAATTTAACCATTTATGCACACACATATTAACAGACAAGAAGAAAGGAACAGAAAAGTACGTACAAAGGCTATATCATAGTACCTACCCAGTAACTGGGTTGTGGAGGCTGTTGTTCCATGTACAATACTGGTAATTAGCTGCATCCGGTTAGACTGGTAGCCGACCCCAGCAGTTGGGAAAAGGCTAAGCAGATGATGGACGTAATCCCTAGTTAGTCGTTGTATCCATACAAATATTATAAATTCGAAAGTAACTTTGTTTGTCTGTCGGTCTGTCTGTATGTTACCTTTTCACGTCGAAACCTCTGAACGGATTTCGACAAACGGCTAGGAGATAGATGGCACCCTGGGGAAGGACATAGGCTACTTTTTATCGACATACCACACGGGCGAAGCCGCCGGCGGAAGCTAGTATCGTTATAAATGTCTTCGTGAGATTTTTATTCTGTATTTACTGGAAATATAAATTTATATTTAAGACTTAGATGCGACCTCATTACACCCACGGGCAAATGCAAAGCAGCTGCCACGTGGTGAAATCGTAGAAGAAACACGATATTAACTTATTCAAAGGAAATGTTATGTTTTCTACGCAGTGCAATTATTACCCTGCAGCCTGGTACATATAAAGGTTCTTCACAAAGAGACTGTGTGGCTGACCTTTCGTTTTAACTACTTTTTACCCTACTATGGCGAAGCAAAAAGGAGGGTTGTGATTTTGAATGCATGTATGTACAGTCACGGACTTTAATTGATGAGCCACTTTCAAACTTTTCAATTTTGCTGTTTCATACATTTACGAGATTACACGATTAAACACGAACTCAAATCGCATGCTCGTAAACAAGATGACAAATTTCTAGTAATCAGAAATAGTCTTATCCATAGAGGTTGACTAATAAGTTCTCAATGATAAATAAATGTAATGTTTATCCAATCTATTTGATACTGACCTCCTTTGAATCATAGCTCATTAACTCGATATTTCTGAAAACTTAACCGAAGACAGTGACAGTTGAAATGTCGATGTCAGAGACGTTAGTTTCGAATTTTTCGAAATGAGTAATTATTAAAATGTCTCCGTACGCTAACGTAACTATGGCTACGCTAAAACAATCGTCGCTAGGTTACGGTTGCTAGACCTGCAATTGGTTGACTTTGGGTAGTCACTCTGCTGTCAAGTTTGTAGTTCTGGCTCTCAGGTTTCCGTGTTTCCGTGTCTGGATGTACGAGTCTAACCGACTAAGCCTGATTTGCATTACACGGCTAAAATAAGAACAGTGCCAAGTGGCTCATCAATTCAAGTCCATGACTGTATGTATGTTCTTCTAAACTCCTCATCACAATTTGAATTAAAAATCCAGAGTCACACGTAATCTGTTCGATTTATGCCCGTGTGACTCCGTAATTTTAATTTGTCTATCAGTGGTGTGTTGTTTATACCTTTTTAGTTGATAAACTTTTTTGTCCTAGTTGGGTTTTTTAATACTTTAATTTTCTATTATCAATTTCATGTGACTAATTACATGGGACTTTAACATAACTGGTGAAGGTAAGTGTACCTACCTCCTAAACACCTCTGCCTTCACATTATGAAAAAAACATACGATCGATTTAGACAGAAAATGTAGAACGAAATGTATGCCGTAGTCCGGCCTCAGTCAGCTTAACTTCATAAATATAACGGCTCAGGAAAGCCTTTACCAGAAGTGGTAATCGAAGGTTCTGCACGTGCATCAGAATCGCGGGTGTATTTTTCACATTTGCCTAAACTTTACGTACCTCGCCTGAAAATCTGCTCCAATATCAGGATAGTGCCGAAATATACCAATTCGTCGTGGACGTGGTACGATAGTGGCTCCCCTGACATCATAAGACTGCCACCACGCAACCATCGATGCGAAGCTCTGCTAGAGTCACTGTCACAAGCCAGTGTCACTGTTATCCGACCTTTTCGGTGATTCCAGTAACTTCTTCACAAAACAGACGGCGCCACTTGCTGCGCCGTCAAATATATATCTGCAGTAAGCACGGAATAGATAAATTATCAATTCCGTGGCAGTAAGCAACGAGAAAAGCCAATCTGTACTGCTTCATCAACTTGTGTCTCTGCTTTCCCTCTTTTATGAGCAGAACTCGAAGCCTTCAAAGTTAATTGCCAAGCTATCGCTCAAGGATAGATCTTACAACTTGATTACCTACCAACTGTACTACTACTAACTATACCTACTTTATTAAAGTGCCCACCACCTTAATGTATGCACGGAATTGCATTAACTGTGCCACTCGGCCACTAACTCGATTGAGGGTCAAGAGATTAGACCTTAGCGTCCGATCCATTAGGGTTTAGCACGTGTAGGTACGGTTGTGTACACGTTACTTTGTTTAATGGATACATTGTATGATGAAGAGTGGAATGTGAAGATAAGGTGTTATGGCATTCTAGAATGCCGTAAAGAAATGGTAGGATTGATAGAGAGCCTAGACAGGGTTTCATTTTTAGATCGAAGAGAAATTCAGGGGACGCTTGAATGATACACGGACGGTATTTATATGAACCTACTTAATATTCAGAAGTAGACTCAAGTGGACAATGTTGTACTGAAAGATACATCTTTTAGTTTTAGCGGTGCTTTTGAATTGAAAAGAACTCTTTTGGTCGTAAATATGTTTTCACGTCTCTTAAGAAACCAAGAAAGAATGGTTCAATTCAAGAGCACTGCTAATAGTATCTGAGATATCGCGTAAAATTTGTACTTATCTGACAATTTTGATACTACAATCAGGTATTCTTAACAGCTAAAAAAGTACGCAAAAATGATTACTTTACTTAACTAACAGTTACTTAGCGCAAAAAAAACATCAGAAATCACACTAAAGTTACGAAACCGATTTTCCGATGAGTAATGCTTAGACATCTCTTACAGTTTTACCAGTTAAAATACTACATACAAGTCCCAAATATGTAGATTTCGAAGTTTACGAGTTCCCTACTGAAAAAAGAATGATGTAAAGGAAGATGGTTGCCCCGCATTCTTAAAAGTTGTGACAATTTATTGTTTTCTACAAATCTTGTAAAAGACTTGTCTATTTCTTGTGTCTTGTCTTCTTTCTTTCTTTCTTTTATTTGTTGGCTTGTTATGTCACCATTCGACTTTTATGCTATCACAAAAATAATTCATCATCATCATCATCATTTCAGCCAAGAGACGTCCATTGCTGGACATAGGCCTCCCCCAAGCACCGCCACTTCGACCGGTTCTGTGCTTTTCGCATCCAACGGATTCCTGCGGCCTTCACAAGTTCATCAGTCCACCTTGTGGGAGACCTTCCAACGCTACGTCATCCGGTACGCGGTCGCCACACCAGAACATTTCGGCCCGATCAGCCATCTGTTCCGCGAGCAATGTGCCCTGCTCACTGCCACTTAAGTTTGGCAATTCTTCGGTCTATGTCGGTTACCTTGGTTCTCCTACGGATCTCTTAATTTCTGATTCGATCACGTAGGGAAACTTCAAGCATAGTATACTTAAATAATAAGACGGCTCAATATTCATCAGGCCAGAAATTTTACTTCAGATGCAAGGTACTGTTCGTCTAATAAATAACTAAGTACCTAACTTTGTCCAGACTCGCCCATTTAGCTGAGTCGTCGTGAACTTATCAGTGGACGACTTATGATGGATTACAGTCACATAAATGTGACATTCCTGACCCGACTGACGGGGATTTATATCCAAAAATAATTGATTTAAATCTGTGATTTAGATGGCACGTTTTAGATCTAATATTGAAATATAAAAACTCTCGTGGAGGAGCTCGTGGCTACGTAATAACTGCCGCACGGGTCGATCCATCAGGTTAAGCTACGCTTGCCGGGGTTGGTCCGTGGATGGGTGACCATATTTACATACCGAGACTCCTCCGTGCCTCGGAAAGCACGTTAAGCCGTTGGTCCCGGCTGTCATTTGTGGATCTTTGACAGTCGTTACGGGTCGACAGAAGCCCGAAAGTCTGACAACCAGTCTTACCAAGGGGTATCGTATTACCCAGTTACTGGGTTGTGGAGGTCAGATAGGCAGTCGCTCCATGTAAAATACTGGTATTCAGCTGCATCCGGTTAGACTGGAAGCCGACCCCAACATAGTTGGGAAAAGGCTAGGCAGATGGTGATTGAAATATAAAAACACTTGGCTTAGTTATTAAGTGTAAAATATAGATTTTTGAAAAGAAATGGTCTATGGTCACTCCCGCTTCCAGAGCACTTAGTTTGTGTAAATGAAAGAAAGAAAGAAATAAAAATGTTTTATTTGGGACACGCACAGGATATACAAACAATGAAAAAAGGAGCTTTTAAAACTAACAAAACTAATATGTAAGTATGCAAAATCTATTATATATAAATTAATTGCTGTTCGTTTGTCTCGCTAAAACTCGAGAACGGCTAGACCGATTTGGATAATTCTTTTTTTGTTGTGTTTGTTATTCTCAGGGCAAGGTTTGTACGTTTAGTAGGTGTAGGTAGGGTAGGTAGATATGTAGGTAGGTAGGGTAGGTTAGGTACGGTAGGGTAGGTAGGTAGGGTAGGTAGGATAGAGTAGGTAGGTAGGATAGAGTAGCTAGGTAGGTAGTATAGACTAGGTAGGTAGGGTAGGGTAGATAGGGCAGGTAGGATAGGGTAGATACTTAGTGCTACCCGTGCGAAGCCAGGGCGGGGCAGCTAGTATATTATAAATAAGTGTTTTTTTTTTTTTAAAGAAGTCTCATTAGAATAATTCATTTGGAAAGTATGTAGGTCTAATAAAGTTGTTATTACAAATTCAACCTCCCTTTTATGATTTTCTTTTGTTTTGTTTTTGTATAACTATAAGATTTTATCACAGATTTACTGATCAACTGGAGGACAAGATCACACTTTATAATAGTAATCTTTAAGATGAATCCGGATAAAAACTTCTGCTAAAGTTTTTCCTATTTCAAGTATAATTCGAGATTTATTTTTAGCCGAGACCACAAGAAATTTTAATTGAAGCATCTTATTACGCCCCCGATGTAATAATTTCATCAAGTTTATTATGACAATCTCGCCGCAAGCGATTTATTAAGAGCTTTCATTATAGTTTCATTTCGGTGAAGGTCTTTAACTGAAAATGGACAACTTTTGACTGAATAGATATCAAAATTAAGTTCAAAGTTTGATTTCAAACTGTAAAGGCTATTTACTATTGAGAAATGAAATACTTTACGTTGTAACCACCATCTGCTTCTAGCCATTTTAGGGTTACTTACTCTAACTGCTGATCCTTTTTTTTCGATCTTAATTCTAATCACATCAGTACCTACTTTATGTTTTCAACTTCATGTCGTTTCTTACCCAAATATATTAAGCTTACCAGTTTATGCAGCATATCACCGCATTACCAGACCTGAGGCCCTAGTGTGAGATTCTTTAAACTCTCTCGACTTTACGCATCGACCGCGTTCGGCGCTCCGATTGGCCCATTATCAGTGAAGGCCAGTGAAGGGCCAATCGGAGCGCCGAACGCGGTCGATGCGTAAAGTCTAGATAGTTAAAAAACTTAAAGTAATAAAGACTAAAACCCAACTACGACAAAAAAGTCAATCAACTAAAAAGGTATAAACAAGACATCATAAACCGACAAATTAAAATCCAGAGTCACACGTGTTAGGGCATAAATCGAACAGATTTGGGGTTATAATACATTAATATTTTTGAAATGTGTTAATTAAGCCCTTTCATTTCATATCCAACATGGTACGATAACTTTTTTATTTTTATTTTAGTTCATGGCTTTATGTTATCTAGAGGGCGCCATTTTTAATGTTACGTCACATAACCTATAACCAGCGGACGATCAAGACGCTTCCAACGATACCTCATTTGTGAGGAGTCGTTTAGAAGATATGAGGGAACAGATGAACATACATACTTACATACATACATACATACTGGTCAAAATCATAACCCTCCTTTTTGCCTCGCCGTAGTCGGGTAAAAAGAAACTAACACTAGGGCCTGTGACCGTTTTAATGTTTAGGTGCTCACAAAGTGAGGTGGGATAACAAACACCAATTACGGCAAAACTGTTGTCTAACTTTGCCCTTTGTGTACCTCAAACTAGCTCGGTCTTGTTATCTGCGGGTGTGATCTCTGGTCTAGATTGAATTTCAAACTGTGAGCCCTTTTCACACCTTTCGGTTACGGGTATTTAAGCATAAATACAGTAACACATCGTGAGGAAACTGGCATGACATGACAGAGAGATATTTCTCGACGGCATTATGTGAAGTCAAGTCAGACGCCGTTGGGCGGCTTTAAAACTCTCACACCAGGTTAGTCATTAACCACACGAAAAGAAGAAGAAGTGTAAAACCCGGGTAAATGAGTCTAGAGATGGGTTGTGACAGATTAAAAACGTTATCGGTTATCACTGTTACTGCTACAAGAAAATTAAAGATCCTAATATCTGTTATTAAATAACAGCCTGTTTTGTACGGACGATTTATACGTAACTGTGCGTTTGCCCCGGCGACACATTTACGATAAAATATGTTGAAGTCTCTAGTTCCTGTCAAAAAATTTATGGAACATTGACAGTAACTAGAGATTTCAACATGTTTTGTCGTGAATGTTTCGCCAGTGCAAATGCACGGTAAGTAACAGCTGCTGTAACAGTCTGTGTGGGGATTGTTATAATATATTAACAGTAATAGCCGCGGTAACAGTCTTGAGGATCTGTTATTTTAAGTAACAGGTATGTTTTAGTGTTAGGAACAATTGTTATTTGTTATTTTTTAATATCTGTTATATTTTAATACACCCCTAAATGAGTCGATAATGTACTTGCGTATCTTTCTATAAATACCGGTTACAAAAAAGTACACATACATCACATTATCAGCGTATACTGATCCCACTGCTGGGCCACAGGCCTTCTCCCTGTGAGGGAGAATGGGCCGTAAGCCACTACGCGGACCCAGTGCGTGTTGGTGGATGTCACACGTCTTCGAATTTTTAGTTCTACGACATGCCAGTTTTCTCACCATGTTTTCCGTCACCGTTTTGAGAGCAGTGCTGATGAAATAATTTACACAAAGTAAAGCGCCTACCTGGAACCTATGACCTTCAACTCGTAAGTAGCTGCCGTTTCTACTGGGCCACCCACCACGGCTCTCACAAAAAAGTATCAGTGACTAATTGCCCAGGAAGTCGCTGCAGGCAGCACGGAACAGAAAAAACAGGCAGGCAGTCATTTGTCACAGACCTGTTAATCCTACACAACACAAACCGATTTGTTTTTTTAAATATAACGTATGTATCCAATTTATTACCTTCACAGGGTGAACGATAACATTGTGGACCCTAACGTTTATTGTACTCATAATGGCATGTTTAATTTTAATTTGAGTACGTGGGTTGTCCTTAGCTAAGTAGGACACTTATTTATTTTTACCCGACTACGGCGAAGAAAAAAGGAGGGTTATGATTTTCACTGGTTGTATGTATGTATGTATGTAAGTATGTTCATCTGTTCCCTCCTATCTTCTAAACCACTCATCACAATTTGACAAATGAGGTATCGTTGGAAGCGTCTAGATTGTCCGCTCGTTATAGGCTATGTGACGTCACATTAAATTAACAATGGCGCCCTCTAGAGGACATAAAGTCAGGAACTAGAAAAAAAAAATGTTTAATCGTACCATGTTGGATATCAAATGATAGGGCTTAATGAGCACATTTCAAAAATATATATATTATTACCCCAAAAGAATTGAAAATAAATTAAAGTAATAACAACTAAAACCCAAATACGACAAAGGTATAAACAAGACACCACAGACAGACAAATTAAAAATCCGAAGTCGCACGTAATCTGTTCGATTTATGCTCTAACACGTGTGACTCCGGATTTTTAGTTTGTCTGTCTTGTTTATACCTTTTTAGTCGTAGTTGGGTTATAGTTTTTATTACTTTAATTTTTTGACAAACACGCAAGCAATAACATAAATGTGAAGGTGGAAAAATAAGGTATTCAATTGATAGTATAGAAATTGGGAAAAAATATTGTCTTATGTCAGTAGTGTCTTAGTTGTTGAATAGGTGACTAGCGTTCCAGTAGCAAATTGGTTTCATTGTCAATCAATCTGCCTAGCCTGTTCCAAACTATGTTGGGGTCGGCTTCTAGTCTAACCGGGTGCAGCTGAATACCAGCATTTTACATGGAGCGACTGCCTATCTGATCTCCACAACCCAGTATCTGGGTAATACGATATCCCTTGGTACTACTGGTTGTCAGACTTTCGGGCAGCTGACGACCCGTAACGACTGTCAAAGATCCACGAATGACAGCCGGGACCAACGGCTTAACGTGCTTTCCGAGGCATGGAGGAGTCTCGGTATTTAAAGATGGTCCACCGACTAACCCCGGCAAGCGTAGCTTAACCTGATGGATCGACCCGAGCGGCTGTTATTTCTTAGCCACGAGCTCCTCAAATTGGTTTCATAGTATCAAACTTAAATTGTGACCGAAATTGGTAACATTTGGAATGTAAAAAACAATAAATAAGTAAACAAATAGGTAGTTTGTGCCATTAGTAGGTACTTTAATAAATTACTGGATGACGTGGATGCAAGCAGTACATAGGCATATTTACACCACATAAAAAAAATCACATGAATTCCCACAAAAACCGAGGAAAAAAAAAATTATCCTCATACTACTAAAAACCGATTACAAATAAGGTTAGTAACAAACGTTAAAGTAAACTATTCTGAAGAAATTCGCCTACTTGTTAAGGAAAAAGTGAGCTATTTTGCCAATGTTGTCCCACTGCGGGGCTAACACCTTCCTTCCCTCTTTCCACTTTTACCGATCTACTGCGATTGCGGGAAGAAGTCATCCTCATTTTTAGGGTTCCGTACTAACAGGGCCCTATTACTATGGCTCCGCTGTCTGTTCGTCCGTTCGTCTGTCTCAGGGCTGTATCTTTTGAATCGTAATAGGGAGACATTTGAATATTTCACAGAGTGGAAGCTACTATGAACGCATTAACAGCAAAAATAAAGTTAAAAATTTAAGGGGGTCCACATACAAGAAATGCATGAAAGAAATATGTAGTGTTATAATTATATCGTACGGTGGTACGGAACCCCTCGTGTGCGAAGAACGAAGTATTTTTATCCGTTTTTTGGATGTATGGTTTGGATTGGCCCAAAAACGACTGAACAGACGGCAGTACATAATGTACTAAAATTGGAACGATACAGAGAAGATAAGCATGGCCCCTGCGCAAGGATACCTGGCATATAGGGTACTTTGAATCCCGGTAATAATTAAGTTTCCGTGGGATATTTTCCGACATCCATGGAGGCGAAGCCGCGAGCATAAGCTCCTTCACTAATAGATAGGCCTATTTTGTAATCTATGACACCCATCCCAATCATTAATCCCAGGTAAGCCTTGACTTTTTTGCCCACTACATATAATATTAGGTCCCTTGAGAATTGACCACTAAGCAATAGTGACGTTCAGGAATTTGTAGGTACGTTTATTATAGATAATAATATTATGAGGTATTTTTTAGATGATGTTTGTAATAGCTTTTTGTAGCCTTCGAGAAGTTTTTGGTAAGAATTTAAGGCTCCCACAGACAGGCGCTACGCAACGGTTCGACGCGACTCTAGTCGAACAATTTCTATGAAAACATTCACGGAAATTGTTCCACTGGTGTCGCGTCGCATCTGTCTGCGGGAGCCTTTAATGTTAAGTCTAGCGGCCAGTTTCTTCATCAAAAGTAACAGCCAAAGTCACAGTCAACTGTTCTTTTGCACTGTTGTATTTTCAATCCTCGGCGCTGAGGCGAGGGTTGTAAATCCAACAGCGCGGAAGAACAGTTGTCTGTTACTTTGATGAAGAAATTGGCCGTAAGACAGCCTACTTTTAAATATTTCTGTTATATTTTTACTGTCTCATGCACGGAGCCATGCTACCTTATAACTGCATGTTTTTTTTTTTTGAGCGGCGCGCTTCAATGACATGTTCAACTGGGTATGACCACTTAGGTTGGGACCATGAAACCAGGTGGAACGATTGAACAATTTTGTACCGTCGCCACCGCTCCAATCGGCCATCGCTCTTCGCCGCTGGTTACGTGCCGACAGCCTTAGTACTACCTACTAATAGTCTTAGTAAAAGTCCCAGCCCACGGAGGCGAGCATATTACCTAGCCTTATAATTACTTATCAGCTACTAATAAATGGCATAATCCATTTCCCAAGAGACTCTTTAATAATCAACATAATTATTCATCAATTCATTAAGTCAACAGCTTTGAATGAAGCATTTAATTAATAAAATTGCAAAAGATAAAAAAATTGCTTTCTCATTTCCCATGTAGACATGTGTCACAAAGTGTTTCCTTTTATAAAAAGCACTATCATTAATTAGCAATTATGTACGTTGATGACGTGTTCTTGCTTGCATCTGGTTTACACTAGTTTGAACCTGTTTGCACTGGTTGAGACTGGTAATAACCGGATTAGAGCGATGTTTGGCGGGCAATACAGCAGTGAAATTGTGCAGGATTCGTGGTGGTGCGAAAGTCAGTGGAGCTGAAAAGCCGATTGGATTATTTCAGGAATTAGTATTTAACCCTCAAATCGCCAACAGAATGAGAAATAAATTCAGCAGTCGGTTCTGCTTATTAAATTCCGCTTCGATATAATATTTTTTATTTATTTATAATAATTTATTTTATTTTAAGCGAGCATTTGTCATAGCAGATTGAATGAATTGATGAAGCATGAAAAGATTTCTATTATGGAAATATTAAGTCATATCAATAAAAGGTAGTTAACAGATAAATAATAAAATACTCACGAAGTAAATACACCAAGATACACCGCCTTTTTTACCCGACTACGGCGAAGAAAAAAGGAGGGTTATGATTTTGACCGGTATGTATGTATGTAAGTATGTTCATCTGTTCCCTCCTATCTTCTAAACCACTTATCACAATTTGACAAATGAGGTACGTATTCTGTTTGATTTATGCCCTAACACGTGTGGCTCCAGATTTTTAATTTGTCTGTCTTTGGTGTCTTGTTTATACCTTTTTAGTCGTAGTTGGGTTTTAGTTTTTGTTACTTAAATTTTTTGATGTAGTCAAATGTTGTCAAACTTTAGAAAAAAAGAAACAGAACGGAAAATCCTTAAACGTACAAGCAATTAAGCACTCATCCCGCGGTAATAAAAGTCCATGGCTCTTATGTTGAAAGAAATTAGGCATAAAATCGTATGGCACTCTAAGTTTATTGCTACTAAAACCGTGCGGTCATGTCTGCATTTGATTAGCCTACTAATTGCTAGGGATGGGACGATCCTTCTAAGAAAATGGCAATTGACAAATTAGTTTCATTTGGAGCTTGTTTTTTTCTGTTTTTCCTGGTTTATTTTCTGGTTTTTGCAAATCCTACATCGTCCTTCCTCATTTATTATAGACGTTCATAGGGATGTTTTAATCGGATCGAGGTCGACATTTACTCTCAGGCCTAGTCGAAATAAGAGTATGCTCATGTGAGGAGGTTGTATGCGATTCGCAACCTAGTAAGGTACAGGCTGGCTAGAGGGCAGCCGCGAGTTTCGAACGTTCCAACAATTTGGTTTTAAATATGTTAGGAGTGCTTTTTGTTGAGGTTCGTCAGTCTAATCTTAGCTACCGAACAGTGTACGCGTCTTTTATAAAATTAAAGATTAGAATAAACCCTCTTGAACCCTCGGCGTCTTTGAAATTATCTCCTCACACACGCCCTCACACATAAGATAACGCTCTCAAGAGTTATATGACACGAGAAACAAAAGTCGCATTTAATTAAACGTAATGTGAACATATAAAAGCACCATGCTTTCACTCGTAGCGGTGTAGCTCGTGCACCTACGCACGTAGTAACGTAGCCACACTCGTAGGCTTCGTAGCAAAGAAGGCCACGATGACGCGCGTAGCTTTGCAGCTACGTGCGTAGCAGCGGTTTGAGTAGCCACAGAAACTGAGTCAATCACATGAAATACATACAAATTTCATTAATTAGAACAGCAATAAAAATAAATATTACCTTTTTAGATATTATTTATTTTACCTATTTATTTATGTCTATTTTATTATACACTACAAAATACATAGCAAAAAATAAATCAAAGACTATAAAGTATCAAATGGGCGGCCTTGTCGCTTTGTCGCAGATGGTAGGTATAAAATATTAAATTTTATATCAAACGAGAACACCTGTAAGATTTTTAATATAATTGTATTTCTAGCAAAATAAATAATAATTACAAACCATGCTCGCTATACGTACAAAAGCCTTTGTATAGTTAGCGAGCATTAACAAATTCCTTGAATAAAATAACTTTACTGTAGCACAACTTAACTCATAACAAAACTGAAAGTACTTCAATATTTACGAAGAAAGAAAGAGTTAACATTTACAAACAAGACCCACATATTATTTTCGATGTTATATTTAAACAGGACTTTGTAAACAAATGAAAAATAAGTGTTTCTCCGGGGAGTAACTTCCTACGTATACATACATATTAACATAATATATAGCAAGTGACGTAATACATTCAATAAAACCGGCCAAGTGCGAGTCGGACTCGCGCACGAAGGGTTCCGTACCATTATCTATAAAAACGTCAAAAACATCACGTTTGTTGTATGGGAGCCCCCTTAAATATTTATTTAGTTTGTATTTAGTATTTGTTTTTATAGCAGCAACAGAAATACATCACCTGTGAAAATTTCAACTGTCTAACTATCACGGTTCATGAGATACAGCTTGGTGACAGGCGGACGGACAGCGGAGTCTTAGTAAAAGGGTCCCGTTTTACTCTTTGGGTACTAAACCCTAAAAATTAAGGCCATGCTACTTTTGAACCGACGAACGGCGATTTTCATCATTTCTGTTGCCACTCTCTCTGATTATAAAGGTCTCGGTTTGCGCATGTTATGGAGCAAATCAACAACCAGTCTTACCAAGAGGTATCGTCTTACCCAGTTACTGGCTTGTGGGGAACAGATAGGCAGTCGCTCCATGTCAAATACTGGTAATCAGTTGCATCTGGTTAGACTGGAAGCCGTTCCCAACATAATGATGTAGGTGAGATTGGGCACAACACTGCGACTGGCATCCAAATATTATGTATTGATTGGAACCATTCAGTTGCTGTATTGAACTTTTGAAAAATAAAGTAGGTAATAAGAACTAAAACCCAACTACGACTAAAAAGGTATAAACAAGACACCACAGACAGACAAACTAAAAATCCGGAGTCACACGTAATCTATTCGATTTATGCCCTAACACATGTGACTCCGGATTTTTAGTTTGTCTGTCTGTCTGTGGTGTCTTGTTTATACCTTTTCAGTCGTAGTTGGGTTTTAGTTTTTATTACTTTATTTTTTTTAATGTGTTTGGAGTTATAATATATATACTTTTGAAATGTGCTCATTAAGCTCTTTCATTTGATAACCAAGATGGTACGATTAAACAATTTATTTTTTCAGTTCCTCACTTTATGTACTCTAGAGGGCGGCATTTTAATGTGACTTCACATAGCCTATAACCAGCGGATGATCAAGACGCTTCCAACGATACCTCATTTGTCAAATTGTGATCAGTGGTTTAGAAGACAGGAGGGAACAGATGAACATACTTACATACATACATACCGGTCAAATCATAACCCTCCTTTTTTCTTCGCCGTAGTCGGGTAAAAAGTGACAAAATCGCTGATCACCGCAAAAAGTGGATATGCAAAAGGCCCTTACAAAAAATATGTATCTACACATTCTTTAAAAAAAAATACCTACATATGTCCCATTTCCTAAATCTGTCATTTACATCGCTAACCTACATAGACTTAGTCCTGACAGCTGCCAAGCTCAGCATGTGTATTTTTATGAGTATATTTTCCAACAAAACAAAAAAAAAAAAGGTGTAGGAATGTTAAATTTCTGCGTAATTTGAAACATTCATTCAGGATTACATGGTTGCCTGTTTTTTTAACTTTTTAACAAAATTGTAAAAAAAATATTTGTTATTTTATGCCTTGCGGAATTAAAACAGATTTAAGAAAACATCACGAGTCAGAGTTCTGATGAGATTTTAAATATTTCACGGAATTAACAACTCTTGTTTAAGGTGGATGCGCCAAGGTAGCCCGCGAAATTCAAATTTTCTTACGCTTTTTGCAATTTGCAGGTCAGTATCAGGTTGTATGTTGATTTAAATATGATTTGCGCCCGTAACAAATATGGATTTACAGAATTATGAACATTAGAATCAGTAATACAACTCTCCAAGTTCATGTCAGTGCATTGAATGACTATTTCATGAAATCATGACATTTGGCACTTTCATGAACTTAGAGAGTTGTATTGCTGATTCTAATGTTTATAATTCTGTAAATCCATATTTGTTACGGGCGTAAATCATATTTAGATCAACATACAACCTGATACTGACCTGCAAATTGCAAAAAACGTAAGAAAATTTGAATTTCGCGGGCTACCTTAGCGCATCCCCCTTAATTAAGAGCGTTCATAAGAGCTAAAAAAAGAAACAATAGAGATTAAAATGTATCAACGTACAATTGTTACTACCTATCTTATTTTTTACCCCGACTGCCAAGGAAGGGTTATTACTAGCTGCTGCCTGCGGCTTCTCCCGCATGGACCCTAGTTCTTTTTCTAAAATAAATGTCACCTAAGTTACTATCTACCAGTGAAAATCTCGTCAAAATCGGTTCAGCCGTTTCGGAGATTATCCAGAACAAAGAGACAAAAATTTTAAAAATATTTTTTTTATATGTACCGTATATATTTTCATATAAATTAAGTAAAAAGCTGTTATTTTGACATTACAGTGTGGCGGTATCTATATCGCCACATGCGAACTACGTATCAAAGACCTGACGTCACATAAATCCTGCATCGCGCAATTAAAGTTTACCGTGCAATAGAAATATATACAAGAACCCGACATCAATCGTTGGGCAGTTGCCCGCCAGACATAACACCCGTCTGGTCGGAGGATCGTCCCTTTTCTATGGTGGATGAGTGAACTTTACACCCTGTTCCACATGCCCCTAAAAGAGAAACTTTAATTTTATTTATTTGTAATGAATATAATCTGTGCTATTATCTGTAGTGGCCGTTGTAATTGCACGGTTAACTGTCGCCAGGACTTACTTTTAAAAGGTACCCAGTGCTTTGGTTGAAAAGCCTGTCAGCAATGATAATTGCGGCTTTTTGAGGGATTAAATATAGCTTCAAGGAGTTCTTGTCTGAAGTTCTTTACTTGCCTCTTTTAATATTATGTAATGAACATTAAGTAAGAAACAGAACCTTTTGTAAGATTTCATTGTAATAAGTGCAGTCATTATGAAATCGTCATTTTTCGCATTGAATAGCGGAATTCGTCAGAATAAAAGGCGGGATTATTATTAGAAAGGTGTTGTAAAAAGTAAATAGTAATTACATAATTAAAGACATAATTTGTATTTAGAGGACCCTTCACAATGCTTTGCCTTTTTACATAAAAAACTTTTTATATTTCCTCAGGATTTTATGTTTTTGAAAAACCTAAGTATATATATATATTTTTTTCACTTATTTGCCTTCATAACGCCTGAAAACTGGTCTTGATGCACACTTGAATGAATTCCTGACATCCTTAGGAGCTCGTGGCTAAGTAATAACAGCCGCACGGGTCAATCCATAAAGTTAAGTTACGCTTGCCGGTGTTGTTCCGTGGATGGGTAACCATCTATGCATAGCGAGACTCCTCCGTGCCTCGAAAAGCACGTCCTGGCTGTCATTCATGGATCTTTTGACAGTCGTTACGTTTCGTCTGACAACCACTCTAGTCGACCAAGGGGTAACGTATTACCCAGTTACTGGGTTGTGGAGGTCATATAGGCAGCCGCTTCTTGTAAAATACTGGTATTCAGCTGCCTTCGATTAGACTGAAGACCGACCCCAGCATAGTTGGGAAAAAGCTAGGCACATTGATTGATACCTATACCCTAATAACATAATAATTATTATAGCTAACTTTTAATACCAACTAAATGTTTTGTTATTTCCTTAAACAAAGTAACATCACTACTTATTACCATTGCCCCAATCTGCCTTATAAAACTGTATGGGCTATTTGCGTGTAGTTTTCGAGTAGGGTGAATGACCGGCCTTGTCGAGATCTGTGGCCTGACTGATATAGTTATTATCCTCTGTTAGCCTCATGTCGACTCGACCCTTTTGTTAAAGGGACTAGTCCGGGAAATTATCATTTGTTTTTCTTTAGATCTTGCTTAGGACAATGTTATTGTAGAAGAGGTTCTTCTGAAACGAGGAAGTTATAGTAATTTAAGGCTCTGTGCATGGGGTTCTGCTTTTTTAAACTATATTGGGGTCTGATTCCAGTCAAATGGAATGCAGCCCGTTTTGATACGGAGGGCAGCTGAATACCGGTATTTTACATGGAGCGAATACCTATCTGAGGGTCTAGACAAGTGACAATCGCTTCCAAAGCGATTCGTATTTCTACAACGACTTTCAACAGGATTGACATAAGCTTTTCAATAGCTTATGTCAGTCCTATTTATTTTTGCCTTTTCCACCATCGTTATCGCTGACAGAATGTGACTTTGTCTAGGCTCTCTGGTCTCCTTATCCCAGTTACTGGATACAGTTCGATTCAAACTTAATGGCGGCTCTGAGCATGAGGCGAGTCGCTGCGCAGTAACAATTTATGGGTGAGGCGTGGGATACTTCGCGGCGAGTGCCTAACTTCCGAGCCGCCCTTAAGTTTGAATCGAACTGTAACACGATACCGCTTGGCAAGACTATGAGGCTTCTGACTAACCCTAACGACTGTCAGACAAAAATAGTTATTAAAGGTAACTGGCTCTGCTTGTTTTTCTAAAACTATCCATCTGAAAGTAGGTAGGCATTGAAGACGTTGCGTTATATAACAGGATATAATACAGGGTGGCAATTTAGTCACGTACATTCGTCTAGGGGGTGATTCTAACTATGACACTCACATTCGATTCGTGACAGAAAAAAACCAATTTCGGCTCGTATGTTTACCTATGAGTTTCGTAGTGAAAGTTGTTTACACGAATATATTTCAGATACAGGTGACTAAATCACCACCCTCTATAAACAGGAAGTAGTTCTAGTGAAACGGTTTATCCGGGTTAGTACGACCCACAAACACACAGCTTAGGTGTTGCCGACATTAAATATTTAGGCTCATGAGGTGTACAAACTTTGTCTGTAAGTTTGGCAACGCATTGGCCAACCTCTTGGGTTGCTTTCACCTAAGTAGATATAGTTATGGTTCGATTCTATGCATTCAAATATTAAAAAAAGAAAAAACTTTATGGAGTTCAGAAAAAACACCGTACCTACAATATTTAAAAAAATTGTAACAAATTGCATAGGAGCCATTAGGTGCTAGATTTTTACAAATTCCCTGAACCTGACACTAGAATTCCCTGTATATACTTGAAATATTTTAATGTAGGTATCTAACATGTATTCGTCTTTTGCTCTCTGGCTATCTCATAACAATTCCTTATTATAATTCATTATTGAAAAATATATCCATTATGAAAATACCGAAGAAAAAAAAAAATGTTATTTCATCATCTATTTTTAAGGAATGGGTTATAAATTAAATCAATGTTATGTTAGTTATTAGTTTAGGAACATTCCTAAACAGTACAGAACAATTTCTTGGGTCAAAAAGTAATGATGTCACTGCCTCACGTCCAATATAGACTACAACACGTGGCCCTTACGGCTCATTTACACGAGGACGATTCTTGTTTTTTGACGAATCGTCTCTTGTTCATGATTCGTTTTTTTTATGGCGGCGGCATTGCTTTTTAAATGCCCGTGTTCAAACGCATCAGGAATCGTGAAAAATGACGGAAAAGTCTTAAATCGCTTTCGTCAAAAAACACTAATCGCTATTTTTGTGACGGAACCGCTGAAGCGCTCGCCCAAGACTGAACTCCGAATCACGAATCAAGTGTGAACATCTATTCGAATATGTGAACGTCCATCTGTCATGACGTTGTTGTTGTTGTTGTTTGACGAATCGTCAATGACGGATCCCATTTGAATGCGGCCTTACATATTTTCCTGTACCATGCTCTAATTTGACTCTACTTAAAATTTAAAGTAACAAATCACTTTCAACTTCTCAAAAACTATGTTTGTCTTGTTCCAGGAACTCGCCTTGCAAACGAAAGCGATCGTATCCCTATCAGTGATCACCTTAGTGCTATCGATAGTGTTATGCCTCGCCCTCCTACCAGCGGCGCCAGAATGGGAGGCGTTAGCGTTGGCTGGTTCACTGCTCGTCACTATCAGTCTTGGCATTGGTACGCTTATGGCTACTCATCATGCGCCGTTGCCACTTTTCGCACTCATTTTGGTAAGTAAACTTTGGCATTATGTGATGGACGTAAAGTTCATAAGGTCTATTTAAATCATTGTTTCCAATTGATGTTATTATCACTGAAACAAACATCAACTTTCTGACAGTGTAAATGAAGTTGATTTTAGACTGACTGTTGAAGTTGATTTTAGATTTTAGACTGATTTTAGTACTGTTGAAAAAGTCATAAAAAATATGAAGTTGTAGGGCAAACTGAACCATGTGTGTAAGCATCAAAGTCGGTTTTCCTAAAACTCGTGTTTGTTTACATGTTTGGCAAATAGATTGCGAACGCAGTATAGTTACCTAATGCAGCATTAAGGCTTGTCGCGCGACGCGACTTTTAACAAATCAATTTCTGAGAAAACTTTACGGCGAACAATGCGGCAGAGTCACGGCGCGCGCCGGTTTTTAAGAGCCTTTACGTTACCTTACTAACATACCTCATGTTAGTAGATATGGTAACTAATGCTGCATATATACAACATTATGTTGGTGTTTTAGGGCTACTGAGAAAAACTAAAAAGGGTCTGGAAAATATTCTGTCTGGGTTTGTAATTTATAAAGATGAAGTTATGCTGTACAAAATTGTATCACTGTTCTAAGTAAAACATTATAAAAAACAGATGTACCTTTTTGGCGCAGCCGTGAGTATTTTTTCTTTCTTTCTAGTTAAAATTCGGGCAAAATTAAATGCAAATATTTATATTGTAATGATTTTACTAAGCTGTTAAAACGCGTGGTAAAAAGGTATCCTAAAATGGTCAGATCCTATCGCGAAATGTAATTTATCTCTTTAAAACATTAATAAAACGACCATAGCTCCATCCCAACAACAATAAAACTAGTTTCAAACTAACATCAACCGTACCTGACTTCCTTCAGCAAAGCGCTCACTGTGGGACTATGAAACTTCATTGTTTGTACAACCTCTTTAGGGCCGGACTCCACCAAAGCGGAGACGACAGCGCCCGCCCGCCGCCGCCGCTCTAGCCAGTACCTATTTCTGCTCCGGTCTAGTCAGTACGCATCTCCGCACAGCAATGATCGCTACACCCTAGCTGTTAAGCATCTCCTGTCCGCTTTGCACATCTCCAACCATCTCGCCGCGCTTTGGTGGAGTCCGGGCCTTGAACAGGGCTCCCGGGAGTGTTTCTTACATTTTTGATAGCATAACCTGTTGGTAGACTCGGGCTTCAGCGGGTCATTTATTTAGAGGTTATTATGCTTGCTAGTTTGAAATTGGAAGCAGATAGTAGTAGTCTATTGTTTGCTTGGCGATATTGTATGTAATAGCTCATATACACAAGGCTCATATACAATTGGCACGTTGCCAAAGACAGAGGCATTTAATTTAGAGATATAAACAGTACTTCCCTAAAGCATGGGGATTTTCTTCTTGAATATTCAAAGTAAAGCCATTTAGAGTTTCACGAACAATGTTGGAGTTTCAAACACAAATAAATGAGTTTCAACCTTCAATCAATATTTCCGATAGTATTTAACTTATTAACCTACTTCATGAAAATCCCTTCATCTCTATTCATTTATCTTGGCCATGAATCTACTAGCACCGCTAATTTCCTATTTGTTTAAATTTATTGTATTTCTGTTTATCATCGCAAATTGTTGGAACAGATTGTTTTCGACTAAACTGTGTACTCATCATCTGCCTAGCCTTTTCCCACCAGCCTTTACTTTTAGCCTTTTCAAACTGTACAGTATTTATGATTATTGAAAAATAACTTTATACGCCCGGGCTTTAAGGCTCCTGCAGACAGGCGCTACGCGACACATTCCGTAATATTTCATTCCATAACAATTTCCGTGTAGTTTTCATAAAAATTGTCCCACCAGAGTCGCGTCGCGCCTGTCTGTGGGAGCCTTGAAGTTTAAGCAACCATTGCTGCATAAGTTCGAAAAATAATCTACTCAACAACGTAACTTATGAAGTAATGGATTAGACATTTGTTTCAAACCGATCCCAATTCTGACCGGTCGTGCATTATACAATTAGGATGCTGGATGACAGAAATTGGCTACTCACATTGTAAGATGGAAAAGCCTTTAATTCCTGAGGGAGTATCAACGAACGACGAATCCCGCGCGGAACACGTGATGCAACGGCGCGTGTCGATTGTTTTAATTTAAAAAGAACTAAAACCCAACTACGACAAAAATGTCTATCAACTAAAAAGGTATAAACAAGACACCACAGACAGAGAAATTAAAAATCCGGAGTCACACGTGTTAGGGCATAAATCGAACAGATTACGTGTGACTCCGGATTTTTAATTTGTCTGTCTGTCTGTGGTGTCTTGTTTATACCTTTCTAGTTGAAGTAATGTGACATCACGTAGCCTATAACCAGCGGACGATCAAGACGCTTCCAACGATACCTCATTTGTCAAATTGTGATGAGTCCTTTAGAAGATATGAGAGAACAGATGAACATACATACATACATACATACTTACTTACATATATACATACCGGTTAAAATCATAAACCTCCTTTTTGCTTCGCCGTAGTCGGTTAATTAGGAAGTCACGCTACTATTCACGCCAGTTTGATCACCTCCATGCAGCATTACGTTACCATACTAACATACCTTATGTTGGTGTTTTAGGGCTTACGTACACTGAGAAAAACATACAAGTTGGTTGAAACAAGCGGCGCGAGCGAAATTCGGACCGCATGTCGCGCGGGATTCACCTCTTTAGCCAAACTTTACATAAAGCGGTCTTTTCACTGTCCTGCAAAGCTTTCCGAATCTCCATCCGATACGTGTGGTGCAGTATAGAGACTGATTGCGTCCAGCAACACGTCATGACGTAAAGCCTTCATAATGTGCCTTTCAAACTCTGTGAGCTTTTATAATCCTGTGTGATGGATTGGTCCTCTGGACAGTGAATGGGAGACTTTAGTCTTTTTGCCCAAATATGTCAGCTTCGGCGTTCACAAAGCAGAGAGAGTGTTCCCGTATAATCCTGGTGTAGGTACATTTTGTGTCATTTTCGTTTTTCACATGACTTTGGTGTCAGATAAGTTGGGATGATCCGTTAGTAAAGGTTGCCAATTAAATTGATTTGTAGTGTTAAGCATCTATTCTACGTTATTTTTAGTGACAGCCACGAGTGGCGATGCTAATGTGGCGCAATAACCACGAAAACTATCTGGCACTTGTTACACGAGTAGGTTATTCAATGAGAGGTCCTAATTCCAAGTAGAACAGAGATAAAATAGTTTTCACCATATTGTTTTGAGTACAGTTTGACGTCAAAAGTTTAAATTGGTTTAGTTTTAGGAAGCAGTGGGTGGATCAATCATATAGTGTTAAGTTGTTTTATTCAGATCGTTAATTTTAGGAGTTGGAAATCAATTTTAACAGTTATTTATGCCATTATTTCAGTTCAGTACGACACAACTTCGATGTAGCAAAAACAAAATTAGCATTCATTCATATCAATTTTACGAATGCATTTGGTTTTATAACTTTACAAGCTATTGCGTTTGCGTAAAGATCATTTTCAGCTAAAGCAGTAATAAAGATTTAAGATTTTGCAGGCGCACTCAGTTCGGATGGTGATCGGTTTTACGAATTTTGCCGATGCTACGAGTACATCTAAGTTATCTCGTACTATAGCTAATTACCACAGCTTTAGCGTTGTCCGCGCAAAGGTTTTCAATAGTGCAGCACTCTAATTATATAGCGCACTTTCAATCACAATCTGAATGATTTTGAAGGATCCATTGCAAGGATAGGTTCGGAAAAGTTGTCTGCTCCAGAACGTAAATAACGCAATGAATGTTGTTGAACTATCAAAATACGACATACATTACGAGGTAACATGCGATTGAAACTGCGGACAGTAATCAGTGGTTCTGCTTTCTGTTAGCGCCTCTGAACCTACATTTGTGGGCTTAAAATATTAAATAAATAAATAAGTAATAAATAATTCTTTTGATTAGTACCATGTAACGTAACCTTTATACAATGCAAAAAGTTCATATAACAACGGTCTTGTTTCAACAATCCTCAGTCTTCCCTCAACCAAGGAACATGCCCGAAAATTACTGGAATATTATCCTAAGTTAATCGTAAATATCTTTACTATTTTGCTTAGCTTGGCAAGTTCATTAATCTCTACCGAGGTTTACCTTGGTTTCTGCCTACCCTCTTTCGTGACAAAGCATAATTAATTAGAAGTTCCCATTTAGATTGTACAGTGATCGATAAGACTTGAAGACAAGTTCTGTCACTAGCTTTTGTGTAATTTATTAATCGAGTAGGTAGTTTAATTTATTATATAACCCTATGTCCTGCTTAGAAGCCATCTTTCGAACTTTTTGTTCGGGAAATCTGAACGCGCGGCAGCGCCGACAGAAAGTGACTTATGGATGCGACCGATCGTGTATTCGTGCACGATCTCTTAAATGGGCCTATACTCGTACTACTTCAACTCAAATTCGCTTTTTATCTCACTTGCACCATACTACTCGCGGCCTGAGTGAGACGGAGTGGTGTGCTGGCGGCTCCAAGCCTCGAATAGCTTAGGTAATTGTTTTTTAAGGTGAAAATAATGGTAATTTAAAATAAAATAAAAATCATAAGACCTGCTATAGAGTTAGTTCAGTTATTATGCAAAGTTTCATGATCTAATTTGAAGTATTTTTTGAATAACAGCGGTTTGTAGTTCGTTTATAGGAAAAAACACTGAATGCGTTTAGCGCTAAACGTATTTAAAAGCTTCAATCTCGTGTGCGGAGGTAATTATTTAAGGGATCGGTCAAAGGCGAGCCGAAGTTACCAACAAAATACAGTAGGTACGCGTCCGTTATTATCCCCGAGTTTTGGAAAAAGTTTGCCTTTGTAGACCGTCAGCTCTGTCATTAATTCCAGTGTGATAGTCTCGTTTTTCTAAGTCAAATTATCAATTTAAATGCCCCGGTACTATATACAAAAGAAAACTGAGCCAAAAGGCAAAAGTTCCAGTCGCAACAGAAAGGAAAAATATTGTTGTTAATTACGTTGGAAAATAAAAAGCAAAAGGATTGGGAAAATGCGTGCTATAATCTGGAAAGTGTTTGCAGAACATAATTATTTCCTCTGGCAACAATGTCAACAAATATAAAAAAATAAAGTAATAAAAACTATAACCCAACTACGACTAAAAAGGTATAAATAAGACACCACAGACAAACAAATAAAAAATCATACGTGTTAGGGCATAAATCGAACAGATTACATGTGACTCCGGATTTTTAATTTGTCTGTGTGTGGTGTCTTGTTTATACCTTTTTAGTCGTAGTTGGGTTTTAGTTTTTATTACTTTTTTTTAAAATTCTTTTGGGGTTTTAATATATATATTTTTGAAATGTGCTCATTAAGCCCTTTCGTTTGATACCCAACATGGTACGATTAAACAATATTTTTTTGAGTTCCTGACTTTATGTCCTCTAGAGAGCGCCATTTTAGTGACAATTTAATGTGACGTCACATAACCTTTATCCAGCGGACGATCAAGACGCTTCCAACGATACCTCATTTGTCAAATTGCGATGAGTGGTTTAGAAGATAGGAGGGAACAGATGAACATACTTACATACATACATACCGGTCAAAATCATAACCCTCCTTCTTCTTCGCCGTAGTAGGGTAAAAACAAGGTAAAATATGTCACAGCATAACAAAAGGACAAATCCTTTCTAACCGCATTACCTTTCTTAGCGCACAAAATTACGTAATATTTGCTCCACATCTGTCCAAGTTATACCAGCGCATAGTCACTGACTGTGCATAATTGTGCAAAATTAACATATTTAAACACTCTCTCGGTTGTCCAGCTTTCATAAAATGTGGAAGTATAACTTTGTGGATTTTAATATCCAAGTCCTGGTACAAATTGTGCGTCTTTTGAGCAGTTTAAGGTTGAAATTCAAGTTTGTTATTATAATTTTTGGTTGCTTTGTAAATATTTTTAGGTCGATTTTCAACTACGGTCAGACTTCGCATGAATATAGGAATCCATTTATTGGTAGGTTCAATAATATGATGACGATGCTGGAGAAAAGGTCGTCAAAACGTGTGTTTACCCTATAAACTGTAACATTAGTTCAAGTGACCTCGTGAGCATCCGCTACTGAACTTTGGATACACACAACACCATGCTTAATGAATTGGATGTTGGTGCTCTAGGTAATTACAACTTACTGCGTAATTGCTTAAATAGTTCAATTGAATGGTGACCACACCAACTTGACTTGATAAACTAACCATAAAGTCGCATTTGTAAGAATTTAAGCTAATCATTATTCAAAATATATTATTCTATTTTAAATATTTTCTTACAGAAATCCAATTCAAAGCTATGCATGGAGACCACAAACTCCAATAACCAGATATCCCAATAAAACTTTACCACAAGACTCGACCACCACTCGAGTGGTTGCCGGGTCGCCCGCCACAATCACTGACCGATGCAATTTATCTAACAATGACTTTAAGAGAAAAAGAATGCGTCGTGCTAAATTCAATTTGCCTAGCAGGTCGAGTAGGCTTAGTTTACATCGAGCGACAAAATTAATGGAATAGTCGTTCTGCTTGATTTTTAATGCAAAATTATGCTCTGGCCTCTCAATATACTCCTACATGCCACCTACTTTATGATGTCCTGCAGGTTTCAAAACCACCAATTATTTTCCAGCCTCTGTTCTCTGAATTAGTCTCATAATAATTCCATGAAAATGAACTTCAGGGAATACCTACTACGAATTTCAGGACTTAACAGTTTAGAGGTACCTATTTATGCTTAGCTCATAAATGGCATTGTACATACAGTTTTTCAATCTTTTGGTACCTATATTAGTCCTTGTATTGTTTTATTTGTCCATCGACGCGCAAACTGTGAGTACATGATTGTAGACCCACTGGAGTTTCAATGTTTCGATGGTTTAAGTTGAACCATTTCTTCGCTGGGGATCTAAAATCATTGTTGAAAAATTCATTGTAAAAGTGTGCGCACCGTGTGGGAAACATGGTGTAAGGGACATCCCTTATACAAACAATTTTCTTAATGTCCCTTGGGACTCTACGCATTTCCGAATACAAACAAAATGCTAATTTCCTTATCTATAAATTATTAGATTTATCGTGTATAATTATTTGAAATCAGAACTAAGTACTTTATTGTTGTTTTGTTTTGATTTCCGTGTAAACAATATAGAGCTGTAAATCTGTTTTCCTTAAACGAATTCCTCCCATTTTTTAAATAAATTACTTTAAGTTAAAAGAGTATTAACAACTCTATATACTTCCAAGTCGATTGAGAGCGTCCGGTCTGTACCGAGTGCAATGGGCAACTGAGGCCCTAGTGTGAGTTTCTTTTAACTATCTCGACTTTACGCATCGACTGCGTTCGGCGTTCTGATTGGCCATTCACCAGTGAAGGCCAGTGAACAGCCAATCGGAGCGCCGAACGCGGTCGATGCGTAAAGTCGAGATGGTTAAAAGAAATTCACACTAGGGCCTCTGATAGAAATCCGACGACTGACAAAACACGAAGTTTACCGAGGGACATTAAGAAAAAAGTTTTACCCTTGTATTTACCACACCGCCAACTGTTTACACCACAACCAAATATTCCGCCATGATCAAAACCCCAGTCGTATCACCGTTGCAATCTTAGCATGGATAGGCTTCGGAATTCAATTTCTTGGGTGGCCACGTGTTCCGCCATAAGCCATTATGATATGGAACTCTATGGGTCCATACATCATGTTTTATGTGGAGAATGTGCTAAACAAATGGGTTTTTGTTTAAATTGGAAACATTAGCGAATGGCTGCTATTTGTGTTGTTTGATTACAGGTTGTGATAATAATTCATTTTTTGTTGTTAGGGCTGATTGGAATGAGGACACGGTGGAGCATACGGTTGAGGTGTGCCCTGCTTGGGCGGAGCACCGCCGTGTCCTCGCGGAGGCGATTGGTGGCAGTGACCTCTCGCGTCCGGCCTTGGTTCAGGCCATGGTACGGAGCGAGAGGGCATGGGAAGCCGTCACCTCCTTCTGCGAAGCAGTAATGCTCGCGAAGGAGGAGGCGGAACGCGTGAGGGAAAGGCAAAGTTTGCGCCCTCACGCCCCTAACCGCCGCCGTTGGAGACGCCCTGGGCGTCGGGAATCCCAGGCGGATTTCCGGCCACCATAGGCGCGGGCTTGCGGACGGCGAGCAACGGGCAGCTCGCCGTCCGATAAGGACCAGGCCCGGGTCGATGGCGCGTCGTGTTCCACGCGCGCCTCAAAGAGATGTCAGCAAAATTGACGGGGTCCAATAGGACCGATGCCTGCCAGGGTTGCGGGAAAGTCCGAAAGGGATACCGGGACCTTGGCAACAGGCAAATGAAGGAACACGGGTGGGTTTTAGTCAGTAAAAGTCTGACACGCCCTTCCGCTCCGCCCAGAGCGGGAGAAGTCATTGGATGATTTACCACCCTCAAAAAAAAAAAAAAAAGGGCTGATTGGAATTCAGCACCAGTAGGTAAACATTCACCTTTTTACCACAAAATCGTGTGTATCAGTTCTTTTAAACATGACATTTCTATTTGGAGTTTGACATAAAACTGACATTAAACACGCATTGAACAAGTGTCTTAAGTTTTTGTGGTAAGACCCTCAATGATATATTTTTTGTATAAAATGTGTGCTAATTAACTACCCACAATCTTTCATTTTGTGTCCTCTAGTGCAGCGTCTTGTTAACATGTCTTGCTATCTAATTGCGTAACTGATTAAGACTAATCTGTTTAATTTTGACAGTTCAAGAACATTCATTGCGTTATTTACGTCGGTGAGTAGATTTTTTTTCGAACTTATGAAGCAATGGACTAGACATTTGTTTTCAACCGATTCAAATTGTGATTGATAGTGTGTAACGCAATTAGGGTGCTGATCTAGGCTAAACTGTTACTGATATTACCAAATTATGAAGAAAAGATGCACAGAGAGAATCTACCCACGTATTTATGTTCTCAATCCTTTAATATTGATACTTCTGAACTAGCGAAAATACAGATGTACAGTTAGACCTGAATTCCTGTTACACTGATGTCAGTTGCGTACGTCTGTCGCGCGTGCGTATATACATTGTGTTCACTACAGCACCATACGCTGACCTCCGTGAGCGTGACGCGTACTACGTTGCCACTCGTACGCGGCCGACCGTACGCGGCCGACATCAGCGTAAGAGGAATTCAGGCCTTAGAAAAGCCAGGGCAGGCCAAATCGGGCGAGGAAACAAGGGCCGATTTCAGGTCACAAAAAATATTTTTGCCTCATCAGGCCAGTAAAAATGAGGAGCATCCTTACAAGTGCTGGTTAGAGCATTAAGGAGCATAAATAGAACTAAAATCTTTAATAAATCGACGATAGTAAGTATAGGTTCTGAGAAACTTATAGCTTGACCTTGGATGAATCGGTATGCAAGCCTTTATCGTCTCTACATATCCTAAGTATTTAAGATTAATGTATGATTCAATGTATGTGTGAGAGGTTGAAACTATTGAATGTGCATCTAAAGTTCTTCTTCTTAAGTTGGACGAGACTGACCAATGCCATACTTGGCTACCACCAGAACTCGACGCATAAATTATATAGGTACCTACTCTACGGGAATGTAGTTTTATTTTATGCCTATCATAGGTAATATTGTCTAAATACCGAGTATCACAGATCACACTGATGAAAACCGATTGATACATGTCGTAATGGCGGCTCGGAAGTTAGCTTTTTGCTGCGCAGTACCCCACCCCTCACACCTGCTGAGACACGAAATGGTTACTGCGCAGCGATTCGCCTCATGTTCCGAGCCGCCATTACGTTTGAATCGAACTGTACCAGCTGTTGAATAACAAGTAGGTAGCTAGATTAATAAAATCTTATATAATTATGTGGTATAACTATGTGCATAAGTAATCTATGTCTAGGAACTATTTATACTCATTATTATGGATATTATTGTCACGCATGACTGCATGAGTGTTAATTATAATTGCTTCTAAGTACTTAAGTAGACGCCCGACGATCAGCGGCATACCTATTATTGACCGGTCAATATACAATTCAATGAAATAAAGACGTTTTTCAAACTCAGATTAGGTAGTTCTCTATGGTCATCTAATTCGCAGCTGGGCATAATCAGCCTATAATGTTACCACGGCTGGCACACAGGCCTGCTCTCTGTGAGGGTAGGCCATAAATCCACCAAGCGGGTCCAGTGCGGGGTGGTATGGTTGTCTTCGAATTTTTGGTTCTAGGACATGCCGGTTTCCTTACGATGTTTTCTTTCACCGCTTTCAAAGCAGTGGTGATGAAATGATTTACACAAAGTAAAGTGCCTCTCTAACTCATAAGTTGCGGCCCTTTCCACTGGACCTGGGCTGGTATAAGCCTCACTAATTATACTACTTGGATTACGCAACATGAGCGTTGTTTTTCACAGACTCACAGAGCACAAAATAAGAACTGACATTAACAAATCATCGAATGCAACAGTTTACAGTATACCTACCGATTTATGGTTTCTGGCGCACCTAATAACAGAGAAAAAACAACATTTGACTCATACTAAAAGCGACCCTAACCCTTTCCAAATCAATAAAACATTCCTCGTGTTTTTACCGTCGCCGGCCACAGAGTAAACAAACAC
The DNA here is from genome assembly GCA_949152455.1 of Lithophane leautieri. Lineage (NCBI taxonomy): Eukaryota > Metazoa > Arthropoda > Insecta > Lepidoptera > Noctuidae > Lithophane > Lithophane leautieri. The sequence continues at coordinate 2,144,209 of OX424472.1, read as the reverse complement.
AAAACGGATAAATAAACAAAAGTCGTAGTTCCCATAAGAGTGTTGCATGAAACTTAATGATAGTGGACAATAAAGAAAATATTCTGGTCACAATGTGCCAAGTTAAAATTAATTTTCTGGCTGAAAGTTCAGTAAGTTTGTTGTGCACGCGTTTGGAATAAATCAAAACTTTCTTATATTTTTTCGTGATATTTATTGTCTTTGTGCGATGAACTGGTGATATTAAAAGATCTGCCCTTTTTGTTGTTTGGGTAAAAGATGTAAGTTGATTTCGTCAAAGATTATAAAAATAATTGTATAAAAGCTTTTTACAAATGGCAATACTTTTTGAGTGGGGAGCGCTAGCAGAGTTCCCTTGATAGTCCGACGCTACCAATTTGGTAGCGTCGGCTGAAACAAGTTTGATTGTTATTTTAAGGTTCCCCAAAACGATCAGTTGCAATCAATTCCAATTGTAGTAATCAATCAATCAATCGCATTATACGCAAAATTGCGTCGCGTAATTGTTGTCAATCGCATTTAATTGCATTTGGTAGACGATCAATTTGCTCATCAATCACGTAAAAATTTACAATTGCATAATTGACTATTTTAGGGACCCTTACTACAATAGCCAGTAATAATAATTATTTAGTCATCCAATGATTACAGTTAGGCAAAATCTGAACTTACTAACCCCTAAACCTTTATTTATTTATTTCCAAACATTTTGGACTTGTCTTGCTTGGATGAATACTCTTTCGAGAACTAATTTAATACTGACCTCCTTTCTTCTTCAGATGGTGCACACAATGATGCCAATAGCCCGGCCTATAGCCCTGGTCATGTCCGCCGTACTCACGCTGGCGTACGTCGGCCTGGCTTTGGGAGTCCGGCCCGACGGCGAAGAATCTCAGTTCTATCAGCAGGTATGTAAAGTCACAGCCAAAGTTAACTTGTTACTTATAGCACTGAGGTCAATACTACAGAATTTCATTCAGCCATTTTCTTTGAGACTGAATTAAAAATGTGACACTGACAGACTATGGACAGTTAAATTAAAAAGAAAAAGATTCATACATTTCATTAAATGGCCTGCAGGCTTAAACAGTCACTTTGGCAGAATCATAATAGGAAAATAATAAGAATCATTGTAAAATGTCACAAACTGACAATTCATAATATGATCTGTGTGCGATTCATATTACGAAATAATTCGAATTTACGAATTAATTGAGAGTTTTCTATGGAGATTCGTAAAATGGTCCACATAAATTATGAATTGCTTTTGTGTCAAATTAGAGGAATTGGTAATGGCAGCTGGAAGTTCAGGAAATGAAATGCTTTTAGAGGAATTTGCTAATTTAGGCCGTGGCCTTTAAAAAGGTTTTAGGTGTATGTCAACTCACTTGATAAAAGAAAGAATTTGTAAACTTACAAAGATAATACTGTTATTATCTTCGTCAGTTTTTAAAGCCTTGTTTACATATCTATTAAATAGATACACTACAGATATAATAATAATAACGTTTATTTGGACTCAATAAAATATAGTCTAATACAGATACAAATAATGTAAGTAAGTGACGGCAAAAATTATATGAACTCCTGAATTCCAAACTAGGTAAAAACCTGTATCTTGGAAATCAGTGCTTTCTGTTCTAAATTAGGTGCAAAAACTTACAAATCAATTATAAAAAAATGCAATAATTGAACTATGAAAGAAGCTAATTATATTTACAACTTGACGGGTGAGTGATGTAAGTGAGTGTGCGTGGTGTGTGTAGTGTAAGTATAGGGTGTGAATGTGTGTTGCGTGAAGTGTGGATGTAGGGTGTGAAATTGTATATCGAATATCGATGACGGTGAACACACCATAATTAGATAAATCAAACTATTAAATAGGTATTCACGTTACACGCTAATAACGTATGACAACAATAATTGATCAATCCACCATTCCATAATAGTGACTGACATCCAACATCCAACCCCTTACGTGAGGCACATCAAAATTGCGTCAAGTACGCTTATGGCATAGAAAGCACGTTGTGTCGTCTCATCAGCAAAGCTCCTTACAAAATTGGAGAGGAGCCGAGATTAATGGGATTATTTAGGTGATGTTTACCTTCGTTCGTAGAACTGATGAAATGGTATGTAGGATAATATTTTTCAAAGGAGCTCTACAGAAATTATGAGATGATAAAAATATGATAATGGATAATAATGGTAGGTATATATCATCCTCATTTCTCCTGCTCTTATCCCAATTTGTTTAGGGTCGGCGGAACATGTTTTTTTGTTCCATACTTCTCTATTAATCGTCATCTCGGTAGTCACTATCTTTCTAGCCACACAGTCATTAGAAAATATGGTAAAGGTATGATTAAAAAAATGGAAAGGTGAGTCTTATTTTACCAGAGTTTTCCTTAGATTGTTTGTCCACCGTTTCATGGGAAGAGTAAAAGTAGAGTTTATTTGCAAAGAAGTTCATCCTGACAAATTGGTGCCTACTGAAATCACAGAAACTCTTTCTGCCGTTAAACAACATTGCTATTTGAGTTTGAAGGAAATTTCAGGCCAATAGTTTTTCACAAAAGTGTCAAGGGAGGTATACTTTTTCAATGTTAAGCAACACGCTTCAAACACAATATCTGCAATTACCTACGTATTTCTTCGCACTACATTCTCGACGTAGCGTTGGAAGGCCTCCCGCAAGGTGGACCGATGACCTGGTGAGGGCCGCAGGATGTGAGAAGCACAGAACCGGTCGAAGTGGCGGTGCTTGGGGGAGGCCTATGTCCAGCGGTGGACGTCATTCGGCTGAAATGATGATGATGACATTCTCGAAATTATCTTCAAAGATATAGGTCGATATTTACCTACACAAACCGGTGTTTTATGTCACAAATCTCACTCCACAGTTGCTAGTTGCTAACTTATTACGAGTAACCTACTAATAAACTAGTTCATTATCAACACAAACAAAGTTATGTAACAAGTTGTATCAGTTGCCAACTGAATAGGCGCTAAAGTTTCAGTTCAATCTGATTATGTCGTAACCCACGCTACTGAATTGTTGTTCTTGGTGAGAATAATTATTATAGAATTCATAGAATTAAACTGTAAAGACTTAATTTAATTTTAATTAAAAAAGGACTCAACTCTCCTTATCAAAAAGCCTTGTAGCTGATATGTCAAATCAGACTTACAAAACAAATCTGAAACATACTTTATTTAGGTATATCTAGAGTAGGTACAGAGTCAAAAAGTGAAGACTGCCAGTGCCTTTAACCTACCTTATAATTAAGGTTTTAGACCACTGCAAACCGAATACAAAACTTAAAACTAACTGCAAAAGACAATAGTTACAACTTCTTTTGTTTCATTCCCCCATTCATTCCATTGAAGTGTGTATCAAGGCAAAATGTTCTTTTTACATAGGCGAGAGCGAGAGCGCCTGACAGTTTGTGATAAGCAATAACCCTGTTTGCTAATTGTGTGCGTTGCTACCAACGTTATTGCAGGCGCTGGTTGCGAGTGAGTTTTTTAGTGTTCATATTAATTTAATCATTTGGTAACAAATTCGCGCGTGGTCATTTAAGGCTATTAATTTTAAACTAATTGTATTCATTTTCGTAATTAAATATTTTACTTTCTACAGCTTTATTTAAGCTAAAAGCCCTGCATGTTTAAATATGTAAATAAATTATATGCTGTGAGTTTTCATGCTCGGGCGTTATTAAGGTATAGTTTATAGATATTCGAAATTTCCGTGAAAGACTTTCTGTCATGAAAGTTTACGAGAAAACTTGGCCCATTTTCAGAGCAGGGTATAATGTTCGGGTTTAAAAATTAAGGTGAAGAAGACACTTGTGAATAAAAAATTGGGCAGGTATCTACTTAAGTTGATTTTCAGGGGGTAGGTATATGTCTATTAGTAAACTGAATGATCATCATTTCAGCCGAAAGACGTCCACTGCTGGACCTAGGCCTCCCCCAACCACCGCCACTTCGACCTGTTCTGTGCTTCCCGCATCCAGCAGATTCAAGGTCATTGGTCCACCGGCCTTCCAACGCTACGTGTTAAGTAAACTGAATATTATAGTATTACTAGCTACGCCCCGCGGTATCACCCGCATAAGTCTCCATCCCGTAAGTATATCGAGATAAAAGTATCCTATGTCCTTTTCCAGGTTATGGTCTACCGATGTGCCAAATTTCATCCAAATCCGTTTAGCCGTTTCAGCGTGAAAGCGTAACAAACAAACAAACTCACTTTCGCATTTATAAAGTTAGGATTAAGTTATGGGTCAATGAGGCCCGTTCAATAACCAGACATAATTATTGTAATGTAATCAACGTAACCTTTATCATCAATTATCGTATTTTTAATGTACTTTTATGCGGCAGATTTTTATACATTACTAGACGACGCAGCGCCGAGGTTTCAGTTCACACGCTCCATAAAAGGCGCTCGGCTTCTTTTCTAAATGAATAATTGTTAACACACCTCATTGCCGTCCACTATTTATTATACTGTACCATTCCATTTATAGATTACTAGCTGTGCCCTGCAGTTTCACCCGCATTAGTCTCGATCTCGTGGGACTATCGGGATACAAGTTCTAAGTTCCTACTAACCCAGGTCACGGTCTACCCATGTGTCAAATTCCATCCAAAACCATTTAGTTGTCTTAGCGTGAAAGCGTAACAAACAAACAAATTCACTTTCGCATTTATAATATTACTAGCTGAGTTCCGCGGTTTCACCCGCGTAAGTCTCGATCCCGTGGGAATATCGGGATAAAAAGTATCCTATGTGTTAATCCAGGTCATAAACTATCTGTTTGCCAAATTTCATCCAAATCCATTCAGCCGTTTTTGCGTGATTGAGTAACAAACATCTAAACACACAAACACACAAACTTTCACATTTATAATATCAGTAGGATTACCTACATTTTATACATTTTGAGCATTGGTAAACACGACTTCATACAGTATATGAAATATCATAATATTGGCACAAAAGAAACTCCATAAAAATAAACAACCATGTAACGTCATTAATTTACCAAAAGTAAAGCAGTAATATAAAACCGTGAAAAGTCTCCTTAATATTTTCATCAAAACAAATGCCTGCCCTCAACAAAAAGACATTGCTATTCCGTGTCTACGGTCAATAAACGTTTTGTTTTCATGGACGTGGCAACCTTGACACCAGACTGTGTCTAATAAACTGGCTTTTTACCCTTGGCTTTATGTCTGAAGTGTCAAATCTGGTGGATAAATAGGGCTCGCTAAATTGGAATATCTTTAGTGTCAGGACGGACATAACATAATTAGCAAATATAATGTTCCCAATGCTGGGACACAGGCCTCCATTTTTCGAGAGGGAGTGGGCTGCAATCTTCCACGCGGGCTCAGTGCGGCTTGGTAGTGTCACATGTCTTCGATTTTTAACCGACTTCAAAAAAAGGAGGAGGTTATCAATTCGTCTGTACTTTGCTTGCATAGTTTTTAGTTAGCTTCAATAATTACGTATTTTTCTTACTTAGTCTATGTAGACGACATCTTATTTGACACAGTCACTGTTATTTACATAGCAGGTAGTGGTATTAGAATTTGTGTGGGGTAGGTACCACAATTAAAAAGTGAAAAATAAAAATATTTTACAAAAAAAAAAACAACCGACTTCCAAAAAAAAAAACACAAAAAAAGTGAAAAATAACTTTAATTTCGGAAGTCGGTGTCTTTGCGTTTCAATTTTCGTTTTTTGCCACCGACTTCCGAAATTAAAGTTATTTTTCACTTTTTCAGTGTTTTTTTTGGTTCTAGGACATGCCGGTGTCCTCACGATGGTTTCTTTCACCTTTTTTTTCCTCATGATCAATAACATTCTTAATGGAACTTGAAGGAACCTAGTTATACCATGGTTATTTATAACTTCTAATCATGGTTATATTTATGGTTTACGTCGTGTGACTAAACGCCATTGAAGTAACTTTGTAAAAAGAAAGCGTGTGCTCTGTGGTATTTCTGACTTCATTAACTTTCTTTGACTTTTTATACTTTTAAAGCTGATTTGTATCGGTCGCTTATTAATTAAGGCAATATGGGTTAATATTTTATTTACTTTATTTTTTAAGGGAAAACAAACGGTAACATATTAAAAATAAACAAAAATAACTTCACATAAGCAAATGAAAAAACCCACTAAATTTTCCACAAATTACAACATGAATTACAAACTGATGGCAAACGTAACTGTAGTCTGGGCTAAATTAATAAAAAACATAATATAACGAAGATTTAGAGATAATAATAATGTAAACGAAAAAAATATAATAAAAATAACAAAAGAAAACTCTTGTTTGTGTATTCTAAGGTCCTATACAAATCCTACTAATATTATAAATGTGAAAGATTGTGTGTTTGTGTGTTTGGATGTTTGTTACTCAATCACGCAAAAACGGCTGAATGGATTTGGATGAAATTTGGCAAACAGATAGTTTATAACCAGGATTAACACATAGAATACTTTTTATCCCGATATTCCCACGGGATCGAGACTTACGCGGGTGAAACCGCGGGGCGCAGCTAGTAATTAATAATTACGAAAACGGAATCCACTGCTGATCCTTCAGAATTTTAGTTATAGGACTTTTAAAAGTATTACGGCCTAGTGAGTGGTTGATTTGTCCTGTTTCCGTCTAATCTTGTAAAAATTTACCAATTCAATAGGTCGGTGAGCATTAGTGGCCCAGTGGTAACGGCCGCGAATTACGAGTTCTGGATCGTAGGTCCGAACCCAGACAAGTGCTGTACTTTGTGTAAATTATTTCATCACCACTGCTCTTAAAGCTGAAATGCACTGCGCTCAAATTTTCAAGATATGTGCTATTTACCAACCCTCACTGGACTCCCTCTCACAGAGAGAAGGCCTGTGTCCCAGCAGTGGGAACATTATAGGTTGATTATGATTATGAATAGATCGGTACTTAGTTTATTTTTACCTGACTACGGCGAAGACAAAAGGAGGGTTATGATTTTGACCGGTATGTATGTAATTATGTATGTAAGTATGTTAGTTCATCTGTTCCCTTCTATTTTCTAAACCACTCATCACAATTTGTCAAATGAGGTATCGTTGGAAGCGTCTTGATCGTCCGCTGGTTAAAGGCGCCATTTTAATGTGGCGTCACATTAAAATGGCGCCCTCTAGAGGACATAGAGTCAGGAACTAAAAAAAAAAATTGTTTAATCGTACCATGTTGGGTATCAAACGAAAGGTCTTAATGATCACATTTCAAAAATATATATATAATAACCCCAAAAGAATTTAAAAAAGAATTAAGTTATAAAAACTATAACCCAACTACGACTAAAAAGGTATAAACAAGATAGAGTCACACGAAATCTGTTCGATTTATGCCCTAACACGTGTGACTCCGGATTTTTAATTTGTCTGTCTGTGGTGTCTTGTTTATACCTTTTTAGTCGTAGTTGGGTTATAGTTTTTATTACTTAATTTTTTTAAACAATGTTTCTACTGGATTTTTCATAAGTAGGTATCTAAGTATATCGTGGCTGTTTTGGCAGACACTAAATAAATATTCCAGGTTTCAAAAGTCTATACAAATGAATGGGTAATTCGTTCCCGAATTTTAAACATTTATTTTTGTTTAGCTTTTATTTCGGAGTTTATTATATCAGTAAGACTATTTCCTTCAAATGTAAATCACATTCGACTAGCATACATTTTACGATGTCACGACTGTTTTACCCACATAAAAGCTGGCATAAAAATTATACTTCTATGGGAGAATATTGCAGCTTACGATAAAATAATTGAACGTTTGTATGCGACGCTGAAACCTTTATGACTGAAACATAGAAGCCACTACAGAATCATAGGAACGGAATGAACAATAAAAGTGGAGTTTTATTTTGAAAAACATTTATATTAAAATAGAGTTTTAGAGTGCATTTGTGGTTAGAGAATCTTTATTGTACTCAAAAGAAATCCTAACTGATATTGTTTGTTTTTTACGCTTTCGCGCTTAAACGGCTGAAACGATTTAGATGCAGTTTGGCACATGGGTAGCCCATGGCCTGGAAACGGACATAGGATACCTTTTATCCCTATATTCCCACGAAATCGAGACTTATGCAGGTGAAACCGCGAGGTGCAGCTAGTTTAATAATATGTTCATTGTTCAACATTAACAAAAAACGATATTTTAAACAATTATGTAAATAACAGCATTGCTGCATTTACACTTACATCAATAGCCTAGCCTGTTCCTAACTATGTTGGGGTCGGTTCCCAGTCTAACCAGATGCAGCTGAATACCAGTAGTTTGACTACGTATCACTTATAGTTCTGTGCTGTCTAAAATATTGTTATTAGGCTAAACTTCATGAACGTTGAGAAAGTGGACTGCTTTTCATTTCTCTTCTGAAAATGAATTAAATTGAATGTATTGTTTTCCGTGCTTTGGTACTGTACGATATTTTAATCCTTTCGGTTTTTGACGTCCACTAATGAGGTATTCGTTGACGCATCAGAATCGGGACTTTACATACCAAGTCATAAACTAGGTTGCAAAACCGGTCTCATATCATCGTAAACGGTTCATTAACACACAACCTTTTCAAAATCAATATGCCGTGCAAAAATATTAGTGATCTCAGTATGGATTAGTATTCATCTTCTTGGTTCCTGGTTCTGCTATTATTATTTATTTACGCAAACCTACATATCACTCATACCTGTATCCCGGAATCTGGATTAGTGCCCAGTTGATGGCAATAGCCGCGCACTCTATAACTTGGGGCCTGAAATTAAAAACTGGCACAATGTACTGCACTAAAAGTACACCTCTGCCTAACCCTTCGAGAAAAAACAAGCGTTAGTTAAATTGTCTTTGCATTTGCTTTCACAAGCCAAACACGTCCATTCATCTTTACCAACCGACCACTTATCGACCCATCTCTTCCACAGTTGATCTGCGAGCTATCCCTCCTCATTTCTGCCAGCGGTATCGGCCTCTACTACCGAGCCCTCACAGAGAGGGCACATAGGAACACCTTCGCTGGTACTAGAACCTGTCTGGAGCAGAGAGTGAAGCTGGAGTGTGAGAGAGAGCAGCAAGAGAGGCTGCTCCTCTCTGTCATTCCTGCGTATATTGCTGCTGAGGTAAGTGGCTTTTTGGCTTATTGCGATTCCCACGTTCGACCGTCACTTTTTTTACCTTCACCGGATTAATAAGCGGCGGGAGTCTGACGTAACCTTACGATTTTACCAATGAGGACTTCATTACGGTGAAAAGTGTCTACACTTGTGAAAAACAACGGAAGTTTTGGGGGTTTATGTATATTGTAGCTCACAGTTTTTGACGTTAATAGCCACGTTTAAAATAAACCCTTTACTTTTGTTCGGACTTTCGTTAAGTGTAGTTCTTAAGTTAGGTGAATATTTGTAGGTGGTGATTTAATTTAGAAAATATTTAATAGTGCTCTTTTCGTTAATATATTTTGTACAGGTATCAATTTACGAAATACGGAATTGAAATAACTTGAGTAAAATCCTTAATATTATCAAAGGCCTCTGAACGATTTCCAAAATGTTTCTACCTATAAATCCCTTCTAACAAAACCTTCAAAAACCTCATTAGAACTTTAAAAGACTTACCTTGGTGTCGGTCAGGTGCTTGATGAAAGCCGAACTCCATTGATGCTCAATTGTGTGGAAACGCAAATCTATCGATAATCGATAAGTGTGAGGCGAATTTTAAGGATCGTTCTCGTTGCCGCGACAAGCACTGAATATGCGACTTCCATAAGTGAAAACATAAAATAGTGAATTGTTTTTATAAAAATGCATTCATCGTCCGTGAATTTCTTACATCTGTGTACTGATATTTTTTCCACAGAGCTCGTTTTTTTAATACACCTAAGTCAAAGTAGTACTACTATGGTTTCGTGTTGCAACGAGAGAACGCGGCGACGGATGAATTCTCCGTACAAAAGTAATACCTAAATTATTTGCAATTTGAGCATATTTCCACCATAATGTGTTGTCATTCGGATTAAGACAGTATTTATCTAGGTTCCTACATCTTTTTTTCCTAAAACTCTTACTAAAATGTAGTTGTAGCGAATTGAATTTCGCTCATCTTTACAGCGTAAATGACATGTTTTCATACCGTTTTTTCTGTATTATAAAAAATAATATTTGTGATATTGTTTCAGCAGAAACATAGCCTATATTATCAAGTTACAAATTATCGAAAAAAAAACTGGAAAAACATTAAGTTTTCATTTATCATTTTTGGTATTACGGAACACATCCAAATTTATCATAAATTTTCAATAGTTAGTAGTGCTATCGCGTCAAGCAAATGTCATGTGAATGTAAATGTGTGCGTGGTCGTACAGTTCACGGTAGCTGTGTGTATCGCTCCGACAGGCACACTAGCGCAACATTTGTAGCACTCGATTCGTAGTTACGATTGAAGCTCCGCCGGCTCCTTAAGGGATTACATGTTGGTTTACTGAAAACTTAAATAATGATAAACAGCCTTACATTTATTATAAAACAAAGTCCTTCGCTGCGTTTGTCTGTCGTCCTGTACGCGATAAACTCAAAAACTACTGCACCGATTTTCATGCTGTTTTCACCAATGGATAAAGTGGTTCTCGAGTAAGGTTTTAATATATAATAACCGACATCCGCGCGTGCGAAGTCGCGGGCATCAGCTAGTTAATTATAAACTTAAAACTTCCTTCAAAATGAAACCGTTTGTAAATACAGCCGTACCATTCTGTAAAAAACCACGTGAAAACTAAGGTGAAGTGAGCTTGAATTGAGCTGTCAATAATGTCCTTAGCATCAGGTCAAATGACAGGTCACTTCAAATTACTTCACTTTAGTTTTCACGATGAGATTTACAGAATAGCTCAGTTGGCGGTAATTTTTAATTTCTATCGTTCTACCATATACTCGTACCTTAGCATGTAATAGTGCCGTAATTTCATGTCATACCTACTTATTTCCCGCTCCTACGTACTTTTGACGCGCCTATCTGTCCAAGCCTTTATTGGTCACGTCACGCCATGGTGTTAAGCGTGAAGAGACTTTATGGGTAAATTTCGGAAATGTGGAGGTAAAAATAATGGAGTAATTGTGGGGACCGTGATAAAAATAAGTGGCGTGAAGGGGTCTTGATAAGTTATTTTTAGGATTTAACCTGTACATTGACGGCATATTATTTGTTGTGGGGGCTTGAAATCTGTTTTCGTATTGAGGTTTTGAGGCCGTGACGTCATTATAATATAGGTCCATTCTTTCTGACAAGATTTTTCCATATTGTACGTAAATTCTGTAGTAGGTATACCTGATTTTTAAGCAACTGTACAACTTAAAGAAGTTATTATTGACAATTAAAGACCTGCTTCAGCTCCGCACGATTTTTACGACTTGACAAAACATCGAGATTTCTTAGTTATACATATGTAACTTTAATACTAACGTATTATACACATAAACCTTCCGGAATAAATTCTCTAAACGATGGTGAAAACCTCATCACAATCTGTTGCGTGGTTTAGCAGAACGACGCGGACATACTTATAGACAAAAACGAAAAACGACTTTAATTTATAATATTTATAGATATAGATAACAATTACATGCTGGTAGTACCAATGTGTTACGCTCTAAAAAACATTTTTAAATCCAGTAGCGGAAAATCTCCTGACTTACCTTTTTCGATGTTGTGACGATGTTTATGTCGGGCTTCCGCACTTTTACTTATTTTTCTACTTTACCATATTTAAGGTCACACCCTGCACTGCCTTGTATGCATCATGATTCACAGTGTTAATCAAAGAAGGTAATAATGTATGACAAAGTCGTGACTGAAACCTTCAGTAACCAGTTCACTTGGTCACCTATTTAATTTAACTACTGAATAAACATTTTACAGCACGTGGAAATGTGATTGTCACGACTTGCTAACACCCTGTATTTGACAACGTAAGACAAACGATTTGCAACTTTAAAATGTAGGAATTGAGTTGACAAAACGAGTTATTTCATTTTATTTATCTTACAACATGAGTCGAATGAGTTGCTACTCAAAATTGAACACCTTAAGATTTAAAATTCAAAATAGAAAATGCTGAAAGCTTTTTAATAAATTAAGAAAAGGTTTTTGTTTTAAATACTTATTATTGTATGTAGTTACCTATTGTTTTATCCTGAAACCTTATATGACCTCATAACATAAATGAACACGATGTTGTTACATGCCGTAATGTTGGTTCGTACCATGCTTGCTCCTATAATAATGTGCTTTTCTCTCGGCGAGGATACTGTTGCAATATTCACTTTATTGGTAGACTAAACTCCCGTTGTACTTCTACAGGTTTTATTAAAGTATGTGAAAGAGATATAATGATGGTCCTCACAATCAATGAATGCATATAAAACCCATAAAAACTGGAATCCAGTTCACATCCAAATAAGAAGTGCCCTACCATACGTATCATTGCTGTAGTATTAAGCACCCCTGCTTACAACTGCATGCATCATGATTATGACACAGGTGCAGCGTCCAATTAACCAGAGATAAAACTTTAAAATATCATAACACTAGCTGAGGCTCGCGGTTTCACCCGCGTAAGTCTCGATCCCGTGAGAATATCGGGATAAAATGTATTCTATGTCCTATTCCAGGTCATGGTCTACGCATGTGCCAAATTTCATTTAAATCCGATCAGCCGTTTTTGCGTGAAAGCGTAAAAAACAAACAAACTCACCTGCGCATTTATAATCCACAACTTACGAGTAATAATATTATAAATTCGAAAGTAACTCTGTCTATGTGTTACCTTTTCACGCCTAAACCACTGAACGGATTTTGATAAAATTTGGCAAGGAGATAGATGGCATCCTGGGGAAGGACTTTTCATCAACCTACCACGCGGGCGAAGCCTCGGGTGAAAGCTAGTAATATATAAAGTTAGGATTAGAATGGCTGTAACTGCACCTAAACGTAAATTCTGCAAAAGTTTTGTTTCGATACGTTGAAGATTTTGTGGACTCTTCATGTTTTACTGAAAGCTCAGACCAACAAAATAAGAAAGACGGAGCATTACGTACATCAAAAGTGAAGCCACCTTTTTATCGATGTGTGTGTAAAAAGGGTTGTCATTTGTTAAAGTTTTTCCCTATAATTTGGGGAATAATATTTTGGGTAGGATAATATTGTACGAGTAAGATATTGTTGAGTATGGTATTGTACCTCCATTGTTAGGAAGGATTCCGAAACAAAACCATTTTTTTTTACATCGCAAAATAAAATAATAATTAAGTACAATGTGCATTTACATACAGCCCTATCGTCAATGGCTACATGAGGCAAGTCTGGAAAGTCCTATAAAAAAAATTACACGAGTAATGGCAGCTTTGATTAAAACCTTAGGAAGATAAATGAAGAATTAGGACATACTTGAACAAACGTACAGCCAGAACTTTGTGAAACTGAGTTTTTAGCAATTACGTAGGACGATGGAAATAACATCTAAAAAATAAAATTTGATACAGTAGTATTTAAATTAGCTAGACTAAGCTGAGAAACTAACTAAAATAAAAATACAGTCTCGTGTTTAATTACTGTTTTGATAAAATCTCATTTTTGTTTAACAAATTTTATATACCTTTTTAGTATATCCGCTTTTGATCACACGGCGAAGTCCACGATTAGTTGAATAAAGGTCATTATTATAAAAAATGATCGGAACAAACCACGCTGGTTTTCGATGGCAGCCATTCTGGATCATTCCGACTATTTCTTATAGCTACTATCCATTTACTTTTAATTTCAATATTACTTGGAAATCTAAAATATTAAATACATAAAAAAAAACAGTCATATAATTACTCGAACTAAAAAATATCGAACGGGAAAATTTCAAATCATATTATGGCAACCCTCGCACTTTAAATGTCACTGTTTTCGTTCGTTCATTCGTTCAGGTTTTTGTTCCAAATAACCTAAAAATTCATAGTTAACTAAATTAAGAAACGATGTTATTTGAAGAACTTCCATGTGAAAAGTGATTCCGTGAGACTTTTTATGTGATTTGCTATTGTTTTTACAAGTTTTCACTACACAAGAAGGCATAATTCTATTTTTTTTATTGAAGTTTACTAGACGCACAGTGGAACGAATGTATGGGAGCGGTTGGACGTAGACATGTCCGAAAAATAAGAGTAAAATTATGACAAACTAATGATGCCATCTTATTCGATTACTTAATGCCTTCATAAATTGTGGTGATGAATTTCTTCATAACTCCCATATTTCGGGAGTAATTTGAGAAAATGTGAAATTTTACTATGAAAATGAGTGTATTGAGCTCTCTCCCTCCTGATTCCGGGCTTGTTTGAAGTAGCGGTCTCTAATATCGTAATGCTATTACTAAGAGCTATATTTAATACTAAGACACATAGTGCGCCAAATGTGCACTTTCTGGGATAAAAGGAAATGAAAATTTAAAAAAAAAAACGTTTTTTCCCCATTTGTATTTACTTTAAACCGCAGACAGACTTATTAAGAGGTCTATAAATATATTATATATATACAGAAATATATATTAACAAAAATATTCACAAGAACTGATGAGAGTATGACTTTTAAGTAAGTTGATAATAAATTACCTAGTTTCATTAAAAGTACAATAAATAATTAAGATGTAAGCTCTAATTTACTAAGTTACACATTTTAAAACAATAACATCATTTAATTATCTTCGTCATCATCATCATCATCAATTAATTCAAATTCAGAATCGATGTCCGCTAAATCATTTATGTTAACAAATTCGATATCACTTTTCTCAGAATCCGTAAGCTCATAAAATTCCTTAAAAGAAGATTTTTTTACAAACTTATTTCCTTTTGGACGGATACTTGTAACAAGTGGATCAGAAGACAGTAAAAGATTGTGCATAATATCTTCATTGCATGAGATACTGCTATGCTTTCGAGAATGCCCCTCTCTATATTTTCTAAAATCTTTATTTCTAGCCTCAGATGCCTCTTCGGATAGAAAACCAATGGGCACAATTGACATGTTCTGAACTATGTCTGGCCCATGCATTAAAATTTTATGAAGTGAAGAAGGCATATAATACCATGGGTATAACTCCACGTAAAGCTTAGCAGTATCAAAGCAGAACTCTCGGAATTTAGTTACGTTGATCTTCTCTCCTGATGAAATACACTGCAAGATCACACAGATTTTTCTTAAAAGCATAGCATCTATTCCGGTCAGTTCAGCAGATTTAGTGTAGTTTTCAAAAAATCTCCTTGCCGAGTTGCCATTGTTGGTGGATCCACTGCCTTGTTTCACAACATCGAGAAGTAAGCCCGTTTCTCTTCTTACAGCCTCTTGAACTCTTTTCTTCCTGTCATCAACTTGCCTTTTTGCTATATCACCCCTTACTTGCCATGATTTTATGTCTAATTTGTAGGAAATGTGTAATAAGCATTCCATTGAGCGAATCCAAGCGTGAAGGGTGCTTAAGCTATATTTATACATGTCCTCGTTTGCGTGTTTATCTTTGATTAACTCTAAATTATTCATTTCTTTAGGACAAGCCTTGCATATGTCACACACTGAAGCTGCTGTATTGGATATAATGGAATGAATTTTACCATCAATCATTGTCAACAGCAGTTGGTGTTTGACACTAATTCCATCAGTGATGGTGGATGGAGTTAAGGCTTCAATCTCTGCTTCGATTTCAGCCATCTCTCTCTGCACATTTTCTTTGGTTTCCTTTATAAACTTAAACAATATTGGCCGGCAAAATGAAGTGGAAGATGGTCGCTCGTTTTCCCAAATTGTTACACCTTTTGAGACGAGCCGCAGTGGTACAAGACTAATCATAAAATTACTAGCAAGATCGATTTGCTCATCTTCACTCGTCCTTTGATGATAAATGCTTTGGCTAGATGATCCGTCAAAACCCCATTTGCTGGTCAATACGAGCTGTTGATTGGGATCAACAGGGGTTTCTAACGACCTAATAAGTCTTCTTGAGGTTAAATCCATCAAGGCTTGTAATTTGATTTTTGCAGAGCTCTCTGTAACTGTGAGATCTTCTTTGGCCGGATAGCACTTAATTTTTTCTTTAACCAACATGTAGTAACTCGGGTATTGAAGAGCTCCTTCTTGAGTGTTGAAATCCCGAAGAGTGTTATAGCGCCATTTCGATAAGTTCATCGATACATAAAGAGCCAATGCCTTCAAAGGGGATATTTCCCGTACCTGAATTGATTTACCTTCAATGAAGGCTTTGATTTTTGAGGCCTCTTCTGGATTCTCCGTCAAGTATTTCATAACATAAGCTGTATCGCTTTGTCCTGCCTTTTGAAGCGCCCTTTCGGCCGAAAACATAATTTCAGCGCTGCTACTGCTGCATGAAAGACTATCTTCAGTGGTGCGTCTTCTTTTTTGCCGGTTACTAAGGTCCTCAAAAGATTTACGAGGACTAGGATGTGTACAAGTTGAAGCATCAGATTTAGCAGGAGAAATTATGGGCTCGATGACGTCACTTATATTTTCTGTAGAAGGTTCCATATTTTCATTCTGTAATTCCGGCCATTGAATTGCAGCCTGTAGCCAAATCTCATGTTTCTTCCGAAACTTATCTGTGCTTCTTCCAGACTGTGTCCATTTTGCATAAATGCGGTAGCAAAATCGACGACACCAGTCTTTTAAACTTGTTTCAGCACTTTCACATAACTGAACACAACTGTTATCTTTTAAAACACTGAACAAATAGTTAAAGTCGCGTAAATCTTTATGTGCGCGTGCGCATAAAGCAACGTGAATATCAAGATTTGTATTAAAATTTGGAAAATACATTGCGAGATTAGCTTGGATACAACGAGGTGTAAATCAACACTGATTTTAAAGTTACTAATAGTGACCTATTTATATAAAATCCAGGTATCCCAGGTATCCTTTGTTAAATATTGCAAGGTAATTAGTTATTGTGATAATTAGTAAATGATGCATGCTAAATTAGTGTATTAAGAGCCATTTAGTAATTAAATAATAGCAATGTTCTTATCAGTAATCATTAGTGCATCAGTTTTATATGTAAACCTTAAGTCCCTAATTATATATCCTAATTAGCTTATATCTTCTCTAATTGGCTGCTCAGAAATGTTATTGTAATAAGGTAAACCTTTAGAAAAACGGTTTTAATCAACAAAATAAACAAAAAATTAAAAAATTGTGTTATAAAATAAACATCACTCTTTATCCCAGAAAGTGCACATTTGGCGCACTATGTGTCTTAGTATTAAATATAGCTCTTAGTATTAGCATTATGATATTAGAGACCGCTACTTGAAACAAGCCCGGAATCAGGAGGGAGAGAGCTCGATACACTCATTTTCATAGTAAAATTTCACATTTTCTCAAATTACTCCCGAAATATGGGAGTTATGAAGAAATTCATCACCACAAGTTATGAAGGCATTAAGTAATCGAATAAGATGGCATCATTAGTTTGGCATAATTTTACTCTTTTTTTTCGGACATGTCTACGTCCAACCGCTCCCATACATTCGTTCCACTGTGCGACGACTCGTGACGTACTAGGAGTGATGAGCATAGTTTTTGTGTAGGTGTGTGCGTGAGCCTGTGTGTTTACTTGCAGGAGCATAGTTTTGTGGCTACACGTTTGATATAGGTAATGATCCGTCTTTCTTTTTTTGTTGGTCTGAGACTGAAAGAAAAAGCATTCCTCCTGCGTACTTATCCATCATAGAACACCCTTATCCACCTTTTCCCAATGGCATCATGAAAGGCTGTTAATCCTTCATGAACAGGAACCCCACTTACTTCAGACACTGATGAAATCCTCACAGTCCCTTGAGGTTGCGAAGGTATAATATCGAAGGAACATGAAAGGGAAGGGTCGAACCATAAGTGCTAAGACATGCAAAGAAATGTTAGTGTTAAGACAACAAACGACCACTTAGCTTTATTTATGAGTGTGGTTTTAGTACTGTAATATTTTCGGGATTCCCCGACTAGTTTCGACTCAAATGGTGCCCTTTATCTTGTGGTCTTCATGACCCCTACATGAAATTACACTGTAGGCACAGTATAAATAAGTAACAGTATTATAATAATATCTTCATAGAAAACGGCCGAAACGACGTGCTTCTAAATCTCAGTGTATATCAATACGCAAGTGTATGGAGCGCGCGGCAGTTACGCATGGACGCGGAACGTTTTATCTACCAAGCGGCCGTGGGTTATTATTTCAAGGTCATTGCCGAGATGTAATACTGGTAATTTATTATACAGTGCTGTAGGTATACACGTACGAAGAATAACCTTCCTATAAGCTCAAAAAACGTATTCCACACACACATGGACTCATTAGTCATAATATGTTATTTTTAAGAAAAAATACAGTCAATGCTGGGTTAAGGTTTGCTCCACAGTTTCCCAAATCCTGTTGTCTTCTCGGGCCAATCAGAAGTGAGTTCTAAACGTCTTTCATAGCCATCATGCCAAGTTTATTTAGACCCGTCTCGACCTTATACAGGGTTACTGGTAACTCGACGTATTCCTTGCAGGACGTCATAGTAGGGTTAAAATGCAACAAATTAAGCCACCAAATGTTCTACCGAAATTCAGTAGTTTTTGAATTAGTTAAGAGTTTTAGTTTTTTTATGAAAAATCCCAGATTAAATCATTTGAAACCAATTTAAAAATGATTTACGGCGCGACTGTACTGAAATTTAAGTTATTATCATAGTTGACGCCGTAGCAGACCTTTGTTAATAATTAAAAGTTCAATAATGCCTAAAACTTTGGCAAATATCACTAACCAAACATTTAATTTTTTGTAATTTTTGCTATTACTTCATAAAAAATGTAGTCTAGTGCAAAAAAAAAATACTGAATTTCGGTAGAACATTTGGTGGCTTAATTTGTTGCATTTTAACCCTACTATGACGTCCTGCAAGGAATACGTCGAGTTACCAGTAACCCTGTATATAAGACATATAAGCCCTTACGCATTCAAATACCTAGAAAAAGAGCTAACCAACTTTTAGGATAACATCTGTACACAACTGTCATGGTTGTCATCTGCTGAGCGCTATATGACACAGTATGAACACTCTTTTAATATCATTTTTCGGGTAAATTGCAAAAAAATATACGATTATTAATTTCACTACAAATTACTTAATTAATACCTAATACTACAATTTGCTTTTATTCTATAACTAGCTGATGCCCGCGGCTTCGCCCTCGTGGATGTCGGTTATTATATACTAAAACCTTACTTGAGAACCACTCTATCCATTAGTGGAAACAGCATGAAAATTGGTGCAGTAGTTTTTGAGTTTATCGCGTACAGGACGACAGACAGCCGCAGCGGAGGACTTTGTTTTATAATATGTAAGGATTGTGTTTCTAATGACTCGAAACGTAACAGCCTTGGCTCCTAATTGTTCAAAGAAAAACTTTGTTGTTGAAACAATAATATAATGAAGACTTTTCTTTTGTAAATATTCAACCTTGGTTGGTTTCCGTGGTTGTGTGTATACGTTACGACATTTTTAAGAGGTGAAAGTGTCGTATATTTGAGTCTTAATAGTGATATATTTTGTGCATCAGTAAGTTCAAATTCAAAGCATTTATTTCATATCATTTACTGGCACTTTTGAATTGTCAAAGGAGTCGGTCAGTCAGAAAGATGAACTTAATTGCCCATTCCAAAACGTAGTAGGTTCCAAGCATAAATCTCCATGGACACTCTTTTAAATTATAATTGTTACAAAATATTGGATTACTTAATTAATTCTGCAAAAAACTGCACAATACCGTTGATTTTGTCAGTTGTACATAATTGATTCGTTCCGGAAGTCGGGTAGGTACTGTGTAATACGTTTTGGAGCTATCAAATTCAATGCCATTGCCATTGGAAGCTTTGATACTTAGATGCAATTCAACTCGCTCCGACGATACTTGTCAGAATTAAAGCGCATTTTCAGCTTTAGATTTTTTAATTGATTTCTCGTATCGTCCGCGTCCCTACAATGGACACCCACACAAGTCCGTGAGTCGCATTACAAGCAAGTGACTGTTATTCCGCCGATCTATATTAAGGCCGCCATGTTAATATCCTGGCCTACTCCACATACTTATTTAGTTTAGAAAATGTCATGAGCAAGTGAAAGCTATTTGTTCATCTTGGACAACGAAGAGTTACAATTTGTTGGAGCTTGATTGTCTGTTGAAGAGTCAGACTGTGACAGTTTCTTCCAGTCTAATGAGAGGCTAAGTCGGTATTTTGGAGAGTAGTGCAGATTTTCAAACTGCTTCATTGGCAGTTAACTCTAGGTGACCTTGACAAGTGATGGTGGATATGGTGCGAACTGAATAAAGGATAATCCTCGATGTTTCTTGGGTATAGTTGTTGCAAGCGCTACCTGCTTAGCATGAGGTCCTAGGGTCGATTCCCAAGTCGCACAATGTGTTTTAGGGTATTTCCATCACGAATTTCTCAGTAGCAGCTCGGTGTCTGAATTTTTGCCCGGTTGATGGCAATTAAACGAGACTTAACATATCTGACAAAATGTATTTGGTAGGTACTATATTGTAAGTTTGCGCCCTCACGCCCCTAACCGCCGCCGTTGGAGACGCCCTGGGCGTCGGGAATCCCAGGCGGATTCCCGGCCACCATAGGCGCGGGCTTGCGGACGGCGAGCAACGGGCAGCTCGCCGTCCGATAAGGACCAGGCCCGGGTCGATGGCGCGTCGTGTTCCACGCGCGCCTCAAAGAGATGTCAGCAAAATTGACGGGGTCCAATAGGACCGATGCCTGCCAGGGTTGCGGGAAAGTCCGAAAGGGATACCGGGACCTTGGCAACAGGCAAATGAAGGAACACGGGTGGGTTTTAGTCGGTAAAAGTCTGACACGCCCTTCCGCTCCGCCCAGAGCGGGAGAAGTCATTGGATGATTTCCCACCCTCAAAAAAAAAAAAAAAAAAAGGTACTATATTGTATATTATAGATCTTATGTTATGTTAAATATTGTTCCACGTTTGTGTCTCTCAATCTTCCAGACCCTCTCTGTGTTGTTAATCTGAAGAACACAATACCTACTTGTAGCAGTAGGTACGACCTAATATTTTATTTAACACAAATCTAACCTACCTAGTGGTCAGTGGGTCGTCTTAGGGGCGGAGTAATGGACCTAATGAGAGGTTATTACTTTGTTCTGGACATCATTATGGCATGATTCTCTCAATTGAATCGGATAACAAGCGCGAGAAAATAGGAAATTACTGTGTAATGTTGATAAAGTTTTCTTATAAACTGATATTAAAATAAGTGAATGCTGCCACATATCTTTTGTGTTTTTGGTTTAGTGAATTTCGTCCATTAACATACAACCTTTAGCTACAAGTTATCCTGTCACGAGACTAACTTTGCAACTACTTCTCATTTTGGCAATTTCGATTCTTCACGTTTAGAAATTACTAACACCAAGTTGCAGAAAGAAAACATTGATGCCTCATTACGTAACGGGTCATTAACGAAGCATTAAAATCGAGTCTAATGTTGCTTTCTGCAACCAGATAATGGAAGATTAGTATTTAATGACACTTTTAAAAGTTAAAGATCGTTTCTATAGCTGGCTGTTAAACTAATTGTAATTCAGGTTCTACTAAGAAATGATTGTCCCAGTCTGTTATTTTCCTTTTTAAACGACTTTAACAGGGTGATGTTCTTTAAAGAATGAGTTTCTGATTTATTTACATGTTAATGTTCATATTTCCCTAATAAAGCTTGAAAGAACTGTGGCGGTATCTATATCGCCACATGCGAACTACGCATCAAAGACCTGACGTCACACAAAAATCCTGACGTCACATAAAACCTGCATCGCGCTATTAAAACTTACCGTGCAAGGGACATAATAAATACTCTAACCCGACATCAATCGTTGGGCAATAGCTCGCCAGACTCAACACCCGTCTGGTCGGAGGATCTTGCCTTTTCTATGGAGGATGAGTGAACTTTACACCCTGTCCCTCCCCCTAAAGTCTGTCATACCCCTAAAGAACTATTAAAGTAATTTGTTTCCGCATGAGTAATCTGTTTTTAATTTTGCTTGCTAACCCATCATTTGGGAAGCAAACGTGATTGTCACCCGGTCATTAGCAGCAGCTCATTGGCTTTGTCAATATTCGTTAGCCTTAAAAAAGTTCCTTGTTTGGAAACTATTGCAAGCTGTTGTACCTATTATTTAAACCCATATTTTATTAACCCATTAATAATTAATTTTGACAACTTTAATATTTTGTTCATTTTTTTTATTGTATAACTAAATCTATTATTTTGCACGTCACACGGCAAACATGTTTGCACCTAATTTTCTTTATCATCTTGTATGCACTTTCTTTGTGTGTACACAAGCAAATAAAAAATCTTATCTTAAAAA
The DNA here is from genome assembly GCA_949152455.1 of Lithophane leautieri. Taxonomy (NCBI): domain Eukaryota; kingdom Metazoa; phylum Arthropoda; class Insecta; order Lepidoptera; family Noctuidae; genus Lithophane; species Lithophane leautieri. Next base: position 2,121,664 of record OX424472.1, on the reverse strand, counting down.
GGTTCATTTGTGCGAAAACATCCGATATTGTTATGGAACTAAATTATGTTGTAGACATACATAAGTAAATTAATTGTTCCTAGATCTGTTTCTACTTTACATAATATTTTAAGAATATTAGCAAGGTGAATTGACAGTCAGCTGATGGCATTGCAGATTTCCGGCGTGATAACAAAAAACCTTGAAAGTCAATAAAGGTTACAGAGGAAAACGGTTGTATTATTATAAGTACGAATTTTTGTTTACTTTATCAGGAGCCACTCGTTGGCCACGACATAACAAATTTTAGAAGTTATTTAGAGCATGCCATGAGACGTGTGACTTGCGAAGAGGAAAGCGGTGCGAGAACTTTCCGAGTGCCGCCCGGCGTCGCAAAATGCACTGCAAGACACACCACCCTATGTAGTGGCCCAGGCCTTAGAAGCAATCCAGTAGACACACAAAACTAGTGAACACAGCAAAAAATAATATAAAAAGATTCAATGACATTAAAAAGTATATAGTACATTACTGTCGCGGCCTGCAATAAGGGAATTGATGGACGATCGTGAAAATGAGGGCCGAGGCGAAGCCGAGGCACTCATGCGTGAGTCCATCAATTCCTGATTGCGGCCAAGGCTTGTATAGTACTTTTCTCCAACAACGCGCGGAAATTCAAACTGAGTAAATTAAATAGAAATTCCAGAATCAATGACGAATAACTATCATTTTTCATGCGCCAATATGTTAATTTGTTTCGTCTTTGTTCTATTTGCAAGCCAATTCGAAATTTAAATAAAATCCTTGATAAGTTACCTCCTTGGTTGCCGTGTGTTGAAGTAAAATGTTCGTTCCATTTTTAAATAACACGACAGATATGAGTTTTCATAGTAATTTATTTGGCCGCTAAACACGCCAGATATGGATTTTCATAAGTAACTTTGCTGGCCGCATCGTCACTTGTTTTTTACCAGTACAGCAATTTTGATTTATCTCGAAGAAGGTTGTCAAAATAATGCTCGAATTTCCAAGCATGTTTGAGAAAATGATATTAATCAGTAGTTTAGGAAAAAAATTGATAAATCACTTCATTTCATTATATTAATTGCTATTCAATAATCACCAGGGTATGCTAGAAATAAAAATGCAAATATAAAAAATCTAGTGTTATAATATTTTTATCTCACATATCCGTATTCTTAAATACTAAATTATTCTAATATTAAGGCTACATCAGTCACAATTGGTGTTAATTCGCGAACTCAAGGATTTCGACTGGTCCAGCGAGGCAAATTATCTTCTATACATAATTATATTGAAGATAAGATATGAGGTAAGATAAAATTTCATAAACGTTAGAACCAGTCTATTATATTATCCCAGAACGCATTAGTTTACTTCTTAAATATAATTTTACCCAGAGCACTATTTATACAAATAATAGCCATAACATTATCATCGAATTCATCATAACATTTTGGCGAACACAATTTCTAATATTATTTTCAAAATTTCTTTCTCACTTGCGTTTGCGAATATCACCAACAGCATTACTTAATCCAAGCGTCTTAAAGTCCACATCATCGTTAAATAAAAATGAATCTATATTTATATTTAAATGCATAACTAATCGGAATGATAATTGTGTTTTTTTTTATTGTCTGCACTATATTGAGTACTATTTGCCACGATGTTTCACACTCGATTTTCTCAGCATCTTTGCTTGCCTTTGAGCAAATGATACTGTTAGAAATTGAAGTACATCTCTCGTCTATATTTCATTCGTTGCTCAAGATTCCGCATAGTCTTTCCTCAACAAATCCGAGTCTGATTTGCCGATATTAACATGAATTGTGATAGCTTCATCATTCTCAGACTTCATCACCACATCATTCCATTGTACTTCAGCCTTCTTCCCATAAGCTTCATTTTCTATCAGAATAGCAGATTTTGTGCAGAGCGCTTTGCTTTGGAATTCTATCAAAGCGCTGTAATCGCTTCTTTTCGTCTCTGATTTAACATCGGCAATGTATCCGAGTTTCCGCCTCATCACTTCTACTCTTACGTGGTAGTTGTAGATGCATACTTTGATGATGAAAGCGCTTTTTTGGTGTAGCAAGATAATCTTGTATTTCGTCCTGCAGCATGCTGTCTTCTTTAGCTTCGTTTGGAAGTTTTCTATTAAGATCTTTATCTTCTGTGAGTAGACCGCGATTATGTTATGGTTGTTTTGTAAATGTGAGGACAGTTCTTCGAAGGGTACTGAGCAGCAGTTGGCTGTGATTGGACAGATCATGGTGTCATATTTGCATTCTTCTTCGTGCTTCACTCTGGTAACTGCTGTGAGGAGCTCTGTACATCCGCGTCTGTGAACAAAGAAACAGATTATTAGTCTTTTATAAATAAAATGCTGTTTATGCAGTGGATAATCTATTTTATAATGATAGTGATTTGCATAATCTTTTCAATGCTAGTTTATGTTAAGTGTACTTGTTTGTTTGTTTGAGATTTATAATAATGATAATATTGCAGTGTCTATTACGTAAATCAAAATTAAACATTTGTAAACTTGACATGAATCCTTTAATTCTCAATTATTATTTGTTATTTCAGCGGTGCTTGGTACTGCCTAGTATTTTCGTATTGCATATAAATTAGAAAAAAACTGCTGTTAATTATTAGTAACAGGGAATTTTAACGTCAAATGTTGCTAAATCGAGTAAAAAAACTAAATAAATTAGCTAGAACACGATAAACGTGTAATTTTTTTTGCCCACTGGTTGAATCTCGTGCATGCAATTAAATGAACGCACACTGTGATTCGTGCACGTTCATTTTAAATAAGTATCGCCATTTTTTGTGAAAACAACCGTATTCTTGTAACTTATAATAGGAATACCTATCTCTGTAATATCTCATTACATTATTATGGAATTCACTATTAAATCGATGGAATGCCCTGCCCACTCATTTCTTCGGAAAAATGATGAGTACCTACTAGCTTTATGTACGAGAATAAAATTATAATTATTATAATAAATAGAATTCAATGAATTTTCTACGATATTTCTGTAATTTGAAACCCACATCCATGCTAATGGGTGTGAAATCTTGGTTATTAATGAAATTAAAGTTCCTTTTTATACTGTACACTGAAAATTCAATATCATTGTTTCATTATTTTATTAAATCTACAAGCAAATTGTTTCAAGGTTTTCATTACTCACGGATTATCAATTTTTGACTGAACGAAAATTATTTATTGATAAATTCCCACGAATATTTTTGGGAAACCATAATTATTAGTTTTAGGCAGAATTAACACATTTTTGTTTCAAAAAACATTCTTTGAAAGCTTCTAGGAAAACTCTCATCCTTACTAATAAAAATGTGAAAGTGAGTTTGTTTGTTTGTGTGTTTGTTACGCTTTCACGCTAGAACAGCTGAACGGATTTAGATGAAATTTGGTACATGGGTAGACTATGATCTGGATTAGGACATAGGATACGTTTTGTCCCGATATTCCCACGGGATCGAGACTTACGCGTGAGAAACCGCGGGGCGAGCAAGTAAAAAATAAAAGATGATACAAAATAAAGTACGTGACACTGATATTAAGTGTTCTCGTAAACCTAGACCTAATAAAATAAATCTTAGGAAGGAAAACATAAAGTCAACGTGACATCACAATAAAAATGGAGGCGGAACGTGTAAAATCTTTTACAGATTTGGCGGTTCACCGCTGCGGTTATTAATTGCCTGAAATAGACGAATCAATGAACAACTTCATTCTTTTGTAGTTTGTTTTTAGGGTTCCGTACCCAATTACTTAGACTCAGCTGTCTATCCGTCTGTCTGTCTGTCTGTCTGTCTGTCCGTCTGTCACCAGGCTGTATCTCATGGATCGTCATAGATAGATAATTGAAATTTTCACAGATGATGTATTTCTGCCTCAAGATGGCAAAAAAAAACGTCTGGTCAGTGCAGTCCCTAAGCAATAAAATCGTAACTTTAATCTATCAGTTACGGTTTATTGTCCGAAAGTTGCGGTTTATTCGGCAAACAAGTGTTCTTATTAGTTACGGTTATTGGCCACTTTTATGTGGCGTTTACGATTCTCGGTGGGAAAGTGATTGGATTAGTTATCGATTGGTACTTAGGTGTTTGATTTTTAATGGATTGAGTTGGCTACTGCTGACCTTCAAAGGCCAATAAATCAAGTTATTTATAAAGTTATACTACTACTATATAACTTTTTGAGTTTGAGTGTTTGAATTACGTTTTTTGAAGCTATATATTTATTAATTTAAAATAAAATAGCACTTTAGCTACATACAGACTGGAAGCCGACCCCAACAAAGTTGGGAAAAGGCTAGGCAAATGATGATGACGACTTTAGCTACATAAAGTGTATAGAACTATACACAACTAAATGCTTCCGTAATTAAAAATCAAAATGGAGGTTTTCTACATTCAGATACTCTAATATCAAAAGCGATAAGTCACTTCGATATTCAAATACGTGCAGATATTCGTTTCTAAGTAAGATCTTAACTTAGCAATCTCCTTTGAAACCTCCTGTTCGACACGATTACATAACAGGAAATACTCGTCAAGTATGTTAGCTACTTCCTAGGTATTTCTGATAGTATTCCTAGACATTGACGTAACAGTACTTCATAGTGCAGCAGATGTCATATTGCTACTGTAATATCATTTGTTCTGGCTAAAGGTGTCACCCGGAAAATGATTCATTCTAGTACTGGCAGCTGCAGACCTAACTAGTCGTAATAGACATCCATTGCTATATTAGACTTTTCCATATAATACTACATGGATGGCTGTTAAGGCCATCTAATTGGACATGATTCGGCCTAGAGACAGTACTATTTCCAATTACATGAACTGGACTCTCAATTCTCATTCCATAATGTTAGTAAAACAGTTGGAGGCTTAAAATTAATGAAACAATTATAGATCACGTCGTGCACAGTTTATTTGGAGGGAGAAGCCGACCCCCTTTATGTCGATTCTTAAAGATGTCTAAAGAGATTTAGGCTCGAGGTTGATACTCAACCAGACTAGAACACACGTCTATCTGTGAGTTGAAAATCGAATCGCATGGCGTCGTGTTTGATAGCCAGAATAAACAAAACCACAAATCAGATATTTCAGTAGATTGTGTCTATAGCCTTTCCAAAACCAGTGGATCCTAGAATTCTTAGATAAGTGGTAATCACTTTCAAAGCGTTTCATATTTCTAAAACGAATTTCAACAGGATCGACGTAAGCTTTTTGGTAGCTTATCCAACAATTTTTTTTTATTCATTAATTATTATCGCTGATAGAATTTCACTTGGTCTGAGCCGTCAGCCGAAAAATCAGAACTGTATTGTGAAAACTGATAACCTACCTATAATTCCGACACGGCAGCATAAGATCGTTGATGAGCCGCTGTAACGCCAGACAGGGTGCAGCCGGGGCTCTAAGGGCACCTCTACACCATGCACATCTTGACATGCGTCGGGAACACCGCCCGCACCAGACACCGCCGCACCACGGGCATACGCAGGGGCCGCAACACTGCAAAAAAGGGAGAACAAATTTGTATGAAAACATTGTATGAAAACATAGATCGGCTGGTGTACCTGTAGCAACCGTTCATAGAGCGTATTTTACAGTAAAATGTTATCACACGTCCACAACCCATTGTACATTCGGTTAAAAACAAAATTAAATTTTGTATGAAACTGTCGTATGGTCCCAAAATTAAACCCAAAACAGGTTAATATCGTACTGATCCGTGTGAATGAGTAAATTATATTTAATGTAAATGTTAGGTACATTTACACTATTCGTTTTTGTATAAGTGAGTTATTTGTTTGTATTTTACCTGGTATTAAACCACAACGTCGTAGGTGTAGTGAATAGTTTATGACACAGAGATTAAGATGCTTAAGTACTAGGCTACTTTTGAGATTTCCGACATAAACTCAACCGTGGTTAAAAGACTTCTAATCTAACACTTTCTGTTATTTTTACCGAGACCAGTGTACAGAGCCTTAGGAATGCGCAGCGAGGCGGGGGGCAGCGTTGATGAATCAGCGGCGGGACACCATGAGCGTTGACGAATGAGCAGCCTACACTGCCTCTCCTGTCTCGCCGCGCACATACCTAAGGCGCGGCACAGCGGTATCGGTCAAACTATAACTATAATATCTTTCAGAATTTGATGAACATTTCCTTATTAACATTCTACTCATATATTGGAATTTTGCAAGACTTCGTAGCATGAAAAACCTTCAAAGAATTCATAATCCTTTGAACGCACAAACATTCCACTTCGCAAAGGAACTGTGTAGCAAAGGTTGTTTGAAACTCAAGTCTTATATGAAACAAGGCGGTAATGTGTTTACTTTAGTTAATTTAGGCATAATGAACTATTAGAACACCTAAGTTATGCACGGTAGTCGTGTAATCACCTCACACTTACTTGCATACAGTTGGGTGCGGTCTGTTAGTGACGAATTTTTTACGGGGTGGAACGTCTAAAGTGAGCTTTTCAAATAATTGTTGACGACCCCAGTTATTTTTGAGGTCACTGCCATAAAAAGTAACTAATCAAAAGTCAATAATATTAATTATGAGTCCGTAATAATTATGTCCAGTCTATGTTTTAAAATCAAATAATGGGAGAAAGAAAATAGCTTGCCAAACAATAAAGGATTCTTTTCAAATATCTTTGTCTTATCTCACACGTGTTTATATCAATTAGTATAGTTCTATTGAATAGGTTTTAAGTATTTTACAATATTATAAATGCATAAACTTTACGAGATCCTTGAATCAGGATATAAAAAATTCAAATGAATAGCTAAACGACTGCATTATCTTGTTTTACAGTCGTAAATTTATAAATCACGTCATTTAAATTATAGTTATCTGTAAATAATATTGTTACCATAAAAATATCATCGTAACGACTTTGTCTCACCAGACTGACATACACGTTATTTAATTAAAATCAATTGCTTCAGTTTTAAAGGTATTAAGTTTCATATATCGCACCTTCGGTGCAACAAAGTCACAATTCAGGACACTTTTTTTTGTTATGTCTTTTATTAGGATTTTTTGATAATTCAATATCAGATTTTTAACGTAAAACTATAAGCAAACAAATAAACTACTAATTTTATAAAGATTTCAAACCTACTATAAATAGTAATCTAGAGAGGAGGAAATAAATGCGAAAAAAAATTTAAAAGTCCACTCCTGTAAAATTAAAAAATGAGCTGTTGTGACTTTGTTGCACCGAAGGTGCGATATTATTAAATTAAATTTATAGTTATCTTTAAATTATATTGTTACCATAAAAATACTGTCGTAACGCCTTTGGCTGACCTGACTGACATACACGTTATTTAATTCAAATCAATTGCTTCTGTTAAAAAGGTATTAAGTTTCAAATTAACAGTGTGTAATGGTATCATTATTCATCACTCAGCACTACAAAAACTCAAAATATTATCTTTATCACATTCGAATTCGTCATAGCGAGACGGCACTCAACAAGGCTGGCGCACGTGGTACATTGAGGTAATTAAGATTCTCTACCTGGTTCCTTAGTCGTGATATTAACATGAGGATCCTTGCAAGGGTACAGTCTAGCTTTAAATTACATAGGTATACTATTTTGTCTCATTGGTATATTTCTGAAGAAGGTAGGCAATATTAAGGCGGTACCCTGAGCAAAACGCCACTCTAGCCCCTTTTTTGGTAGTTTTTAGGAGCTATCTACTTGTTATTTAAAAAGAAATATCAAATAAACAAAATGCATAAAATTTCTGCATAATCTTAATTCCAAAACTGTGCATTTCATTTTTTTTAAAGGTATTTGTTTTTTTCCTTCCAACGAAATCATAAAAATGAGAAATAATCTTTGTTATCATGCATCTCCTCGTAAAATAAACATTATTTAATTTTGCTACTGACATTAATGGATAGTTATGGATATATGGATGAATAATGAACATTTTGTAACACTTTTTTTTTTTTTCAAAAGACCAATATTTGATTTTATAAAGATTTTATCCTAAAATTTGGGCTATTCACTACTGTAACTCACCGGGATTCACGAATTTATTTTGCTCAGGGTACCGTCTTAAGCTACAATGTAATAACATAATAATATAATCGCACTATACGGGTATTGTGCTATTATGTATGTTTTACTAGCTGATGCCCGCGGCTTCGCCCGCGTGGATGCCAGTTAAACCTTCCTCAAGAACCACTCTATCCATTGGTGAAAACAGCATGAAAATCGGTGGAATAGTGTTTGAGTTTGACCGACATACAGACGCGGTGGAGGATTTTTTAAAATAATATGTAGTGATTAGATCCTAGGGGCAAAATTTTATAATATTCGCCATTTATAGGCCTGAATTTTGTACTTTAAGTTGTAACTGAATTTCCAAACAACTTAGTTTGAGTTTAGGAAGCTAAATTTTGTTCATGAAACTACTAGAGTACTAGACCTAAGTAGAAGTTAGGAATTACTGAGCATGTTATAAACTAACAGACGAAGCAAAAGGAGTATATGAAGTTCGTAGCAGGTGGCGTTCTGTAGTTTCTGCGTACCCCCAAGGGAAGAACACTTGAGTTTATATACATAATGTATGTTGTCTGCTAAAAGAAGTGAATAATTATAAAAGAGAACTAACAAAATATACTGATAAGTAGAACGTACAAGTTCAGCGAATGAAGTTCAAAGACAGATGATAATGATGACGTCTTTCATTATTAATTTTGAGCTCTAGTTAAATGGGGTCCGTAGTAACAGGCAAGAAAGGTTTAAATAAACAGACTCTAAGCTCGTTTTCATACAGACTACGATTAGTCTTATAATCTCTTTGATGAATATTAAATGATCGCGCTTTAACAAACATTTATACGAATTCTAAACCCTTATAATATCTCAGTCCCGTGCATGTTTTCTTGTGTTTTTAAAGCTTAGCGAGGAAAACCATTAATTTTAAATTTTTAAACAAAGATTGAGGTAAGCAGTGACGCCTACTGTTACTGAGTTTATCATAGAACAAATATTATGTATTATTATCGTTTATTTCATTAATTCACTTATAAATTACATTTTTAAATATTAGAATATAAAAATATAAAAACATTTAAAAATATAAAAAATAGAAATCCACCGGTGTCGGGAGCGGGGTCCAAGCTACCGGTGGTTAGGGCTGCAGAGACAGGAACCTCCTCACAATGCGAGCCGTGTCAAGGAGTACTGCTTTCTGAATCAGGCCCTTGATCCAACCGCCTAACGAGAGCCTCGAGAGATGTTGGTCGAGGCTTTTGGCCATCAGGCCATTGGCCGTTACGACAATCGGCACAATGATAGCCGAGTTCACATTCCACATGTCGACAACCTCGTGTGCTAAGTCGAGATATTTTATTTGTTTCTCTTTCTCAGCTTTCACGAGGTTCTCGTCATGTGGGATGGTAACATCGATTATCATTGCGCGGCGCGCTAATCGGTCTATCACTACTATATCAGGCTTATTGGCAACAATAGTCCTGTCGGTAATGATAGACCGATCCCAGTACAACGTAACATGGTCATTTTCGAGAACTGGGTCGGGCACATACTTGTAATACGGTACCTCAGAGTCCACAAGTTTATATTTCAAGGCAAGTTGTTGGTGAATAATCCTGGCCACTTGGTTATGCCTGTGCAAGTACTCACCGTTAGCCAGACGGGAACAACCAGAGATAATATGTCTGATGGACTCACCCGGACGGTGGCATGCCCGACACACGTCAACCGTCCCGTCCCTCATAATATGCCTCCGGTAGTTATTCGTCAAGATAACTTCGTCCATAATTGCACAGTTATGTATTATATTATTATTTTATTATGTATTAGATTTTTTAACTTACATACGTTCAAACTTTTATTTGATGGTTATTGACAAAAGTTTGATTAAAAATAATATTAAGGATCGTTGTAAAAACCCAATATCATTCGCATAGTACTTAAAGTGAAGACGCCTATCGTGATTCTAACGGCGGAACGATGATCTCGCCTCCGATTACGTTTCGATATATCGAAACCGATTAAACATTCAAATATGGCGTATATCTACCTTGAACTTTGCTCTGACAGCTTTAAGATCAACAATCTACTCATCACGCAAACAAAACATCAAACATCACATCTACAAACCAGGTGTTAAAGTATAAATCCTTACCTGTAAAGGCTCCAAGCATATACTGCATTCTGAGAATCGTGACAGCAGTTCATCACAGTTGGGGCAGGTACATTGAGCTGCATGGCCTTCTTCTGGAGCTTCCAATGATGATGGCTGGACTAGCGGCAATGATTTATCTGTTGACAAAGGAAAAGGTTTTGTTAATATTTAAAAGAAAGATGGATTTGATATCGTAGTGTTTCAGAATGTTTTATCAGCATTGGATTTAAAGCAAGAAGACTTAACAGAAGAACATTTAGAAAAAGTTTAAGTGATAGTTTTCGGTTTGTTGAGCAATTACATTTTGGAGCCATTGGACGACTTCTTACAAGTTCTCTTGTGCGTGTCTTTTGTCAGTTTTAACTATCAACACGGCTATTTAACTGTGAAAATCATTATATGAATAATTTAGTTGTTTGCCTAATTAGAATTATCCTCTTTGTTGATCTTAGGTTCGTTAATTATGTTGAAAAGGATTATGTTTTATATCGATGACTTCATCGTATATCTCGGATCTTGGAACAGTCATTGTTGTGGAAACTGTGGGTGTGACTATCTTGTCTGTTACGTGTCAGTTCTTAGAAGATTTATCATTTAATATTTTGTCATTAGTGACCTAATAAGATGTAAGTCTAATTGCGTTAAGAAAAGGTCCAATAAAATCACTGCTTAAAACGACGTAAAGCGTTGCTTAATTTTAAGGCGTTATGATATTATTAATTTTAACCTTATCAACGGCCATTAAAGATCGCAATAATCATGTCGTATGTGTGTACTATATGAATATTGCATTTACCTACAATCAGATCAAAATGCCTGCATAGTATTGTTACGGCACATCCCTGGAATATTTCATAACGTGATCTTGGCCGTTTATTGACCGTACAAAAAAACAGGCACTATTATTATTTATATAACGATTAACAAACAGAACAATATTCCATTTGTCTGTACCGCTATCTTTTTTATTGCAAGTCTAATAATAGAGTTAACTGCTTATATAATAACGTTACTGCTTTGTGTTGCACGCGTCTGAGCAAGTACTTGTGTGGTGCAATGTTTTAGCTTGGAAACTTTATGTGATGGTATGAGGCAGTGGAATTATAAAGAGTTTTGTAAGGAAAGAGAGAGGTCTTTGGCCAGCCAAGGGCTATAAAATGTACTATACACCATCACAATAAAAATTGACATCAAAGGATTTTGATATCTAGTTAATCTATATTACGATCCTAATTTTCATAGCTAACCTAGAGACAACCTCTTTGAAAAATGTCTTAACTTAATCTCTTCGATCGATTTACCATTAAAAGGAGCACTTGCCTATAATGGGTCTCCAAATGTAGACGTAAGATTGCAAGTCTATCAACTTTACTATCGTCGAGTACTTTGTAACTACCCGATATTTTGATAAAAATCAATTATTTGTATTATGTCAACAATAGCAGTGTTGATAACCATGTTTATCTGAAGTGGTTGTTCTTATAGTGCAATGTCTAGATAATGATTCATCTCATTACAGTAATTTGGAGTATCTATATTAATTGCATTACGATTGGCATCGATAATAACATTTTATCGATTATTCAATTCGATTCGATGACGCAAATTAAATAAAACTTGCAGTTTCATTGTTATCGTTATGTAAGTGCAGATACAGAAGATAATTTTAAGGGCATTGACTTCATCTCGAGTTTAATGTAAATGCAGAAGCTACTGATATTAGATGGATTTAAATAAAAATGAGACAATAAAAATTCCCGCGCTGTATATAGTCCACGTGTCGTTTTGTTTTTTTTTTATCATATCTCTTAAGTAGTTACTTAATAACACAATTACGAATGTTGACTATAATAGATTTATGGTCTGAAATAAAGTTATTATTTAGAAAAAACGATTTGTTTATTTACAGTTGTAAGTAATACTAGAAAGTAAAAGTAAGTAATGAATTCATAAGATTGCTTCGTAAATAAATAAGTGTGTCGTTTTCATTAGCTAAATCCCTGCTCTTGTACTAATGAGTGGTAACTAGATAACTTAAATGGGCTATTATCTTAATTGAATTTTGAGGTATAACCTACATACAGAAAGTATTTCAAGTTTAATTCAACTATTATTGTTTGGGTTTTAGACAACATAAAACAATACTGCTAAAAATTTTTGGAATTCGGTATGTTTAATGGGTCTAATAATAATATAATTGTCTTAAGTTACAATAACAAAGACATGATCGAAAAAAAAATTGAACAAGTTTATTTTATTTTGATGTTTATTAATAAAGGGATTTGAATCGACATAACGATGATAATGAGCATTGTACAGGAGCTGGTACAGACAAAGCTTTCAATTACTGTTGATGTATTGTGTTCCCAAGAACCTCGTAAAGGAATGATTCACAGTACTTGATGTCAATGAGCTCATAATCTGCGCTCACGCACTGTTGATAACATTCCGGTGATATCGACATCGTAAGGTCATTCTGTATTATATAATAGTGCTCATATTCTTTTATAGAAGCACATACGTTTCATAGCTGATAAGATTTTAGTGTCTGGTACACTTGCCTTTATACAATAATTAACTTGGGAACCTGCGATAACAAATCCCAAGCAATATTGCACAATATGTTAGGATTTTGACGGAAAGACTTGTGATCACCAGAGGTCTGGTAGTCTATGATCTAAGTCTCAATTTTAACACACTAATTATTATTATTATTATTGACACTAATTCCCAACACCAGCGGGTAAACGCAACGTTAAGACATGAAGCAACAGTTAACTATGTCAGTCGAAAGAGAAAGGACGCTAACCAAGTCTCGATGAAAATCTAGGCGATTAGGAAACCCACCGAAGGTCTGTCTGAGATATTTTGGTATTGAAATTAGTAATCAAGGTTAGATTCTTCCTTCGAATTTCATGTATAAACGGAATCAATTTTGTAAAGTAAGATTGGTTATAAAAGTTGCAATAAGGTTAATAAAAAGGTAAGATAGGTCGCAAAAAAATCATAACTTATTAAGTTATGACTATAATCTTACAAATGAATTCACTTTACAAAAAATCCAGTTATAACCAGATTTCTAGATAAACAACCGTTTCTTGACATAGTTAATTACGACCAGCTCAACGAAGAAAAAGCTATTATCAGTAACAATATTGACATAACAGAACCGAACACAGAATTGAACAACTGTAACATAACGGGTGTTGTTAAAGTACAATACAAGCAAGGTAACACGAGATAGTATACTACTTAAGACATAATGTAATGTAATATCATTAATAAGGAAGAATCGACAATGATGTAATTTAAACGATAATAAATGAATTCAAAGTACTGTTTCGGATGATTACGAAAGATGGTGTAATCAAACCATGTATGATTTCATTAACAAGATCATTCTCATAACGCTAACAATTTATTTTGGATGGCTAAAACCATCTTTATTATGAATGGTTTTTGGTCTCATGCAAAGACAACGTTTACAAACGGTCCTGTGGGATATTGCTATTAATAAATGCATAGCATCCATACTAATAAATGATAATAATAACATTGTGAGAATTATATTATTCTCACAATGTTTGTTTTTAATGTCAAAAAGGAATAAAAATGTTTTATGTAGAATTTAAATTTCTGAACTTGTCTTGCATCTGATGTTTAAAAACCAGACAAAAGGTCCTTAGTTTTATAGACGTGTGTTAAACATGTAATAAAGTATTAATATAACACGTGAAGGTTATAAATGATATAATGCTTGTCATAATGCATAATTTAGTGAAGGTGAATTATGTCGGAACCCTTTGGCCAAGAAAATTAAGGTATACAAGGCTAAATATTAAAATTAACGCCTTGGCAGTAAGTAGGCGTTTATAGGTTAAATTTTTCAGCCTAATTTTCAAACGGGAGATGTGGAAATAAATTTGGAATTATATATTTAAGAAATAGAGAGCCTTAAAGAATTTGTGTTAAATTGCGTTAGATTCTACTTGGTAACGTTTCAAGTAATACGTTTATGTAAGTAAGAAAAATGTGCATTATGCAACTAATTTGTATTAATAATGTGATGCATTCAAGTTACTTGTTGGGTGAAACCGAGGCGAAGCAAGAATGTTGAACTTATGACTGACCAACAGCAAAAATCACTAGGGCCCAATAACGCCCCCTGTGGAAATCCGGAATCTACCAACGACCAGAGGATGTTCACACTCAGACTAATTTGATGACGAATACCCTAGCCTGGCTATCGGATACTAAAAAGGCCAAACAGATTAGCATTACCCTTCGTAATAAAAACCATATACATTACATAATTTAATACCACACTAGTCAAGGGTAACTATCAATTACATCATAATGTATGAGCTACTAAGTCAAAAGCTTATTCGCAATTTTTGCGCCAGCTATAAGGAATGAGACAGTTTAAAAAAAAAATTAAGAGCTATTAAGAATAATTTTTGAGGTAACAAAAAATATTGGAAACTTTGTTCGATAACTGTAGTTTAATATGGTGCAAGATAACGTGATTAATTGCACTATGAGAAATTATTGGAAGGATTTGAACGATGGTTATTCTTTCTTGCGGTTAAAATATTTCATGTTAGGTAAGTAGCGGTTATGATACTGGGCTTGTGACGTTGCAAAATGACATCTTAGGCGACATCTAGCGGTAGAACCTTGTAGCTCAAGAGTTTCTCGATACCGAAGACTAAACGCTGTTATTGGGTTTTGATAATTGTCTTGATGTTAATTAATTATTCGAAATTAATTAACATACAGATTTAATCACCCAAATTTTATAGTCATGCAATGTCAGATAAATTAAAATTGAATATATTATCTTAGAATTTCACAAGTGGACTGTCACTTGTGTCAAACAATTCTGTTTAGTCTGTGGTTAGATCTTTCTCGAAGGTCGATGAAAAGGAGTCAGGTCTTTGGTCCTGCGTGTGTGACGAGAAGGCTGTTTCTTCCCGATCCTGGTCGATCCTACGCGACGATGGGGATTCATCAGGTATGTTATTTGAGAGGCACCAGTTCGGTGTTGATCAGACTGTGTCCGGCCAATAATCTTATTGGAAATATATCATAGATGTTGTTTCAGTGTTAGCCGAACCTGTCTGGCTTTTTATATTGGCCTAAACTGATGCGAACGTGAGAAGACGTGACGCCCTGGTGCGGCTCCCGAGGTCTAGTGAAATAGCAGTTAGTCCCGACTAGTGGCGGGCAGTGTGCTGGTTGACCCGGGCAGTTAGGAGGTTGGATCCAACGAGTGCTGGCAGTGTGGCCATCCTTTATGTTTGGAAGGCCTTACCTATCCGGTACCTCGTGCGAGATAGTGTCGCCGCTCCAGGTAACGAAAGATTAGCGTCATCGTTTTCTTCCGGACGTTCCCGTAGGCCGCGTGTTCGTGGGAACACAGAGTTTCCTCTGTGTTCCATGCCAAGGGACTTGATTCCGTCAACTGAAGTAGAGTAGTCAACTGAGGTAGAGTAGTCAACTGAAGTAGAGTAGTCAACTGAGCGAGAGTTCTCAACTGAGTGAGTGAGAGTTGCATCTGCAAGTTATGCTAACTAATATTTAAGTTATTGTGGCAGATCCTTTGAGAGAGTGATACCCACGTGACCATTTTCATAAAGTCATTTCAGAGTGTTTAAGGCTTTCATGTAGTGACTAGGTAATAAGACCAGTTGATATAAATTACATGTGTTTGGTTGTGTCTCTGGGTATTTGCCCAAATGTTATATTCCTTTTATGAGCACAACCATAATAGGTCACTTATTATTCGATTGAGCTAGAAGTTGTTAAGCGTTCATCTCACGAATCCTCACAAGCGACCTGAGCTTGTTGTATTTAGTCTCATCCTTGTATTTCCCCTAACACACCTTGTTACGGAGACGTGGTGTGTTAGAGGTTAATACCTTATAAAGGTGTTAGAGGTTAATACCTTATCAAGATTGGGAAAGTTCTGTATGTTTTAGTGGCTTGCCACAAAATTTGTATACCTTTGTTATTGTTATATTTACAATAAACTTAGTAATGTGTAAGAAGGTAATTGTTTAATTGGTTCTTTCCCTAGCTATTATACCTAATAAATTTACTTTAGCACGGTCTGTAAGGTACCGGGTTACAGACTGAGTGGAAGAAAACTCGCGATCAAGAAGGCTGTTGGAGACAGCATGTACCGAGCGGTCCACACTGCACAAGACGTGAGACGTGTCGTATGTGCTCGCGATCTTAAGCATTGAGGGAACGACGAAGAAGAAGAAGAAAAATTTTGTAGTTTCCCAAAAATTAAACACTACGATGTATCGATGTTTTGATAGTTTTAATGGAAAGTCACTGGAGCTAACTGTTCCAAAGGTCGTGACTGTTTTTGATAACCGTGTGGAGAAACGTGGTGCAAATATTTAAGCGATAAAAAATAAAAAACTGGATCCTCGCGTGATTCTTTGTGTCCTCTATACGTGCACATTCATTAATCATATAATCATATTGTATGCTTTGAATAGTTACACTAAAATTAATAAGTCTGTGCTGTTTAGTTTCATAAATTCTATATTAAATATTAATGAGCATGTAATAAATAGCAAGGATGGCTCATTTGAAATAACGAAATTCAAAAGAATAGTTGGGTAGGTTCGTGGCCAAATAAGGCACTGCTTACTTATATACCTACCTACGTGGGTATGTGAATCAACACCCAAGATTGAAATTAGAGTCATTAAGTGAACGGGATTCACCAACGTCTTTTATCTGTATATTATGTCAAGGGTATATTCGTCACGAATGATACTTTTATATGGAAGGCTAATAAAATATAATAAAGTTTTGCGATAATCAAATTGAATTACATGAAAATTTTAGCAGAATTATTATAACTGTAAAGATTGAAATAAAAGCTAGAGTAATGTCGGGATTTTAAGCTTTTTTAACAATTTAAGTTCAAAGAATTTATTTCTCGAACTACTAAGATAACAGTTTAAGACATTATAATAATTGCCTCTGGGGTTTTGGTGACGTTACAGGGTACATACGTGTTTTTTAATTTTGTTATAAATAATGTTTATATTATAACACTTCTTTAAATCCTCAGGTAAATTATTGAACAGATGTGCTCATCAACCAATATTGTTTTCTTGCCCTAATTAGTCCGTGCCAGTGCAGTTATTAGTTGAAACTTGTTTTTACTTCTTCTTGTTATTGTTTCTGTAGTTGTATCTTTCATTATACTTTTTTTTACCGCTAGTTCTAAGAATGCGCCGCTATTATGAATGCAGAATGCAGAATTGTGTAATAGTTATGTGTAATGTTACGTGAGATTTAGTTGGTTAGTTTTTTCGTATACATTTTTTGTTGGATATAGATAGTTACAATGAAGTAATCTTTGTAGTGAGTTTAGATTTAGCGACTGATCCCCTAAACTCAATATTATTAAAGATTTTATTGTACTAGGGAGTTACGAGTATATATAATTAGTCGTACTTTTTTCGAAATACAGTTTGTAATTTTTTGTAACGCTCCTAATAGTGACAAATTTTTTATTTTGCAATGATCAATGTGTAGTTTCCAAGTAAGTTTGTCATCTACCTACAGTCCGAGATATTTTTCGTGAGTAAACTATTTGACTAAGTACTTCTCCGCTGATCGTAAGAGGTGAGAACTCCGATAACGGTTTATTTATCGCGGAGAAAATCTTATATGATATTTTAGTGAGATATATTTTAACCTACTCTTTTTTATGATTGGTAACATAGGTGGAATGATTTTACTATTGATTCAATGCAAAATACAATCACGTTTCATTTTTTGCTCAATTACCAACTCCTTCATTACCTTGATAGTTTCTTACCTCAACTCAAATCAGAGGTCAAAGCCCCAGTTCAATTTATTGTACGTCTTAACAAAGATTCATTACAACCAATAATCATACATGTTCTTACGAGTTATTACCTACGTTGAGCTGAAGATAAAAATAGAACCTTTGATTCATGCAATTGTTTGTTTAAAACAAGGTTTGAAAGAACAATCTCGTTCATATAGAGCTCTACGATCTTAGTCACAATGAGAATATAAAGACTGCCTGAAACAGACTGTGACATACCTATGTAAACGTATTTGATCAATGAATATACTGAGCCTCATGATTTCTCCAATAGCAGTCCGAAGTCCGGTTTTTTGCTCGGTTAAATGCTCGCCCCTTAATACAGAGGACTTTAACATGACTGGCCTACACCTTCAGGGAAAGTTAAATAGGCATGATGTTATTGTAAACTCTATCTAATCCACCTGAGAACTGGGTTAGGCAGAGTTGAAACATTGGGGTTAGATTTTGCCTCATCTAACTTTTATTTGGATCGCCGTTTTAAACTCGGGCGTTTTTTTCGATATACATCGCCTTTTTTTTGATGACCATTTAAGTAACTTGGTTGAATTTTAATGCATTACAGTTGTGTGTTGTATGTTTGTCAATATTAACCTATTTTTTTCAGTGCATTAACGTCACATATTGTGGTTTTATTAGTAAGTAAGAGTCATGCGTTGGGGAGAAGTGTCAGTAATATTTGCATAACACTAACAGGAAAATATTGTTGAACAAATTGTTTATTACTTTATTGTAGGTAATTCGGTAGGTGCGTAATTACGAAATGAAGAATTACAAGTTACGTTGTTGAAAAAACAATTATTTATTATTTTTCCAAGGATTTTTGTGAAACCAGACCAGGGGGCCAAGTCTACTAATTTACAAACGTATCAATGGTCTCGCAATGATGAGTTTTTGACAGATTTTGTGTAGCAAACCTGTCAAAAAATCATCATTGTGAGACCATTGACACGTTTGTAAATTAGTAGACTTGGCTCCCAGACAAGATGATACGAACGTAAACGAAGCAAAAGGTGTATGTAAGAATCGTACCAGAAGGACAATTCTCGTACATATAAACGTTCACATTCAAATCGCAATCTGTCATACTTGTCAAAAAAGTTAGAAAATTTATTGTATTTTTGACAGATGAGATGCGAATGCGAACGTTCTTAAAAATTAAGAGAATTGCCTCTCAGATGACGTTCAGTAGTTTCTGCCTACCCCAAGGAAGACGGCGTGAGGTGATGTGTGATTTCTGTGAAAATTGGAATTGTTTTCTGTAAACGGCACATAGGAGGAAGTTATTTTGGTATTTTAAGCAGAATAGAATAGAATAGAATACTCTTTATTATGTACAGTCCCGGAATGAAAAGGTTGATCAGTTTTCAAATAAATTCATTTACGTGTTGCAAGCGCATGTTACCTTTTTAAACTGTGTAACAGACGAGAGTGTTGTATTGAAAATTATGTTTAACTGTTTGACAACAAAGTTCAAATTTACTAAGACGAATGTTGCTTGACTATAAATAGTTGAACTAAAACCTTTTTATTAGTTTGAGCTTGCCATTACGTTGTGTCAAGTTTGGTAAATCTAATGATTACATCCTCTTCGCTTATAATGATTAAAACTATAAATGTGAATAACAGTTCCTGTCAATGTCATCATTGCTATTTCTTGTATTCGTGTTAATATTTTACAATGCCGAGAAATTTAAATATTCAAGAAAGAGCAGCTACTATTGATCAACACGAAGATGGCTACACTATCAGTGAAATATCGCGGAACCTAAATTTAACCAGGTATACTGTGAGATTCTGGATTCCAAGATATGCTGAAGAAGGTGAACTGATTGATCATCGTCAGAATTCTGGTCGCCGCCCCTTCATTAGTGCTGCACAAAGAGCCGACATGAGACGACAATATGAAGATAACGGTTTTGTGTCTTATTAAGTTATTACGCTGAAATGTATGAAGTTTGTCCAAGAGTAATACGAAACGCCTTACACTCAATAGGATTGCATTATAGACGACACGCAAATAAATCCCAATCGACATATTTTCACAGAAGTGATTTTTTGTTTTGTTGAAATATATTTTACTAGCATTAAATTCGTTTGATTTCTGTGAACACGGGTATACACCAGTGATTTAAGTAGCACGGCAAGTTTTACTCGTTATTAAATTATTAAAGCGTGCTTAAAATATTTACAATATTAAAAAGAAACTGTTTATTTCCTATAAAATTACAAGTTTCAAAATTAGATTGAAATCTACACATAAGTATATGATTTTCAATGTTCTACTCGCAAAACCAAAGTTAGATATTTCACGGTCCTCTTTTCTGCTTCCTGAAATAACTGAAGAATGAATGAGATAAATAGTTTAATTTTTTTATTTTAACTCGCTTTTCCAAAATGCAAAGAGGTCAATTCTCATAGTAGACGTACCTGTGGGCCATGTAGTGAAATGACATTCATTATGACGGAATGTGTCATAGGTATCGGTCGATAAAGCAGATACTGATAACATATACTGAGCAAGCAAAAATAGATCTTAAGGTGATCAACCTTTTCATTCCGCGACTGTACACCATAAAAAATACAGATACAAATGTAAAATTTCGTTTCAGTTCGTTTTTATTAGGCTAAAAATAATTACATAACTAATTACTTTGCCTATCAAGTTAAATAATTCTTTGAGGTTAACTTAAAGACGTAGCGTACATTTTTGGCGGTTGAGCAGTGACCGAATGTCATCAAAAGAAGAAAAAAAGCTAATTTCAATTTAACCAAAGTAAGATTTTAGATGGGCCCACAATCGCAGTACATCGGGAAAGGTGGTAAGAGGATTATAAGATTTTCAGTTTCTCTTGTGAGAGGTACTGTAGAGGCTTTACTCCACATGGTTTAAGAGTAAAACCACTGTGTTCAAGTTGATGGCACGTTTATGAGACAAACATTTGATTTGTATTAAGAGCTAGCTGCGCCACACAGTTTCACCCGCATAAGTCTCGATCCCGTGGGAATATCGAGATAAAAGTATCCTATGTCCTACTCCAGGTCATGGTCTACCCATGTGCCAACTGTCATCCAAATCTGTTCAGCCGTTTTAGCGTAACAAACAAATTCACTTTCGCATTTATAATATTAGTTACGATAGGAAGAAACAGGAGACAGCGAGCCCTGTGAGCTGTCAGGCGGTGCTAGACGGATAAGTTGAATAATATAAAAACGTAGCTCTAATTATAGGAATAATTATCTTAAGCTTAACATAACAAAGTGTTTTATTAGAACTGGTACCGTAGGCTCACCTCGGATTGACGGGGTCCGGTAGGACCGATGCCTGCCAGGGTTGCGGGAAAGTCCGAAAGGGATACCGGGACCTTGGCAACAGGCAACTGAAGGAACACGGGTGGGTTTTAGTCAGTAAAAGTCTGACACGCCCTTCCGCTCCGCCCAGAGCGGGAGAAGTCATTGGATGATTTCCCACCATCAAAAAAAAAAAAAGGCTCACCTCTGAGTCTACAGTACCTACCATTCTGTGAAAGATCTTGTCACTATGATCTTTTTGTGACATCATTATTTATCTTGCTACACTTTTAGTTATTTCCACAATTCGTCATAATAATATACGGAAAATCTACGCTTAAAAGACAAAACTTTATCTTATAATGTAAGCTTACAGGTAATTTACGCATTCAGACAACAATGAGACATTAAAGATCCGTATCTTCTCAGTATTATGACGTATTTTTCTTTGAACATGGCTACAGATCATGACGTCACCGATAAAGATCTTTGATTCACGTGAGGTGACGGTGATGGTGTGAGATGACGTGACACGAGGTTTGCATCTAATTTGTAATCTTATTATGAAGGGGTAAGATTGAAAATTGATAATTAACGGTGTGAATAGAGAAATACCTTACTGTTCTGTTCTATGATAATATTAAAGCCAAGAAGTGTGATTGTCCTTTCAAGAAAATACTATTTATATTGTGAAGGGTTTCCAAAAGTCATTGCCAAAGACAATCTATGAGTAAGTAACTGTATCAAGAATTTTGAGTTGTGTCATTAAATCAACAATAATTTACTTCGTAATAACGTATTATTAAAAAAATAGAATTGTTCACACCGTATTAGATATATCATGATAATATCGATGATTTTTTTATTATAATTTTATAAATCAATATTTAATACGGCAGCGAATCATATTTGGATCAACATACAATCTGATACTGACCTGCAAATTGCAAAAAACGTAAGAAAATTTTAATTTCGCGGGCTACTCTGTCGCGTTCGCCTTGATTTTCGGTTTTATCAAGAATCAGAATCATAATTTATTTATTTGATGGTTTCCTTCACACATATTTGCTTAACCTCTAGATACTGGATTCGGTTCCTAAATTGGATTCTGAGGTCAGATGGCAGTTTCGTTGTTGGGTATATTGTTATTTATCTGTATATAGGTCAGACAAATGACTTAGATACTGACCTAGGTTTAGGATAAGATGGATAGATAATGACGGTCTGTTGAACAGCCAGACAAAAACTAGGCTTTTGGTCAAAGTCACATGTTGGATGGAATCTAGATATTTGAGCTCACGAAAGGAAAGATTAGACTATCCTAACTATAATATTATTATAAATGCGAAAGTGAGTTTGTTTGTTTGTTACGCTTTCACGCTAAAAAGGGCTGAACGGATTTGGATGAAATTTGGCACATGGGTAGAACATGTCCTGGAAATGGACATAGGGTACTTTTTATCCCGATATTCCCACGGAGTCGAGACTTATGCAGGTGCAACTGCGGGGCTAGTAAAATATATGTGTAACGAAAATTATCTAACACAGGTATTTTGTGTCACGCAACGTGTTATAATGAGGTTAACGAACTACCAACATAACAGCAACGGGTCGTCGAACTATTTTTAGCAATTTATCGATAGGCGTGTGAAAATAATATATCACGCCAATAATACCTGTTTTAATTGACTTGTAACACGGTAAGCCTACGACATACAGTTTTAAAAAGTAACGGTTTAACTGTATACATTTATATCTATTCATACATGAGATGTTTGTACTCGTAATTAAGAAACAACTTTCCCTATGGGACCAAATCCGAAATCGCGAAAAAAAATCAGCTGTTCCCTACATTTATGTTCGCATAGCTCGTCAAAATGTAGGGAACAGCTGTTTTTTTTCGCGATTTCAGGGTTGTTCCCATAGGGAGAGTTGTTTAAATGATGAGTACAATGACCCCTTAAGAGATTTCGTGTATGAATATATAATGATACACCCTATATACTCCTAATATCGTTCGTGTTTGAGGGATTTCGACTAGCCGCATGATAAATTACCTTGAGAATGAATGATGAAAGACCTGTTAATAGGTAGGTAAACTTTATCTGAATTGAATCACGTTTTTACTTGTAGTATACTTAATTTAATTTACACGTAAAATCACATATGCACAATAACAGCATCTCAATACGTCATCAATATCTTAATATGACTTTTTAGACTGCAAAACCATTATTTTTAGATCCAACGGTGTGGCAACATGGCGTGTTCTGGTTTGCGACTAGTCAATCGTCATCCTGAGGATGCCTCGTTGAGAGGTGAAACACGTGTCGATTTCTTACAGGGGTTTTATGACTCTTGGAGAACAGATAAGCGGAATAGGTTGCTAGATATATCTACGTCTATTGTATAATGTATGTATTTTTATAATGGATTTCCGCAAAGTCACGCCTGAATCAATTAACTATTTTAGATCACATCAAAATAGGTATATATTTCCCTTTGGCCATTGTCCAAAACAAGGCGGAGCCAAACTACACATAACATAACATGATGCCATTATAACACCCATATTTCGGCAAGTATGTTTAAGTTCCATGTAACAGGTGGCGAGCCTATTGCTATCGACCGGCCACAAGTTCAGACTCAGAGCTACTATTGAGAAAATCCTGATGTAAAAACCTAATGGAGCCAATCTATCTAAATTAATAAGAGTAACGTAGAAATCCTTCACAAAATTACAGAACTGCAGGCGCCATTATGAATCAAAATACGAACTGGCTGGTTTTAATATTATTCCCCCAAGATCGTTACTATACCAATGTTTGAGGAAGGCTAGTTGATACGTGGTATGTTTATCTGATTACAAAATCTGGCCTCACATGGGAGCAACCGGTTGTGTTATGATTTGTAATGCAACTGGTTTTGAGGTGAAAATAACGTAATATTATACAACTTTTAGAGTTAGTAAATTAGAGCAGTAGGCGTTTTTCTTTAGATGAATGGAAATAAACTGATACTATAGAATTGTGTAAAGGCATGTGGTGTGTGTAGGAAAGGCTAAATGTCGGTTCTGGGGAAGTTCTAGATTTGATATTCACTAAATGCTTAAATTGACTAATGAAACTTTATGATGGCTCTTGGCAGGCCTATTTTTACTCAAAATCCGATAGCATTAACAAACAAATATCTAATTAATTTGTTTTGATGCAATAACTTATGAAGTTATGAAACAAAAATTAGACATTTTTAAAGCAATTTCAACGATCTCCTCAAAAGCCAGCTGGGCATTGCATTCAGAAATAGAAATTGACAAAACGACGTTAATAAGAATTGTTGAGGCTTCAATCATTATTATTCACTGTTCATTGTTTCTGTTCTGTTCACTGCGTTTTCTACAAAACTGTCATAAAGTTAACAAAGAGGTATTTTGGTTAATTGTTTGCTCAGCGGCATTTCAACGCAAGGAGGTTGTAGTCACGAAAACTTGTTAAGTAAAGTTTTCAGCTGAAGAATTGCTTGCTTGAAAGAATGTGAATTCATCTGGAATGTTGATTATTCTTTTACGTGGATAATTAGGTCTTTTTTAGCCTGAATAAAATTATCTTGTCGCATTTTTAGTTAAACCAAAAACTTAGAAATCTCTTGCGTCTGGGAACGTGAATGCCAACAAGGCACGATAGTTAGGAAGAGCAGCATTGCTATTCTGCAACCATCTCACCGTGAAAACGTAGGTGAAGTGAGCTGTCATTGTCATCGATACCTGCTGATACTAAGGCAGTGACAGTTCACTCCAAGCTCACTTCACCTAAGTTTTCGCGGTGAGATGTTTACAGAATAGGCAACAGATGTTATTTCGTAATTTTCTATGATTTTAATAAAACGATCATGCAGCAGAATTTATTCCTATAATAATCTTGCAAATAAAAACGTTGATGACCTCAAATAACCGGTATCATAAATAAATTTTGTTAATATTTCACCACGCATCAATAAATTACGATATTAACAGCGGCGCTAAAAAGATTAGACATTTAAAATTGTTTGTTTTTGCTAATATTCGGTAAAAAAAAAGAATATATAGGTACTTATTATTATGTCTAGACTATTTCCATGACTAGTTTGAAGCATGCTCCTTGTTGACGAAACACAACATAGTATATGTTTATCGATAGCTTTGTGAATTTCGAATTAAATCTCCTAATAAACAGTGTAGTAGTAAATCATTTCTTTTTAATTCATTTAAAATAGCTCAAAATGATAATGATTATTTAATGATTATTGTTATTTTATTAATTAGTATCATTAAACATTGAATTATCATTTCTAGAGCTATTAATGATAATGAGAACTTAACAGATAAAAGCTCCACAAAATTTAAAATTCATAGCAATTCATAAATCGTAATCTATTGACAGAAATATTTCGATAAAAAATACCTTTTCATACCGTTAACCATCAAATTAATCCATACTTCCATAATAATATTATAAATTTGGATGTAACTATGTCAGTCTGTCTGTATGTTACCTTTTCACGCCTAAACCACTGAATGGATTTAGACAAAATTTGGCAAGGAAACAGATAACACCCTGGGGAAGGACATAGGCTACTTTTTATCGACATACCGCGCGGGCGAAGCCGCGGGCGGAAGCTAGTTAGTTACAAAAGTATTGCGCACGAATTTCTGTGATCAATCAATGGGCTTACATACAACTTTTTACCGTTATGTAGAGGCGCATTGAACTGTAGCCAGCTGACATCGTTTTTTTACGCATGGCTTCGAAGTTCAAATTGTCTGTGGTTTGTTTATGTCTGTGTTTTCTGAACTTGAAAACTGTTGAACTTTGATTCATAGGTATTTAAGTCAATTTGTGAGAAGACTTATACCCTAGTCTCCATTTCTCGTTAGGTCTAGTTGTTTGGGGGTTTTCTCACTAATTTCGTCTTCTCGTTTATAAGTTACTAACAATAGTTTTATATCTGCAAATCTGTTACTAATAATTTATGGATCTTTTTAGTTGTCCGAAATAAAAAGTTTTTTTATATATCTATAAAAAGTGATTTTTCCTAAAGTGGGATTTTCAATTTTACTCTACCAGACTCTGGATTGAATCCTTTTCCTAACTATGTCGAAATCAGCTTCCAGTTGATCCAGATGCAGCTGAAGACCAGTATTTTATCAGTTTCTTTTTT
Organism: Lithophane leautieri; assembly: GCA_949152455.1. Lineage (NCBI taxonomy): Eukaryota > Metazoa > Arthropoda > Insecta > Lepidoptera > Noctuidae > Lithophane > Lithophane leautieri. Next base: position 2,095,054 of record OX424472.1, on the reverse strand, counting down.
GTTATTATTTAGGTACTGAAAACGGATAATAAATCAAGTGACTAAGAATCATCTGACTTATGAACTAAGAATTTTAACATTACATCAGCCAATAGAATCGCGATCTCAACAACCAGCATTCAACTCAAGGCAAAAGAAAAGGTGTGATTCATAACATTGCAAATAATTTCCAATGCTTTACTGACGTCGTAAGGTAATATCGCAATCGCCTTATAAGGTATTGCTGTTCACTATTATGTTGTTAACTGAACTAATAATGCTGACTAAAAATGAAAAACGACGGTGTGAAGGCGACAAAATAAATCTGGTTGAAAAATATTGGTATGCCTATTAATGGTTTGTATGGGTTATTCCGTTTATCCACCCTAAGGTGGATACTCGGAAACGTATGTTCCAGAATCCACCCTAGGCCTAGTTTGATAAACGGAATTTAGAGGCTTAGGGTGGATTCTCTTTTCATACGTTTGCGAGTGTCCACCTTAGGGTGGATTTTTTGGGGTGGATAAACGAAATAAGCCGTTTGTATGAATGGTAAGGTAAATTTCTTTCAGAATAATAAATTAATTTCACCTAGATAGTAATTTAGTCTTAGTTACTGGGTTGTGGAGGTCAGATAGCCAGTCACTCCTCGTAAAATATTGGTTTTTAGGTGCATTCGGCTAGACTGGAAGCTGACTCCAACATAGTTCGGACATGGCAAAACAGATTTTTTGTAATGCAACTTTACCATAAATAAAACTATAATTTTTCGCATTCAGGGTACTTTAAGGTTGTATGATTATGTTCTTACTTATAAATAAATGTGACATACCTTCAATCTCCACATTCTCGCCACTCGAAGAGTCTGAGGAATCATCTTCTATCTTCTTCTCCGAGACGATTGTGAGGCTGTTCTCACCACACTCATTGTTATGCGACCTCTTGTCTGTCACTGAGTGGAACTGTGAACAAAAAGATATATAGCTTTAGTATATTGATGTACAATAAGATAGTTAATTGATTCAAGCGTAACTTTGCGGAAATCCATTATAAAATACAATAGAGAGTAGATATATTTAGTAACCACTTAACTATTTTTCAAGAGTCTTAAAAAACCCTGTAAGAAATCGACACGTGTTTCACCTCTCAACGACGCATACTCAGACGATTGACCAGTCGCAAACCAGAACACGACGTGTTGCCACATCGAGCGCTGGACTCAGAGACGCATGTAAAATAAAGTAGATTCTATCTTTCTCAAACTATTAAGATGTCTATCGCGAATCAGTCAATGAGGATGTTATTGTATAGTTATAATGATTTGTATGCTAAATTGTCTGTTAGGGTATCCAACAATAAATATCAATATTTGCTCTCAGCTGATTACAGATTTTTTCAAAATAGATGAAGGTCGATAAATTCATTTAGGGCCGATTGTTTTTTCTATCTAAAGAATAAATACCTATAACAGTTGGACAGCTATTGTAGACATACTCGTAGAACATACAGCGTGAGCGATTATGATGGTGTTTCGGTACACATTTCTAACACACGCTGTATAAATGTCAAACTGTCGTATTTATTCTTCAGATAAACGTTATCCGACTATTGAAAGAACGACCCTTTTAAAATCAAAGAGTGTGTCTATTTTGAAATGTTCTTTTACTAAAAGATCCTTTGAATGTTGAGTTGGTAACTGAAGCAATTAGAACTGTAGTCTTATTGTCCCAGTCATACATAATTGCAAGATTTTAATTGAATTTGACTTGAAGATAATTTCAATGAACATTCCTGTTTCATAATAGTTAATTTCCTTATTGTAGTGACAATATTAATAACGTTATCTCATGATGACGTCACAATTGTTTACTTAGTTTATTACTACGTACTAAGACGTTTATGTCTAAAGATTGTCTGTGTGTTGAATTTTGAATAACTTTAGTTTCATACTAATATCATTCGTGTTTATTCGTAACGTGTATTTCATAAAAATTATCAGAATTGTTTTAATTTATATCATTGTCTTCGCCATCATCAAAATCAACACCTTTGTTTCACCCGTGATAGATTGCTGTTCTTCTTCTTGTCATGTCCTATCTTGTATTTATCATATTCAGGTTTTTTGTCCAAATCCCTAATTTGTACAACCATTCTTTCTTCTTTTACCGTCCCATTTTCTCAAGCCCCTACAAAACCAACCAATCGAATGCATGAATTACAAAATTTACCCGATAACCTATTCGTTAAGACTTACTTACACTAGTTTATACAATAGACGTGGAACATGTTTTGAAAATAATCGGTGGAATATTCCGTGAAGCCAGTTCTGTTACAATTGTAGGAGGGTTTTGCACCTGCATAGTGAGTACTCACTGTATTGACTGGCACAGAACGTTACTGGATTGCAATTGGTCATTTTTTATTGTGTTTCTAGTTCGAAAAAGGATTCTGAGTTTTCTTTTGTTAATACACCGTCAATTGTCTTTTTAATTTGCAATGAAACTGCAGTACTTTGGTTGGAGATAGTTAAGCTGTAGCTAAACGATTATTGTACACTTTTATGTTTATCTAAAAATCGTATTCCCCATATTGAAAGCGTTTTCCTTGCTAGTTTCTAATTGGCTTGTGGAGAATTTTGACTAAGGATTTCTCGTATGTGCAAGTATTTAAGGAAAATTTTCCTCAGTAGCCCCTTAGGCACTATGACCTACAACGGTCTATTGTGAGAGGTCACGCCCCAGACCTAAAAATGCCATAGTTCATACCAATGATAAATGGCTCACTCTTATAGCTTTAAAAGTCGATGTTATGTCATGAACGTTTTTACAATAAGGCAAGTTTCTCACAGTGTTGTCACTTACTAAACCGGTGACTTAACTTGGAACCAGTCGGCCATGACACACATTAAAAAAAGGTTTAACACAGTTAAAGCTGTGAATCAAAACGTTTTCCTTACTGTTCGAATCGGGAATTGAACCTCGATCGGTTGCCATTTACAGCAGTCATTGAACTGTTGCGCAGTGAGGGCAAAGATGGCTGCCTACTTTGAGAGATGCTATTAATACGGTTAAGATATTTATAATACCTTAGTAGTTAATTGATTCAGAAAACTCACGCTTGCGCTCGGCGTGGCAATACATCGTGTTCTGATTCGCGACTGGTCAATCGTCATCCTGAGGATGCCTGGTTGAGATGTGAAACACGTGTCTTACAGGGTTTTTTATGACTCTTGAGGAATAAAGCAAAAGGTTACTAAATATATATACGTCTATTGTATTTTATAATAACTTAACTTGACATAGTGTATTTTTTTAAATTGGCTTTTGTAATTTTGGTCCTTCATTCCATAATATAAAAAAAACAATCCTAGCCTTTATCCAACTATGTTGGGATTGGCTTCCAGTCTGACCGAATGCAGCTGAATACCAGTAATTTCCATGGCGCGATTGCCTATCTGACCTCCACAACCCTTATCTGGGTAACACGATACCCTTTGGTAAGACGATACTCTTTCAGTCTATAATACATGATGTTTAAACTCTATGTTTCTACACGAGTATTCAAATACGATAGTTTCATATCATGAAGTACAATATACCGGTTCATTAGCTATAGATAGCAAACATGACATAACATCTGTTATCTTGAGAAAACACGTTAACATGCATAGCATTGGTATTATAATATGAAATATCTCACAGCAGTTGACATCATCTTTTACAAACTTGTTCATGTTCATCTCATAATTTACAATGGCGTGATTAATGAGTTTTGAGTTTTGTCTCTTTGTGATAAATGTGATAATCTATTAAGATTTTTATATTTATTGCTGAAATGGCAATACATTTTATCAGAATATTGCATATATGCGTCAATGTCTTCCTCAACCAATCAAATGATCTTCAAATCTTTGTGGTTCTTTCCTCAAAGGACCATTACCGACACTAATATAGAGGTATGGTTCTCAAATGGTCTGACCAAGATTATGTCTGGACTTCAAAATAGACTGTGACCTCTGAGTTTGTTTCGGTCTTTCTTTTCAGAGTACTCAGATAAGAAACACCGTCTAGTTTTAAACATAATTTATTTTTTATGTGTAAAAGTATTTGTACAAACCTACTTACAGTAACTAATAACATAATAACATAATATTTATAATTTACGATCGATACTTTCTCGCTTCGTATCGCTTATCATTCCCTGGTAGGTGCACCTTTCACTGTGTTTTGAAACATCTCAGCATGAAATGAGAACGGTTGAATAAGCCGGTGTTTTTTGCACCTCATGGAGTAACTTCTGTAATACTGTAGTTCTGTAGGAAACCTACGGTGCTTGCATCCGCGTTTATTATGATAAGTTACGGTATGTTGGTATTTATGTGGGCGAGAGATTGAGGATGGTGGTTTAAGTTTTTGTTTTTGAGATATTGCTGATGACGGGAATGAAAGAAATGTTTTTTTTTTTAAATAAAAGTATGATTCAGAAGCAATGAGATTGATTAAAAGAAAATCTATTAAAGCATAGGCAGTTTTCTGTACCTTTAAATTATTAAAATAAGTAAGTACCTACCTATTGGGTATTAACGTAAAATTAATAGGCATGAAAATATGCCTCTTAATGAGGAATCTAAAAGCAATAAAAACCTACAAAAATCTATGTATGTCGCAAAAACTAATAGGTGCTTAAGCTTCTTGGCTCGATTCTTCGACAAAAAAAAAAAATGGTCGCGTCTCTTGATTCAATGAAACAAAACGAATTTAGGTACAATACATAATATCATTGGACACAATTTTTTTGCCATAAACAAAATCGGCATTTTACTGGGTCAGTAACAGCATAATTGTATAAGCTGAAATCCTCGCATTGTACCGAAATCCTATACAATGCGAGATCAGCATAAGCTGAAAATGCATAGCTTGATGTTTAGCCGTGTGTACCAGATATATGTAGATTTCATCTAACTTTTATTAAAATTTGATATAAGCGACACGTGACAATAATTTCGTAGTGGCCTTCGCACAAAAAAAATTATCATTGTCAGACCGGTTTTCGTCAGATTTCATAAACGTCAGTAGGTAAATGATTATAGTATTTAAATAAGTGATAATATGCTACAGATTACTCTAATCTTGTAAGTCACGAATACATAGATTTTTTTAAACATTTTGGAAACTTTTTATGTTTTAGCGTGACAATTGGGTTTGCGTGTTTAAGGTTCTACCCAACCTCAAATTGCTTAGCATGATCGTCCGTTATGCTGAAAATACTGCAGCATTGATTTTTTAAATAAATATATTACTTATGTCTAAGTTGATGAACAAAAAATCCAAAGTTACCTTTAAGCCGAACTATAAACCGCTGGTATTCAAAAAATACTTCAAACTAGATCATGAAACTTTGCATAATAACTGAACTAACTATAAAAAGGTCTTATGTTTTCTTTTTTTTAATTGTCAGTATTTTCACCGTAAAAAGCAATGACCTAAACTATTCGAGGCTTGGAGCCGCCAGCACCCACTCCGTCTCGCTCTCACTCAGGCCGCAAGTAGTATGGTGCGATCATTATCGGTATCAATAAAAATTCATAGGCACTTAAGATTCGTTTTTCTATCTTTCAAAATACTTAGAGATATATATAACGCTTTCAAAGTACCAAAACGACATGCGGAACCCAAGACGTTTTTACTTAATCTAAGACTACCCGTTTATTGCAGGTGCTAATTGCCTTACAGTTTACAGTTCAGCGAGTTATTTATTACACTTATCTTAAACTAATATTAGATGTTTTACATTTACTTAGTCCACGCGATTGGAGCATGACAGAACCTTCGAGACGTGTAGTGTTACTTAAAGTTACGTTAGCTTTATGTAATGTATCAGTTACAGGACAGAATAGAATAGAATACTCTTTATAATGTACACTATATACATTGATAATGGTAATGATATATAATATGGAATATATTTCTAAATATTGCTGTAAATTTTTAAAGGTACTGTCATTCTGTTACTGCATGGATAGATATTAGTCGGTTCCAAAAAAGATGAATAAAAATAATATGCAAGAAAATTTTATTTAAAAAAAAGTGATAAATGATTTCTGAGTCTACTTATTGTAACTAAATAATAGATTAAGTAGTGCTTCAAGTTAAAACGAATTGTTTTCAAATAATCTTTTAAAAATAAAACTGCTAGAGTCAACGCCCGATAATGTCGTATTAAAAAAGTGTTCTTTTAAAAACATCAATATTATTATGGATCAATTGATCCATGACTTTGTTTTACTTACATAATCGAATTTAAAGATTATTTCATTGCAAATATTATTTAGCACCTACTTATGAAGTTCTTTATGACTAACAATTAATTGTTGATGCAGACATAATTTAGGCTTTGTTTTTTAGCTTACTCAGTGTAATTAGTCAGATAACTAAATTCAATGAGTTCATTTACTTGAATTCAACTTTTATTCAGACTTTTTTTAAGAACATCATCATTGTCTGCGTCTTTTTCCCAACTATGTTGAGGTCAGCTTCCAGTCTAACCGCAGCTGAACACCAGTATTTAATATGGAGCGACTGTTTAACTGACCTCCACAGCCCAGTTACTGGATAATACGATACCCTTGGTAAGACAAGAACAATAACATCTTCTTCACTACTATTTGTTCTATTAGCAAATCGACCAATTCTTATCCAATGTTACGCCAATCATACCTCTACCTTCTTCAATATAAGAGGGTCATAAAATTTCACGTCATGTACTGTGACGTTACAAAATAAGACAACATTATCGTAACCGGTCGTATCAGACGCAAGGCCATTTGTGTACATTCACTTTAAGTCAGGTTGTTACCGACCGCCTCTCCGGTCTGGCATATATATTTGGTGGACTGAGTTGATAGCTAAGCTAGTTTTTGCAGGATTTTGGATTTAGATTTAAAACATAACATCGCCTGTATTCCTCGAAAGGTTAGCGGTCCCTAGAGTTATGCTGCATCTTAAATGGGTTAGGCCGCGTCCTATTTAAGGGGGATGCGCCAAGGTAGACCGCAAAATTCAAATTTTCTTACGTTTTTTGCAATTTGCAGGTCATTATCAGGTTGTATGTTGATCTAAATATAAGAATTATAATCATTAGAACCAGTAATGCAACTCCTTAAGTTCATATAAGTGCCAAATGTCATGATTTCATGCAATAGTCATTCAATACACTTGAACTTAAGGAGTTTGTTCTAATAATTATAATTCTGTAAATCCATAATATGTGTTACGGCCGCGTATCATATTAAAATCAACATACAACTTGATACTGACCTACAAATTACAAAAAACGTAAGAAAGTATGAATTTCGCGAGCTACCTTGACGCATCGCCCTTAAAAGCGATCACCTGCACTTGTGTGTGGGTGCACCTGTGTCTGCGCACCCACTTGTGCACTATAATATCTCCCTCGCCGAAGGCTAGTCACCGTTGAGATTCGCCGCCGTGGCTGAAATACAGTTTGGAGGACTATTATTATTAAAAGTGATTGTCGCGCTCATATGTCACTTGTCACTTTTTGTTCGTCGAACCTGAACGCGTGATCGCGCCGACAGAGGGCGTTTTTCGGTTTTCCAAACAAAAAGTGATATGCACGCAAATACCGTGTATTCGCGGGACGATCACTTTTACATAAGACGTGGGCCAGCGTACAAAATCGGCTCGACTCTATTATTAAACGTGAATACAGAACGTGTATGTTTTTCATTTCAGTCATTATAAATAAAACATTAAATTGGCTCTATTATATAAACAATCCAAAGCGTGTTACTTAAAAAAAAATGTTGTTGTAAAAAATAATTTGACTGTTTTTAAAAGATTCACAAAAAAAAAATTTTGCATAGTTCACTTACAATTAAACGCGTAAAACAGGTTTTTTAAAGGAAAACAAAAAATAATAGGCTCATAATGAGTATAATGACAAAGGAAATAGATATGCCTTAATGTTTTATTTTAATTATGATACGCTGAAAAGGAAAACGAGTTATGGCCTCATGGCTCAAATGTTGGCCAAACAATTTGACTCAAACGTTTTTCCATTATAAATTCTGATGAAGATAAACTTGACGCATTAACTTTAATCATCTAAAGTCAATCAATCTGCTTAGCCTTTTCCCAACTATATTGGGATCGGCTTCCAGTCTAACCGGATTTAGCTGAATACCAGTATTTTACATAGAGCGACTGCCTATCCGACCTCCACAACCAAGTAACTGGGTAATACGATACCCCTTGGTAAGACTGGTTGTCAGACTTTCGGGCTTCTGACGACCCGTAACGACTGTCAAAGATCCACGAATGCCAGCTGAGACCAACGGCTTAACGTGCTTTCCGAGGCACGGAGGAGTCTCGGTATGTAAAGATGGTCACCCATCCACGGACTAACCCTGGCAAGCGCAGCTTAACCTGATTGATCGACCCGTGCGGCTGTTATTACTTAGCCACGAGCTTCTCATCATTTTTAATCATCTAAAGTGTCCCTTTATTAAATTGAATGGATGGTAGCTTTACCAATAAAATGAAGGATTACGTAAATTATTCAAAACCAACTCATCATTATATAGGTCCTTCAATATGAAAGTTCTTCTAACAGAAAATAGAAAAACAAATCCGTCCGTGGTACAATATACTGTCAACTATATTTATTTTCCAATGACCTGCCGATTTGTTTAGCTCATTCCGTGACACTGACAGCTGTCACTCATATTATATCTACAAATTCTCGAAAAATGAACTACACAAAAATATTTGTGCCTCTAAGACTTTTTCCAGTTCGGTGACGTGGTCATCTTTGACCATGTAAAGAAAACACTATTAGTTGCGGTAATCATGACGCAAAAAAAAGCCAAAAAAAAAAACTTGGGGGTAACATGCGTTACATTCACGCAAAATGGCTATCGCTCAGCGTTATGCTGCGACCCTATGCATGTGTTATTTATCCATCCCACATTATTGCCGTCTTCTTATTTTTAACGTATATATACAAATATTATTTTTATATTTAGCCATCACGTTAAGTTCACTATTGTTTATATATTATTTATGTTTTTTTTTTTGGTTCGTTCTTGTTAACCAAATGACATTTGACATTGAATGAAAATGTCTGTCGTTAATATTTCATGTCCAAGATAAATATTAATATTATTGATATCCATTCATTTATGTTTTTGTTTATCTTGTTTTTCTGTAGCCATCTATTAATTTAAATATATTGACGATTGGTTTTTTATAACTGTTTCTTAACTGATTCTTGTTGAGGCACGAGACAACAGATAATATAAAATATGGTGATAAATACACTCGGCTACACATCAAGCTATACATTTCCAGTTTATGCTGATCTCGCATTGTATAGGATTTCCGTACAATGCCAGGTCAGCTTATAGTGGAAATGTATAGCTTTATGTGTAGCCGTGTGTACTTATCACCACAATACCATACTATATTAAAATTGGTTCTAAAGAACTTACAACTATAAAAATAGTTATAATTTCTTTAAAACAATTTTATACATTTAAAGAATAAATTTATTATGCAAAACAGTCGATGCACACAAAAAAACCAGAATTATAAAATCTATAATATTTTTGAATGTATTATAAAACATGTTTAACTTATTTATTCCTCTCACGTGTGGATTTTATAACCCAAGTAAAAAAAAAAAAATCGTACATAAAACTTACCGAACGGCTAAGAATAACAATTTTCGATTCCCGTCTAAGTCGTCTATAGTTTCTGACATCGTAAAAACAATCGTCTTTTTCGTCTGAACACGTCGTGTGGTAAACGTGTCGGCGCATTATAATCACAATTTCGACTTAAGCCACTTCACCTTCAAACGAGAAAAAGCGCAGTTTGTAAATCAGGGGTAATCGGTTTTTTTGCGAGATCGATTAATATGATTTAGAATGTCATATAAAGTTATATTTTTAGAAAAAAAATGAATTTGATTTTAGAACACGACAATTTTAACCTGTCTTCTTCAAGTTAAGAATTAAATCTAGAAAGTCTAGTCACGAATAATCTAATTCAAACGTCCAACCGATTGTCACAATCACAGTGAACTGACAAGTGGTTGTAAAAGTGTCTCAAGCGACTTTGTTAACGTTTTTTGCTTCCTCCTTAGTTTAGTTTATTTTGGCTGTTGATACCACGTGGTTGGTTCAGGAAACTCGAAACAATTAAACGGCGCTTCCTGAGATTTTCATTCAACAATTTGAATGTGAGTTAGTAAATATGGTGTGTAGTGTACACTTCTGTTGCGACTGGCCCAGTAGAAAGATAATATTTTTTATTTAACAGGTTATGTACTTGTACATACATACAGCATGAAATTTTATTCATGGGCATCTTCTTAAGGGGTCATTGTATTCATCATTATAAACAGAACAACTTTCATTATGGGACAATACAAGAAATCGCGCGCAGTCGCTCCATGTAAAATACTGGTATTCAGCTGCATCCGGTTGGACTGGAAGCAGACACCAACATGGTTGGTAAAAGGCTAGGCAGATGATGACAAGAAATCGCGAAAAAAAAATCTGGTGCTCCCTACATTTTGACGAGCTATGCGAATATAAATATTTAGATTAGATTTCTGATTGTGTCCCATAGTGAAAGTTGTTCATAATGATGACTACAATGACCCCTTAAGAGGATGCTCATGAATTCCATATCACCCTATAAAAACAGAGAAAAGTAAGGAGCAGACAAATGCGTTCGTATTATTAATGTTAGGTGTAGTTTTTAAAGAAATTACACTTTTTAACAGTGTTCACGAGTCACGACTGTATCAAATACTTTACTGAATTCAGTGCTCAAATAGACAAGATTAGTGTAATCAGGCATTTTCTGTCTAAATAATTACGTTAAGCTTATTATAGTTTTCGTTATCACCTACCTTAAAGCATGATAATAAGTAATCCACGGCAATACGGTAGAATTAGCCTTATGTAATATAATTAACGAGTTTGATCTTGTTATTCTTTTACTAATCCTCTGCATTACATGAAATCTGACGCAATTTTTTAAATAATAATTATTGTAAGAAGCCGCAAGTCTCAAATATCTTGACCCAAAAAACAAAAGACAACATGACCAAAAAAGGTACCTACGTGAGAATAAAAGAAAAAAACACCCGTTATTACATTATTGACGTCACTAGAGTGGTTTGACGCAAGTTCGCGAGCGATCGTTTTTTATTAAAAAAATTGTCGACTTTTAAAGACTCTTTTTATCACCTTGGACAGAACTCGGATTTAAACTGTAATTGATATTGTAAACATGCATATTAATTATTATTCATGATCGACATAGTCTATACTTATCTATTATTAGCTGCGCCCCGCGGTTTCACCCGCGTAATTCTCGATCCCGTGGGAATATTGGGATAAAAAGTATTCTATGTCCTATTCCAGGTCATGATCTACCCATGTTTCAAATTTCATCCAAATCCGTTCAGCCGTTTAAGCGTGAAAGCGTAACAAACAAACAAATCATTTTCGCATTTATAACATTAGTTAGGACTATAAAAAGGTGTGTGAGTTTGTATGTAGGGTGTATCTTCGAAAATACCCATCTTTCTTATTTAGTTGTTTGGATAATTATTTACAAATTAAACCTACCAATCAATGACGCAATTCCAACAAAAAATTATTAAAGTAAGCCTTTTGTTCATTTGCAATAAAACGGAATCGGTTCTAAAACGATCACATGATTATTAGTGCGTCAGTAGATTTTAATTGTTAGGGTTCCATACCCAAAGGGTAAAACGTTTTCCAAACAATGGACGTACAGCGGATTCTTAGCAATAGGGTCCACTATTATTAAGGCTCCGCTGTCCGTCCGTCCGTCTATCACCAAGCTGTATCTCATGAACCGTGATAGACAGTTGAAGTTTTCACAGATAATGTATTTCTGTTGCCGCTATAACAACAGATATTAAAAAAACAGAATAAAATACAATAAATATGATTTTTTTGCCGTTTTTGTAGATAATATTACGGAATCCTTCGTGCGCGAGGCCGACTTGCACTTGGCCGGTTTTTGTGATTTTAATTTAAAGAAAAACAATCATTTTAACCCTCATTTCTTCAATACACAAAGCTATATTATTATTTCTTGCTGACAACAATTTTATGAAATTAATCAAAATCATAATTCGTTTGTTAAAACACAATGTTATACTTTTGCACGTAACTGTACCAGATATACACGTTACAGTAAACTGTAAGAAAATATTACAAGACAAAATATTTAATTAATTTAAATTATAAAACTGTCCTACACACAGTAAATTTTGGTGTCTGAGCCTTTCCTTAAATAAAACAATCACGGTATTCACGGTAATGTAGACGTTGTAAATATTTTTTTACACTAGCAATAAAATTTAAGAAATGTTCCTGAACATGTACTGTCAAAGAAGAGTGCTAGACAGTGAGTTGAATGACCTCCATGCATAACAACATCAAATGAGAGTAAGCAAAACTGTTTTAGATGTTATTTTAGTCAATATTTTGTTCAGTAATGTTACGACATAATTTTGTACTGTAGCAAATCTATTAATTATATATTTTTTAAATAATAAAACTAAGTATTCTGAAGATATATTTACATACAAACAATTGATTTATTTTCTCAAATAGGGTATTGACCAAAATATTGCTGAAACCTAAAATCAGTATACACTTTTGTGAAGATAGCATAAATAGAACCTACTTTTAAATCGATTAAAAAGAGAAAGTTTTTAATTCGTCACGATTTAACTAAATATTTTAGTCTTAATAAAAAATAATAATTCCTGTTTTAGTATTAAATTGAACATATTTCTATACTTAAAATATTACAACTTCGTCTGCGATTGAGGATAAAAGTATCCTATGTCCTGGAGAACCAGGTCATGGTCTAACCATGTGCATTGCATTTAATCCAAATCAGTTTAGCCGTATAACGTGAAAGCGTGACAAAAAACATACAAAGAAGCTTGTGAGTTTGTATGTAAGGGGTAATGTTCGGAACTACTGATCCGATTCTGAAAATTCTTTCATTAATCAGAAGCTACAGACAGTATTACTAGACTCATACGATAATTATGTAAAAACAAGAAATTTCACGTGGACGGAGTCGGGGACAGAAGCTGCTTTTTCATATATTAAGTACTAGCTTCCGCCTGCGGCTTCGCCCGCGTGGTATGTCGATAAAAAGTAGCCTATGTCCTTCCCCAGGGTGCCACCTATCTCCTTGCCAAATTTGATTGAAATCTGTTCAGTGGTTTAGGCGTGAAAAGGTAACATACAGACAGACAGACAAACCAACAGACAGACAGACAGAGTTACTTTCGAATTCATAATTAGTATTAGTATGGATATTCTCACACACTTATTTACCTTCGCACATGCAAGGATCTCTAAGTGCAAGTACATGATAGTACAGCGTCACTTATCGATATGAGTCGTTAACCCTTATGTTCATATCGTTATCACTAAGATGTGTGTCAATATGCAACTAGCATTATTCTATGTTTACACTCTGATATTTTAGGCTATCAGCTATCATGTGGACTTGTGATAAGATTAACCATGCAAAATAAATATTTGCTGTATTATGTATTGGTAATAAAAATTATGTAGGTACATCATTTTGTTTGTGTATATTAAATAGAGCTTATTAGGCATTTACTTATTCTATAAAAATCTTATTGTCCCATTTTTCAGGAAATTGGGACCAATATAAAAAAAATACAGTAGACGTAGATATATTTACTAACCTATTCCTCAAGAGTCATAAAAACCCTGTAAGAAATCGACACGTGTTTCACCTCTCAACGAGGCATCCTCAGGATGACCGTTGACCAGTCGCGAACCAGAACACGATGTGTTGCCTTATAATCTCTTTTCAGCCAGACTGAAACTATAAGGTATTCTCAGTTCTTGACTGCAGGTAAAACTTTAAAATCTAGCCTAGAATTTTTCAGTTATCAATCTGATTACATGACTGTACCTCTTACCCTTCAATACATTCATGAGCAACGATAAGGTGTTGTATGTCAACTCTTTTTGGTATTTATATCCAACTGCTAAACACTTTAGTTTTACAAGCTACATTGCGAATAAAGAGGACGTCATGATTGCGTCGAAAACATGGCATTTAAATATTTCGCAAAAGTTCAAGAGAGATTTCTAATGTATGGCAACACGTTGGATGTTGCCTAATTACTTAGCTAATATCAATCATAGCAAAGGGATTTAAAACATAGTTCGATTGACGTTTCATCGTCGTTCAAAGACGTTCACTGCTGGACATAGGCCTCCTCCAAGCACCGCCACTTCGACCGGTTCTGTGCTTCCCGCACCCAGCGGACTGACGCTTAGTGATAATTATTATACCATTGATATAATAGTGATACCAGCTGGTCTGTTATGTAAAAATCCCACCAAACCTAAAAAAAACCTTAGGTGGAGTGAGCTTGAAGTGAGCTGCCATTACTACTGCCACACTATTGACAGTTCACTTCAACTAAGTTTCCGCGGTGAGATTTTACAGAATAGATAGAGAGTTTCAACAAAAAATTACAAGCAGACAAGTAGTTCTTGAAATTGGATAAACCATTGATTTAATAAATGATTACCTCAAATCAATATTGAATAATTTTATCAATAGTGATGCACCTACTGATACACAAACATCGGACGATATTTGATAACAAAACAGGGAAAACAAAAACTACAATCAATATTTATAATACCATGATCAAATCGCGATTAAAATCATCGCAAATTCACAAGCTGTCCGTCCCCTTTTTTTATCAAAGACATAATCCGTCTTCGTAAAGTAGGTTAATAAGATAACAATATGTCTGACAGACGCAGCAGACAATGTAGAACATCGAGAATGATAACAAGAACAAATATTTAATACCTTAGATAAAGTTGGCAATAATCTTGGCTCTTATCGTGGGAACAAAACTGCGCATTATGAAGAGGTGTAGGTAAGGAATGGAATTGCAGTATTCCTTGAAAATGGTTTATCTAACAGTAGGTAATACGTTACTAAATACCTGTGGGTAGAACATGAACAGAGGTCTAGACAAAGTGACATTCTATCACCGATAACGATGATGGAAAAGGCAAAAATGTCTACGACTGACATAAGCTATCGACAAGCTTATGTCAATCCTGTTGAAAGGCGTTGTAGAAATAAGAAACGCTTTCGAAGCCATGTCACTTGTCTAGGCCCTCTGTACTAAATAGGAGTTCAAGTAAGGTAGGTAGACAGCTTTTAAAATGACTAAAATAGGGAAACTCGCAAGCAGGGAGCGATATCTGGCTGCGAAATTTGACTTATGTCGTAAGAAAAATGAAGCAGTTTTTTTTAAAAATAAAATGAAATGAAAACATTTTCTTTGTAAGTGAGAGTGATAGATGAAAAAAACAAAGACATGTTGGCACACTGGTCATATCGCTGATGTCCTTAAGGAAAGTCATTTACGTAGAACAACGCAAAACATACGTATTGTTTTCAACGATGCATATTATGAAAATAATCCATTATTGACGATAAGGTGAAATAAAAATGTAGAGATTTGCACGAGGTTTGCACGAATCTATTGCATGTCTATATCACGCTCATTAGGTTGGCAATGCACTCAACTTTCCTCTTGCAAGTTACGCAATGTCTATGAGCATTGACGAGCATTTGCGTCAATATTACATACCTTGTCTATTTTTATGATGATGTTGGAGAATAACATTTTATATTGAGATGTTTTTAATACTGACATTACCAGCGATGTTATTTTTAATTTTTTAAAGTACTAGACGTTATCGAAGTCGTGGGAACTACCTGGATGAGATTATGCACGGAATCGGGAAATGTGGCAGAAGAAAAGGGGAGACCTGGTTGATTCTGGGCTGAAATGTTGATAATGATGCCGAGAAGGTATTCAAAAATTGTAGCCCGTGAAATTCTATCATTTGCGTCTTTGTCAAAAAGGGATTAGTCTCCAAACATTAATTGAATTTCATATCTTCATAAAACTGATATTTTAAAGGTTGAAGGAGTATCTACTAGTATCACTAGTAAGTTCAAATGTCTCAATATTATGATTATAGATGCTTGTGAAATATACCTATTATTTATATCCGTCCGTAAGCTTCCATTGACATTGAATGAGATAGGAATTTATTCTATTATGGATTTTATTTTTTATTGTTAGGTTTAGATTCCTACTGAGAAATGGTCTCACAGGTGTGCAGGATATTTATATTTGAGATCGCTATTGTTTGGCATTTTATGTTTAGTTCATGTTAAGAATAGCCTTGTCGCTTGTGTTGTGTCTCTTACTGAGTATCCCTCTTCAACCAACGAGAAGATTGACAGAATAGATGATTGTTGACCGTAGTTTGTTTTTATGAGAAGACAGAAGTACGTACTGTTCAGTTGAGTTTACCTCAGGGGGCCTAGACGAGTTACAATCGCTTAGAAAGCGTTTCGTATTTCTACAACGACTTTCAACAGGATTGTCATAGCTTTTCGATAGCCTATATCAGTTCTATACATTTTTGCCTTTTCCATCATCGTTATCGCTGATGGAATGTCACTTTGTCTAGGGCCTCAGATTACCTTAGTTGCTCTACAAAACTCACTAGACTATTATTTTTATAGGAAGTCATAATACGCAGTTGTTATTAAAAAAGTACTTACTGCGTCATTGTTAATTCCAAGAAATAGAGCATGCCCATATTTCACAGATTAATTGAGTTGAATTAGCAAAGAATTCAGTATAAATAATTAAATACTGTGACCATTTTAAATGCGTTCTTGTATAATTTTCTGTAATTCCCGCAATGACACGGAAGCATGTTTTTTATCAGATCCGTTTTACGTACCTACCTACTTTGAAATACTTATGACTGTGAAACTGGATTATCCAGTTGCACCCTATTATTTATTTATCATTTACTTTGAGAATAAATATGTTGCTTAGTTCAAAGTTTTTAGTCATTTCTAAAGGGTCTAGGCCTTTAAAAATGACTAAAAACTTTTTATTACTACTACTACGACTATTCGACAATTTTAGCCGTTTTTGGCTGAAATAGGAAATATAACATAATATGAACGCCATATTTTATATAATTTAAACTCCCAATTTTTTCTTCTAAATAACAATTTATTCTTTAAATAACACACTATAACTTATCAATAAATCACAAGCACATGGTGAGCATCACAAAAAGAAGCTTATTAGTCATAAAATCGTAATAAAACCCAGTTCTGTATATAGCAACGCACAGACAGACGGACTATTTCGGGAACAAACGCCCGACGCGTGAGTCACTCCGGAATACTCCGGATGACTGTGTCATCATGCGAGTTTACCTATAATAACGTATTTTAAATGTTACGTACTCGTAGCTCCCGGACTACGGGACCAACTATTGGGTTAATCGCATATTTGAGAGAACCAACCATCTCATTTAATTATTTTGATTGTCCATAAGAATTTCCCGACTCTAGCAAATAGTTGTTTGGAATGTAACAAAATGCAAAGCTCTTGGTATCTCGTGGTAGGTAAGTTTCATTAATTGTGTAGGTGGGTAAGCAGGTAGTATACGTTGATTCAGGTATTTGTACAACATGTAAATAAGAGAAGAGATACAAAAGCCACCAAAACCAGTATGTGGTACTTTTATTTTTATCGTTGTACTAGCTGCGCCCCGCGGTTTCACCCGTGTAAGTCTCGATTCCGTGGGAATATCGGGATAAAAAGTATCCTATATCCTAATCCAGGTTATGTTCTACCCATGTGCCAAATTTCACCTAAATCTGATCAGCCGTTTTGGCGTGAAAGCGTAACAAACAAACAAATTCACTTTCATATTTATAATAATAAAAATAATGGCTTAGACCCTGATCCAGAAAACGGTGGGCTACAATTTTTAAAAATTTTAAATATTTTTATTGTGTAATTAACAGTGATCGGAGTAGGTAGATTGATTTTTGGTACTTGTATCATAAATGCACACAGAAAGAATAACATGGATAAGCCATTTTTCCGGAAAGTAATTCCGGTATTTCCGTATTCAATTAAATATGGTTAATGTTGGTAGTGATATTATTACTACTCAATTCAAAATTTAAAGGAAGGTATCAAAACTAAATTAATTCATTATTTATCTGTTGAATAATAAAACCAATCGAATTCCGATTTTCGATTTCCGTTTTTTTTGAGGATGTCAAATCATCAAATGACTCCTTCCACTCTGGCAGAATACAATTCTTACATAAGTTCCGGTTTTTTTTTTAATAATCCACCAATTCCGGAGGAATGTCCATATTAATATATACGTTTCGGATCAATGGCCCCAGTTCAATCTACCTACTCCGATCACTGGTAATTAATGAAATATGGAAAAAAAATTATTAAGTTAGTATTTATCAAACTAGCCAGTAAGTATTCATGAGCCTTTTATTCAGTTTAAATACACGGAATGACTTACGAAAGGTCAGTTACAGGTATAAAGTACATTATAAAAGAATGAAAGGACTTAAATTACCCCACAGGCGCCTT
Source organism: Lithophane leautieri (assembly GCA_949152455.1). NCBI lineage: Eukaryota > Metazoa > Arthropoda > Insecta > Lepidoptera > Noctuidae > Lithophane > Lithophane leautieri. Next base: position 2,076,466 of record OX424472.1, on the reverse strand, counting down.
CAAGGCAGGAAGCCACACAAAGCAGTGCCAAACAGGTGGTATTTTAAAGTAAATTACTGATTTACTATCTTTAGTCATAGAAGCATGAGGAAAAAATCATCAGGTAAGCATCATGCACAAGAAGATACGACAATAATTGTTACAATCTATTATGACGTTCAGTGGAGATGCGCAAGATTGCAATAAGTTCATAAACAAAAGTTACTGTCTTGTAGAATATTCTGCATGAGTCAGTTGTAAGGAATTTCTCTCCATTTCTTTGTCATTTTATAGTGTGGTATGTTAATCTTCTTGCTTATTAATTTACAACACGTGCCTCATAAATATTTGTTATTATGTCCTGTTTCGAGTTATTTTTTTTGTGGTTATAAAATGCCATACCTTGTAGAGACTATATTGTATTTTATAAAAATTTAAATTTATTTGTAGAAAGGCTTAAATTCATCTTTACAATTCTTGCACTTTTTGTTAGAAGATAGAAAACAATTAGGTATTGCAATGTTACGTGCACCAAATAGTGACGTCATAACAAGGAAATTAGATTCCTCATGTCCTCATGTCATAGATACTCTTTTGAGGTATTGCAGGAATGTTAGGAAGTTTATTATTTTACGTATGAAAGTAAAAATCAAGAACATACTGTCGCAAAAAAGAACTGAGAAAATATAAGGTCCACTGGCAGAAAACTCGAAAAAGTACAAAAAAAGGTAATTACTCGAAAACTACAGAAAATTGCGGAACATACATAGGGTATTTTCTGATACCCCTGGACATGAGGAATCCATTTTTTTATGACGTCACTATTTGGTCCCCCCTGTATAACGTTTTGAAGAATCTGATACTGCACTAACCCTTGTGTTTAAATTTCGAATTAAATGCATTAAGATAGTTAATTGATTCAGGCCAGTGAAGTTCATGCGATTTTCCGATTGCTCACGTCCATAATCAGTAAGTGTTCTGTAAACACATCAGCTGATGTGATTGATTGATAAACACAAAAACAACATCCGATCATCGTATATAAGTTTACACGAGGTTAATTAGATAAGACGTTCTAACACAATTAAAACTTTTAACATAATTCGAAGATGAACAAAGTTAAAAACATAAAAGGTGGACCCGTTTTCTTTTCAATTCTTTGTAATACAGCAATGAAAACTAGTCTTCGATACCTAGGCTATCTCAGACGCAAAATATAATGAAACAAGTTTTGCAGAAACTCGTGTAGACGTTAATACGAACCAAGAACGCAAATACATGTCAGCGACGACACCTGGGGCAATTTTATCATTTTTTAATTCTTATTAGGTTTTTTTATTAACAACTAACTGTCGCCGGCGACTACTTCTGTGTGTATTTCATCATTTTAAATACCATCCAGGATGAAAAGCATCCTCTACCTTTCCTCAGGATCTAAGGCTATCAATCTGTTAAATTTTATAACTGTTCTGTTTTTTTTTAAATGTTGTTCTGACGAGTTCATTTCGCATTTTTAATATTAGTTTAGTGTCATAATGGATGTCATACGTTTTTTCCTATCATATGGAACAGTGAGGGAAGTGATAATAAATATGAATTGTTACATTTATATTTTTTTATCAATTGTTATGAAATTATGAATGTTATCGTATTTTATTTTAGTGTCTGGTTCATTTCCGCGATGTTCCAGAAATGTGACATGTGATTGTATAGTGTTGTAGATTTTTTTTGTGATTTTTTTTGTGAAATATGTTATCTGTATTTTTCGGCCTGCTATATTAGGTTGCGTTAAGCATAAATAGAATATTTTGTCACAAATAAAGCTTGTTTGAATTTAGTGGTAGAAGATGTTTCAAGAAGTTTTTGAATTTTTTACGACCCATAAAATCTTGAGGCAAATCTGCGATGTAGATGTCCGTTGTCAAATTACCAAAAAGGTTCAGAAATCGTTTTAATTACCTTAGACGAAATGATTGGGTAGAATGGTTATACACACAATTCAACGCGAGAAATGTCATAAGAACAGTCCAAAAAAGGCACCAGTAAGTAGTGAACAATACCTACATAACACGAAAACCTTCGGCTAATATTATCCTTGCCATTCATCTGTAACAACTATTTAACTTCAAGGCGAAAACTTTCGACTATCATCGGCTTGACTTACCTTCAACCCGGTATTATTGCCAAGGTTTTTATTTAGTATGTTTTATTTTAGGGGAATTACCAATTAAATGTCAGTTGAATTTAATAATTAATATTATTATCATCCAGTCTATTTATTATGACGACTTGTAGGTATACGAATTTTAGGTAGAGTGTAATAATATGTGAAGGATTTTCCAGTTGCAAGAATTAAGCGGAAAACGCTCTGTTGCTGTCACAGCATTACACAGCATTAGTGGTTTTGCAACTACAATAGAATTTTTAGGTATAATTTTAGCCACTATTGGATTTCTAGGCATATTCCTCACAGTTTATCAAAATTGACAAAGTCAATTATAATCGTTGAACTACTGGAATACTCTGTGGTCTCTGTGCTTAACATTGCAGTGGAAATACCTTTGTGCAAACCTCAAGAGATCTCAAGCTTAAGTAACAGTTATGTTTTAAAGTTTAGGGGTATGAGGAACAGGGTGTAAAGTTTTACTCATCCACCATAGAAAAGGGAGGATCCTCCGACCAGACGGGTGTTTGAATCTTGTATATAAATATGTCTACGCGCGGTAAACTCTAATTGCGCGATGCAGGATTTATGGGACGCCACGATTTTTTTGTGTGACATCGGGTCTTTTATGCGTAGTTCGCATGTGGCGATGTAGATGCCGCCACAAAACAAAGATACGTATCTACCTACTTAACGTAGGTACACATAGACAAAATGTAACCGTAACATAAAATCACCAATTTTCTGCATACATTTGAAAGATATCCGACTACAAATACATTGAAGGTTTCTTCGTTTGATTGTTAGGTACACTGTTATATCTTGTGTGAGCCCAATGCCACTGACAAGGTCTTGTCTGTTAGATTCAAGTCGCGAAGAAGGAAGTGTGTTACGAAACAGAAATGTGTACATGCATTCGTCGCTTATCGAATGACAATTAATTGTTTTGCGATGAGTAATGGAATTGTTGGTTTGGTTTTGTTAGTCTGTGGTGTGATGATAGATTTATCTGTTTTGTAGTGTTTGTGTCCAATCTATATTTTGTAACCAAAATAATGCCTGTTTATAGTATTTTGTAACTTGGACGAAATAATATTAATTAAATGATGGAGTATTAGAGAAAGTTTAACCAATCAAATGGCTTTACATAATTTAATAATATTATAATATGCGAATGATTAATAATGATTAAAGGAATTTTTAATATCATTATGATAATAAAAGCCTTTCTAATTCATTTAAAATATTTTATCAATAGTTTCTTTTTTACTCTGCAGGTATGACTATAAATAATTTAAGAAGTATGATTTATTACCAGGCATTAAAATAAATAAGAAGCCAAACATAATTTAATAAAAATAGCTTACTCACGACTTTTAGTATAAATGGATCACTGAAAGAATTTCGAATAGGTAAAGTGTTTCGGCATAAAAGTAGCAATTATGCAAATAATTTTTTACTCATATTTATGATAATCCGATAAATATATCTCTTGTAAGTTGTTTTAGATTTTCTTTTCATATTTAGATCCTGTTTATGAAGAAGAAGTATCCAAAAAAAGATCTTACGTAGTTTCTTTACTTGTATAATAATAAAATGTTTTCGTTACTCGGTCGCCATCTTCAAAAGGCAAGCCAAGGCCACTTCAGTCCATTTGGAAATTTTCTCGTCAAATTACATAATTGCTTGCTTTTTGAGGTCTTGAGTAAACAGTAATACTTATTGTGGCAAATACGAAAGAGTTCTTGAGTGCTGTCAACATTTATTGGGTTCTTGGTACCAACTGGCTATTTTGCTTTGTGATGAAATAAAGTCCACACAAGCATGTCTTAAAACTATGATATCTTTGGATTTGATATAACATAACATCACGCCTGTATTCCCCGATGGGTTAGGCAGAGGAGTACCTAAAATAAAACCCACATTTCGCCAGTTATATTTAAGTCCCTCATATAATTTTGGGGGCGAGCCTATTGCCATCAACCGGGCACTAATCCAGGCTCCGGGCTGCTACTGAAAAAATCCAGATGGAAAAATTCAATAACACTTCGCCCGACCCGGGAATCGAACCAGGACCTCATGCTCAGCAGTAGCGCTTGCGTACAATAGACCAACGAGCCAGTAAATTTGATTTGTTTGCATCATAATCATAATTATCATAGCATAAAAATGTAATAAATATCGGTAAAAGGTCTATTAGTTTGCAAAGGACTGTATTAATGAACAGTTATCTTAAACGTTCTTTAATGCGTCTATTATATAACGTGGTTTTATAAAAATTGTTTATTTATTATTATTTTATTCTGTGCCTTTCAAAATCTCTAGAATTACCACAACGGAACCAGTATCAAAAGAGTTTGAAAGGTTTCAAATAAATATATTATTGATTTTATCGACCACAAACAACACAACACATGGCAAGCCATGCTGCAGTTCACTAAAAAGTTCTAAAGCAAACAAACCTGTGATCATTATGGGTCAGTGACAGCTCGGCCCGAGTCATCTCAACCCGAATAATAATACCAGATACTCCGTCTTAAAAAACACCATACCACCTGTCCCGGTATCCCATAGGACACGAGTAATTAACAATGCACGGATGTATCCGCCTCGCATATGGATAACTTATAAAAAAGTTACACAGCTCGACGATCAGCTATTTTAAACTCGTTTATACGCGGAGGACAATAAGGTTTCATTTCTTTTGAAGATTGTAAAAAACCAGTATCAAATTATGTAGAAAATTATATATAATTCATAGACAAGTCACAAACAAATCAATGATGAGTTAATTTTGATATCAGTCTAATTTATGACCTTAATGACTTATTGATTCATTTATATCACTATAGTATTATCTGTTATTAACCTATTAATTGGACCAATATTCTCTAATCTTTAGAATTCAGACAGATTTTAATTAAGTGATAACAACAATTTCATGCATGCAGTGATATAATTTGTGAAAATGATTTTGGCAACCATAAACACCATCATTATGCAATTTGGTGATTCTGAAAATCCCTGAAATCGGGACATTTTAGTAGGAACTCATCAAACTTTATATGTACACAAAGGGAAAATCAGGACACCTTTACTTATAAAAAATCAACCATTCAATCAATTTCCTGAATAGACTTCAGACCACCCAGAGTAACGGAGCAAAAACAAATGAACGCATTCGAAAAGAGTGTTCCATTCACAATTGATAAGTCCAATTTAATTGCATGAGCTGGTTTACTGGTTTAAATTACAGAAAATACACTGTTAGTAATAGTGATGTACAATTTAAATTACATGCGATTGTGATGCTTGTAGGTGAATATTTTGGTTAGTAACATTTTGTATTTAGTGGATGGTAAAATGTTATCAACTGGGTTGTTTGTTGTTAAGTTGGTAGTAATGTTGGATGTCACAAAGGTTTTAATGACAAAGTTATATTTCCCAACATAGTTGGGAAAAGGCTAGGCAGATTGTTTATTTTTATTTTTTATAGCGAAATTATTACTGTATTTGAATATGAAGTATCTGTGAAAAACTTTTTGGGACTCAAGGTCACAAGTCAGTGGATGTAAGTGATATTCTTAAAGCAATGTAAACATACCTAAAAAGGCAGGTATTTTAAAATAAATAAAAAATATTGAAACATAATTTAAATATTTTGAATATTGATCGAATGTTTAACAACAAGACGCTATGTTTAAAATGAATGGCATTGTAACAGTGTTATGTTTTATTTCCATTATCATTGTTTGTATAGTGGTTTAAAGTCAAGATATTGAAGCCATAACTGTCAGGATGCGGTAACTACACTTCCTTTTGACGATATAAGTTACCGGTAAAGGTAGAGTTACACTGTGGGATCCGAATCGAATGATACATCAAAAAAACAGTAGGAAACGTGCTGGGATATTACTTCTTTCCGATTAACTAAACACATGGGGGCAATTTTCTACAGGTAGTGGAAACAGAGGAAGTTTTAAATAAACAATGCTCACTGACTAGTCCTACTACTCTTACTATATACATATTTAGGTAAATTAAACCCTGCAAGGCAAAATTTTCAAGAGCAAATTACATTTTAGCTCATAATAATAATCATTTAAAAACAGGAACTAAAACAATATAATTAATGCTCGTATAACGATTACTAATAATTAATTCTAACGATGCATGCAGTAATTAGATACTTAAGAACATTTGCTAAATACTAAATTAGTGAACTATTCAAGGAAGCTAGTTTATATTTCGAATTATAGGAAGTATCAATAATAATTAGAAGGAAATCGATTGAATATAATTTCAAAATATTAACTTAAAACTAATTGCCATGACTTCTAAAATTCAATTGACTAATACAAACCTAATAAATTAAATAATAAGACTATACAATATTTTATTTTTCTAGTTTAGCAACAATATTTTGTATTCAAAACGACGCTTTTTGTGGATAAAATCAAAACTCGATTGGCATAGACGAGATGCAAATAATAATGAGTTTCTTACTCTCGGCCCAGTGTTTGGAAACTTATGTGTTTTTAATTTAAAGTTGGCTGGACATCTACGTGTAGATTTTTTGAAGTTCTGAGTTTGTAACGTGAATAATGATAATAAATAGACATTTTTAGTAGTGTTTAGTGACAGTTAAGTAATTATTTTATAAAAGCTACATTTTTTTAACTGCTTGTTAGAAAAAGGTATATTGAATTTGATTATTGGAAACAAGCAATTGGAACCGTGCACCTAGCTTCTGACGTTTCATAAGTGCCCATGTAGGTTTATGTAAAATAAAATATTTTGATTTAATTTTGATTATTTATCTCCATGTGTTTTGTATATAACTTTTACTTGGCTTATGCAAAACTTACATACACGCTTCTACTATTTCAGTAAAGTTTACGTTAGCTGTCAAACGTCTTTATATTAAATAAAATCATGCCAAGTTATGTGGCTATCAAGCCTATTACCATTCCAAGGACAGCGATGACGCACGAATGCGTTCACACGATTCGCGTTTTTATTTTTAATCCGTTTTTATATATTTCTTTTTTATGATTTTATGGAGCGAGTTCTAATGGCGTGTCACTTTTGTATGGTTTAGGGATTGTTTGCAGTAGAAGATGGATATGTATAGATATGATAGCTTAGTCGAGCTACTTATGATGAAAATATCTATGGGAAAAGTTATAGTTTGGTATAACCTGATCACACTATATTTTCTATTAATAGTAACAATACTGTGTAAACTGTGTTACAATTTCATTAGATTTAATTATGAAACTGTCAAATTTTCTCGTCGCCTATCCCGAAATGTTTTAAGACTACGTCTTCAACCAGTTCGTCCTGTCCAATAGGACATACAGTGCTGAAACGTGGACACTGACAGTCGGAGTAGTCCATAAATTTAAGGTCGCTTAGCGCGCTATGCTCGGAGTTTCATTGAAGGATAAAATCAGAAATGAAACTATGTGGAAAAAGCACCGGAGTTACCGACATAGCTTGCAGAGGTCAGAATGTTGTTGCACTTGATTGATAATTATGAAAGGTAAACACTGTAATTTATATCTTTATTGACAGTGTATCAATGACATAACCAATAACAATATCCGAGACCCTGTAGATAACACTTTATAAAACCAAACAATAAAAAGCCTGTGATAATATTTAGTGGCTTGATGATAAAAACCACAATGCGTGACACTATTTTAGACCCTCATCTTGCTTATACTATTGATTCTGTCATTCTGGATAGAAGACTAATAATTTTCAAACATATATGTCCTCTTAAAAAATTGATACTTTGATTTTATTTTACTATTTCAGTACGTACATATCCACGTCACTAAAATCTTATGACGAACATAGAAAACCTCTTGGATATGAAAGAGAGAAATATAATTATTGATGGTTTGTACACAACGTGTAACGGAATAAACGCAAGAGCTCATATACCCCAATTAGAATATTAAATTATAAGACTAAAATAATATCTGTAATTTAATTTAATTAAACCACACCTTAAATTAACTATTTTATTTAACGCGCACTACACATAGGATAGCTATGAGGATAGCTATGAGAGCTACAAATTTGGTTATTCATTTAAATAGGCTTTATTCCTTTGAGATAAGGCTTACATTTCCTTAAATAAAATATCTTATTATCTGGTTATGACGCAGTGGTTCTAATTTCAGTTAAATAAAAGACTTTTTCATGAAAAATTAACATATATAAATAATGACGGAAATCGATTCAGAAGCCGATTCTGAGCAAACTCCTTTCAGGTCTTGCGCTTATTCTGTTACACGTTGTAGAGATGGCTACGAAGGAGGTGAATTCTGAGATGACGGCTAATCAATATTATAAGTGAATATCATCGTCAGTGACATGTAGTTATACACAAAATGCATTCCGTATGTTTCCATCGTTCTGATTAGTAAATATTTATTACCCATTTACGTCATAAAATCTTCAGAGACTTTATCAAACACAATAACTCTGCTCACTTGATCCCATACATCTTTAATGCCAATTACACACATTATAATTACTATGGCGTAAACTGAACTAGTTTATATAATGCACAGCTGATTTTTGTTTGCATGTGCTTCGTTCACATAGTTTATGTAACGTGATCTTACTGTGTATGTCGGATTTAAAGTAGGTCGATTAATGACTGGCTTATTTATTGCATTGATTGTAATTTGTATGGGCACATCTGTATTATGAAATAGGTTATTTCTTTGGCTGATCTTCTAAGTGCTTGAGTCTGTTTTGTGGCTAACGTTAGTACTTGTTAAATAGACATGTATTTCAAATCGACTTCAAAAAATGAGTAGTATTTTATTCGTATAGTCACATAAATGTGATGGTTTTATGATTTTTTTATATTTCATTTTTTTTTAGGTAGTATGATTCTATTTTTATAAAAATACTAGCTAATATTCCCAGCATGTGCTGCAATGTCTTTTTCAATTATTTGGAACCATCTCAGGCGCGGGTCGTACACAAAAACTTTCCAAAGTTTCATCACAATCGGTCGAACTATTTTCGAGTTTTTACAAGACTTAGGCACGGCAATTGATTTTTATATAAATGGATTATGTGTGTAACAATACCAAAGTCGTAAAGGAAATACAAGTTAAAAAAAGCAATATGGTTGGACTGCTTGCAACTGCGTTGTTCGTGACATTGTAAGCAATAAAAAATGTATTGACAATCATTATTATTATTTTCTTTTGTACTTAGTCAGACTGTATAAAAAACATTCATTGCATACATTTTTACTACACCTTGTAGAAAACTGATTATACAATACACAACACCGAAAAAGATTTGATTGTAAGTATAAGTCAATTGGACACATGGAATCATAGATGAAGAAAACACTGTAGCTCTGAAAACTAAGAAAAAGGCGATAATCCAATAAATTTAAAACAAACTTTCTAAAGAAAAATCCAATCTAATTCCAGTCATTAACTACTCTATACTAGGTCCTAATTAACATTTAGAAGCTAATAAAGATCAACAAGAAACACATAAAACAACAGTTCGCCATAGAAGTCAGTATCAAGAACATTTCCCGAATATACATTCTTTAAAACAGAAGGAATCATTATATGCCTGATTAACTTTTTCTAACAAAGAATTGTAATGGCTGTTATAGTTAATTTATTCTGAAACGTAATTGTCAACTCCAATGGATTTCCTGCAAGGTAATTGTTTTTTTTTTGATACAATACACGATATATCAATCGATATAATGTGGTCGCACCTAATGGCGCGGAATTTGGTGGCTCTACTGTAATTTCCAAAAGATAAATTTTATGTATGACCTTAAAAAACTATTGACAACCACGTATTTCGTATCGAAAATAAACTCAAACAGGTCTCCGATCAAACTTTGTATTATCAAAACATCCTTCCGTCATTGTAATTTTTAACCTTCACGTATATTTTTCATACAACATAAACAGCCGCTTTCTGTCGGTCCACATATAATTGCGTTGCTTTTCCGGCTAAATCTGAATCAAGGCAAATATTTAACAAAGAAACAGATACTTCAAACACATGTGTAGGTTTGAAAATACTTCTATGTATTTCCTATTGTCGATGTTTTGTTAAAAATATTGCTTTGTTGCTTCTTTTACCGAACGCAAATTCCTTTAGATCCTTTTTTGGATCGATTAGATGCGACGAACGTACGGTTTCTAAAAATACATCACCATCATCATTTTCACTAGTACTTACAGCTCAAGTAATTTCAACATTTTATTTGTCATTTTTATCATTTAGAACAACACACGGCTTAATAAAAGCAAGAGCCATCTTTATCATAAACACAAAGACAACATTTCTTTGTGATGTTTTCCTCAGACTAGTGACCTACATACTGAATTGACATGGATCTAGATGTCTGTGTGACGAGACATAAGAAATGAGTGTCAGGCGTAACAAAAATTATCTTCAAACACTCAAAAGAGTAAGAATAACTAGATAATAATGAAAACATGACAGATATAATGAAAATAGATATTGGAATGCAGACACAAAATTATCAAATGGTATAACCTCGTACTAAGTCAGCCATTCGATTCGCAAGATTTCTCCCTAAAATTGGTCCAGAAGATCAGAATCATTTAAATGTGAAATGCTTATTGGATTTTAATTTTGGCTTTGTACACACGGCTACACATCAAGCTATACATTTCCAGTGTAAGCTGATCTCGCATTGTATAAGATTTCCGTACAATGCGAGGTCAGCATAAACTGGAAATGTATAATTTGATGTGTAGCCGTATGTACCAATTTATGAGATTATAATTATATCTTAGAGGAACATGGGATTCCAGTTTCTGGTGGTTTTAATCAGGGATTTTATAGTTACAATGATATTGGATTATATTGATAAAAATTGATATCAAAGCATGATCACATCATAAAATTGTAAAAATGTACTGTCGAATTAAGTCCGACAACATCCGATTAATAACGTTTTTTCATAAAACATTAAGAAGATATTTGAGTCACTCAAGCAATGACTCACTGCTTTGTGACTAAGTGCCGAGCTATCCCTAAATTGTCTGGGGTTATTAAAGATTCCTTTGAACTTTATAGTGATACATTTGTATTTAAACATGATTGGAGGGCTCGTATTATTTGATTCAGTTATAAACATGAGTTGCAAAACTTAGCTTCTCTAAGTTCTCTATCAAAAAGACTAATTTCACAAAAGCGATAGTTTATTTTGGGCGTCATATAATAATTATTTCTGTACCTTTTGAGGCTTAACAGTGAATGACCTTTAAATTCAAAACCTATAATCTTTGCCTGCATGGATCTGATAAATTCTACAGATAATCGCACAAAGAATAAACAATTGAAGACTAATTATTATGAGGAAAATTGATTCATTAGATTCATTGCATTGATTTGTTGCTATATCTTGTTCTTTAGCTTATTTACGTTGGGCTTTTCTGATTAAGCAAGAAGACAAAGGAATCGATTAATGTTATGTGTTGGATTGTTATAATTGGCCATTATGTTGGCTTGTGTATAAACATCATCGGATTCAAATCGGAAGTCTCTAGATAATGTTTTATAATGTCAATGTCAGCTTGGATGGTTTCATACAGTTTGCCTTGGTAAGCTTAGTTCTAGGTCACCTGTCGGAACTTCAAATTATTTAAATAATTTTTGTTATTGATTGACCAATGCAAGATATTTTAATTGTATTAATTGTTTTTACAATTGAGTTTAATTCTCAGCTGAAACAATACATTATTAGATGTATACAAATTATTACCACTAACCTGTAATTTTACCTCAACTATAACACCGTAAACTTCCTCTTACATAACTATTACAGCATCAAACTTGACCTAACTCTTTACTATTTTATCAATTTCATATAAATAATTCCCATCACGGATGCTTTAATCAACGCATTTCCATAAGAGCTATCATGTATATCTGGAGTAAGTGCAGTATTACTGTCAATATCTGCCTACGTGCTCAGCGCACGTGGTGTTTCGTTCAACCGTTTACTAAGGTGAAATCGGCGGAACGTGATCGACATTCCTAGAAGCTAATTTGCAAGATCGATGTTATTAAATAGGTCATACTCATACGATAATCTATATATATATTACTATGATTCACTTGGGTTTTATAACTTTCTGTTTGACTTATTTGGTGCATCCTTTCTTTTTAATGAGGTTGACTATGACAATGGATAGGATAATGGCCTCAACGGAGACATTAACGAGCTTTGTGTTTTTCGAGGAAATTTTTGAACATAAGCTGTTTTTAACTAGTAACTTCACCTTCATAAACCTGTCTGTTAGTTCCTACCTAACTGTTTTTTCGTAAATGTTTTTTAGGGGTACGGCCGGGCCGCGCGCATACCGAAAACTATTTGTAGTTTAATTAGAAAGTCCTTGAAGAATTAATCCTGCTTAAATATTTTATGCATTCATTTTTACTAAGAAGTCTACTAGTATTGGTCTTTAGTTCCATTTCTTAAAAAAATAAAAACCTTTTTTATATATTCTGCCTTGCACGTCGGCGTAAAAATAAAAATATCCCTCCATTACCATAAAAAGTAAAATTTGCAGTCTGGCCACTTAAGCCTTGTTTAATCGACCATGCGGATTGCATGTGCACGTCGTTTGCCATATGGCCATGGCTTGACATGCATCTTTCGTCTGGTCCAAAGACCTTGGATTAAACCTAGTAAATTTTCTCGTTAAATAACTAATTAGGTACTCTTAATATTGACAGACATGTCAAATAAACTCAAACCCGTTCTTGAGAAGGTAAAGTTTTCTGGACTTGTTTAGGATTTCCGGGCGTCACACGTGGTATAAAAAAATGGTTAACGGTAATAATCTGAGTGTGACTGAACTTTCTCATGTTTTCTTTATTTTTATAATCAATAGATCAACATGTTTTCAGAATGGTTTCAGGTTTTGAATTTATGAATGTACAGTTAAAGTAGGTAACAAAGTGATTAAATTTAAATTAATAGGGAATAATAAATTGATACTGCGATTAATTCAAAATGAAAACATACTTAAAAACTTATTTTTACTCAAAATTAACAAGTTTACATCTAGCCTCAACCAAAAAACCAGAAAAAGTTTTAAAATAACTTACAATATTACTCACCAAACCTTGAATCCTAGGAAACATTTTTGGAACTTAAAAACCACAGCACTTTAAACACAAAGCACTATTAATAACACTCACTATCACAAACAGAATGCTTGCAATAACATCATACGGAAAAGTTGGAAAAAAATATATCGGAGTGTGTCACCCTGTATATTAAAACCTGCGCACGAGTGGATATGTCGAGCGTTCGCGAGTTAGTGAAGCCGACCCACTCTTGCGTACGGTACGCTGATTCATACATGTGTGTGTTACGGAGAGGGGGCAGTTATCTTTGTTTACCTGTCGATGATGCTAATTGAAGTTTTTTTTTAATACATTTTCAGCCCCACTTACGGTTCGCGGTTTTTCTTTGTTTAAGGGGATTTATTGATGTTTAGACGTTTTGTTTGTAAGTTATTGGTTTGGAGTTAAATCGGTGGCTGATCAGCTGATTGTGTGAGTGCACGTTAAGGTCAAAAACCGGATCTGGGTTTTTTGTAGAGGCACCGTTTTGTGTCTGTATTATACTCGACTATGCCTGAGAGGAAGGGTTTTTTCGAAAAGTATACTATTTTGATGATTTGGGAACGGTGTTGTAAAAATATTTGAATATTTTTATTTGAATTAGGCCTGGGTACAAGATTAGAAAGTAGCAAACATGTAATTTTGATCCCGATTTTAAACTCTACTTTTTGAAAACTTAAGGTCATCCAAGCCAGTAGTTGGTACCTAATAAATATTTTATACAGATATTAAATAACTTAGACATAACAGAAATTAACAATGTTTTTCATTTCCTGAATCGTGAAAATTATTATCAATTAATTTCTCACCGCAATTAAAGAGAAGGTTCACGAGCACCCGTCATAACACTTGAGGCCTTTCCAAACAAAACGATATCAATAATGATTAATTTGTACCTAAATGTTTGTAAATTGATAGCTGATAATGATAATAATGTGCAAATAGCTGTGATATTCTATATGTCTCATAGTATGATGTTGTTTGAGTATTTATTGTAACGAAGCATCTATAATTTGAAATAGCTATATTTTATGAATTAATGGGCTTGTTGATTTTTCCTGTACCAATAAAAACCTTTTTTTTTTTTTTTTGTTATTATGATGTCATCATTGTCATCGTCATTCATTTGAAAGACGTCCACTGCTGGACATCGTCTTCTCCCAATCATCGTCACAACGACCGCTCTTATGCTTCTCACATCCAGCGGATTTTTGCGATCTTTACCAGAGGTACAACTCCCGTGTGCCTGAATTTTAATCTCAGTCTCAACCTTTCAAAAACAGAGTCCGCGCCACCACTGAAGCCCGTCGGAAAATTGTGGAACTACATTTTTATTAATGCAATTTGATGCAATGACTATAGACACTAGCGTCGTATATAGGACTTGAGTGGTGACGCGGACTCTACCTCTAATTTTCCTTAATTTTTGAAAAGTTTTTGCATTGATTGTCGCTGAGATGAAATGGTCCGGAACTGGCCTTTTGGTCATCGGACCACCTTGTAGGGAGCCTACCAATGCTGCGCCACTTTAATATAAAGTCTTTAAATGAGTCAGCGGGTGAGCCCGTTACCATCCACTGCTGATTATTATGGCTAATTACGGGCCTTTACAATGTGGGTAGTCGTTTTCCTGCCTTTTCCCAACTATGTTGAGGTTAGCTTCCAGTATAACCGGATGCAGCTGAATACCAATATTTTACATGGAGAGACTGCCTATCTGACCTCCACAACCCAGTTACTGAGTAAAACGATACTCCTTAGTAAGACTACCCACATATGTGTGTAGTGTGGGTACTATAAACAATTATGATGACGGATACTTATAATTATCGTCCTTCTTTGCAAATGATGGTAATTGTCGTGTAGCTAATGTTCATACATAATAAAATGAGTTCTCGAAGTGACCATTCTTCCTATAATATAGATACATTTTATCATACTTACTAGTAGAAAATATACTTGGTTATCTGGATTCTATCATTCAGCAGGGTTATCACATATTACTTTTCTCATCTTTTAAAATTTTCTCACAACTCTCATAAAAAAAATCAGTACATTATATAACGGCAAGTCGCGATATTTTTTTTTTTAAAACGAGTTTTGAATCAATCTATAATCTCCTGAATGTATGTCTAACCGAACGATTGCTTTGCCTACGTGACTGTAGGCAGCGACGCTGAATGTAAGAATTCTGTTCAAGTTCTCAAATCAAGTCTGTTTGAAAAGCACATGAATATGGAAACAGCGCTAGTTACAGGAAAAACATTTTGTTTTTTAAATTGTTTAACACATGTGTGTAAATAAATCGAAATGTGAGTGTGCACACCTCTGCCTAATGTTTCGGAGATTACAGGTGTGATATTATGTGTCATATTTGTGTTTTAAGTAAAGGAAGGATTGATTTTTTCGGGCCTTATTTAAAAAACCATATCCTAGAAAGTCTGCTACTTTTAAAACAAGTTACACCTTCAGTACCCAATACATCCTAACTATAATAATTTTATATTAATATTTATTTTTATTTTATACTAGCTGATGCTCGCGACTTCGCCCGCGTTTATGTCGGTTATTATATACTAAAACCTTACTCCAGAACCACTCTATCTATTGGTGCAGTAGTTTTTGAGTTTATCGCGTACAGGACGACAGACAGACGCGGCGGAGGACTTTGTTTTATAATATTATGTAAGGATTAACCATTTATATTTTTTAAATTAGAATCCTGTCTATTTGTTCGTTTGTTACGCTTTCACGCTCAAATGGCTCAACAGATTTGGATGAAATTTGGCACAGGGATAGACCATGACCTGGAACAGGACATAAGATACTTTTCATCCCGATATTCCCACGGGATCAAGAATTCCGCGGGTGAAACCATGGGGTGCAGCTAGGAAGAATTTTTTTAAAATCAAAATCAAATGTCATTTATTCAAACTAGGCTGAGAATCAGCACTTTTCGAACGTCAAAATTACATAAGACAGTCAAAACGCCCACCCTTCACCACTTCCTAGTGCTTTAGCTGGGAAGAAGTAGTGGCGCAACAAACTCCCCAGCAGTACAGCTGTCTGTTCAGTTAGAAACAATTGGTTTTATACAAAAGTATGCAAAATAATTTACATTACGCAACATAAAAACTAAATCGAGCCATAAAAAAAAAAAACGAGAACTATATTATGTACTCAAGCAGAAATAAAATAAATAAGTAAATGTAAACATAAATTAACTAAATGATAGCCTCCAGGCACAAAGGGCGTGCCCGCTTACATATAGCTATTTAACGCTGTAACTGGAAGTTATAAATGATAAACTAGGACCATCGAAGTAAAATAAATAAAAAGTTAATTACTAATAACATTAACAAAACCGAGATCAGCAAGACAACCAGTCACCACAAGCAGCACCCGTTCACGAGCATAACGCAAAGATCAGCCATTACCCCCCTCGCCGTATTTAAAAAGGAAAGAGGCGAAAAATAATCTATGGAAAAATCTAAAAAAACGAGTTACTTGAAAGTTTTTGTCCCATGGTTCTGGTCATCATTATTCATTATTCTTGTCTGCATGACTTCCGTTGTTTTTAATATCTTCAACCTCGTAAAGAGTGCCTTAAAAGTAGCCTTGAAACTTCTAATTAGCTGTTTAATATTCACTGTAGAGTTTTTAGGTGGGAGCAAATGTCTAATTATTATGAAGAATATTAGTCTTCTACATAATAGTAATAAACTAATAAGTGTCGCTTAGGCAATAAGTGTCGCAACTAATTGCAACATTGTCAGCCGTTAGATTAGTTTTCTTGTTAAGTATTTACTAAAGGCCACTTTTTTAATGACATGAAACGAATACTGATCACCACGCTTGGTGAAGAAAACATCGTACCAGTTTGGACCTGTCCAGGTTTCTTCATTAATCACCTTTACCTAATCGGCGAGGAGTGCAACTTTAGTAAATTTATTATCCCATTTGATAAAAAATGTACTACGTATGACGAGAATTCATGACGTACTTTGGAAGACTGGCAAATAACCCAAAACTTGATGCGTTTGAAAGAATCCGAGACACCACGACTGATTTCCTGTAGATTTTGGAATCCGTAGCAACTTCGTCAATTCCAGTCTCAATCATAAGACCTATATTACGTCGCCATTCACATCTGTTTATTCACATTTACGTCATTCCCTATCAGCTGTTTACAATACGAATAAACAACTTCCTCAATGCGAAACCATTGCATTTCTTACCGCAGAATTTCGCTAGTCATTTCTGCGAATAGCGTTAGTCATAACATCATTATGCTTTAGAGCATCAATCTAGTCATTAGGTAAACATACATTTTATCTTCGACGTAACCTGAATTAGAATTCGTGAAATGAGATATTATAGCTAGTTGTATGTTTAGGTCGCGTCATTGTATGTAATTATGAAGATAAAATATATAGCGAGTGAGGCATTTCCTTTGGAATCTGTTACGTAGTCTCTGTGAAAATTTAGGCAGATTGTCATCTTTAAAATGATATCGTAACAGATGAGTAAGGTGTTATTTCAGGTGTGAACGGAGCAGTTTCGTTGCTTTCTCACTTATGCTACTTTTGCAGATTATGCTGAAAAATCGATTGTTTTTACTCGAGAAGGCTACGCATCAGTACTAATAACTTCTCAATCGATAATGAATTCGGATTTCAGAAATGATTCTGGATGTTTATTTGATTTGGGCTTCGTTCTTATGACGAGGCGGAGGACCATTACGCATTTCAATTTTGTTTCTTTGGGTGGGAGAAATCCATTTTATTTTCAACTCCTTGGTGTTGCACGTAACCATAGACGGTGGTAGCCATTTTCCAGCATTGCTGAGCACGAGGTCCGGGATTCGATTCCCAGGTCGGACAAAGTGTTATTGGATAAAATAAAAAAAACAAAACTAAAAACTTGTTTTTTAACGATTTTAAACAAAATTTGTGTATGGGTATCTGTTTATGGGCAAATTGTAATTAGTTTGTTATTATAGGTGAATGTTTATGTTATTTTTATAATATTTTTGATAATTTATATTCTATATACCACTATTACTAACCACTATTTTATTTTATTTGTATTCTACTGTTTCGTTAAGTAGGTATGTGTTAAATTATTTTATGTTTAGATTCATTTACCCACTGTTGTGACTAAATACCAAATTGGAAAAGAGTTTCTATTGTTTGAACGTTTTACATGCCGTAAGATAAAATGTATCAGGACCTATTATAAAAATAACTGTTTATCTACATTATAAGCAAATATCTTACCCATGTTTTAATCATTAAGTTCTCTGCTAGTGCTATACACTTCTGTAATTCACCTAAAACTGTTTGATTGTGATTTTCGTTTGTGTATGTTTTAGCGAGTAAGTTGTTTAGGGTCATAGCAATAAATAAATAAATAAATTATGAAATCTATGCCGCTTATAACTGACAAAATTCATCGAACTGCATCTTGGACGATTATGTCTCAAACACCTAGGTACCTACCTACCAATGACGCAAATTGCGTCTGAAGTCACTCTTGCCTAACTTAATTATTTTCCTTGATGCGTCAAGTAATTTTAAGATTGCGTTAAAATATACTGGGTGGAATATTATAAGTAGTCCCTTGAGTAGGTTTTTCTGATGGGTTTTTCATGAATCTCATGGCATACAAATGCAATGACTGGCAGTGTTGTGCTGTGACTTCTGTTTGTAGAGTGAAATGAAATGAAATGAAATTGTTTATTCTGTAAATAGGATATCGGAATCACTTTTACACGTCATATTAAAAATTAAAAATAAAATAAGCTAGATGAGGTCGGCGTTTCCTATCTGACTACTTTGAGAAGAAAGGCCGAAACAAACTCAGAGGTCACAGTCTCTTTTAAGTTCCAGACATAATCTTGGTCAGGCCATATGTGGACCATGTAGATAATATCTGAAATGGTATTTTGAGGAAAGAACCACACAGATTTGAGTGGACCTGTCCAGTCAGTGCAAGCATTTGTCAGTAACCGAGGAGCTCAACTCAGAGCTTAAGGAGCTCAACGACTCGACGAACAATATCAAAGAAAGGACATTTGGGTAGGCCGCATAAAGTACTCAAACTGCCAGAACATCATTAAAACTGAGAAAGTGGAGCAAAACAATAAAAAACAAAAAAAATGATCCACATAGTCCCCACATTCACAATAATTAAAAAATTAAAGTAATAAAAACTAAAACCCAACTACGACACAACACGAAACAAGACACCACAGACAGACAAATTAAAAATCCGGAGTCACACGTGCTAGGACATAAATCGAACAGATTACGTGTGACTCCGGATTTTTAATTTGTCTGTCTGTGGTGTCTTGTTTATACCTTTTTAGTCGTAGTTGGGTTTTAGTTTTTATTACTTTAATTTTTTGTATAATGTATTCAACAATGTCAATTTGTAGTTATATAAAACTGGTATATTTTAATGATTTTAGATAATAATCAAAATTTCAAGGTCAAGGCTTAGCAGAGCGAGCAGCTCAATCCCATGCCATTTTGTCTTCTAAATAATCCGAAATTTTATAGTACCCTTTTTTACAAAGTTTGGTTTTAATACAGCTTTTAAATCGTGTAATGGGTAAGTTTCGAATGTCAATGGGAAGTTTGTTATAAAAGCGTATACATTGACCCATGAACGAGTTGCCTACTCTGTGGAGACGAGTGCGATGTACAGCAAGATTGTGTTTATTCCTGGTATTTATACTATGAATATCGGACATTTTCTTAAAATTTGATATATCTTTGTGTACATACAACTAGACGCAATATCAGGCTATATAGTTCCCACTGCTGAGAAACAGGCCTCCTGTCTTCGAGAGGGAATAGGGCTATATAATCTACCACACGCGGGCCCAGTGCGATTTGGTAAATGTCACATGTCTTCGAATTTTTGGTTCTAGGACATGTCGGTTTCCTCACGATATTTTCCTTCGTCGTTTTGAGAGCAGTGGTTGTGAAATTATCTACCTACACAAAGTAAAGCGTCTGGCTGGGTTCGAACCCACGATTACCAACTCGTAAGTCCGGACGTTACCACTGGGCCACCACTGCTCTCAAGTGCAATATATTTGTGACTAAATCATGCAAAACATTCATATGTTTCAATAAAGTTTATTGAAGCAGCTTCACGAACTGTCGGGAAAGTCCGATTTACGGGAAAGTCCGAAAGGGATACTGGAGCCCTTGGCAATAGGCAACTGAAGGAACACGGGTGGGTTTTAGTCAGTTAAAGTCTGACACGCCCTCCCGCTCCACCCAGAGCGGGAGAAGCTTTATGACGATTTAACACCATAAAAAAAAAAAACTTGTGATAAGGCTAGGATGATTGAGATTTCACATTTCTCCTAAAAGTAAACAATTATTGGTTCTGCGAACAGTAGAACTCGCGAGCATAAACTTTTATGCAACAATGAATATACCACTAAAGTTATTTAAAAAACGGGATACGAATTTTTGCGTGTAAGCCATCTAGTGACCTTATTGTAAAACTAACCTTAATATTAATTTTCAGAATTATTCGCTAATTTTCTGATGAGAAGGTGGCCCCATGTGCTCCATCGATCCATACCTAGAAGTAAAGGGCCGATTCCACTGGTACAAATCTAAAAGTGAGCAATTTACTGCATTTTGAGGAGCTATTCTGCGCATCACGCCGAAGAGCCTCATCAGATCTTCACCGATTTTGGATGAGACCAATTTAAAGTTACTACCTTTCAAATAAAAAAAGAACCATCGAAATCGGATCACATAAAGCGGAGATATCCAGTGGCTCCCTTCTTGCCCTTGTTCGTAGTCTTCCAATCAAAAATCCCAGACGACAAAAAAGTTCTATAAAGTCCTCAAACCTGTACACCCAAGTTTCGTCCAGATTGGTTTTAAAATACGACCTGTAGAGACAAGAAAACAGACAAACTGACACACGAAAGCAAATTTTGCCAGACTTGAAGCAGCAACGCTACCCTCACTCCGTTTGCTCGGTCAAAAAAAATGATTTTTTTTCCTTTTCATAGATAAGTCTGTCATCGCAGTTTTAAAAACACCTATCTATCACCTCCAGCGTATTTAAGGCAACATTTTATGATACTTAGAATAACTAGCGAAACCCGGTCAGAGTAATACTTACTTATCTCTTAGATAACGTTATCTGCCTAATATGATTTAGATATTGATAATGTTGCAGACATTTTGCTTAATCAGCTATTAAGAAAACGTCTAGGTCCCTAAAGTTACGGTTGCCTAGAAGAACGGTGACCGCCATATAGCGTCCGAAATTTACCGGCCAATGATGTCACTGAAACATTATTTATGAAATTATGTTGGTGTGTTTTCCTAGAGAGCGTTTTTTGGTACCGTAAATACCCGCTGCTATTATTTTCATGATAGCCGTCACTGCGGCCATTATGTCGCGGCCATTATGTGGCGGCCACCGTTCTTCTAGGAAACCATAGTTTAAATGGCGCCATGTCCGCTCTTTCAAATTATCCTGTTTACGATACTACGTTGAGTTTATATTAAAACCATTAATTATTTGTCGTTAAGGAAAGTTTATTTAATAATAAATAAAGTGACTTTTAATCATCGATTCAATTAGTTGGACATTTATAATTAAATGATGATTAAATGGCGTTTAGTTAACTGGTTCAGATATTTCATTAACTAAGTATAGGTAAGTTTCATTAACTAAGTAGGGTTTTCGATAACTAAGTAATTAATCTTGTTTGTTCTGAAAAGCTCTCCCGAAATCCTTAAGAAATCTTGGAGGACCTTTTACCAAAATTAATAACAATTGCTGTGCTTTGGTTCAAAGCAGATCCATTGTAAAAATGAGGTACCTACTCAGGTAATTTTTTATATACTAAATAACTTTACTTTGCCTCTTGATAACTCGTGCAATAAAATAAAGCATAAGGTTCTTAAAAGACGTAATCATTTCAAACATTTGTGCAATCAGCTGGTTTATTCCAGTATCGAATAATCTCTAATTTTGCTGTATGCCTGCAACATACATCAGACACACTTGCACTGGTAATTTGTCCTGGTTATCATTATCTTTTATCTTTCTATCTTTTATTGTGAACGGCGTTTATACAAACAATCGGATTCTTCGCATATTTTTTATCTAGGTATAGAGGGTTTTGTTAACTTTTTTCCGCATGTTGAAATTTTAACAAAACATAATTAGTGCTCATAGTTTTAATGAGAATGAAAAAACATACCATAATTTCCTTGTATAGATTATATTTTAATAGAATACAAGTGATAAAATTGCAAAAAAACCCCCGGTCAATAAATGTCATGTAGGATCCTACATGCAGTTTTCACCATGAAACAAAACAATTTTATAATTATAATACTTATGTACATAAACTCATGCGTTCTTCAACACAGAAACTGCAGAACGCCACCTGCTTCGATCCTTACATCCAGCTTTGACCGAAATACGGTCTGGAGGACTATATATAATACTCTTTTTGCTTCGTTTACGTTCATCCTGGATTATTTAAATACCTACCAACCAAATTTCTTAATTTCTTTATATAATCCTTTATTAATAATATACAAGCTAACACTAAAATATATATGGTACGAGTATGTTCAAATATATAACAAAACTTTAATAAAGGGGAAGAACTCATTGGGAATCAAAAAGTTCGCCCGCATCGCTGTCAATGGGAAAAGTGCCTAAAAGGCTGGCGGGATTGCTACGTTGGATGGCAATGCTAGTTCTTTGTCGTTATAGCAACCATATGTTGCTGGCTCGGAAGTATGGGTCTGGTTCTGGTTAGACAATTACAGATATGGAGCTTCCTTGATGCTAAATTTTAATACAAATATTAAATTTATCAGCCGATGTAAAGATCATCAACGTATTAGCTAATAAATTATAACCTTTAAGCATATTCATGAACTTAAGTTATTATGACATAATTTAAAACCCGTTTCGTCCTTGCTATCTTGTTTTATATTGCTTACAGCACGGTTCGGACCTGCATCAAGTCACGTATAGACCTCTCATGGCGTCTGTAGACGATTTATGGTCGAATTATGTTTTCAATTTCCATGTGCCTCCGTGTGGGATGGGTTTTATGCACCGGTTTTAGCCGGGACATTCCCAATCGTAGTCTGTAGTTTGGATTTGGGACACTGAATGGCATTAGGATCATGCCATTTTATAATATGAATCATCATCTGCCTTTTCTCAACTATGTTGGGATCGGCTTCATAATGAATCTTAATAATATTAATTAATTATCATCGTCGATTTGGGTTAGCAACTCAAACTGAAAGCATTTATTGCAAATAAACCAATTACAGGCACTTTTGAATTGTCAAGGGGTCGGTCAGTCAGAAAGATGAAGCTAGTTGCTCATTCCAAAGCGTAGTAGGTTCCTATGGAGAAGAACGGGCAAGAAACTTCACGGACAACAAGCACACGTCTACCTTGCTGCGTCTTCCTTTCCTGGTCTTCACTTTTAGAGAGAAAGAAAGAAATATGCGTTTATTGGCATTACAGCAGAAAAAATCAATTAAAACTATAAAGCAGAAAAAATCAATTAAAACTATAAAACAGAAAACAATGACAAGCCAAAGGGCTTTTCTGTGTCAATTTGGTTTGTCTTGGGTTTTTGATTCTGGAAATCGGGTTTGACTAATGTCTTAGTGGTGGGCGGACTCTACCTCTCTTTTCAAGGACACGTCCACCTATATAACCTCAATACTCTCAAGTTAGAAGACAGTTAATGGAAAAAACGAAATGTATCTAGAAATCTACTACTTAGTTACTTATTATTCTGAACCAATAGTCCCGCCGATGATCCCTAGTGGCTAAGACTGAGCTCCAACCAATGTCACATCAATCCATTGTTCGCCT
The DNA here is from genome assembly GCA_949152455.1 of Lithophane leautieri. NCBI lineage: Eukaryota > Metazoa > Arthropoda > Insecta > Lepidoptera > Noctuidae > Lithophane > Lithophane leautieri. The sequence goes on along the minus strand of OX424472.1, from coordinate 2,052,237 downwards.
AAAAAGGCAGTACAAGGTCTCTCACTAGAATAAAGTTTGAGAGCTAAATTAAAAGTTAAAAAAAAAACTTCATAATGCATTTCCAAAACTAAATAAAAAGCAACTAACAAGCGTAACCGGTAAATGGGTAGGATGGTGTGACTATCGCACAAAAAGGTTATCTTTGTACTCAACGTCAAAATACAAACACATAATCTATGACTTAACATAATCTTGCAGCAATCGAAATAACATACTTGACACACAATCTTATCAATAAATTGTATTATACGAAAATAAACGCTTTATCAACAAAGTAATTTCAAAAAATAGAAATCAGAACACAATACTGAACAAAATCTGCCAGTTTTTCTTTCAAAAGCATTCAAAAATGGAATAACAAACAAAATAATTATCGTATTCTTATCTGCTGACCTTAAATTCTATAATTTCTCTTATACAAACATAATGCTCTCACAAATGCTGTGATACTGTTATCGGAAGTAGGTCAGCGACGTGACAAGCCTACATTTGAGGATATAACAAACCAGTGCAGTATTTTGCAATGCTTTTTGAATTTTGAGTTGTATCTTGTGTAGGAAAAGTTATATATAAAATACTAGAAACATTTTATATTGTAGAAAAGCCCGTTCTAACTAATCTGTGTCATAAGTAATGGGCCTAAGATACTTCGCCTGCCGACTGTCGCTAAAAACCAGCGCAGTGGCTTGCCTCGCATAGGGTCACAGCATTATGTTGAGCGATGGCCGTTTTGCATGAGTGTGACGCATATTTTTCCCGAAGTTGTTTTTGTGTTTGTGGTTTTTCTTTGCGTCATGTGTATTTTCTTTTTTTTATTCTTTTTTACTCGTCTTGGTTTCTGAAATCCCGCGCTGATTAGTAAGTTTCCGCCATCAGCTGAGTGCTTAAAATAATGTGCAAAAATGTCAGTGTGTTCGTAAAAACAACAACCAATCACATTCGAGTAAGTTGACTTATGATTTGATATCGGCGAAAAATTGAAGGTTAGGTTCAAGATTACTTTAGCCATTTTCCTCTATATGATCGTTTCGGGGAGCAGCCAATCATTGACATATATCAATGTATGTTGTTATGTGACACCAGGGTGCGATAAAAGACCCTCTAACATTCAAAATAAGTCGCACATACGAATTCAAAAATAAAATGAAAGAAAGGATAACTTTTTATCACGACCATCGACATATACGCAACAAAAACCCTGTCCCATCCGAAAAGAGGCGCCTAGGTACTGCAATAGCATGATTAGCACAGCAAAGTAAAAACGGCTTGACCGATTTTTATGAAATTTTATATATATATTCGGTAGGTCTCAGAATCGGTCGTAATCTATTTTTCATACCACTAGGTAGGGTAGGTAGGGTAGGTAGGGTAGGTAGGGTAGGTAGGGTAGGTAGGGTAGGTAGGGTAGGTAGGGTAGGTAGGGTAGGTAGGGTAGGTAGGGTAGGTAGGGTAGGTAGGGTAGGTAGGGTAGGTAGGGTAGGTAGGGTAGGTAGGGTAGGTAGGGTAGGTAGGGTAGGTAGGGTAGGTAGGGTAGGTAGGGTAGGTAGGGTAGGTAGGGTAGGTAGGGTAGGTAGGGTAGGTAGGGTAGGTAGGGTAGGTAGGGTAGGTAGGGTAGGTAGGGTAGGTAGGGTAGGTAGGGTAGGTAGGGTAGGTAGGGTAGGTAGGGTAGGTAGGGTAGGTAGGGTAGGTAGGGTAGGTAGGGTAGGTAGGGTAGGTAGGGTAGGTAGGGTAGGTAGGGTAGGTAGGGTAGGTAGGGTAGGTAGGGTAGGTAGGGTAGGTAGGGTAGGTAGGGTAGGTAGGGTAGGTAGGGTAGGTAGGGTAGGTAGGGTAGGTAGGGTAGGTAGGGTAGGTAGGGTAGGTAGGGTAGGTAGGGTAGGTAGGGTAGGTAGGGTAGGTAGGGTAGGTAGGGTAGGTAGGGTAGGTAGGGTAGGTAGGGTAGGTAGGGTAGGTAGGGTAGGTAGGGTAGGTAGGGTAGGTAGGGTAGGTAGGGTAGGTAGGGTAGGTAGGGTAGGTAGGGTAGGTAGGGTAGGTAGGGTAGGTAGGGTAGGTAGGGTAGGTAGGGTAGGTAGGGTAGGTAGGGTAGGTAGGGTAGGTAGGGTAGGTAGGGTAGGTAGGGTAGGTAGGGTAGGTAGGGTAGGTAGGGTAGGTAGGGTAGGTAGGGTAGGTAGGGTAAGGTGTAACCGAGCGAAGACGGGACGGGCAGCTAGTTACAATTTAAAATTCACGTTTTTAGTACAAAAATTACCCCAATTTCATAATAAATTAGCAAATTTTCTACAGAGGTCATAAGTTATGACTTCTAGACACCCGCTTAACGACAGCCGCCCGCGCGCCATATAATAATACCGTAAAATTCCCCATTGAAAAAAAAAACGACGATTGTTTTTTTTCTTTTTCCTTAAAAATACCACATAAACAGACTCTCACTATGATTCTTAACAACACACTCACGGATCGGACAGGGTTTTAATTACACGTTGTATATTTGACGTTCGTGACGAAAAAAATCCAGTAAGTAGTAGTTTGTGACGCTATTCATCAAAAATTGTCCAAGCCTTGTTCATGATTATTACGAAATCCTATGACGATTCGTAAAATCCCTTAAAATCTTTCCAGTAAACTTAAAACCTAGTTGCCATACAGTGTAAATCCATGACGTTTTCCACCACAAAACAAAATGGTGACCTGACAGTTGTTCGTTGAAAATTCTTTGGCACTCAATATTTCTTTTCTCAAACATGCTTGGAAATTCGAGCATTATTTTGACAACCTTCTTCGAGATAAATCAAAATTGCTGTACTGGTAAAAAACAAGTGACGATGCGGCCAGCAAAGTTACTATGAAAATCCATATCTGGCGTGTTTAGCGTCCAAATAAATTACTATGAAAACTCATATCTGTCGTGTTATTTAAAAATGGAACGAACTTTTTACTTCAACACATGGCAACCAAGGAGGTAACTTATCAAAGATTTTATTTAAATTTCGAATTGGTTTGCAAATAGAACAAAGAAGAAACAAATTAACATATTGGTGCATGAAAAATGATAGTTATTCGTCATTGATTCTGGAATTTCTATTTAATTTACTCAGTTTGAATTTCCGCGCGTTGTTTGAGAAAAGTACTATACAAGCCTTGGCCGCAATCAGGAATTGATTGCAGACCGCGACAGTAATGTACTAATGTTTGAACGTCAGCGATCCGAATTTGATTGACAACTGTTTTGAAAACGTTCCGCACTTTCGTAGGTCACATGGTTGAAGGCACGTAGGCGATGGAGGGTGCTTTCCACCAAAAAAACTGCAAAGTTACTTCTGTGAAACAACCTCAGACCAACAAAAAAAGAAAGACGGATCACTACCTATATCAAACGTGTAGCCACAAAACTATGCTCCTGCAAGTAAACACACAGGCTCACGCACACACCTACACAAAAACTATGCTCATCGCTCCTAGTACGTCACGAGTCGTCGTCTAGTAAACTTCAATAAAAGAAATAGAATTATGTCTTCTTGTGTAGTGAAAACTTGTAAAAACAATAGCAAATCACATAAAAAGTCTCACGGAATCACTTTTCACATGGAAGTACTTAAAATAACATCGTTTCTTAATTTAGTTAACTATGAATTTTAGGTTACTTGGAACAAAAACCTGAACGAATGAACGAACGAAAACAGTGACATTTAAAGTGCGAGGGTTGCCATAGTATGATTTGAAATTTTCCCGTTCGATATTTTTTAGTTCGAGTAATTTTATATGCCTGTTTTTTTATGTATTTAATATTTTAGATTTCCAAGTAATATTGAAAATAAAAGTAAATGGATAGTAGCTATAAGAAATAGTCGGAATGATCCAGAATGGCTGCCATCGAAAACCAGCGTAGTTTGTTCCGATCATTTTGATAATAATGACATTTATTCAACTAATCGTGGACTTCGCCGTGTGTTCAAAAGCGGATATAAAATTTGAAAAACAAAAATGATATTTTATCAAAACAGAAATTAAACACGAGACTGTATTTTTTATTTTATTTTAGTTAGTTTCTCAGCTTAGTCTAGCAAATTTAAATACCAAATTTTATTTTTTAGATCTTATTTCCATCGTCCTACGTAATTGCTGAAAACTCAGTTTCACAAAGTTCTGGCTGTACGTTTGTTCAAGTATGTCCTAATTCTTCATTTATCTTCCTAAGGTTTTAATCAAAAGCTGCCATCACTCGTGTATTTTTTTTTTTTTGTAGGAGTTACCAGACTTGCCTCATGTAGCCATTGACGATAGGGCGGTATGTAAATGCACTTTGTACTTAATTGTTACTTTATTTTATTTTGCGATGTAAAAAAAAATGGTTTTGTTTCGGAATCCTTCCTAACAATTGAGGTACAATACCATACTCAACAATATCTTACTCGTACAATATTATCCTACCCAAAATATTATTCCCCAAATTATAGGGAAAAACTTTAACAAATGACAACCCTTTTTACATACACATAGATAAAAAGGTGGCTTCACTTTTGATGTACGTAATGCTCCGTCTTTCTTATTTTGTTGGTCTGAGGAAACAACTTAATAAGCCAAAAATCTTCAAGGTCTTTTAAGTTAGTATGGATACTGTTATGTATGACCGAACCGCACTGGGCCCGCGTGGTGGATTACGGCCCACTCCGTCTCACCGAGAGGAGGCCTGTGTCCCAGCAGTGGGAACATTATAGGGTTATTATGCTACTGTTACGACATATTTTTTATTATCATTCCGTTGAGTGCCAATGTCATGCCATTTTTCCTTGTTTTGTGTGGTAATATTTGTATTTTATCGTGTCCATTTAACCACGTTAAAGTTTATGACTTTAAATTGTGTAATAGTAGCGCGCTTGAGTTTGCATATGAGGTATGCATGGACTATTTTTTTCCCCCTTAGTTTACGCTGTCCCACTCCTGGGCAAAGGCCTCACTCCACTCCTCTCAAGATACTATCTGTATACCAAATTTCATTTAAATCGGTTCAGTAGTTTTGGCGTGAAAGCGCGACAGACAGACAGACAGAGTTACTTTCGCATTTATAATATTAGTAAGGATTAGTTTATAATTTCCATAATATCTTATCATTTATTACTCATAAAACGGATACATTTTCCAAGTCAAGTAAAAAAATGTCTTTCAGTCTAAATTCGGAATAATAATATATTCCAATTAACACTTGTAAGCCATAAGGATGTGAAAGTGGAACGTGTTACGATGACCTATAGATGTGACGTCATGGCGATACCGATAATATAGTTCGTGACAACACATTTGTACAGTTCGGGTGCCGGAATTCAATATTTAGTGATACTTATATCCTTATAGGATAAAAGTGAAGAATAATATTAATAATAAAGATAATGATTCGAATATCCTAGCAAAAAAATCATGAATAAAATGCACGTTATGAAAGGCATCTTACAGTCCTTTCTCGGAGTTGTTTATTGAACTTTCATAGGATTATTTGATAAGCCTCACAATTACTCAGCAAGGTAAAATTTGTAAAGAAAAATAGTTAATTAATGGTTCCTTTAGGGGGAATTGTACGATGAACATGTTTACCTCTACATAGGAATTTTTAGCACATCAATGCAATGACCGCAAACTAATATTTCCTACAAAAAATTTACAGTTATTTCCATGACCGTTTCTTTTTATGAACGTCATCATGACGTTTTTCTTAGAGCGTCATTAACCTCAATAAGTCATTCGTCATCATCATTTTAACCCATAACCTTCCAGGGCTGGATATTTTTCCTTCCAATGACAGCTACAGAGAACATTGGCCAAAGTATGTAAGGCCTTGGCCTTGGCGGATACATTGGTGCTAGTGGTATGTTTTCATAAATACAGAGAAAAGGATGCTTCTGTTCATCTTTTACGACACTTAACACGATTGACAAGGAATCACGTGAAAAACAAATTTAACTGTAAGGTTTCTTTATTGACTCATTATACCAAAAATAACAAACTACTCATCCCTTACTCTCTCATATTCCCCTCTCCTTCACATTAATTTCTTTATAAACTTTAACCTTAATCAACTTACTTTTTTAACCGACTTCTTTCAAAAGGAGGAGGTTTTATGCTCGTCTGTATGTACTTTTTTTTTGTTTTTGTTTATTACTTTATTAACTTTTACCTCTCAAAACATTCGTCTGATTACCCCATTACATCAGACGCGTGACGTTATTTCTCCTTCATAATCTAGGTATTGAGAAACACCACGCCCCTATGGTGATTTCCTGCTTATTCATTACGTTTCTTAGAAAACAACGTTTGGCGTATTTTGATGAATCAGTGGTCATTTGTTTCTTTTTTACTTTCCTTCTTTAATGGCTTTTTATTTTTACGTGGTGGTCATCACAGATAAATATAGAGAGATAAAAAAATCCCGAGGTGTCGTGGGACACCCACTGTATATTATGTATTAAACAACAATGAAATAAATTAACAATGTCTGAGAGTAACGAAAAAATAACGTGGAACCTGCCAGGAACGAAGTTTCTTCTCAAGTATGATTTAAAACAACAAAATTTTCGTAGCCGCCATCTTAGATTTTAATTATGAATTCACTATTGGCTTTAGCACCCTCGATAACCATGAACACGAAACTTATGATGAAAAATGCAGCCACCATCTTGGATTTTCATTTTGACCAAATTCACACTTTCTCTCTCTCTGTCTCTTTCTGAAAGATAGTCGCATAACGCTTTTTCGTAACGTGACGATTTTTACCAGTTTACTCCTACCGTAAACCGCGATAATGAACCTCGTTTAAAAAAAACGCAAATACTTTAGCAAAAGTGTCAAATTGTTACACTTGCCTAGCTCTCATTTGCCAAGTGGGCAGATTATAACATTTTCTGTTATGGAACTTCGTCCCAATAATGTGTTAAACACTGTGTTTTCCCTGTCTGGCACATACATGCGTAGCAAATTCTCAATTGAGGAAAAATGCTAGTAAAATGTTTTCTTCTATTATTGTGACATAATTTAAGTACCTACAGAATTTTCTCTACTTCATAATTATAAGTTGTGAACTCAAAAATAAAATGCCCGAAACATGTCGTGGGTTTCGGGAATTTAATATTTTTGAGGTGCCAAACGTGACATCATTACCAGCGATATCTAATGATTCAGGTTCTATTACCGATATTATCCACATATGAAATTAATGGTTATTAGATTACAATATTCGATGTACTAGTTGTTAAATTGTTGAATAATTTTCAGTGCAGAGTAGTTTATTGGGCATTAGAGATAGCAGAACGAAAAGTATGCTTGCATGCGTATAGCTCCTATGCAAGTGTTATATATGTGTGTGTGTGTGTGTGTGTGGGTGTGTGGGTATTTACGATTGTATTACAGCCCTGGTACAAAATCTTCCTTTAGGTTAAAATCTAGGTCACATAATTAACAACTTTTTCCGTTTATTGGTCATTACAAAAACCCCGCCTGACTGTCTGACCCATGTACCCGTCAATGTCATCTGTGTCACATGAGTAGGTACTGAATATGACTATTAGCTATGAATCTGTGACCCTGTCTGTGTTCTTGAAAGCTCAGTCATGTTTTACAAAAATTAGTAATGTTTTTGTTAACTCCTTATATATACCGATGCCCAAGTTATGTACATCTACATAGTAAAACTACGAAATAGTAACATTTAGAATTCGCAAACACCTCCGTCATAGTATTTAGTTAACTAATTAAATTATACAAATTAAAACTTTGCGTTCAGAAAACAGAACCCTACTCTTTTTCGTGTGGTTATTGACTAACCTGGTGTTAGAGTTTTTATGCCACACAAGCTTCTGACTTGGCTTCACATGCAGTTGAGAAATACCTCTCAGGCATGCCGTTTTCCCCACGATGTTCTCTTTCACCGTTTTTGAAGCATGAGATAATACAATACGCACATGAATCTTGAAAGTTAAAAGTGCGTGCATTAGGTCCGAACTCGAGACCTGTGACTTGGCAGTCCGTCGGTCACACCACTAGGCTATCGCTGCTAACAGTCTACATTGTTAGTATTTTTTACTCTCACCTGAAACGTCTTGTGAGTTAAGTGTTCAGCGCAGAAATAATATTGCTACGATAATTTTGTCAGGAGCTGAAGTTTCCAAATGGTGTAACCGACAGGGAAAATCACAGAATGTAGACAAAATGAGGTGGTAAGTATTGGCATGTTACATGATAAATCTCAATAATAAATATGCAAAAAGTAGATGGGAACTTACCACATAATAGGCTGATGACTTAGTGTCTCGATTGACGACTGCGGCTTATAGAAGGTTTAGTATCTAATAAGCCAGTAACGATAAGATCAATCTCGTGGCTAAGTAATAACAGCCGCACGGGTCGATCCATCAGGTTAAGCTACGCCTTCCGAGGTTGGTCCGTGGATGGGTGACCATCTTTATATACCGAGACTCCTCCGTGCCTCGGAGAGCACGTTAAGCCGTTGCCGTTGGTCCCAGCTGTCATTCGTGGATAAGCCCAAAAGTCTGACAACCAGTCTTACCAAGGGGTATCGTATTTGTGGAGGTCAGACAGGCAATCACTCCATATAAAATAGCGGTATTCAGTTGCATCTGGTTAGACTGGAAGCCGAACTCAACATAGTTGGGAAAAGGCTAGGCAGATTGATTGATAAGATCAATTCATCTTCTAATTACCATAGCTCGCAGACATGAATATAAATTTTCCCAAGGGATTTCGTGAGCAGAAAATCTCGCCCAATAATTTTCTTGCCTAAAGTTAGCGGCCCAAAATAACTATAAATTAGGAATATATTGGAACAGTGTTTACTCGTAAATAATTGTTTGGGGATGTAACGCTTAATTTGGTATTTAAATAGACTATTAAGTCTTCCGTGAAGTTCGATTTGTTTGGTGTTTAATTGATTTTTGTGGTGACGGTTTTATTTTTATCAATATTGAGACTATTTTATTTAAGTTCTATTTACATCTTCGTGATTAAAAAAATAAAATACCCTGTAATTATTCTTTCTAAATAACCCGAATGAATCAGCTCTCAAAAATGCCCTTCACTGTTTTTTACGCTTCATACATCACAACATCGTATAATATATGATTTTGTAATTTTTCCTCACATGTCTTTAAGTGTTGTAAAATAAATGAAATTGTACATTTGGAACAAATGGATTGTCAAGATACGAAATCTCCTAGGTCGTCTTTTGTAAAATTCTACTGCGACCCTTTTGAAAAATAGAAATCAACCATCTTTTGCTCATAACTTATTTTCTTGTTCCAGGTAAAACGCTCCATAATGCTCAAAATGGCGGACGCTTGCGCCGACGCATCAAAGCAGACTCGTTTCCACGAGATGCACGTGCAGAGACACAACAACGTCAGTATCCTGTACGCTGACATCGTGAACTTCACGCCGCTGTCTGAGCGGCTCAGCGCTTCTGATCTGGTCAAGACGCTCAATGAACTGTTTGGGCGGTTCGATCAGATTGCTCAGGTATGTACTAAGATTAACGAGGTTTCTGTGAAATGAAATTTTGTTATTAAGAAAGCTAGAAATACACTGTCAATGTTGAACCTTAGTCTGTAAAAAATAGGAGCTTTCACATTCAAAGAATTGTTTAACAACTCGTGAACATAAAAGTTATTGTTTTTCAGATTCACCTATACTCCATTTGAAATAAGATTAGACATTTAAACAAACCTTTATACAGTCCGTTCTACCGTATTTGACTTCTATACCGTAAGCATAAGGATGGCATTAAAAGCAAAAAAAGTTACACATTACCAACTGTCTACTGCAGCTGCCATTTGTTATGCCACCAACGCAATAGAAGTCAAAATCGGTTGAACGGACTGTAAAAAAGGTTTATTTAAATGTCTAATCTTATTTCAAATGGAGTTTAAGTATTTCGACTCATTTCACGTTGACATAAATAACTCTTAAAGTATGTGTTTTAATAACGTATCTAGTCGGATCCGGACTGCCAAGTAGATCAAAAGAATAATCATTGTTGGTCAAATTCATCAGATCGTATAACAAAAAAAAAACCTTTATCTACAATGTGCCAATTGTTTGTGCTAGATTTATGCTATACAGTGCAAAGCATATCTTGACTGTCGCATATTTGATAAGATTCCTCAGGGAAAATCGCGTATTCGCTCTTACATAAAGCGCTGCCCTTCAAGAGCGAAGCAAGATTAGTATTCTTTAGACAGTCTTTAGAACAATATGGTAAACAAGTAAAGACGTCACTACTCCTTGCAGTTTTCGTTATGAATAACGAAGTTGAAATGAATAATACCATTAACAATGTTAGAACAAGACTTGGGAAATGTTATTTGTTTAACAGAAATGTAGATTTGAATACATAATCGTTAGAAGCATTCATGATAATTATGACTTTACTGCTTTACTAAAAATAGGATAGTTAACTAGTATTTATTTGTCGCAACAGAAATTCTAGAAATAATTTGAGAGTACGTGAGTAGTAGGTACGTAAGCTTAGACCCAGGGGGGCTTAAAACAGCCACTTTGGCAGAATTATAATAGGAAAATATTATGAATTATCGTAAAATGTCACAAACTGACAATTCATAATTTATGATCTGCGTGCGATTCATATTACGAAATAGCTCATCTGTTTGACAGTTTTCTATAGAGATTCGTAAAATGGTCCATACATTATGAATAGCTTTTGTGTCAAATTAGAGGAATTGCTAATGACAGCTGGAAATTCAGGAAATGAATTGCTTATAGAGGAATTGCTAATGTGGCCGTTTAGGCCCCCATGTCTGAAGCATAATCTTATATTAATAATCGCACGAAGATCTTATTATGAATTGTCAGTTTGTGAAATTTTACGATGATTCATAATATTTTCGTATTATAATTCTGCCAAAGTGACTGTTTTAAGCCCCCAGATCATGTTAACCCAGGTTTTGTTACCTTTACCAATATTTCACCTCAATATCTATAAAACAGCAAATGATCTGGCTGAAACCATCTATATCTTATAACGGAACATGACGTCTTGTTTCCCCAAAGGGTTGGGCAGAGGTGTACCTACCTGTAATACACTCACAGTTTCACCAGTTATGTTTTAAGTCCCATATAATAGAGGGCGAGCCTATTGCCATCAACCAGGCACAAATCCAGACTCCAGGCTGCTACTGAGAAATACCTGTTGGAAAGCCCAATAATACTTTGCCCGACCTGGGAATCGAACCCAGGACCTCATGCTCAGCAGTAGCACTTGCAATGCTTGCTGGTTTGATTAAAACTTACATAGATAAACGGACGACGACTGACGGTCTGGGTACGTTGGTTGAATGCAAGGCTTTCGGCTAATTTGAATGTATGTTTTGTATTTTTTATTGTTGTAATGTGCGTTTTGTTTGTGCAAAATAACTATTTTTCTTTCTTATTTTTTCTTTATTTCTAGATAACATAATAACTCTTTTCGAAACTGACAGCACCGTTCTAACGAAACCGCCCGCCATGCATCCCAACTAGTGTTGATGCCTGACACGTCGGCTTAACAAGTTTCATGCATATTGAATGCAGGTATTATATACTCTGGCTACCTTGTTTGATGTAACCGAGTTTGATGTAACGGTTTTATGCTTTTATGGAGCTGCTAGATTGATGAAGGTTTCTGAAAGCTAGAATAAGTCTTTGTTAGGTGAATCTGAATCCGCTGTTGTCAGATATTGTGATTTGTTATGGTTTAATGGAATATTTTAATCAGACAGTACGGTTTTCTCTGCAATTTTTATTACTACAAGGTATATTACTTTAATTAGTTACTATTAATGATTTTAACTAAAACATACTGAAAACAGTATTTTTCAAAATCGTATCAGCGCAGGGAATTGAATGAAAAGTGAAGAGGATAACACGTTTTAAAGGTTTTTTTTTTGGCACTTTCATAATTGAACCCAAAATGAATAATTTCCTTTGATTAGATGCACTAGGTATAGTAAGATCCTTAATCATAACATAAGATGAGATAGAGTACACCCACATTTCGCCAGTTATGTGTATGTCTCATGTAACAGAGGGCGAGCCTACTGCCATGAACTGGGCACGAATCCAGATTCCGGGCTGCTACTGAGATATTCCAGATGGTAAAACCAAATAACACTTTTCCTGATCCGGGAATCGAAACCAGGTTCTAAAGCTCAGCAGTAACGCTAATCGATTTTTACTCGAGAAGGTATTTTAAACCTTTTGTGTACCCGCTGTACATAAATATTATTTGGGGAGTTTATTCAAAATATTCAAACTAAAAACTTTGTAGTTACTGAAAATTTTCCGTATCCTAATATTTTCATGCAAGCAGTGCATAGTTGCATATTGCATAACACGTAGATTTTGTCGCGCATACATGAGCTTCATTATAAAAGCGTGTTAGTTAAAACGCTAATTTATCAACTTCCTTTAATCATGAATACAACATGGCTGTCCAAAATATAGTCCATTTTGTATGTACACTCAGTTTGTCAGTTCCTAACTAGTATGTTAGTAGGAGTTATTAAATTTTTGTAATTAAGTTTTTAAATTTGTCTGCAAACCTGTTGTAGAGGGAAATTGTGGATTAGTAAATTGATTGCCTCCCAGTTTTAGTTTAGTTTTACATAATTACTAGCTGAGTTCCGCGGTTTCATCCGCGTAAGTCTCGATCCCATGGGAAAATCGGGATAAAAAGTATCTTATATCCTATTCCAGGTCATGGTCTACCCATGTGCCAAATTTCATCTGAATCCGTTCAGCCGTTTTAGTGTGAAAGCGTAACAAACAAATAAACAAACAAACAAACTCACTTTCGCATTTATAATTATTAAGTTAGGATGCCATAAATATCAGGCAAGCCATAAATATGCATAAGTCTTCTACGATAACGTAGTCTTTAAACTGTTTTGATAAGGACAGAACAAGGTAAGCGACAGCTCCTAACAATTTTATTTACCAAACGCGGAATGGCGTCGCAATTCTAGAGCACTGCTAACACTGTAGAAAATTCAATCTGCACTTACCTACACGCGGACAAAACAAATTTTATATAGTATAGTGACAATTTCGCTTTCTTTGTAATATTACAATTTTGTCACATTTTCTTTGTAAGTTATGGGAATAGTGCTACGTCCCCGCAGGGTATTGTCTTTTGCAAGAAATGTTATAGCTGTGATTTTTGCTTTATTCAATCCTGTTTGAGAATATCGTTGTCGAGACTTTTATTTTGTTTTTTGGCCTTTTTCGGAGTCGTGGTTCCTATACCTAACCATAACCTCACGTTTTCTTCCCATGGGGGTAGGCAGAAACTATAGAACGGCAACGCCACCTGCGAAGATCCTTACATACATCTGGTTATACAGGCCTGGGTCCTGGGTTCGATTCTCAGGTCGGGCAAAGTGTTATTGCGTTTTTCCATTAAGAATTTCTTAGTAACAGCCCGGAGTTTGGAAGTTGGCGGTGTGATACCCCCGTGCCTTGGAAAGCACGTTAAGCCGTTGGTCCTGCGCCTGATCTCTCTCCGGTCGTGTCGGGTTGCCGTCCCATCGGACTATGAGAGTGAGGGAAGAGGGAGTGCACTTGTGTCTGCGCAAACACTTGTGCACTATAATATCTCCCGCGCCAAAGGCTAGTATCCCTTGAGATTGGCCGCTGTGGCCGAAATGCGGTCTGGTGGACTATATTATATATTCCACTGGTTTATGGTGTATATTACACTGGTTGTGAGGCCACCTGACCTATCGGAAAAACATCATCAATAAGGTCACCATATTTTTACATAATATGTCCTCCTTGGGCGTCCCCTACCGGCGTTTCCACTCACATCTGCCTTGTAAATACCAAATCAAATCAAATCGTTTATTTGTGATACATGGGTTACATGCAGGTGTTCATTACATAATTATAATACTTAATAATGTTCATTCCATGATCAGCCACTTGGGCATACAAATGATTAAATAACATAATGAAAATATGAGTCTAAAATTCTAATTCCATTTCAGATTAAATACAAATATTATTATTACATATGTTTACATATCTCGGGACCATGGGATCCCGGTCTTTTGGAAGGCGTACAAGGGGCCGAAGCCAACTCGCAGAGGCCCGTTAGATATTGTTAATGGAATGAGGCACCAACCGACGATTATCCCTGTATACATTATGCAAGTGCACCCAAGGACAACCCCCGGTTGGTGTAGGACTATTGCAAGCTATGGAAACAAAGATATTGTATTATGGATTTGTGTGGCTTAGTGAACTGGTTATCTTGAACTATGGGGAGACTATGGCCCCTGCCTGACCAATGTTTTATATAAAATACACAGATACATTACTATTATTAGTCATGCATGACAGACAAAAGATTATCACAACAATAAATTATCGTCAAGGGACACGAAACATTTAAAAAGTTCTAGGCGATAAAAAATCATATACTATTTTATACAATACATGTAAGCAATATTTTGGTAATCAATACATGAACAAGTTCCAGTCCCGACAGCTTGGTTTTAGATCCGTAGCCGTACATGCCCTTTACAGTTTTTTAAATAATTCCAAATGAGGTCATTTACGATGACTATCTTTCTTTTTTTTTGGCTTTCTTAAGAACTTCAGCTCCGTTAATAGGGACTTCGTTAGCTGAAGTAAAAAAAGAGTTACGAACGGAGGAATATTTAAGTTAAATATGTAAGTCAAATGACGAGGAGATTAGTAAGTTGTCACCGAGATTAGTGTGGTTAGGGTGAATTCGAGTATCGTCACCCATGGAAGCGCTTTAAGTGCTCTCCATTGTTACTTTTGTTAATTAAAAATGTTTTCACACCTGAGTTCACAATGTAACAATAATCTATTATGTTGAGTTCATAAGAAGTCGCGCAGTCGCCACCCGAAGCCACATAACAAGGCGTTTCCAACCTCCACCAATATCATTAGCTTCTGATCTTTAAGAGAACTTCAGACATTTTAAAACAGTTCGCTGGAGTGTAAACCATTTGTAATATATCTAGATAAAGAAACCTGGAGACAGTGGGGACCCAACAGAAAGCGCAGAAGATAAAGTTTAAACAATAGCCGAGAAAGTTTGTGAAGCAAGAAAGATAAATTAGCAGGCAAAATTGTTACACCTTTAGAAATTTATTTTAGCTAATTATTGTACTGTAATATGTCTTCCCTTGCTTTCTTGTAATATGTGGGAGTAATTTCGTGAAAAAGGACGGAACTGCGTAACAGGAAGCCGGGGAAGAGCGAGCTTTTTGATTTGACCACTGAGCGCACACGGTGCTACAATTGGCCGTCAGATGGTACCAACCCATTTTCCGGGAGGTTAGTACTGTCAGCCAAAATATCAGATGTTACGTACCAGAATAAAGCGACTACGTTTTTTATTATTACCTGTACAGAGCTAACAATAGCAAGTTTTCATTAAGAGGTAAGGAATTCTTTGCTGATCCTATAAACAATGAGATTCTGTCCACATAAAAATGCCATGACGAATTTAAGATCAAATGTGCTGTAAAAATCTCAAAATCGAATTCAGCTCATTGAGCAGAAGACATTAGAAATTAGCACTTTGAACGTCCTTATTACAATAAGTTTACACCTCCTCGTCCTGGTCCACCGTTTTCCTCCAATGACAGATATCTGATAAAGCAAATCTATATAATAATCATTCTGCAATTGTACTGGTGCTGCGCTTAGCAATCAAGTCTTTGTAATAGGTATTCTGCATATTCCTACTCTGTGGCTAAGACACTGAATTCAATTTTGCTCCATCCGAGTGGCAGGGTGCGTCAGGGAAACACAATCGTTGTCGAACCCTGCCAGAAAGCGTTCCTCCTCGTGTTGTATACAAATATTTAAACGCGCTTTCATTTGGTCTTGAGGATGCAATCCGTTGGCAGAGCATGTCTGCTATTGGATGTTTATTTGTGGATATGTATCTAACAATGTCGGTCTCACGTAGTCTGAGAAAGGTTGTGTAGAGCAATTCAGTATGCCTACCAAAGGGTAAAATAAATGTTTAAGCTGGGTCAGGGGTACTACATGTTCATTTCTGCAGTATTTGTTGAACAACAAAATCATCCCAAAGTAATTACCAAACATATTCGGCTTTCAGTCAGCTCGTGCCGATCGGCAAACTTCGTTCGGGCGTCTACTCTCACTTAATCATATTCGGGTTGGCTCGGCACAACGCGAGCTAAGCCCATTTTCTGGACATAACGAATCAGACCGACCCGAACCCCCACCCCCTTTCAGTGTGTTCTTGCTGTTTTGAATGTTTTTAAACAGTTGGAACTTGTAAATGGTGCTCATGATTAAACGCAGTTCGAATGCAATGCTCTCAGACCATACTGTGTTTTTATATTCGGGAGAAAATGAAACAGTTTTCAAAAGTTGCTTTGTGTTTTTCAACGTTTTATAAGAAAACTTTCAGGTGAACTATTCTTATTACTTAACTTCAAAGTGGCGGCCTACCGACCACTAAAGCAATGAAAACATGTTACCATGCATTTTAAAATACGCTCCACCTCCACGCTTTGGCTTCTGTTGGTTTTCAAAACACAAAGGTTTGTTACAGGAATTTCTGTGTCGTTTGAAAGGACGCTGTGACTACTAACTAGATGCAGTCACTCACCGGCTTTCAGTTTCCAATATTGATCAGGTGAAACGATTTCGAAGGGTGTTTGCCGTACTCTAGTGTATTTTGGGAAACGAAGGAAATCGATTTTTTGCAAGGTTGTAAATAGCTAGTAGAAACCTGAAAGAATTTAATTTTGATTTTGAGAGTAGGTTTTGTATGTATTCAGAAAGTTTCGCGGAAACGTTGAATGGTTTGGTCAGATATTGACAGTAGGGAATATTGCTGCAAAACTAACGTTCCTATTATTTGTTGTCTGTTGTTTTATGTTAACATTTAGTTGCTAAACAAAACAATTGCCTACTAACTAAACAGTACGTTGTATAGCGTTCATATAATATCAAAACTAAAACAGTTTATTTATTGTTGACTACAAATATGTATTTCAATGTGGGTATTTGTACCGAAGGCACTTGTCCTACCGCCAGCCATTAACGAGAAGCGGGTAGACTTAGTAGCTAAAATACGAGTAGGCGAGCAACAAGCAGCGAGTGCGCAACGGCGACGAGCTATCATGTACGCTTGGTACAAAGTGTGAGTTTCTCAGCGAGAGTTTATCATCATCATCTGCCCAGCCTTTTCCCAACTATACTGGGGTCGGCTTCCAGTCTAACCGAATGCAGCTGAATACCAGTGTTTTACATGGAGCGACTGCCTATCTGACCTCCACAACCCAAGGTAAGACTGGTTGTCAGAGTATCGGGCTTCTGACGACCCGTAACCACTTTCAAAGATCTACAAATGACAGCGGGACCAACGGATTAACGTGCTTTCTGAGGCACGGAGGGGTCTTGGTGTGTAAAGATGGTCAACCAACCGCGGCAAGCGTACCCTGATCGATCGACCCGTGCGATTGTACTTAGCCACAAGCCCTTCTCAGCGAGAGTTCTGCCCGTCAATCGAGCATCGCTGAGCGAGTACTCTCTGCAAGAAACGCGTACTCATCAGCGGCGCGGTGTGAACAGTCGGCAAGCAAGTATTCTTATATTTCTTTTACTAACATCTTTTATCATCTTTTGTACGTTTATTGAGCGAGAGAATCACTGATAGCTACCATTTCTCGTAGGGGGTGGAACTGGTGCCTAAAATTATAGCAAGAAATGTTTCATGTCTAACACAACTAAACAATGCTTCGGAAAGTTATTACAAAACTATTAATATTATATTATACCACCAAATTACCACCATATGGGTCCCAGACAACGTCGGTCGACATCGAGGTAGACCCAGGAGAATATGGCGGGACGAACTTGACGCCTGCAGACAGGATTGGTCCACACTAGCTCAATACATAGAGGAGTGGCAAGGAGAAAGGGAGGCCTTTGCCCTGCAGTAGGTCAACACAGGCTAAAAATCAGGGCTTGAAAACGTTACCAATTCACTTTAAAAGTAACGTTAAGTAACGGTATTTCCGTTGAGATATCTGGATATCGGTCCGATTTGGTAGCGTTACTTAGTAGCATAACATACTAATAACGTTAAAAATTGTGGTAAAAATTACCGGTATTTATAATGTTATTGTAAAAATAGCGGTAAAACATTACCGGTACCTATCATTTATGTTATTTTATGCGACGTTGCCGGCCCGTGTTCTCAAAGGCGGCCGGCGGACAAACCAACCAAGTATATTCACAAGAACAAGCACAACACAGAATAGCAAAGAGAATACCTATTGTACACGCAAATAGTCGTACGGCACAGTCTTAGCATCGATGCAGTCTGAAATTTTTAACGATATCCAGAGCGACGGTAACAAAACTAAATCATAACGATAAAATTTTCGATAGCGTAGATTTTAACGTTACGTATGTTTAACGATAAAATGTGCCAGATATAATGTTAAATATTTTTAACGGTATTTCAAGCCCTGCTAAAAATAAATAAATAAATACAGCTCCCATTAAATAAGATAACACTGAAATTTAGGTTCAACGTACTCACTACTCTAGGTGTACAGTCACGGACTTTAATTGATGAGCCACTTTCAAACTTTGAAATTTTGCAGTTTCATACGTTCACAAGATTACACGGTTAAACACGAACTCAAATCGCATGCTCGTAAACAAGATGACAAATTGCTAGTAATCGGAAATAGTCTTATCCATAGAGGTTGACTAATAAGTTCTCAATGATAAATAAATACAATGTTTGAATCAGAGCTCATTAACTCGATAATTCTGAAAACCTATCCTGCAATTGGTTGACTTTAGGTAGTCACTCTGCTGTCAAGTTTGTTGTTCTGGCTCTCAGGTTAGCCAACCGGTAAAGATATTAAACATAATTTTCTTCTTCTTTATTACGAAGACATGACTTTCCGTGGATGTACGAGTATAATCGACTAAGCCCGATTTGCATTAGACGGCTAAAATACGAACAGTGCCAAGTGGCTCATCAATTAAAGTCCGTGACTGTACCTATAAAACGTACGATATCAATTTCACAACAATGCATAAAACAACACAAGTTATGCGCATATCAATACTGCCAATCAGTAATTGCACTTTGTCTAATCAGTGGATGTTACTTTGTTTATCTTTTTTTTCGTGTCTCATTTTTTTTAAATTATCTCTTGCTAAACCGTTCATAGGAGTTTCAAATGATTGATGTTTGGATCTCCTTTTTATTATTCGAATTTTTGTAGTAAGATGTAAATTATTTGAGTCTGAGAAAATCGCTTGCGTATTTTGGAGGAATTGGCAACAGTTTGCTTCCATTTCCACCATAGATTCTGGAAGTTTATAGGAATTCTCTAGACTACTGGTTATGAGCAGTCATTCTTATTGACGTGAGGAAATACTAATGAATATTCTGCGACTCGGAGAAGTCGCATGATATGATGTATCCTTTTAACCAGTCATATTGAGGTCGTTGTCCTCAACATAATACGTAGTAAAAATTAATAAAAAATAAGTTTGTTATTTTCCCTAGATTTTATTAAGTACCTACTTAACTTTTCAAAGTCATAATGCAGTGTTCTTTGATCACAGTTAAAAAAATATTTATTTTCATATAATGTGAACAAGATAGATCCTTATTTAAGGTGGGGAAGCTCTAGTACTTATCATTAGTAGAACGTACCGGTTTCAATCCCAACTTTGCGTTTTATTTACATAATTTCTTAAGGAAATTGCTGAAGCAATAGATAAATAAATAATGAAAACAAATCACCTTAACACCACAAACTAATAATATGATTTTAAATACCCATACATCATACTCATTTCTATGAAAATAAGCTGAACGACGTTGAAAATACATCCAATCTCCATTTCACTATAATATGTAACCTGTGAGAGGTGATTGTACTCGTCAAAATAAACAACTTTTAGTTTTATAATATTCATAGTTCAGATTGTTCGTGAAAACAATTTTCATGTCGCTCATTGTATATTAGATATGTACTACGGAGAAAAACAGATTTCAAAGAAAATAAAAGATTACTTCTTTTGTTTTTGTTAGTTCGTAGACTGAAAGGGCAATGTTACGTTTTATATGTAGTTGGAAATGTTATTGTTTTTAGAATTTATAAAATACTAGCTGCTGCCCGTGACTTCGTCTGCGATATAGGATGAAAAGTAGCCTATTTCCTCCTCCGGGCCAGGGTTGCCCTTGTGGCAAATTTCATCTACAGCCATTCAGCCGTTTTAGTGTGAAAGCGTACCAAACAAACAAACTCACTTTCGCATTTATAATATTAATATTTATAGGATTAGTTGGGATATTTACGGACAAATGTGGACTTTTATAAAATACATGGTGACAACTCCTTCTAGAATTATTCAGGATGCCTTTGAATCTAGTTTTGGGAGTTGGTTGACGTCGTGTTGACGCTACGCAGACGGTACGCTTGCGTCGCGTTTGGACATTGGAGATCATACGTTGCACGATACACATAGTCTAAGATGCGAAGGGTAGTTGGTGCCTTAGGCGCGGCGCCTACTATCGGTCAGCATCGGTGCGGCTCGGTAGAACTCGGGCACCTTACGGCGGCTTCGAGCGGCTTCGGGTGCCTTAGAGCTGATTCGCAGTCACGTCGCAGAGCAGTCGTCATAATAAAATTGATGCTGAAAACAATAATTACTTAAGAGTTTTATTCATCTCCCTGCTTATTTGCCAGCCCGAAACCGCCCGACGCAGCTCTCAGGCACCTTTTTTTTTTTTTTTTGTGTGTGGGAAATCATCCAATGACTTCTCCCGCTCTGGGCGGAGCGGAAGGGCGTGTCAGACTTTTACTGACTAAAACCCACCCGTGTTCCTTCATTTGCCTGTTGCCAAGGTCCCGGTATCCCTTTCGGACTTTCCCGCAACCCTGGCAGGCATCGGTCCTATTGGACCCCGTCAATTTTTGCTGACATCTCTTTGAGGCGCGCGTGGAACACGACGCGCCATCGACCCGGGCCTGGTCCTTATCGGACGGCGAGCTGCCCGTTGCTCGCCGTCCGCAAGCCCGCGCCTATGGTGGCCGGGAATCCGCCTGGGATTCCCGAAGCCCAGGGCGTCTCCAACGGCGGCGGTTAGGGGCGTGAGGGCGCAAACTTTGCCTTTCCCTCAGGCGTTCCGCCTCCTCCTTCGCGAGCATTACTGCTTCGCAGAAGGAGGTGACGGCTTCCCATGCCCTCTCGCTCCGTACCATGGCCTGAACCAGGGCCGGACGCGAGAGGTCACCGCCGCCAATCGCCTCCGCGAGGACACGGCGGTGCTCCGCCCAAGCAGGGCACACCTCAACCGTATGCTCCACCGTGTCCTCCGGGCGATCCACACAGTGGTGACACCCGGGCGTTTCCTCCCGCCTAATCCTACACAGGTACCTCCCGAAGCTGCCATGTCCGGTGAGGACCTGTGTCAGGAGCTCTCAGGCACCTGGAGTCGCTCGAAGCCGCTCGAAGCCGCCGTAAGGCACCCGAACACTACCAAGCCGTACCGATGCCGACCGATACTGCCCGATACTGCTGTCGTGCTAGCGATAATTGCCGTATGTTCTGCATACGAATATACGAACATATTTACGGCAGTTATCGCTAGCACGGCAGACTGGGCGCCGCGCCTTAGGCGATTATCACACTGCACCGCGCTCTGTAGCGTAGCGCGGGGCGGCAGATTTAACATTGTAACCTGTTTTTATAGAAAACACAATCAGTGAGCAAGACGCGCTCCCGCGCTGACTGTTTGCCGGTGGCCGATCCGCGCTACGCGATGGAGGACGGTGCAGTAACAACCATTCAAAAATTATTGCAAAAATAAAAACAAATTACGGTGCACTAAATAATAGTCTTCCAGACCGAATTTTGGCGACGACGGCCAATCTCAGCGGAGACTTTGCTTTCAACGCAGGAAATATTATAGTACACAAATGTGTGCGCAGACACAGATACACTCTCTTCCCTCACTCTCATACTCCGACGGAACCGCGATCCGACACGACCGGTGAGAGATCACGCGCCAACCTACAAAGTAAACACAGTTAATTTTAGTATCATAGTAATAAAACAAACTCCTCGTAGGTGTGCTCCATATGCTTTGTTAATGTTTACCTGTTTGTTTGTGTTGTTGTTCGTGAAAGTTTTAACCCTTGCGTCTACTTCAAGTTTCACTGAGTAGTTTGCATGCGGGTTTGTTTATAATTATGAAATACGAAGCAATAGAGTAGAAGAAACTTATCATACATACAGGTTGTAAAAAGACCCATCACATAGCTGTCAACTACGCATTCTGTACATCAAATACAGAAAAACAATAGCTGGGAAACTACTTTTATTTTTGGTGTAAAAAGTCGCTGTTTACGGTAGTGCCCAACGTAACGCACGCAAAGCATTGTGTTTATGGGTGCATGCAACGGTTCAGGGTTGATATAAAACTTGCTTTCTTTAAAAAACACCTGAATAAGTTTGGACTTTGACCTTTCAATATCTCCGTGACCAGAAGGTAACCTGGTATGGTCCAGGACAAAAAAAATTAGCACAATGACGGGATTAACAAGTGACTTTCGGCTTCGTTATGCGTCTTTTTACAACCGTTAAAAATTAACTTTACAATCGAACTGAATAACTTTTACTATGGGACAAATTTTGACATAGCGAAAAAAAAATAGCTGTTCCATACAATTTAGAACAGTAGCTATTAAACTTTAGTATGGAACAGCTGATTTTTCAGTTTCTCTCGCAGTGGTGATTAATTAATTTACAAAAAGTAAAGCCTGGGTTCGAACTTACGACCTACAACTCGTAAGTCGTGGCTGCTTCTACTGAACCAACCAACACTGCTCCACTGCGCCGAATCACTTGAATTGACGCGTCAAAAAAAAAAACAAAAAAAAATATATATTTATATACGGGTCGACTTGAGAACCTCCTCCTTTTTTTTTCGTCGGTCAAAATCAAAGGCATCATTTTGACTCGTCGATCATTTTTGTTCCAGAAATCGGATGTTAGTACTCGTATCTTAAACATTATGGGAAGGCCATTAATGTTTAAGATACTAACACCAGAATAACTTACACACAGACAATTGTTCAACGCGTGTTTAATGTCAGTTTTATGTCTTTAGAGGTATGAGGAACAGGGTATAAAGTTCACTCATCCACAATAGATAAGGGAGGATCCTCCGACCAGACGGTGTTTGTCTGGCGGGCAACTGCCCAAAGATTGATGTTGGATTCTTGTATATATTATGTCCATCGCGCGGTAAACTCTAATTGCGCGACGCAGGATTTATTTTTGTGTGACGTCAGGTCTATGATGCGTAGTTCACATGTGGCGATGTAGATGCCACCGCATGTCAAACTTCATACAGAAATGTCATGTTTGAAACGAGTTTAGACTAAACTGATAAACACGGTTTTGTTGTAAATCCCTCATTTTACCTATTTCTTCGTCTTGTTCAATCCATTCTCACCCACTGCTAAATACTGCTGCTTCTTGTGGAATTTACAGTTTCAGTCTTTTGCTGTCCATACCAATAATTTTCCTATAACTTCAAAACATAACATGCGGAAAACATAACCAGCGATACTAAAACTTGTTTACAACTGAGCAACAACTATTAGTGACGCTAAATAGGAATTTTCAGTTATATTTAACTCACTTTGGACTTAAACTTCTCTATTTGTAGTTCAGCTCGTGAAGTTAGTCGTTTGCATATGTAATCAATGTGGTTGTGCATGCATATGTATGGCAATAATCAAATGCATGGCTGCTGATGTATGGAACGTTATGAGTTATAGCCCATAATAGTCTGAAGATAGATATAGTTTATGGACCGTAAATGCGTGTTTTATTATTGTTGAAGGATGGCAAAAATGGCTTCCGGATTTTTGATATTTTAAGGCCAGTTACATGACATTTAATAACTAACAGAATTTGGTTAAACAAGGTCTTTGTCTTTCTTTATCTATCTCTTTATTAAAGCTGAAGAGTTTGTTATGTCTGGAACTGCCAGCTGGATTTTAAAAAATCTTGAGGAAGGTTATGAGGCTATTAACATCACGCTAAGACCTTTAGGAGCCGAGCAAGAATAAAAAAAGTTTGAAAGAACGAAGTAGTTGCTCGGGCGGGCCATGGGATGCAACGCGATGGTTCCGAGCCAAAATTTCACGCGAACAAAGTCGCGGGTATATATGTGTTTGTGAAAAAAAAACAGTAAACAATCGCGTAGAAATAAAACTCACTTAGATTTAATTTGTTTCTTTTTTTCACAAAGATATAAAAGCGAATATTATTATCTCAACAAACATATTACTGGATGGTTTCTATTTTGTTGAAATATATTTGTTTGTGAAAAAATAAACAGTAAGCAATCGCGTAAAAATAAGACACATAGATTTCATTTGTTTATTTTTTTCACAAAGATAATGAAGCGAATATATTATTATTCTCGACAAATGTAGTACCTAGTGGATGGAATTCTTTTAGAGATACAATATGCTGAAAGCACAAATTGCCGTATTTGGAAAAAAATATGATCATGATATACCCTGAAAACTCGAAAGAGCGGATAGTATGTTACCGTTATTGTCACTTACACCCTTTGACCCAGAGACATCGATTTTACTATGAGTACGGTTATTTTTTCCAAATTATATTCTTGTTTTTTATTGTTCAACGTTCAAATGTAATATAGTCAAAGGATTTTTTTTTTCCATGGCCTGGCCAAGGCGTAGTATACCATTGTATGTACCATTTTATTATATAGTCATCAGAAACATGTTGTTTTTCAAAATTTCAACTCAATTTGATAACGGGAAGTGGATGAAAAATGTATCACAATATTTTGACCGTACGAGTAAGAATAGTAAGACAGGTGTAAAATCCCAACTAATTCTAATCCTAACTATAATGTTATAAATGCGAAAGTTTGTTTGTTTATTTGTTTGTTACGCTTTCCCACTAAAACGGCTGAACGGATTTAGATGAAATTTGGCACATGTGTAGACCATGACCTGGAATAGGACATAGGCCATTTTTTATCCCAATATTACCACGGGATCGAGACTTATACAAGTGAAACCGCGGGGCGCAGCTAGTATAATATATATGTAATATTATAAATGCGAAAGTGAGCTTGTTTGTTTATTATTTGTTTGTTTGTTACACTTTCACACTAAAACGGCTGAACGGATTTGGATGAAATTTGGTATGGGGATATTTTGAACCCTGGAGAACGACATAGGCTGCTTTTTATCAACATACCACGTGGGAAAAGCCGCGGGCGGAAACTAGTTTTTAAATACCTTCTGTTTTTCTTGGTTATAGTATTACAATTTGCTTCGCCTGATAATGCCATGTGTAAGCTGAAACTGTTAGCATAAAAATTTTCACTTGAGTGAAAGGAATATTATCTTTCGTGTACGGTTTGTCCTCGTTCAAAGAGATTGATGTCGCGCCGTTGTGGCTCTCAATCTTTTAGCGGATAACTAAGGAGAATGTTGGTGGATAAACCTACGAGTATCAATAAACGCCCAGCTAATAGTTTTATATTCTGAAGATGGCGGGGGTAGTCGCTCCTTTTCATGTCTACCTCCGCCATCTTGGGGCTGACTTTATCAAAGTCATCTTTCACCAGTTACCTTTTATCTGTGGAATAAAATGGTCTTTTTTTGTGGAATAAAATTGAGTTATATTGCCAAATTAATAAAGTAGGTAAATATTTGGCAGCTATTTCCGACGTTGCCAACTTTAAATGAACGCTCCGAGATTGCCAGCCGTGACACGATACTATGTTTTGTCATAAACAATTTTATGTAAGGTTCGTATCAGGTAGCGTTCTGCAGTTTCTGTCTAACCCCATGGGAAGAAGGCGTGAGTTTATCTCATCTTCTCTAATATTTATAATTCTCGTGTCATAGTGTTAGTTGCTGCACACTTAATTTTAATTTAGAATAGTTTATGCCCCTGGCTGGAGGCCCTGAGTGTAGAAGCTTAAGGCAGCCACAGGAATGTCCGGTTAAGAAGTCATGATTTCCGAAATCAAACTTCAAGATATAATTTAAAAAAAAAAAAGAAAAAAGTGTTAGTTGCCATACTCCTCCACGGCTCGGCGGTCGGCTTGACCGATTTTTATGAAATTTTATATATGTATTTTCGGTAGGTCTGAGAATCGGTCGTAATCTATTTTTCATACCCCTAGGTAGGGTAGGTAGGGTAGGTACACTTAGTGCTACCTGTGCGAAGCCGGGACGGGCAGCTAGTGTGTGTATATATTTATAATGTAGCTGCTTTAAATTATTTTATCTTTTCACATTTAACTTTGAGAAACGTCAGCTTAAATAATCGATGGATGGTTTTAAACTTAGTTGGAGTGGCTTAGTGATTGATGGAGCACTGCCAAGGTCCTTATCGATTACTGTCGACATGATAAAGTGCATTGTATGGTAAGCTACTATAGGAAAGGATCAATCAATCTGCCTAACCTTTTCCCAACTATTTTGGGGTTAGCTTCCAGTCTACCCGGATGTAGTAGAATACCGTATTTTACATGGAGCGACTGCCTGTCTGAACCTCCACAACTCAGATAGTTAATTGATTTAGGCGTGACTTTGCGGCAATCCATTATAAAATACGATAAACGTGGATATATATTTAATAACCTATTCCGCTTAACTATTCCTCAAGAGTCATAAAAACCCGAGTCGTAATCTTTCCTAATCGTCATCCTGAGGATGCCACAATGAAAGGTGTCTCATCGAGGCATCCTCAGCAGTCGCGAACTCGAACACAACATGTTGCGTCCAGCGCTCGGCGTGGCAACACGTGTCGATTTCTTACAGGATTTTTTTATGACTTTTGAGGAATAGTTAAGCGGAATAGGTTACTAAATATATGTCTATTGTACTCCATAACCCAGTAATTGGATAACACGATACCTCTGGGTAAGACTCATACTTTTGGGCTTCTGTCTACCCGTAACGACTATCAAAGATCTACGAATGTTAGCCGGGACGTTGGTCCTGGCTGTTTGGTTAGACCCCTCCGTGACCCGGTAGCCACGAGATACTAATTATAAGCGGCATATTTTGTGGAAAAAAGTTAGGATCACACTTCAACATCCCACAACTAAAACAAACAATTCCATATGTCACATGATCCCAAGATTATTCGGGAAAGTATCGGCCATAGTAAATATTATAATTATTCAACTGTCTCAAATTTTTTTACCAGTTTGTTTTTGGGGTAATTTCATCCCAACTACGGAACTCTTCATTGGACGTGGTCCGATACGCACTTGGTCGGTTTTTGTTCTTCAGTCATTTACTAAGAATGCTTAGAAGTACGTTAAGTTAAATGTTTTGTGCTAAGCTCTGTACTTTATGCTATCTAAGTTAAAGCTAGTGAACAAAGTCAGTTAATTCCTTTGAAGGAAATAGGTTTGGAAATTAAAATTCTGCTGCAGCTCTGTTAAAGAGGAACGTAACTTACGTCGCCGTCGCTTCTACTGATTTGAATTTTACTCTACTGACTATTCTTGTAATAAACAATGAGAATTTAATTATTTCCCCAGATTACAGTGCATTTCATTATTTGGAAAGATTTTTAATTTATCAATGCTTTAGGTTATAAAAGTTGCTGCTGACAAACTGTTCAAATGTTTTAAAGTATTCTTAAAGAACAACTTTTAATGTATGGTAGTAATGAATGACCTTTGCCCTGTTTATTAAAACTTACAAGCCTTGTATTACAAAGTGCCATTATTTAGTTCACAAGTACTTATATTTTTACACTTTTATTCGTGATTTTGTTTATCAAAAAATTATTTGTAAGTTACAACTTGTAGAAAGTCCTGAGAGTGTCCGGCGACTATCTATTCCGTCTTACAAGTTTACAAGTGTCGTGCTTAGTACCGCAATAAATTTTTACATTCGATTTCTTTTTTAAATGTGGTAAAAAAAGTGAGACGACCTGATGCCCGTGTCCCAGCAGTGGGAACATTAAGGCTGATTGTGAATATGGAGATGAGCTAAATTTAACGAAAAACTAACATTCCAGGTAACTTGTGAACGTGTAGACTTGTAACTTTTGATAAACAGGGCACTTGTCTTGTGACAGTCTAATATTTATTTTCATTCATTTTGTTACAGGAGAACCAGTGCATGCGCATCAAGATCCTGGGTGACTGCTACTATTGCGTGTCTGGTCTGCCGGTGTCCAGGCCCAACCATGCCTACAACTGTGTCAATATGGGCCTGCAGATGATCGATGCTATACGGTAAGGATTCTTCCATAACGAATGTTTAATACTCAATCACGCAAAAACGGCTGACCAGATTTAGATTAAATTTGGCATAAACACATAAAACAATATATTAAATAGGTTATTAATTTTAATGTAGTAGGTATATTTATACCTATAACTTTTTGGCCCGGTTCAAAACACCATGTTTGCACTCAATTTCGATAAATTAAATAATACCCCAAAAGCTTTCTCATGCCATAAGTTTCATATATCACTGTTGAGCGTTTGGTCCAAAATGACGCATAGTCCATTAATAGTTGTAGCTATAAGTAAAATCTCTTTTATACCAGGTTCGTCCGCGAAGCAACGGGTTTCAACGTAGACATGCGCATAGGCATCCACACTGGTAACGTGTTGTGTGGTGTGCTCGGACTACGCAAGTGGCAGTTCGATGTCTGGAGTGATGACGTCACGCTGGCCAACCACATGGAGTCGGGTGGTATTGCTGGGTGAGTTGATAATAGAATTGTGTATTAGCTAAATCTATAAGGAAAAACTGTTATAAGAAATACAATTCTGACATTAAAACGTGCATCATTGTGTAATCTAGTCCACGCCCGCGCGGGCAGTGTTTAGAGACGGCATAATACCGCCTGCACACATTCTGTCACGGACCACCTTCAAAGTCGTCAGTTTCTTTACGTCATTAGTGTCGTAGTGTGAATAAAATGTGTCATTCTTAAATTGTTTTGAAAGTGTTGACAGTGCCATCTTTAGCAGCGCTGAGGCGTCTTCGTGGCTTGTAATCTAGTCAATCGATACATAGTAGATCGGCTACGACAGCGTAGTTAACATGGAAAATAGTGGCTCAACGCTACGCGGATTGATTATTTACGTAGCTGTCGTAGCTTTGCTACGTCGTAGCACACTTCGCCTACGAATGTCACATTTTCTGTATAGCTGGTCCAGTCTGAAATGAGGCGCCTGCGTACCGCATTTTACGTACAGGGCGCTGCGATTTGTATGTGAAATATGGTAGTGGGGCGCTTCATTTCAGACTGCACAAACTATAATGTAAAATCGGATAGGAGTGACGTCGGTGCGCAATTTTAAACAAATTACTTTGATAAGCATATTTTTTTAAGTGAAAACTTCTTTAGGCGTGTTGAACACTTTTTGGATGAACAAAAATCATGGAACTCGCGTCATCGTCACGCTTGAAGGGATTTGTTTTTTCTTGCGCCATCTACCGTCTACCGTTTGAATTACGTTTAGGTTACGCAATGTTGCTTAGTTTTCACTTCTATTGGCAGTCCCCAAAGACTACCTCGCTTGTTTTTTTTTTGTTACAGTCCACATTTTCGTCCTTATACCCATGTTTCGATCTGATTCCCTGACATTTTCGCTTTGAAAACCTCCACTAGCATTAATCAGTCTTTTGAATAAGTGATTTACATTTTCCTGAATCCTCTTTTTGCCCGACTACGTCGAAGAAAAAAGGAGGGTTATGATTTTGACCGGTATGTATGTAGTATGTATATATGTACATATGTTCATCTGTTCCCTCGTTTATTCTAATCCACTCATTACAATTTGACAAATGAAGTATCGTTGGAAGCGTCTTGATCGTCCGCTGGTTATAGGATGAGACGTCACATTAAAATAAAAATGGCGCCCTCTAGAGGACAAAAAGTCAGGACAAAAAAATATTGTTTAATCGTACCATGTTGGGTATCAAATGAAATCCGGAGTCACACGTAATCTGTTCAATTTATGCCCGTGTGACTCCGGATTTTTAATTTGTCTGTCTGTGGTGTCTTGTTTATACCTTTTTAGTCGTAGTTGGGTATTCGTTTTTATTACTTTAATTTTATTTAAAACTGAGCAGAACATTACGGGCCTAATTCAATTGTATCCCGAGCTTTAAACTACTTTCAATGCTCTTTTTCTGTGAACTACTGAATCCATTTACGCTTTTACCGGCTTGCAAACAAAGTAAGTCTGTTTTATAATAAAATGGCAGCACTATCCACTAATTACGCTTTCAGCATTAATTTTTCCAACGTTTTTCATAAGTTTTTCAACGAAGTTAAGCATGAACAATGTAATTTTGAAGTTAAATGTTTTTTACAAGCGTAATTTTAAAAATGATATTTACCTTTTGTGTTTCTTTGCCAAAAGCCAATCTAATTTGCAATGTATGTAGAAGAAATGCTATGAAAAGTAAATTAGTTCTCACTTTACATAGATTTATTTATTTATTAGGGACAAAAACAGTTATATGCTACAAAATACAGAGAAGTAATTAAACTAGCATTTAACAAACATGTAACCCACACCATTGTCCACGTTTTAACTAGACATTAAAAGAAGTGCTGAAGACAGTGATAAAATAAAAAATAAAAAACAATAAGTAGTGGCTGCCAATATTGCTGTGTTACTTAGCTTAATTTAACTTAAATTACTCGCAAAACAAAATATCCAGAGCCTTTTTTTTAAATAATTGCTTAGATAGACAAAATATATCTAGTTCTATACAATGCGCGTTGTAAGAATCAACCAGGCGATGAAGAGGTGCGCTTTCCCCATCGTTAGTCCTACATGTCTGTGTGGAACAGTTGAGGCACACGCACCCCCCTTCGAATAACACTTCTGGGTATTTTGTAACACAATTTGTTTGTAAGGTCTATAATACAGTCAAATTTGTTATTGCATATTTTGTGTTATAACATCAAGTAACAGTCACCTTAATCCCAAATTCAGAACGCCGGCGCCGTACCGTTTCAATAGCTGGTGTTTATTGCAACTTACACATAAAACTAAGGTGTGTCCAAACATTGCGCGGCAAGAGTGAGGCAGCAACACGCGGCGTTTGCAGGACACATTTCTGCCGCGTTCTAGTGTGGACTAAACTGACGAATGTTTGCGCGGCAGTACTGCGCGGCATATCCGAGACACGCCGCGCACTTCAGTTGGCATGAAAGCGATTGCGTGTGTCGTAGCTCTGCTTATATTCGTCCAAACAAAATTACTGGCGAATGTTTGTTAGAAATTTTTGTGCGCGAAAGGTAGACACAAGCATTCGCGCGCGGTAGTCGTCAAAACCAAGCGCGGCAGCCGCGTACGATTGGCGCTCAATGTTTGGACACAAAGTTTCTAACAAAGGTGAATTAAATATTTGCAGTCCAATCTTATGTGCTAATCAATTACTACTAGCACTAGCACCATTGTGTGAACAAGGTGATTATTACAATGTCGCCTTTCATCTTTCCGATGCAGCAGACTGTTACCCCGCGTCCAATTTAAAAGCGATTGCCGCGCGAATATGCGATCGTCACGTGCATAAGTCACTTTTTGTTCGGAAAACCGAAAAACTACGGCTTCAGGTTCATCGATCAAAACATTACATATGAGCGCGACGATCGCGTATTCATGTGAGGATCGCTTTTAAATAGGACGCAGCCACAGCTGTGCGTTAATGGTGGCCATTGCGAACCACAAAAAGGTTCTAGGTAAAATTATTACAATAGACTGCATGTTAGTGCTAACACTTTGACGTTGAGCTGGCGTAGAAAGAAAGAAAAATTGGTTTATTTGTCACAGAAACACGTGCATGCAAAAAGATACAGTAGCGTAGCGTGGTAGAACTTGTCTATGCTGAAATGACACGACCACTATCGTATTTACGCACTCAAAGAGAGATAACCTCTACGTACGAGCGCTTAGATGAACGCTACAGACGAGCTCTACGGAGTTTCAATAGATTAAGACTAGCTTCCGTCCGCGGCTTCGCCCGTGTGGTATGTTGATAAAAAGTAGCCTATGTTCTTTCTCAGGCTCTAGACTATCTGTGTACCAAAGTTCATTTAAATGGGTTCAGTGGTTTTGGCGTGAAAGCGCGACAGACACAGACAGAGTTACTTTCGCATTTATAATATTAGTAAGGATTATACTGATTTCGTTACCACTAACGAGCGGCCTGCCGAACTAACAAAAACTATAAGTACCTACCTCGTATCAAAAGGCCAGCAATTAAACTTATAAAAAAGTTCAAACTAACCCAAAAGTCGAACAAGAAAGATCTATCGGCATAAAGTTTGAATAAAATTAAAGTATTAAGTAACTTTTGGGCCAATATTCCACTTTATAACTTAAAATTGGATGGCGACCTTTGAAAGTGACGTACCAACGTTAGAATAAAACAATTTTTATGAGAATAATATTTGGAGGTGAAATATGGAAAAGGAAATAGTTTGAATGTGTGCGAAAAAATATCACCCGTTACAAATATTTCCTGGGTTTAGTCAGTGTATAATGTTCCCACTGATGGGACACAAGCACTTAGAGAGTGGGCCTCACTCAGTCCGCGACGTTTCGGCACAAGTTTCGGGCTTCTAACGACCCGTAACGACTGTCAAAGATCCACAAATGACAGCCGGCACCAACGGCTTAACGTGTTTTCCGAGGCACGGAGGAGTCTCGGTATGTAATGATGGTCACCTATCCACGGTGGCTTAACCTAATGGATCGACCCGTGCGGCTGTTATAACTTAGCCTCGAGCATTTTCGATTTCACCAGTTAATTATAATTTCCTCTATATTTGTCTTGTCCCACTGCTGAGCAAAGCCTTATAATAAGACTGAGTCCTGAGTGACGGCGCACTGCGCAAGCGGAATGAACGGCGGATTAAACAAATATTCGACATGTTCGAACTTGTCCGGAGTGCGAGCGGGCGCGCGCATTTCATAGTGCATTCTACTGGCAGATTCGCTCATCTATACGCGTATTTTGATTTTTACTGGTGGAGTGGCGGATAGTGGCGTGAAATGTGATAAATTAATTTTAATGAAGATTTTCCTGCTGAAGATTGAAGTTTCATTTTTTGGTGGTTCAACATGGTTTTCAATTCTGAATTTGCGAACTATATTTTTGTATAATTTAGAAGCACTTTTTCAATTTTGTAAATGTGAGTACCATGGGGCCGTTTCATATGGTATCACGTTGTATGTTGACTTAAAGAGCATGGCAGATGAGAGTATGTCATACTCACTTAAATGTCTCGCTGATGGTGGCGCGTGTGTTGGATCATTCGGTTCCCTACAAAATGGTTGAGCTGGATGGTGCTGATCCACGTGTCATGTTCGTGAACGGGCGCCGTCAGTTGAGACTGGTCATCTCTTATCTGCCAGGGCTTATTTTTAATCTTATATTTTGAATTATTTTTGATTATTTTTCGTTTGACATTGTTCTCACAAAGAATACTGTACCCAGGATTTTGTAATATCTATATACATTTTTAAAAGAGTGTCCTTGGAGTTTCTTGCCCGTTCTTCTCCATAGAGATCTACGAATTGGAATGGGCAACTAGCTTCAACTTTTTGACTAACTGACCGACTCTTTGACAATTCAAAAGTGCCTGTAAATGGTTTAATTGAAATAAATGCTTTGAGTTGAGTTGAGTTGAGTTGAATAACTGAACTTTAAAAAAAATAACTAGTTACTAAAATCACATGTTATATTGAAGTAGTTATTACAGTTATTTACGAAACGAAAATATTAAATGATTACCTACGTAATAAGTACGTTACATTAACTTTTTTTGGAACGAATAAATTTTTGTAACTATGCAGTTACGACATTAACGTAATATACTAACACAAATAAACATCCCTTCATACTTTACTGTGACGTGAAATACCGCCCATACCTACCGGTACCGCAATCCGCCATACGCGGTGCGCCGTCACTACGGACGCCCACTAGACACGCGCGCACGCATCAACTTTCCAGCGTGCACTAAGGACAGTAAAGGGTATCAGTCTGATAAATCCGATCCGCAATCCGCCGTACGCGTTGCGCTGTCACTCAGGACTCAGACTTAAACCTGCAAACTAATATTTTCAGACGGGTGCACATCACTAAACCTACGTTATTGCAACTGGGTGGAAGATTCGACGTGGAGCCAGGTGACGGCGCCTCGAGGGAAGGATACTTGGCTGATCACAAAGTGGAAACCTACCTTATAGTGCCACCGAGGGTATGTTACATGTTTTCTTACTTACTGTAGTAATTATTTGACAACCAGAGCACTATTTATTATTGGTTTGGCGACCAGAGGTAAACAAGTGGAAATCACTCTAACCGACTTCAAAAAGGAGAAAGTTTTATTATGATCGTCTGTATGTTTGTTTTTTAATGTATGTCCATCGGTTTTTCATCAATTGTGGACTGTTTTTTTTTGTTCATCTTATAGAGGATGCTTGCGCGGTGATCCCATATAAATTTTATTAACTTTGCTAGGGTAGTCTATCTTCACTTTGTGTATTTTGATGATGTTATTCTGTCTCTGTTGTTTTCATAGCAAAAAGTGGTATACGAATTGGTGTTGGGTGGTATAATAACTAAAAACTGAAGAAAAAAAAAACACAATTAAAAAAATCACCGACTTCCGAAATTGAAGTTATTTTCCACTATGTTGTGTTATGTTGTTTTTTGGAAATCGGTTATTTTTTTGTATATCAAATATTCTATATTATATTTGGAATTGACTCATTACTAGCTTTTATGTGATACCAATATTGTTGTAATCTATTTTAAAAATTATCTTCCCTTCCCTTTTTTTTTGTTTGTACTTGCAGATGCAATATATACCTAAATTATATAGCCTATGTTACTCCCACAATTAACATGAATCTAACGACACCTCATATGTTAAAATCCGTCATGCCGTTTATGCGCCAGAGCGCGCCAAAGTAATAGACATACATGCATACATACTCTCAAAAAAACATTACCCTCCTTCCGGGGCGGTCGGGTAAAAAACAAGATGGCGGCGTTATATCCATTTTTGGCAACACGCCTCTCTCAAAATCTTTTTGAAGCTACAGTAACATTTTGAGATTGGTTTTTCAATCAAATCTTGGAAACCAGAACAAAACGAACTGTCAGGTGACACGTCAATAAAAGTCGTCTTCCCACATAAAAACTCCATTCAATTCGTTACACGTTACGTTTGATACAACACGCTGGCCGAGTGTCACGTCAAGACCGACGTTTTCATTACATGTGGGAAATATCGAGACTACTAACGGCAATATTATCTCGAAAACCTGTATTTCCCAAGATTAAAAGTGTACTTTATATCTTCGGAAATTATATTCAAAAGTGGTAATGATTGTTGTCCAATCGATAATAGCCTTTAGCATAACATACTCAGCCTATTAAGTTCCCACTTGACTGCTGGGACACAGGACTACTCTCGGTGAGAGGGAGTGGGCCGTAATCCACCACGCGGGCCCAGTGCGGGTTGGCAGATGTCAAATATCTTCGAGTTTTTGGTTCTATGACATGCCGGTTTCCTCACGATGTTTTCCTTCACCGTTTTGAGAGCAGTCGTGATGAAATAATTTACATAAAGCAAAAGCGCCTGTCTGGGTTCGAACCTATCACTTACAACTCGTAAGTCGCAGTTGTTAAAACTGGGCCACCACTGCTTTCTATCTATAATAGCCTTTAGGAATCAATCAATAAATTTCAATGGAAGCATAAAAGGAGTAGTTAGTTGAAGTTTTAAATTAGGCTGATATCTGTTATCTGCACACCATTTGCTAAGCTTGTTGCTTGAGGCACCTAATGTCGGAAAAGTATTCTTCGAATAAGTCCTTATTCAGGAGTTGTGACAAAGACAATCACCCGGTTTCGGAATTGATCAAGTTTGAAGTTCAGAACTTGTCAAAATCTTATATAATTAGTGTGATTAAAGGCAATGTATAGTAAAAAATGCAATAGACGTATCCTTACATATTATAAAACAAAGTCCTCTGCCGCGTCTGTCTGTCGTCCTGTACGCGATAAACTCAAAAATTACTGCACTGATTTTCATGCTATTTTCACCAATGGATAGAGTAGTTCTCGAGTAAGGTTTTAGTATAATAACCGTCATCCACGCGGGCGAAGACGCGGGCATCAGCTATTTTTAGATTTATTTAGTAACCTATTCCGCTTAACTGTTAACTACTAAGAATGGTTACTATTGAGTCATAAAAAACCCTGTAAGAAATCGACGCGTGTTTCACCTCTCAACGAGGCATCCTCAGGATGACGATTGACCAGTTGCAAACCAGAACACGACAATCATGTTGCCACACCGAGCGCTGGACGCAGAGTAAAGCCAACATTACTGCATAGGAACTATTTGATGAAACGCACTCTAGCCCGCGAAATACAACATTTCTTACGTTTATTACCATTAAAAAAGTCTCAACTTCTCTCATAACGATAGTAATAATCCACATAGAACTTTCATAATTCACAAACACATTACTGAAAACGTCTTCAGCATCCCTGAAAGGTGTCTTTGTCAAAGATTGATGATAACATTGAACAATACTCGTCAGCCTAGTGCTATTAGTAGCACCTTTTATAAAAGATGATGAATCGCTTCTTGTCAGCGCCATGATTGTTATTTGAAACTAAATGTGTATAATTTTTCTGAGTGATTTTGTGCGGGATTGGGTTTTATGTTTTTTTATTTTTATTTAAATTATCAGTCCATAAAATGCATCGAAATTATGTCACCTCTGCCAAAACCTTCGGGAAATTATTTAGGTATAAGAAACTCGGTCTCTTAAAACACATAAAATATGGTCCAGGTATACCATCTTTGTATCAAATTCCCGAGGCTGTGAAAATAGAAAAAAAGAATTTTCCCAGATATGAAACCACGCTAGATCGATTTTTCGCCCGCTATATTGCAACTTTACTCGAAATCGTTAGAGCCGTTTTCGAGAACGAATTAATGCATTCGTGTTAATTTAGTGCCCTCGCATGCACTCGGGCACCAACATAACCCTCGTGCATTAATAACTCACTTTGCGCTCGATGCAACAATCTACTATTAAAACACGACCTTTCAATTTCTTCTAGCCGCTTATCAACGTCAAGTTTTGAATAATCTATTTATCACTTTTCCGATTTTTACTTTCCAACTCACTGCGCAGTCTCTTAGAAGATATTTTTTGCTTTCCTGTATTCGTTAAAAATTAACGAGAAACCGCCAAGGCATCAGATATCTGAGATTTTCCGCTTTACGAAAGTTGTTGAATTTGATCGACTGTCTAAATCATTTTTGCTCGGATGTCGAGCTCGGTTGCGTATTCACAAATATTTTTATAATATTTTATTGAGATGGAATTGTAGAAAAACTGACCTACTTATGAGAAATTACAAATGGGTAACATAAGATACAAAAATTATTTCTGTTATGATTTTACTTATTTAAATTGACATGCTTGTATTGTATCCGTCGACATAGTTATTATTGTAGCCAATGACATTTGATGTAATATTATGGCATTTTGTGTGATTCAAATGATCTGACAAAATTTTTAGAATGGGAATAAGATGATATTTCTAATGTTACTTTAAAATGATACTAGACTAATAAGATTTGCATGCCCATGTGACGGCAAAACATGGAAAACGAACCATATAAAAACACCTATGTACTAATTTACTCATGTTTGCAAAGGAATAAATGATTTGATTTGATTTGAAAAAGCATTATAGAAAATTGTTAAACAATAATTAGTTTAGTTCTCTTCCCTCAGTTCAGTTTTTCTCTAAGATCAGCAAAATCACTCAAATTAATGAACTGCTACCTACAATGACCCTTGATTACGAACAATATCTTACAAATTTACTTTTATCGGAAATCGTTTACGTCTTTCATCAAAAAGAAAATTGTCGCAATTCTCACACAAATCAATCAGCCGAAAATTCCGTTCCAATTGATTGATTCCTGTCATTGGATCTCTTCAATTACGGTTCAAATTCATCCTTCATCAAAAAAGTTTGAAAAATGATTGCTTCCCAAACGAACTATTCATGGCGGAACTCAATCATGCAAACTACTAGTCGCAGTTTCATTGAATTGTAAATCAGTCGCTTCCAGTTCAGTCAGTAAAATAAAATGAAGATGATCTTGTATTGAAAATAAATTGCTTTGGTGAATGAGTGCATCTTTCTCGTTTAAATTGTAATACAAATTAATAAAAAAGAGTTCGAGACATCGGATTCTCATTTCGTATTTTTTATTACGTTTTATTGATAAGATGAAATGGTTTTGATATTCACAAAACCTATTATATTTTCATAATTTATATGCGCTAGGGATTTAGTTTGCGT
The DNA here is from genome assembly GCA_949152455.1 of Lithophane leautieri. Classification (NCBI taxonomy): domain Eukaryota; kingdom Metazoa; phylum Arthropoda; class Insecta; order Lepidoptera; family Noctuidae; genus Lithophane; species Lithophane leautieri. The sequence goes on along the minus strand of OX424472.1, from coordinate 2,013,691 downwards.
TTTATTTATTATTTATAGGTCTGTGATGGTTTGCTGGTTATGCTTTAATTCGACGTAGCATACCGACTCCAAGAATGACTACTGTCAGTACTGTCTTTATATTATCCATATAGTACACTTGTATAGTGTGTTTATCATAACTTTGTCCGTTAACGCGATTGGCAGCACTGAATTTTGCAGTTTAGTTTCAATATTAATAGAGTTCAAAATGGCGACTGCCAGTTATAATACCAATCACATGACTGTAAAATTCAGTGATACCAATCGCATGACGGGACATTTTTTGACAAATATTTTGTGAAATGTCACTTGAAATGTATTAAAAAAACAATATGGAGGCATTAGTTCAAAATATGGTCACTCACCGAAAGAACCATATAGCGTTATAATTATGTATCTACTCTTGCCAACAACCGCTTTATCTTTTTGAAGTGCAACTGCTACCAATCACTGTCGGAACTCCAACTCAATCACTTCACACGATAACTCTCATATTATGTGTAGTTCAATCAAGCGTGGTGCCGATGTCATTGGTGTCGCATATTGCCAATATCCGTGTATCACTGCAGATAGGATCGTGTATGTCGAGCCAATGTTATTGTTCATGTTATATGCAAATACAATTGGATATGAATACTATAATTGGGGTTGCATGTTATTTTAGAAGTAATCGATATTTAATTGAAAGACAGAACAGAGTTTTGCATTGTGAAAAATTGTGGGGAGACCTTTGCCAAGCACTAGTAAAATATGGTGATTTTAATAAAAATTCCCGTTGTACCGAGTGGAGATACGGCTGTCAAGCAAAATTTTATCATTTCCGAACATGGAATATCATGTATTGTCACGCTCCGTTTACAGACACACGTATTAGTCCAGTCTTACCAAGGGGTATCGTATTTTACTGGGTTGTGGAAGTCAGATAGGCGGTCGCTCCATGTAAAATACTGGTATTCAGCTGCATCCGGTTAGACTGGAAGCCAACCCCAACATAGTTGGGAAAAGACTGGGCAGATTAATTTTAAGTGACAAATTATTATCCCTCAATTGCAAAGTTAACATTCAATAAGGCATTCATACATTCATAATATTTTTTTTTAATGTAACATGATTTGTTACTGTCATTATTATTAATATCAGATTCATGAAGCTCACTTCAGACTACATATTGAATTATTTTCTACAAATTGGAATAAATACTGTCGCTTTTACTTAATATTACTGAATAATTCTAAAAAATCTGTGGCCATATCTACTGTTGGTTCAACCAATCTATTTGTTAGCCGAAGGCGCGTTGCCGGGATTTGGTTTTGTTTTCCAGGTAATAACGTTCACGCCCTTATTTTGTTGATTTTAGAATTTACTGTTTTTGTCTGTTTACATTTTATATCTCTCTAAATAAATTTCATCTTTTTGTGTTGTTGGTGTGTTGAGTTGTTTATGCATAGGTAATTCCTCAATGTCTGTAACTCTGGAACTTTACATAAATATAAACCCTCGCCTTCTTGGAGTAGGCAGAAACTACAGAACCTGCTAGGATCCTTAGATGCTGCTTTTTCTTTGTTTACGTTCATACAGGCAAGCCGGTTGGAACTTATACATATAATATACACTACAAAGATTACGTTTGGTAATGAAACCATTCTTTTTAAGATGTAGGAACCGGGCAACAATTGTATTGTTGTTATATTCATTAAATTAATATTATAATTTACTAGCTGATGCCCGCGGCTTCGCCCGCGTGGATGTCGGTTATTATACTAAAACCTTCCTCGAGAATCACTCTATCCATTGGTGATATCAGCATGAAAATCGGTGCAGTAGTTTTTGAGTTTATCGCGAACACACAGACAGACAGACGCGGCGGAGGGCCTTGTTTTATGTAGTGATGTGTGGGTTTGTATTTTAAATCAGTTATCTCGGCTTAGTCACTTGGTCTCTAGAGATAATATTAACCCGGAACGTGAACTTGATCCAATAACTAAGTTATTGGAAACGCCTCATACCCGGAGGGCTTCATCGTAAGGGTTATTAGTGATACGTGTACGTAGCACATTTACAATAAGAGGTTATAAAATTAAAGGTCTCTTTAATTCATGATGTTTTTAATTGATGTGAGTTGTGATGTGTGCGTTGTGTATGTGGAGAAGCTCGTGGCTAAGTAATAACCGTCGCACGGGTTGATCCATAAGGTCCGCTTGCCGGGGTTGTTCCGTGGATGGGTGACCATCTTCACATACCGAGACTCCTCCGTGCCTCGGAAAGCTCGTTAAGCCGTTGGTCCCGGTTGTCATTCCTGGATCTTCGATAGTTCGTTTTCTTTCATGTTTTATTCGTTACGGGTCGTCAGAACCCCGAAAGTTGGCAACCAGTCTTACCAATTGGTATCGGATTACCCAGTTCGGATGGGTTGTGGGAGGTCAGATAGGCAGTCGCCTAATGTAAAAATCTGATATTTAGCTGCATCCGGTTAGACTGGAAGCCGACTCCAACATAGTTGCGAAAAAGCATAGGCATATTGATTTGGAATTTATGATGTACCAAGTAGTTGACCGTAATTAACAAACTTTCAATATTGTTTCATTCAAAGTTAACTAAAACAATTATTTTATTTACGTCTTGGTTATGAACTACGGCCTCGCATCCCTTCATTTATTCGAAACTAGCTGAACCGATCGACGTTGTCCTATCAAAAAATCAATAATAATTGTGTTCTTGAGTTCATACAAAAAGACCTAATTCTGACTTTACCAAACATTTTAAAACAAAAAATAACCAAATTAGTCGAGCCGCTGTCAAGTAGAAATACCTATATTTACACTACAAGATACTATATACAAAAGACTATAGAATTAACAACAAAGAACAAAATTACGTCTTAATAATCAAATCTTGCCAACTTGTAACTAAGTGACACAAACTAAAATTGTTTTATCACGAACAATTACTTCAAAGTTTCAGTATCTGGGACAGTAGGGAGTTACTGAAACTAGTCAACTTCAGTGATAAACTTAATTACTGGACACTTGCTCCACTTTCAGGTTAATATTATAATTTTCAAAGTTACGACACGATTCAGACTGAAATTGAAACTTGTATTCACCCTGAGGCTGATAAATGTTTAGCAAGAGCAGTGATAGCCTAGTGGTGTGACCGCCAGACTGCCAAGTCATAGGTCTCGAGTTTGAACCCAACCTCTGACTTTTCGGATTCATGTGAGTATTGTATAATAAAATTATTATCTATTATAATCAGTGATCGGAGTAGGTAGATTGAACTGGGGCCATTGATCCGAAACGTAGGTATATATTAATATGGACATTCCTCCGGAATTGGTGGATTATTAAAAAAAAACCGGAACTTATGTAGGAATTGTAAACTGCCAGAGTGGAAGGAGTCATTTGATGATTTGCCATCCTCAAAAAAAAAAAGGTAGGAATTGTAATAAAATGAGCAATATTATATTCTTCATATTTTTTTTAACGGCACACAGTCACGATTTTTACAAAACCCAACGACCAATCAGAACAAAGGATCATGGGTGGTACAATAACCGGTTATCAGAACAATGCGTACGCCCGCCGACGACATGCCAGGTAGCTCACTCGTTTACTTCGGTTCGTAGAGTGCGCATCTTTGTTTGTTACTGTGTTGTGAAAACAGTAGTAATAATATCACTACCAACATTAACAATATTTAATTGAATCCGGAAATACCGGAATTACTTTCTGGTAAAATGGCTTATCCATGTTATTCTTTCTGTGTGCATTTATGATACAAGTACAAAAAATCAATCTACCTACTCCGATCACTGATTATAATATAGAAGGAAAACATTGTGAGGAAACCGCCTGATAGATATTTATGGACGGTAGGTATGTGAAACTAAGACAGAGGCCCATGGGCGGCTTTCAAAACTCTGACACCAGGATAGTCAAAAACCACACAAAAAGAAAAAGAGTGACCCAAACAAAAGTTACAGACAAAGTGTTGGATAAATGTTGAATTTCAATATTATTTACAAAGCTACTGAAACTCAGTTATTGTCTAGGTGCTGCGGCTGCCCCATATCTTTTTTTAAAATTCAAAATTGCTTTAAACTAAATGTTCCATGAGAACGCAAAAAATAGCTTACATTCTAGGTGTTGAAATGTTCACAGTGACTTACTGCCTATCTTTTTCGTCGATTTTTAAATAGTAAATACGGTAATGCTTACTAATTTTAGCGGTACTAAAATCTCTGTTATTGCTAAGATTTTTACGCAGGTGTTTTACAAGTTTGTGGGACTTATGGAAGTAAAAATTATGAGAAAAAACGCTGTTTATTACTTATAAGGGACAAATGATATTATTAAAAAGAAACACAATATTTAATACTATGACTCCTGCTTCGCACGGTTTTTTCAACTTGACAAAACATCAAGATTTCTTAGTTATAATGTAACTTTTATACTAACGTATTATACACATAAACCTTCCGGAATATTATCTCTAAACGATGGTGATAACTTCATCAAAATCTATTGCGTGGTTTATAAAAACAACGCGGACATACAGACGAAAAGCGTCTAATAGATGTAAACGCGGGGAAAAGACATAATCATAAAGTCAATATTTATAATTACCGTGTCATTGTGATTGTAGATAGGTACCTCCAGATATAAAACTGTGAAATAAAGTAGATGCGACAAATTAGAAAGAACAAACTCACAACTTTAAATGAGAATTGAGTGATGAAACGAAAGAAGTAAGTCGATAAGTAATCCGACAATTTTCAAACAGTCGCACAGTCGCTAGTCGTGGCGACTTATCGAGAAGTTCTCTACAGACTTGAGATAGGTACACTAGATAACGTCGCAAGTTGAATTGAAGGATTACTGTTGATTGCAGTTGGTAATCTCACTCGTAGTCCGACTGATGAGAGTCGGGATTGCTATTGTCTTTATCTTTGTTGTTTTTACGATGGGTTTTAATTTAGAGAACTGTTCGTACGGAGCGCAACTGTCAGCGAAGAATAGGAAGCCTCGCGTTATAAAGACTAGGAAGCCTCGCAACTATTCGCGCTAGTTTGAGCACCTCCTAAGAAAGACATAATCGTCGGCGCGAACACAGTTTCATCCCGCGCGGGATTCGTTTCAGTTTGGCCTTAAGTCCTGTAAACAATGTACAAAAGTGGAATAAATACTCTGATGTTCTTTGTAGTTCTAAAGAAAAGTGCTGAACTAATTAATGATTCTAATGTTTACTAGTTATCACTACAATGAGGTACACAACAATTTTTTTTTTTCAATAAAACAATGCGGAACATGGAGTGAGCTTTACAAAAAGTTTGTCAATTTTGTTTGATCGTTAACAATTATTATTTATAACGAATTTCTTCATTATCATAAGATCGTCTGTTTCAGCTAGATTCTCTATTTTCACATTACATTGAAACAAATAAGTAATAATGTTTTTAGACGAAATGTTATTTGTGATTCTCATCCCGGTGATAATATATTATTCTATGCCTCGTGTTAGTTTTGGCGCTTAGGTAATATTGGTTATCGCTGAGATAGAGATAGGGGACCTGACTTAATTCTGTTTATTCTTACCATATTAGTTTCTACTTAAATATTCGTTTGGAAAGGTTGAAAAGGTTATTATTTCAAACGTAGTAAATGACTACGTTCTACTTTTTTAATGGTCCGCAAACATAGGGTTTAAAAAAAGAACTGTTTGGTTTGTATTATTGATAACGGAAACATATGGAGGAATTTTAAAGACACCACAATAGGAAATAAATACATCACTGTTACCTTCTATTTTACATCCACATTCATGATGTCAATATCAATTTATGGTAACCGTTCCGTTGTCAAGTTAGGTCGACATGTTAAATTAGATTATTTTGGCCTTGTACAGATATTTGACTTTTTTTTTCCGCGTAAATTTTCAGGTATTCTGATTCTTAGAAAATTATTCATATTTACCTTGTCATGTTACCTTCTTTAATAATCTTGGTGCTTCCGTTCCGTTAAGCTCTAGTAGAAAATGATTATTTCATTTTAATCGCAGAAACCTTCAGAAAACGGCCGTCTCTCAGTCTGCACAGTGGACCGGAAAGCAAGCATCGCATCTTCACTATATCAGGACATATCTCCTACAAAGCCAAGAGATAACATCAGCCCTGCACCGTCACAGAACAGCTTCAATGAAATGATGGAGACCTTCCCTAGCAAAGTGTTGAGGACTGAATCTCTTAGGACTACTGGGGGTAAGTTCCAAAACCTTTCAAGACAGCAACAGTGGCACACATTCGTACACTCACGCCATCTTCCCATGGGGGTAGACAGAAATGACAAAACGCCACCTGATATTATCCTAACATACTCTTTTTGCCTCGTTTACGTACATACATCTAGTAATTCTCGCACGCCGGCTGCGAGTACTACGCACATGACCTTTCTAAAGAACACCAACAATAAGGTCACTGTATATTCCTCCTAGGGCGTACACTTTCGGCGTTCCTACTCACATACTTACATTTCTACTCACATTGGTCTTGTGGATGCAATATTCGGAGTTGAAGGCCAACCTTCATTAATTGGAAAGGCACCGTGATTGCAAGCGGGATTGCTGCGAATATAGATGCATGATGGTTCAATCCCCGGATTAGCCATAAAACTTGTAGTAGATACGTAGGCTGATTACGAAGTTCTTCGTGTAGTTGTTTAGGTGTTACTACACTAGCAGCATGTTTTTCCATAAAGAAATTCTGCCTATTTTCATTATGATTTTTGGTCGGTTTATATCAATTAGTCGCCCCATGGCATTGTTCAGATAATTAAGAATTGTAGATGTACTTAACCTTGCCTACCTCTTTCGGGATAACAGGCATGATCATGAACATGGCCAATTGGTCCGATGTATTAGCTACCTCAAAGCAAAAACGATAAAGAAAAAAAAATAAAGAATTTTAAAATGATAACTTATAACAATAAATGTTTTTCCAGATCTAAGTAGAAGAACTTCAGTGAAAGTTGTTGCTTTCGACAGCAATCAGGCGACAAGTCCTGGTGAAGGACTTGGCAATGGAACAGTGGTCACTGCTAAACCTAAGAGTCGTAGTGGATCTATCATTGGAGCCATCAGTCCTATTATGGGAACAGGTAAGTGGTAAAGTCCTTGTATCCTTTAACAATGATAAAGAAATGAAAGAAATAAAAAATATATATTTAGCAGAGACTACGGCACATAAAATATTCTGCAAAATAAAAATTAAACACTACATACTCGTTATATTTATGGTAAAAGTCTAATCCAGGATAAATATATTATTATATAAAATGTTAATGAGCATTGTTTAAATCAGAAGGACACATTTTGTGGGATACTGATAAAAACGAAATGTTTTAAGTTTTACTAAAGACATTATTAAAAAAATTAAGAATCAGGCATCGTATTCACGATTTCAATGATAATGATAAGCTAGGTATCGATAAAGATTACAAATTAACCCCTCTAATTTTTTATCCAGAAGATTCTAGTAGCCACAGTGATCAAGCAACTCCTACTAGGGCCTCAACGTCATCTGGGGCTTTGACACCTAGTAGAGATATGACTCCAATCCGGGCAATGATGCTTACTGGGGGTTTGACGCCGACTGGGGCATTAACGCCAACTGAGCCATTGACGCCCACTGATCTGTTGACGCCGACTGAGCTATTAGCGCCCTTATTCCTTAAGTTGATAAGTACAATGTCGACGGAATCACTATGTTAGTGTCTTTAGATTTTAGATCTTTGTCGTCGTTGCTAACAGTTTTGAGTCGTATCCTAACATGGCCATAGGTTTTAGTTTTTTTTTATGTGCATATTTCGTATGTGTAATAGGAATCTTAGTTTATTGGTCGTCACGATAATTTTGGCATTATAATCGACCTATCAATTTCTACATGAATCATCAAAATACAATTTTAATCTTCTATCAGCATATGAGCCGCATAAAGCCATTACTCTCATTTGTTCTAGTGATCACAAAAGTAGGACTATTTAATATGGGTTCTCTCGTCCCTAGTTCCCATTAGACAACCACGCATGAAAATCCAGAATTTGTTTTATTGTAATTTAATATGATTGTAAACACAAAAAACCTCAAACGGCGCAAAAATAACAACCTATCAAACATTATATTATGTAGTTATCAATAATATTATGTTTGAGCCATTTGGGGTTGAAATACTAGGGCCGTGGGGTTCGAGTGCTCATCGAGTATTTCGGGACTTCGCCGAGCGGTTGGTCGACTCTTCACATGACCAGAGGGCTGGCCAATTTTTAGATCAAAGAATCAGCATTGCCATCCAACGTGGCAACGCTGCTGCTAACCTTTTGAGCACTTTTCCTACTGACAGCGATTTGGACAAATTTTTTGATGCCCAATCAGCTCTTCCTTTATTTTTTCCTTTGTATAGTGTATATAATTTGCATATTTTAGTGTTACATGTATATTATATTTATTTGTGAACAAAATAAAATAAGCATACCATCAGGTGTTGATAAGTCATGATAATGAAGTCATCAATTTAGTTTAGAACTATAGAGCGCAGGATTCAAATGTGAAAAACCATCGTCAAAATTCATATGTTTGTGTTCCATCTATACCTAATGCATCATCTAACATTAATGTTTGATCTATAGCACTGTTACCTTTTCCAGCGACTCCTGGCGTACCATCGCGATCTCGTCCTTCAAGCAAGATGACTAAATACGTGGAATGCTGGGGCGCAGACAAACCTTTTGCTAACATTACTGACTCAACTCTTGCCAAGAATATTGGAATTTCTGTAGGTTTATAAGCTATTTACTTTCTTTTAGCTCTTTTCTTTTTTATCTAGTTTAGCTTTTCTTTATTCTATTTTTTTTCTGCTTCCGTGTTCTCTTTCTACAATTATGTTTCTTTTTTACCACCATTTTTTTTTTCTAACTATATATTAATATTTATCTTTGTTTCAGAGTTTAGCGATGATAGAACAGAATCTTCTTCCTCAAAGGACTACTTGTTGTGACTGCAGGTTACTAATGATTTTATTAATCTCTGAAGTTTCCGAGAGGCCAACATTATTCAATAAAATCTATCTATCCAGCCTATATTTTCCAACTGCTGCGTACCTCGTCCTCTCACACATTTCTGTACTTTGCTATTGTGGGCCAATTTTTTCGGTAGGAGTCAAGCACATGAGTGATTTAAATCATGATTTCTGTGATTTCCAGTACCAACTCCGAAGGCATGAACCGCGTCACACTCTGGTTCAAGAGCAGTACTCAGGAGCGTCAGTACCGCAACCAGGCTGATGCACAGTTCAAGTATAACGTCGCCTGCGCAGCGGCGTTGTTCGCTTTATTGGCGTTTATACAGCTATTGACTGTTCCTAAGTGAGTATACTTAAATCGTAGATCTATGACTTAAATCATGATGTTTAACCTGCTAATGTCAATATGGTTGCGTACCTAAGAAGAATTTACTGTTGTCAACTCTTTTGTCTCTGGTATTTGATAGAATGTTTTGTGTAAAGTTACAGAAAGAAAAGATAATTTTGTTTTTAATGAGTTAATTAGTATATACTTAAATCTAATTTCTAAAGCGAGGTTCTACAACACATTCCCTGGCAGCCTTGATTGAACCAATTAATTCCTTCTTCCTGATGTCCAAACAAATTTTTACAGCATACGCATATATTTACATACGCATATATAGCATATTGTTACGTGCTTCACAGTCTAATCTATCATCCACTTTCTGTTTCAGAGGCGTAGTTCTATACGCATCCTTTGGTCCTACACTCTTCACATTACTACTATTCGTTTACCTATCCTGGTACGATGGCAGCATGATGTCGCAAGGACTGCGGCCGATATCTGATGTGCCTGATGACTTGTATGCTGATAACTGCACTAAGCCTGGACAGGTTTGTTCGATTTTCAAATCAACTTGGGTTTTTTTTACCAAAAACTATGAAACTTACTTTTACGAGTATGTATCTGCGCCTTTTTCATCCTGAAAACAGAATTGAATTTGAAAACCCAGAAGTAAAAAATTAAGTAATGGATATGGATAGAAAGACTTCACATTTAGCCGCCATCTCAATAGGGGTGTCTCTCAGTGGTGGCAAAAAAAAAGTATGAACAGAGAAGTCTTGATTCACTTACCTGGAATAAATTGTGGTGGAGCTGGAGATGATAGTGATTTGGAAATAATCCTAGCTAATATTATAAATGTGAAAGTGAGTTTGTTACGCTTTCACGCTACAACAGCTGAACGGATTTGGATGATATTTAGCACATGGGTAGACCATGACCTGGAGAAGGACATAGGATACCTTTTATATTCCCATAAGATCGAGACTTACGCTGGTGAAACGGCGGGGCGCCGCTAGTAATTAATACAATTAAAATAGCTTATACTTTCTTGAATATTTTTTCAGGTGGTGGCCAATAATCGGTTTATAAGGCTGACGATGTTCACAGTGTCTGTGTTACTAATTGGTGCATGTGCAGTTATTAATTTGGTGAGATATTTTATGTTAATATGTATAAAATAATTGACATTCCATGGTAAGTTGGTTACCTTTGGTTTTTTACCTATGATCGTGTGAGTGTCTATCACGTCAGTGTCTAAAATTACGTGAGTCTCTAACGTAAGTGTCTGAGATCGGGTGAGTGTCTAGATGTGTTCACGTGAATGTCTAAAATCGTGATAAAATTTTATTCGATTTTTTATTATTCGTCTAAAACTGCCATAATGTTTTGTGCTCTCAGAAGAAACTGTGTAAAATGACCACATTTTTTCTTGAATCGAATTCGTAGTCAGTAAAAATCAGAAAGAGGTTTCTACTTTTTTGAAGTCGGTTAAAAAAACCACGAATATTATTTATCTTTTCCAGTTCCAGTCGTTCGTAATAATAGACTATCCGATGTACCTGCGCAGTAACGGCAGCTTGAACTGGACTGAGTACAACTTCACCGAAGACAACGACATTGGAGGCTTTCATATCCACAACGATGTTGATTCTGCTCCAGTAAGTTCTTTTGTAAGTGAGGTAATTTAGATCAAAGTTAATGCTAACAAGAAGATTAAATCACAATACGGTGACTTCAAATGTCAAGACTAACCTATGGGAGCACTGCATCTTATCCGAATCAGAGAAATGTCGGTTCGAAGTATCCGTAGTAGAAAAGTAAAGTCAGGGAAATTAATATTGTTTATCAAATTGACTACCAACTATAATTGTTCGTATATTCAAATAATACATATAATTTCTGGACAATTGTATGAAATGGCTGTAACACGGTAAATGAACGTAGTGTATCAATTTCATAAACAATTAATTTCCCTGATTGAATTATTTGTGTAAGGGGTTGCAAACACGGTCCGAATTATTTCCGTCCGAGTCATTTGAATTAAACTCGGTTGTCGAATTCGGATTTGGATCGGATGCAGTGCGTAAATGCATTGACTGAGTGTAGAACGAACAATATTTTAGTATCAAAGATTGTAACACGGCTAAGTTGAAAAATATATTAAATAGAATATAATACTCTTTAATTACACCATATATGCAGAAAAGATGGCCGATGTGGCCAAAAGGTTCTGGAGTGCTACCGCGTACCGGAAGACGTAGCGTTGGAAGTGGGGGGGCCTTCCAACCTAGAGGAGAAAAAACAATTTATAATAAAATAAAAGCCAGGAAAAGAGACAAGAGACGAGATGAATGCAAAAGTAAAAAAAAAAAAAAAAAAAAATTCATCCCGTTTTTATTTCATTATTTCCAGAGTTACCTCTACAGCTCAGTCCTGACTTTAGCCTCAATATCCGTGTTCCTTCGAGTCGGCTTCGTACTAAAACTGGTACTGATGCTGGTCACGTTAGTGTCACATATCACACTGTTTGCATCCGCGGAGCTGTTCTACGAATACCAGAAGAAGGATTTGGAGAATGAGTGAGTCAAACTTTTATTATTTTGTATTGTGTGATGGACCAGTGATTAATGCCTCGCTTCTCCGTTCATGAGATTGTGGGTTCAAATCCGAGCAAGTACAAAATGTCACTTTTCTATTCATTGAAAATTGACAACACAAATAAACAAACAAACTTACTTTCGCATTTACAATATTGGTTAGGATAGATTATTCTGTGAAAAAGAACAGAAAATGAAATGCAGAAATTATATTATGAGGCTGGTGTAGTACGATTACGGTCTACCGCAAATTGGTGGGAAAAGTTGAACAAAAACTGATCTTACTGCTATAAAATAAAGGCGCTATCAAAGCCAGGCTGTTACCAATGAACATGGACGTGCGTTTGACGGTATCTTTATGAAGGAGAGTAGATGCTGACTGCTTTTAATAATCTTTTTGATTCTATTAAGATTTTTATGTTTTGCTAATCAAAAGCAACTCTGTAGAGACTGGTATATATTGAACGACAATCTGATATGTCGATTGTGTTCAAAATGCTTTTTTTTTTTCTTTCAGAATTCACCAACCTACGTACGTCAATTTCTAGTGTTTTTGTTTTTGGTAGTTTATAGAAATTTAACTAAAATGTATCTTGTAGTATTATAATAATAATCAAAACATTATCATCACTCTCTTGCCCTTATCCCAATTTATTTATGGTCGGCGGAACATGTCTTTTTCTTCCATACTTTTCTATTAGTTGTCATCTCGGTAGTCACCCCCTTTCTAGCCATATCATCTTTCACACAGTCCATCCATCGTTTCTTTGGTCTTCCCCTTCTCTTATAGCAATCCAGATTCGACATTTTTCACATTTCTCCATGTCACAATTATTATAATATGTCCATCCTATCATAACCGATTTCCACGCAACTTTTCAGTCACCCGTGGCATATTCGGACTTCCTGTCACTCATTCCTTTATCAATTCAACACAACTTTAACAACATTCAAATTCTTCCAGATTCACAATGCTTGCCTATGCCACAAAAGCTGGCATGGTGCTGGTATTCCTGGCTGCATTACTGCACATCCTGGACAGACAGATAGAGTTCACATCTCGTACCGACTTCTTATGGAAGGACAAGCTCAAGTTTGAACAGGAAGAGGTGGAGACTATGCGAGGAATCAATAAGGTTAGTTGAATTTTGACAGCTTTCAAAATATGGCTCTGCCCTGGAACTTGGGCGAACGAGGCTTATACTAAACTAGCGAAAAAACGTCTGCGATGCAGGACGAAAAGCCTATGTCCTTCTCCAGGTTAAGGTCTACCCCTGTGCCAAATTTCATCCAAATCCGTTCAGCAGTTTTAGCGTGAAAGCGTAACAAACAAACGAACAAACTCATTTTCGCATTTATAATATATTAGCTTCCGCCCGCGGCTTCGCTCGCATGGTATGTCGATAAAAAGTAGCCTATATCCTTTCCCGGGATGCAATCATAAATAGGAAAAAATTCAAAAATAAAATTCAAAATGTTTTTAACATACACTATTTAACACTAATAAATAAAAAAAACACACCTTCGCCACAATGTTTACAATTTTTTTTAAATAATGTACATTCTTACCTAATGTGAGTCATGAACGGCGCGCAGTACGCGGCGAACAAGTCCATGCCAAATTTTACCGAAATCCGATCAGTGGTTTAGGCGTGAAAAGATAACATACAGACAGACAGATAGACAGAGTTACTTTCGAATTTATAATATTAAGTATGGATTATAATTATAATAATAAAGTTAGGATGCTGGAAAGAGTAGCACAGGATTGACCCTGATATGTAAGCCTTAGACTCCAAAGCCCTTGTGTTCAGAACGGCCACCTTCTGGCTTTCCCATAAAAAGAGTTCATGCAGTGTTTTCACTACAAAAAAGTTTCAGTAGATTACTGCTTATTAGCTGTTCATGTTTTTTCTCATTTCACAAATCAATTCCATCACTGTACACAGTATTTTTGAAGGAGTTACATTTTTTATGAAAAATTTTGTTTTTCATGAAAATTTACTTCTGCCAAACTGCAAAGCAGTTTGTTGGCAGATGCAGCTCCCATATTATACAATTTTTATATTTTAATTATGTACTTTTCCATCAATACACGTTCTAAGCATACATTTACCGCTAAACATTACCTTATAACTAAACACACATATTTAATTTGATTTATTCCATTCCAACACCAAAAACCAACACCACTGGCACTCGTTAAAACTCACATTCATGAAATGAAACAGGACGAATTTTTTCTTTGTTACAGATTCTTCTAGAAAACATACTACCAGCTCACGTTGCAGAACATTTCTTGACAAATGTGGCATCTGAGGTTAGTCTTATGATAAATCCAAATTAGCAATAAAAGTGATTTATAGTTTATTGCAAAAGTTTTGTGCAGAGTTCGTAATAAAGCCACTGCCCCCTGTAAGGGCAGTGTAAAACAAAACTGAAGTGTCCTTTATATCTCCCATTTTTACCAGGGAGTTTTTAAAATCCTACATCCTACGGCCCTAGGTTTGACTGCTCATAATTTGTTCAACGAAATCTCTAAACGACTATTTGACACCTCAGACCAAATAAAAAATCAAGACGGAGCGCTGCGAACAATACAGTGAAGCATGCTAAAACTACACCAGCGCTCTGTGCATATACGCTCACACACATACATTTACAATGGCACTACAATCAAACTACACCAAACTAAGTGCACACATGTTTACGACACCGGTCTCACGTCACTGTTGACAGCGCTCTGTCTTGGTATTTTATTTGGTCTGAGTTTGATACTTCCTGTGACCCAAGGGCTGGCTTTTAACTTGGTCAGAGGCTAAGCATTGCCATACAACGTGGCAATGCCACCAGTCTCTTGGGTACATTACCAGCCGACAGCGATGCGGAGGAATTTTTCGATGCCATATTTTGTTAATTGTTTATTTGTATAGTTTTAATTAATATTAGTTAAGATTTAATTAGTTAATTAATACAATGCAGAAATGTAATAAAAAGGACCATTTAATGTAAAACTTAAATAAAAATCTTAAATAAATTCTACTTTCAGGCAGAGTTGTACCACGAGAGATACTCAACCATAGCAGTTATGTTTGCTTCGATACCGAACTACAAAGAGTTCTACGATGAGACTGACGTCAACAAGCAAGGCTTGGAGTGTTTACGACTGCTCAATGAAATTATATGTGATTTTGATAAGGTAAGCCTTCAAAAATCGTGAGGTACCGCTTACAGCAGTATTTTTTAATCTTACTTCAGTGGGGGAAAGAGATGGAGATAGACGTCCTGTAGAGCTTCATCTCTTTCCTACACTGAAGTAATATTTAAAATTAATACTGCTGTAAGCGGGGGTGGTAGGCCCCCACCCTAATTGCGCACCTTTTTATTTTTTGATGGTGGGATATCATCAAATGACTTCTCCCGCTCTGGGTGGAGCGGGAGGGCGTGTCAGACTTTTACTGACTAAAACCCACCCGTGTTCCTTCAGTTGCCTGTAGCCAAGGTCCCGGTATCCCTTTCGGACTTTCCCGCAACCCTGGCAGGCATCGGTCCTAGCGGACCCCGCCAAGCCTTAATTGCGTACCTAACACACGTTCCATCACAATATGAACCATTTACTTTTTTTTTTGTTCTTGGAACAGAATTATTTTCTACTTTAGACGGAAAGTCAAGCTATTATGAAAGAACTTTTAGTCCATTAGAAGTACCTACCTATTGCTATAACTGAGAGTTTATTGTACAAGCGAGAAAGATTAGTCCATTAAAAGTTTACATTTCGTCTTTTTCAGCTTCTCCTAAAGCCCAAGTTCAGCTGTATAGAGAAAATAAAAACAATAGGAAGTACGTATATGATTGCTTCAGGACTGCGACCAGGAAAGGAGGAACAAAACGTAAGTTACACCAATTTATAAAAGTTTAAAAGTATTCAACTGAGAAATAAGCGATGTATTATCTCCAACCAATAAACATTTAAATCTAAAAACATAAAAACAAAAACCTTAAATACATTTAGCGCTAAACAAATTTCACTTGAAGATGCCAGAGTGATTTTTTTAAACGTTACACGACAAACGTTTAGCACCACCAGAAGCAGGCCTAAATGAGAGAGACACTAAGTGAAGCTTTCTACATAAAACACTACTTTTAGGACAAAATAATTGTGCTGACCTATTTTTAGGCCAAAGAATGAGCATTGCCATTCAGCGTGGCAACACAGCCAGCGTTCTGGGCACTTTTCCCACTGAAAGCGACTCGGACGAATTTTTTTGAAGTCCAATGATCTCTTGGCCTTTTTTTTGTTTTTTTGTCGTTTATGTACTTTTACATAGTAGTGTTCGATTGAATATTGTGTTTAAATTTAAGTATAGAAATAAACATAATATTGTGCTTGTATATTAAAATTCGGGGTTTTGTAATGTACGGCCGGTTTTATTTTCAGGATGCGACAAGCAAAGAGGAGCATACGGTAGCTATCCTAGTGGAGTTCGCGATCGCTCTCATGACAATACTGGACCAGATCAACAGAGAATCCTTCCAAAGGTTCAAACTTAGGATAGGTAAGGAAATATTGGTATTTATTATCTACAAATATTGGCTACTAGCTGCGCCCCGCGGTTTCACCCGCGTAAGTCTCGATCCCGTGGGAATATCGGGATAAAAAGTATCCTATATGTTAATCCAGGTTATTAACTATCTGTTTGCCAAATTTCATCCAAATCCATTTAGCCGTTTTTGCGTAATTGAGTAACAAACATCCAAACACACAAACTTTCACATTTATAATATTAGTAGGATTTGCAAAGTTTTAGAATAATCGAATCGTATTGCCCTGTAACTGGGTTGTGGAGGTTATGTAGTCTTTAGGTATATTTAAAATTCTAATAATCAGTTGCATCTAGTTAGACTGGAAGCCGACCCCTACATTGTCAGAAAAAGGCTAGGCAGGATGATGCATTGGCGTACCTGTGGGCGTACCTAATGTTTCCTGTTCAACAGGGCGACATCTCGTAGACCTAAAGTAACATAATATCTCCGACCTCAGGAGCTTTTAACTAGCTATCAATATTAAAGCTTTTAATAAAAATGTAAGATTTTTATGGTAGAAAGGTTTTTTTCCAAAAAAAGTTCCTCAAATGTAAATCAATTACGCAAGAACGCTACGCTATTTTACTTTCGAACTTTGAAGACGGGAGCTTTCCTCGCGTTGTTTGTTTCTCCCGGCCGCCATAGATGGCACTAGCGCTTGCACGCAAAGTACACCACCTTATTCAGTAAATACATTAACAACGCATAGATGGCGTTTTGTTACAATCAATGGTTAACAAAATACCTACCGCATAACAAATGTTTTTTTTTTAAATAAATGATTTTGTCTTTGATGCTTTAGGACTGAACCACGGTCCCGTGATAGCTGGCGTGGTTGGTGCTCAAAAGCCGCAGTACGACATTTGGGGCAACACCGTCAATGTGGCCTCGAGAATGGACTCCACAGGGATCATGGGCAGGATACAGGTCACCGAAGATACTGCTAAGTAAGTATATTGTGACTTTTTTTCTTAAACCAAATTAAATAGTATCGGTCTCGAAGGACCAAAATAAATAGGTGTGGGACTCGAAGGACCAAAATAAATAGGTGCGACTCGAAGCACCAAAATAAATAGTATGTCTCGAAGGACCAAAATAAACAGGTTCGACTCGAAGGACCAAAATAAATAGGTTCGTTCGACTCGAAGGACCAAAAATAGGTTCGACTTCGAAGGACCAAAATAAATAGTATCTGTCAATAGTATCCGTCTCGAAGGACCAAAATAAATAGGTTCGACTCAAAGGACCAAAATAAATAGTATCTGTCTCGAAGGACCAAAATAAATATTATCTGTCAATAGTATCCGTCTCGAAGGACCAAAATAAATAGTATCCGTCTCGAAGGACCAAAATAAATAGGTTCGAAGGACCAAAATAAATAGTAGGACTAAAATAAATTATTGTATCCGTCTAGAAGGACCAAAATAAATAGTATCCGTATCGAAGGACCTAAATAAATAGTACCCGTCTCGAAGGACCAAATTATTATAGTATCCGTCTCGAAGGATCAGAATAAATAGGTTTGACCCGAAGGACCAAAATAAAGTGTTCGATATTATTACGTATTGGGACCAATATAAATTGTTCGTTATTTACTTACGTGCTTGGTGAGGGGCGTGCAATTTTCAATAAGACGATGGATACAGTCTTGTGAGGAAATACCAAATAGCTCCTTGGCAAAATGAAGCTAATTCAATTATTTATCGCAATTGCCGCAATAGATTAATAACAAATATTTTCTTTTACAGGGTGCTAATGAATGCGGGCTACACTTGCGAATGTCGGGGTCCCACTTACGTCAAAGGCAAGGGCACACTTACAACATATTTTGTGAAAACACCCAACGTTGGTGGAGGAAATTAAGTTGGATCAGTTGACCACCTCAGTGACCTCATGGCAGATTGAAAACCTAGAAATTTCACTGGGGAGAGCAAAGGTCAAAAACGTAACGTGGAGGAAGAGAATGGAACGGTCGACAGAGCATCGAAAGTCAGGGTTTTTAAGAATGTTCAGGGGAAAAAGAAAGCAAGATTGATGGAGTTCGATCAGGGAAAGTTTTTATGGAAATGATAAAGATAATAAATTGAAAATAAATATATTTGAAAATTTTGAAATATCAAAAAAATCCCATTAAATTATGAAATAAATAAGTAATTGCTACAGATTTGAAAATGAAGTATTCACATTTACGACAGGAATAGTTATGTTGTGGATATCACAATAAAATATTGTTAAATTATAATATAATGAATTTCAAAAGGTTTGTAAGACTTATTGACATAATATGTATCATTATGTGTTCTTAAAACCACATCATTTTTATAATATTTCTATAAAAACCTAATTATAAAATCTGTAAAACCAAACTGATTTGTAGGTATATAAAGCAGCATTACCAAAAACCCGTATAATTAATAAAAACCTACGTTTTTAAAAGTCAACGAGATGTTTATCATATTATGAAATTAATCAGTAAAAAGGAGACGGTATTGTTTTAAATCTTAGGCCTAAATCAATAATATTATGTAAAACCTACTGTTGGAAATAAGTGTAGAAAAAACATGTTTTATAATAATCAATAGCTAAATAGTCCATATTTTCTGTATATTTTGTCAATAAACACGGTATAACTTATATACAATCATATTAAATGTATGTATATCTGATTTTTTTACTTCACAATAGATTCTATTATAATACAATAAAATACAATCATCTTTTCGCGGATTATATGAGACGCCTGAAACAAATAAACAAAGTTGTACACAAAAAAATAACAACTGCTCAGTTGTTATTTTTATTGAACTTAAATATCTATTCATATATAAGCAAAATAATAACTATTTATGTATTTAATTTTGACATAGCATATTTTATTTTTCAAATTCTTTATTCTTATACTTAGTAACCTGTACGTAGAAAATGCATTACATATTTCTAAGAGAAATATTACATAAATTATTATTATGTATAGGTAGTATTTTTGTAAATATTTAAGTAGCTACATAAATTATAGTTTAAGTTTGAAATAATCGTTAGTGTTGCGTAGTATAAAGTGTGATAAACCAGAGAATTATTATTATTTAACATGACGCGAATGCATGACTCCTAATAATTAGTTTTTAATTTGCATTTAATAAAATTACCATAAGTTTAAGTTCCACAATCGTTGTTGATTTGAATACTCTTTAGTGTTATGGTGCTAAATCTATGTTAGTTTAAAATAGAAAAGAAATGCATATCCCACCAATTTAGGCGACTGCAATTTTGGTAATATTTAAAATAAAAAAAGTATTTTCAAATGTCAATATTTTTTGTATTTTTTTAGTAAACCTCCAATATTTTTTAGTATTTTTAATAAAAAACAATTTTTGACGGCCTCTTTAAATGAATTAGACTTATTTATAATCCTATATCATAATAATATAAATACCTAGGTATAGTTAACATGCTCATTTTTATGGTAAATATTTTCCACAGCGCAAAATCTTATAAAAAATATTTTATAATCTGTGTGTACCATTTAGGTACTTAAATATTGCTGTTAGCGGACAGTTGTAACAAATCTCGATTCGCAATCGCGATACGACTCGAATTACTGTACCCAATATCAAATTGCTATCTTACAGTATTAGATGTTTATCAAGATTTCTAGCTCGTGGAAACATGGTCTTAGATACACAGAAATATAAGACCTGAATTATTAAACCATATTGTATGTCTAGTTATATTAGATAACGTGGAAATCGAGCCTAAATGTAATTTATGGATATCGTTTTAGAGAATATTATGTAGTATTGTAATTTATTTTTAGGTCCGAGATTTTATTTTGAAAAATTACCGATTTTAATAAAAAGTATCGTTGGATCTACATTGTGTTTTATTTCGTTAATTATTAATATTGGAACTTTTGTGTACGACCATGCGAATCTGAAATTATTGCTGGTCCGTAAAAAAATTGCGCACCAATTTCACGCCACCATTTAAGACGTGTGTCTCGTTCGACGGGGTATGACCGTATGAATTTGAATTTTGAATTTCGAACATGAATATAACGCGAGGTTAATTGGTAATTGCTGGTTGCGCCTGCGCTGGCCACCTACGCACAGAGTTTGATTTATTTCGAGTGAACCGCCCAGGAATATAGAGTATTGTTTATCTATATGTTTTGTATTATTCATTATGTTCATAAAGTACATTCGCTTAATTGAGGTGCGTTAAGAAAAATGATGGAGATTTTTCAAGAGAAGTTTCATTTATATAAAATAACTGTAAAATACTGAATGTGGTATATTATAAAGTTATTGATTGAGAGGCGTTGATACTGAACTAAATATTTGCAATTAATGCTCATTCATCACTACTCCTTGCTATATTCTCTTAGCAACATTTAACGATTGGGTACTTGCTATGAACTTTGGGACTTGAATTTTTGTAGCGTCCACAATATAGATAACTACCATCCTAACTAATATTATAAATGCGAAAGTGAGTTTGTTTCGTTTGTTACACTTTCACGCTAAAACAGCTGAACGGATTTAGATGAAGTGGGTAGGCCATGACTTGGCATAGGACATAGGATACTTTTATCTCGATATTCCCACCGGATTGAGACTTACGCGGATGAAACCGCGGGCCCAGCTAGTAAATAATAATGGCTTATGTAAATCCTGACGCAGAAGCAATATTTCACCACTGAATAAATAATAAAATTAAACAAATCGTATTATGAATTATAGTCAGTAATTTATTGAACAGTTTCGTGTGATCAATTTATTATTCTAAGGACTATACGAAATAAAAACTCCTCAGAATACTTAGTTGGTTAGGCTGTACTTATTTGTCCTAAAACGTTTTACTTTCAAGGATTTTCACCATAAGGATCAAAATAACTCTCAGGATGCACCATTTTCGACAGCATAACAAATAGTTAAAATCTTTCTTCCTCTTCATCTAGCCAGCCTCTCGCTCATATCTCACAAAATAGTCTACCCGTCAGAATATAGATTAATCATAACAATTAAAACTCTAACGTGAGAACGTTCACATTGATTCTAATCATAGCCTTATGGTTATTAATTAGATCAAAGTTAATTATTGGTTCAGTTCCAGTTAGATTTGATATACAAGTTGTTGTGATACTGTCAGAGAAACCTATAATTAGTAATCGGTACCAGAAATATTGGTATACTTTATGCCGTCGGCGCTATACTCTATGGGAGACAGAAGGATCACATCGATTTCATTAAAGATTTTGAATACTTGCAATGGACCTATCTTATTATCCATAAAGGATCCTATTATCTGTTAAACTGGGTTACAAGGCAGTGAATATAGTAGAATGCGCTTTATCAAATAGTTAAGCCGTAATGTTGGCTCCATAGTTAAAGGATCAATACGAATACGCGGGTGTACTATGTCTTATCGAATGCTAAATAATCGAATATCAATTGATCGACCACTCTACGCCGCTTAGGCGCTACCTTAAACTAGTCAGTTTTTAACCTGCAAAGGTACGCTAATGTACCTGTATCGTCATTTTTGGTCTACGCGTGTGCCACCCGGTCGAAATACTCAATACATGTAAATTCTGAGCTTCACGCGTCGTTCGCTATAGTATTTTAACATCCATTGCTGATTTTAGATGTTTTATTTACATATAAATGGAGTGCTGTGTACAAAGAATGTAATTTTATATTGAAATAAAAGAAAGAAACTGAAAAAACGATTAAAAAAATAAAAAAAATCCTGAGAAAATTTCTACTGGAATATGATTCAAAATAAGAAGCTGAATGCCCCCTGTTAATTTGCGGAGGGCTGTCCCTTACACCCTGTGTAGTCAATCAGTACCTACCTACAGTAGAAGGCGGCAAAGATCTCCAGTTCGCAAGAATAAGGTGACCCATTCAAGGACCAACCGACATAACATTTCACTCCTCTCGATACAAATCCTCATTCCAGAGCGTTCTAAATATTCCCACAGTAAACCCAAGATAACAATAGTAATATCTCATCTTAAGATAAGCCACATGACAGAGTTGCCGCCGTTGACCGGAAGTCGTAAGTTTAGCGACACAATACACGGTATAAAATATTACCAACTACTTATTCGGTTAAGATAAATCGTCTCATATATTATTTAGCGTAATAATGGACAGAGATTATTTTTTATGTGGTTTTTGTAGATGCGACACTTTGAACATGTCCTTCGAGATCCTGTCTGAAGGCGGATTCGACCAAACTTTTATACCTACATAGTATAAGTCTAATCCAGCGAATAAATTTTAAATTTTTGACATATTTTCCATACAAAAATTGCCAGACTTCAATTTTATTCCACGGATAAAATATATCTGGCTTTGGTTAAATCAGCCCTTAAGCGGATATAGTGGTCTTGGTTCATCACTGGATGAACGTCTCAATTAAATGCTGGAAAATCTAATTAAATCTGATAAGGTAATGATAATGTTCAAGAGTTACAATACGATTACTGTACCACAATAGGTAAAAAGAATTAAAAATGGAGCAATGACAAATAAATTAATTAAGTATGTGATAGATAGTGAGTAAGTAAATCTGAATCAATTTCCATCACTTCTTTCATTCATGCATCTAAAAGCACCCTCTATTCCTCTAGGAAACAAAATCCAAATAGGCACAAACTTCCATTTAAACGTCCTCCCATAATCTTTGCCCCTCCCTGGGAGTTCAGGACAAAGAGATAGTGCATCTAAGCGCGCAGTAATCTGTGATTAATGTAGCGCCCTACCGGCTACCAGTGTTGCTTATGACTTTATTATACACTGCCACTACTGCCAGCTACCGTGACTTGCTAATTGGATTATATAGTTTACTGCTTTAGGCTTAGAAGATACAATAGACGTAGATATATTTAGTAACCTATTCCGCTAAGCTATTCTTCAAGGGTCATAAAAAACCCTGTAAGAAGTAGAAGCCGAGTCTCTGTTTGCAGCGTTCGGTGTGGCAACACGTCGTGTTCTGGTTTGCAACTGGTCAATCGTCATTCTGAAGATGCCTCGTTGAGAGGTAAAACACGTGTCGATTTATTACACGGTTTTTTATGACTTTTGAAGAATAGTTAAGTGGAATAGGTTACTAAATATATCTACGTGTATTGTATTTTATAATGGATTTCCGCAAAGTCACGCCTGAATCAATTAACAACTATCTTCGGCTTAGAAGTTGGGAGCAGGAGGCAATGTGGCTTTCTTTTGTTATGTTGACCAGAATTTGGTGCTAGTGTGGTTAAGATCACACTTTTGCCAATTAGGACCAATGGTTATGGAAGGACCAATTGGTTTATTCATGGGATTACTTTGAATCTTAATACCCTATTTACAAAAAAGTGGCCGTAGGGCAAGAGGATATGACAGAATAATTTGGAACGAGATGCTTCCTCCTGGACCTTAACAAAACTTATTTATCTTGATGGACAACGGTATAAATGGTAACTCAGCAACTTATTACATGGACTGAGTAACGTCCAAAAGTGCCGATGGATGCCCAATTAGGTATCACCAGCGCAGTTAGTAGGAAGGTTGAGTCAGCCCCGTTACATAAATGATGTAACCACTATATTGTAGCAATATGCTAATTTAAAAGAGTGTTCGTGGAGTTTCTTGCCCGTTCTTCTCCTTAGGAACCTACTACGCTTTGGGATGGACAACTAGCTTCATCTTTTCTGACTGACCGACCCTTGACAAATCAAAAGTGCCTGTGGTTTATTTGAAATAAATGCTTTGGGTTTGAGTTTTTGAGTTTTACCAACATTTACCAAGAGAAGAGAGAGTTGAACGTTGAAGATGAAGTACGTAAGGCTTTGCAATCCGATATGCATGTAAAACAAATATTATCTCTTCAGTTTCTCCTCAAAACGTGTGGGTATTAAAACAACAACCCAGAATTCCCGGTAGTAACCTCAATGGTATTACTTCACCAATAATTTGTGGGCGGTTCCGAAAATTCAATTACGAACGTTTTGGTACGGTCATAAATACAATTTGCGAGGTTATCAATATTATTTATTATTTTCGTACGACGTATGCGAGGAGTGTCCGTTTGCATGATATGTGGGGTGAGGCGATGTAACATAATGTCTTGCTTAAGAGAAGAAACAGACAGAAATAAACAGTTTAGCTACCAATGTTTCGTTCCATAATGCATTATGGGACGAAAAATTGGTTGTTAAACTTTTTAAATTATTTAAATAATTCTTAGACTTTTTCTCAAACAGTATGACTTCATTCAACGAGTTTTCCACCCGTTTCTTTCCTCTCATTTCGCAAAAATAAAAACAGCACCCTAATTTCGTAACATACTTTCAGTCACAATCCGCAAGCTTTCAGAGGAAATTGCTTATCCATTCCTACATATCTGTTATAAATTCGTCTACTCAACAACGTAAATGACGCAATGAATGTTGTTGATCTGTCAAAATAAAAGGCATTGCGATTGTAAGTGTGTTACGCAATTACACCGCAGGTGAAGAATCCCAGGACATCATCATCTGCCTAGCCCTTTCCCAACTATGTTGGGGTCGGCTTCCAGTCTAACCGGATGCAGCTGCATACCAGTATTTTACTTGAAGCGGCTGCCTATCAGACCTCCACAACTCACTTACAGGGTAACACGATCCCCCTTGGTAAAATTGGTTGTCAGACTTTCGGGCTTCTGACGACCCGTAACGACTGCCAAAGATCTACGAATGACAGCCGGCACCAACGGGTTAGCGTGCTTTCCGAGGCACGGAGGAGTCTCAGTATGTAAGGATGGTCACACATCCACGGACCAAACCTGGCAAGCGTAGCTTAACCTGATGGATCGACCCACGCGGCTGTTATTAATTAGCCACGAGCTACTAACTGAACCGAACCGAGCTCTTAACCGAATGAATGAATTATGTACCGAATTGAAACCTAAATTATTTCAGGGAAACGTTTTAACCAGATCAAGCGGTAATAATTTTATTGCTGGCATCATTTTTTTACCGTTTAAAGAGGTCTTTAGGTGATTGGTGGTCGAATTTACTGTCTTTTTCGGGAGTAAGTATGATCAATGGGAATTTTAGCCTTTCTTAACGCCGGTAATGGGATTTTTATTATTTTTCGTGAAACCCATTAAGGGGAACTAGCTATTCTAACTGAAGTGGAGTTTTTTTTTAAATAAAGGTACAGCAGTTATTTTTTACAATCAAGCCTGAAAGTTTCCTTAACTGACAGCTTTTTGCCTATGAACTTTAATTCGTCAAAGCACTAAAAAAAAATATTGTAAAGTGAATAAAAAAAATTTCACCGCTAATCCATATCCATAACTTTCGACTCCTTTTAAAGCAAGTATCCTAACTGTATAGTATTTTAAATGTGAAAGTGAGTTTGTTTGTTTGATTGTTACGCTTTCACGCTAAAACGGCTGAAAGGATTTAGATGAAAGTTGGCACATTGGTAGACTATAACCTGGACTAGAACACCTTCATCCCGATATTCTCACGGGCTCGCGACTTACGCGGGTGAAACCGTGAGGCGCAGCAAGTAAAGAATAAAATAAGAAATCTTCGTCATTTGAACCTTTACCATTACACAGTCTGATAAATTCTAAAATAAATAAAAAACGACAAATAACTCGGAACTCAACGAGTTAAGACGTACCATTGCCGATTCCTAGCAATCTGCATTTTGACACGATTTAACTCCTTCCGCGAAGGTACTGATAAAGATGTATATAAGCGTATTGGTTAGACTCCATATATTATGGACTTGGGTATATGAAGGCAAGAGGAAAGAGCTTTTCCAAAATCAGAATTAATGTGCGGCCAGCTTACACCGTACTGCATCTAATGAAGTTTTCAATTGCTGTGCTATTTTATGTGATCATCAATAATCTGCACCATAGAATTTTAATTAATACATTAATATTAATTAAAAAAATATGTATTGATAAATAAATGATTAATAAAACATAATGCTTATTATATAAAACACCCTAATTGTGTGATACACGATCAATCACAATCTGAATAGGTTTGAAACAAATTGCTAATCTATTGCTTCAATAAGGTTGAAAAAAAAATCTGCTCGACAACGTAAATAACGCAATGAATGTTGTTGAACTGTCAAAATGAAGCAAATTAGTATTAATCGGTTACGAAAATTAGTTACGCAATTAGATAGCTGGATTGTCATACCATAAAGTAGCAGTATACAGAGCTAGTGGAACTATTCTTTAGCGGTGATGGTCTACCGGCAATAGACATAAGTTTTCTAAGCAAGCAAAAAGTATCTAAAGAGTTATTTTTTTGTAATCAACCAGTTCACAAAATCTAGTGACGGCGAGGCTTGGTATGGTATGGCCTGAATTTTACGCTGATGTCGGTCGCGTACGTCTATCGCACGTGCGTATATACATTGTGTTCTATATAGCACCATTCTACGACTCTGACGTCTGCAGCGCGTACTACGTTGCTACGCGTACTCGACTGACCGTACGCGACCGACATCAGCGTAAGAATAAAATAAATAAATAAATAAATAAATAATACTTTTATTGTACAAGAAAGAAACACATAAATTATACAGTAAAAGATGATTGTACAAGTGTTTATCAAAATTAGGTAGAACAGCTGGTTCCTGAACTAAGTAAAACGATACTTGTATCTCAGGAGCCAAAGTTCCTCACAAACTATGTAACTAAATGCAATCAGGTTGAGGTGACACAGTAATTTCAGGTATCATTATTGAGAAAAGTATTCATGAGGAGATTATTAAAATACCTTCGTGTAAGAGGAATTCAGGCCTTATGGCTGACGAAAAATGCTTATTTCTAATAACGTTATGGGCTTCAGCAATGCTATTTAAACCATACAACAATGCAACATGTGTATTTTTGCAGAAGACTCCAGTTTCAGTGGCCACCATAATACTGATTTGTTATCACCCTTGGTACAATTATTACAAATTAGCACGGTTGATATTATTGCACTCGTAAATAAAGCTTGAAGTATTTTAATTCATATCTATAGAGGGCGATGTAATCGTTCCGTGATGTACGACATGTGAGAGTTTGGGTTCGGTTCCAGTTTGAGAAATGAACTTACAATGGCTGCTTTTAATGCATTATTCTCCAGTTTTTCATCTAAATTAATTACGATTATTTAAATCAATACAGATGTGAGTGGCAGTGAGCAGGGCACATTGCTCGCAGAACAGATGGCCGATGGGGCCGAAAGGTACTGGAGTGACGACCACGTACCGGACGTAGCGTTGACCCGATGAAGGCCACGGGAATGCGCTGGATGCGAGAAGCACAGAACCGGTCGAAGTGGCGGTGCTTGGGGGAGGCCTATGTCCAGCAGTGGACGTCTTTCGGCGAACGAAGAAAAAGGATTGTGTTAGCATCGTAGCACGTGACGTTCTGTAGTAGTTTCTGCTCACTCCTATGAAAAAAGGCGTAAGTCTTATGTATGGTTGTATGTATTTAAATGAATCCGTGAATCCACTGGGCGGCGAGAACCATAGGTCTGGTCAATGTGAAAATGCCTGGGGGGGGGGGGATAATGTAATTTTTAAACAAAAATATTAGATGGATAGATGGAAGTTGAACCCAGCTTCTACATTGCAATTGAGTTAGGTAATCATAAAAAAGGTTTTCTTCCTTACATATTATAAAACAAAGTCCTCCGCCGCGTCTGTCTGTCGCCCTGCATGCGATAAACTCAAAAACACCTTCACCGATTTTCATGTTTTTTTCACCAATGGATAGAGTGGTTCTCGAGTAAGGTTTTAGTATATAATAACCGACATCCACGCAGGTGAAGTCGCGGGCATCAGCTAATATTCTATAAAAATTATGACTTTTGCCAAGAATGGAATCCGGAAACTGTTTTCAAAGTAGGTCGTTAAACTGGGCCACCTCAAAAACGATACAACAAAAACCTCTACGGGTCCATTTACACTACAACAATACTTATCAGGCCACTTTGTCGGCAACACTACTCGTTACATTTGTGAAGGCGTCAATTTGTACATGATAAATGTCGGTAACAAGAATAATAAATAACAATAACTTTAACTTTTTAACGCTCCAATAAGTGGTCGCACCTTACTGTACTGTTATGTAGCTGCCTTCAAATGATTTATGTTTTATGAAAATAAATATGAATGTAGGAATATCAGGTCACTGGTATACATCGGGACTGGGTTCATTCCGTACTGGCAGAGTTCTGGAGTCTACAAGCTGAAATTTAATTCGTTGGCAATATTAAATCCACGTTCTAGCCATGATACTTATACATTTTGGAAAAAAAAAAGAAGATAATTAAACTGCCTAGCCTTTTCCCAACTATGTTGGGGTTGGCTTCCAGTCTACCCGGATGCAGCTGTATACCAGTATTTTATATGGAGCGACTGCCTATCTGACCTCCACAACCCAGTAACTGGGTAATACGATACCCCTTGGTAAATGGTAAGACTAGTTGTCAGACTTTCGGGCTTCTGACGACCCGTAACGACTGTTTCCGGGACCAACGGCTTAACGTGCTCTCCGAGGCACGGAGGAGTCTCGATATGTAAAGACGGTCACCCATCCACGGACCAACCCCGGCAAGCGTAGCTTAACCTGATGGATTGACCCGCGCGGCTGTTATTACTTAGCCACGACCTCCTCCTAATTTAAATAAAAATATTAAGAACCGTACCTAATTTTTTTTTTTTCGATTTTATTGGCTTATATGCAGAAGTACAAAATAGTTTAAAAAAAAAATTGTGTAAAAAGTGTTGGTTAAAATATTGCCAATGAATTAAATTTCAGCCTGCATGCATGTATAGTCTTACAGCATAATAACCCTAGCCTTCCTAACTACGGATTATCTAGGCAAGATTTGGTGTCACCGAGATCACAAAATAAAATCAATGAATGTAAAATTCACAATTACATTCAATGAATTCGTTTTAGTTAGTGTACATATTTCCAATTTTATCGTATTGCAATAAACGATTTTCATGTTATTCTTTAACAATCATGATTAATTAGTATCATCGACACAGCAACGCAATATAATAATTATAGTGTCAGAGACGTACATGAAATGTCAATTTTTGATTATTGTCTCGAATTCCGATCACGGATATAAAGAATTTAAAAAAATTAAACTGCGACCCTCAGGTTCATATCACGCATATTTTGAGACCTTATTTAAAAGTACAAAAGAAGAATTAAAATATTATTTATTGGATACGTAATGTCACTAGACTGTATAAATCATTACAAAGGTCGACGGTATCGAGAGAACTTGAATAAAAAACCATTTTTGTTTTAATTTTTAAGGTGGGTGCAGACGATTTATAAACGCATCTGCTTTTGTTTCATTGAGGTTTTTGTTGTTAACAAAATAATATGACAATATTTTTCTGGAATAAGTGTAGTTAAAGAGTGTTTTTACGAGGGGCTTGTGGCTAAGTAATAACAGAAGCATGGGTCGATCTATAAAGTTAAGCTATGCTTGCCGTGGTTGGTCCGTGGATAGGTTACCATCTTTATATACCAAGACACCTCAGTGCCTCGGAAAGCACGTTAAGCCGTTGGTCTCGCTGACATTTGTAAATCTTTGACAGTTGTTACGGGTCGTCAGAAGCCCGAAAGTCTGAAAACCAGTCTTACCAAAAGGTATCGTGTTACCCAGTAAGTGGGTTGTGGAGGTCAGATAAGCACTCGCTCCATGTAAAATACTGGTATTCAGCTGCATTCGGTTAGACTGGAAGCCGACTTCATAGTTGGGAAAAGGCTAGGCAGATGATGAAGTTAAAGAGTGTTTATAACACATCCTGAGTGGCAGCCATGTATGAAATCAATAAAATTGTTAAGAGCGACTAGGCAGCTATTTAATCTATCTTTATGTAAATAGTGTGTTCAATAATTAATAATATTTATTACCCTCTTTTTCCTAAGTTTTGCTATCATAATAATGAAAAAACTGTATGTCAATGAATGCAATGTCATTCATTAAAAAACGTTTCTCATGCTTTTATCTAATTAGGTACGTAATTAGCAGCTGACAGATAACTCCAACAAAACAAGATAAATTAAATTTAAACATTTAAAAACTCCCGACAAAACAAAGTATCTATCTAATAAACGATATTTTTGTAAGAACACTCTTAATTAAGCCAACTTTCAAACAAAACCGAAAAAAAAAAAATCGGTTTAGCCGTTTGGTAGCTACGATGGCGCAGAGAGACACGCAGATACACACCGTACACACGTTAAACTTACAACACCTGTTTTTTTCCGTCGGGGGTTAAAAACAAACATAATCCTCCGCCTTCACAAATGACCTCACGTGTGCTACCAACCTAACATTAAAAGTACAATTGTACCTCCAATATATTGTTGTTTCCACAATTTAAACAAGACACGTTATTATCTCGTATGAGGTTCGACTTAACTGAATTTATTTGTCCATTCAGTTATAAAGTTGAACGCTCTCTTCGTTTTTCTTTATTCTAAAATATTGGGTCGAGTTTCGTAACTGTAGCGTCAAAGATTCGTTGAGCAGGATAAGAAAGTTGCCAAAAGAAAGATTAATCATAGTAGGTACCACCATTTTTAAATTTCTTTATATCAGCTGTTGTCTGAGATAAAGTAGATAACTACTTTATGCAACCGGCACGTTTAGATTTAAAGAAATCACGAATATACGATTTTTAACACAAATGTCTGACGTCACCGAGAAACGAGATTATTCAAACCGAGCGTGACGTCCCGGTGACGGCGATGTTGTGTCCACCACAACCCTGCCGCGCTTGCGATAAGCGCAGTAAGTATGTTTGGCATACGAACATACTTACTGCATTTATCGCAAGCGCGGCAGAACCGAACTCGTATGTTATGACTTTATGAGTTATGTATGATAGACAAAACAAAATCCGAGCGCACGGCGACGGCAACGGCAGTGTGTGGACAGGACCAAACGTGTATTTTACTGTCGGTACATCGGTCCGTCACAATCTCGAGCCGATGTCTAGCGGTAGCGCCGAAATACTTGAAACTTGTTGATGTGATGACGGCGTTCGGGTGACGGACGTGCGGTGGACCGCGGCAATACTAAATGTATAAATCGTGACGTCAGCGTCGTCATCTCGTACTTGGTGATGTCCACAGTCCACACCGGGACGTCACCGGCTGCGGTGGACAAATGCACTAAGTCTATTATTTTATCTAAGAAAATCTTTATACTCCACGCGTAGCTATAGGTACCTAACCTACAAACAAATGAGTCAAGGTTTACGCTTTGATGGCTTTCGTTTTTGATACTCTAGGACCTTAACATTTAAAAACCAAAGATACTCTTCCTCAAACAAACAAACAAACTTAAGGCCAACAACTTTCCACATCTATACAAAATAAAATAGTCTGCAGATTGTACACAATTTCCGTCCATATCCACCCACGCTTGATCCTTTAAGGGTAGGGTTGATCTCGTTCCGTCCTTAACATAATGCAGCTGATCACGATCATATTTACGATGTTCGATGCTTACGCGCACTTAAAACGGCCGCAACTTATCTGTTTCGACGCTACAAATAATTGGGAGGCGAAAAAATGTTGCGGGAAAATTATTATGCGTGTTTCTTTTGTTTTTTGGGTGTAAACTTTTTTGGGGTTTTCGGTGTTTTTGATAACGAATTGACATAGTTATATTTTTGTATAAAAAAAACTGGTTACGTAAAGGTGGGCTGTTTATCTTAGGATTTACCAATGTTTAAGAAAACACGTCTATCTCCAACAAGATTATTTTAATTTGTTTCATTAGGAAAACTTATTCCGTCATTATTTTTTCGACACAGTGTACATTGTGTTTTGAACAAGACTATTTTAGCAATTATTTTCTGGATTACTAGATTTTTGTTTCTACCCTCTTCTCGAATGACTCTCAACCCCCAGATTTTTTCTATGAAAATAATGTCACTCATTTGGACTTTACCATATTCATTAAGCAAAAGAAAAACGTGAATTAGATTGTTAAGGAAGGTATGCAGGGTAGCTATGGTAGGGTAAGGTAGGTCCTTAATTGATGAATTTTCTATTTTCAAAGTTCTTGCTTGTTCTCGGGACTTGGATATTTTTAATGTAAGCTATTAAACTTAATTCTTAAATAAAACACCATTCTGGATACGTTAAGACTACCACAACGTATAAACATTGTATTACATACACATACATGGTAAAACCTAATTGGCAAAATAAACAATACCTAATCAAACATTGTTTTCGGTAATCCGCCATGTTTTATTTGTGACAGCACTGGCAGACGAAAACCGCGCGCTTTTGTTGGTCATAGATAAATCCTAGATTAATGACGCGGAAAGGCAACCCTTATATAGAGTGTGAGCATTTAAAACATAATTATTTATTACCAGCTTCCGTCCGCGGCTTCGCCCGCGTGGTATGTCGATAAAAAGTAGCCTATGTCTTTTCTCAGCCTCTATACTGTCTGTGTAACAAACATTTAAATCAGTTCAGTAGTTTTGGCCTGAAAGCGCGACAGATAGACAGACTTACTTTCGCATTTATAATATTAGTAAGGATAAAGGTACAAAAATAATACCTTCACAGTTAATTCTTAAAAACGTTCTAAGTAACTCGATGCAGCAACGAGTCCTAGTTAGTTTAAAAAAACATCCTGTTAGACTACAACTCCGTATTTAACCATCATAAAAATCCACACACACCTTCCATTTTATGGCCCAAAAATATTAGCTTCAAACCTCAAAAGGATACCTTAATTTAGTTCCATAGCCCATAAATTTGGCCAAACCTTGCACAATGCTACTCACCAAAGTATTGGCACTTTCATATACATCATATTACGGCTTTAATAAATCATTTGGAACGAGGTCCAAAAATTGAGACATCGATATTTTATGGCCGACAGAATGGGACTTACTGGTTGGGTTATATCTACTAATAATAAGGGTCTGTGTTCTTTTATTTTTATTTTTTAACAATATGTTTTTGGAGATTAATTTGTTGCTCTTATCTGGGTTGGGTGTTGGCCTGTTGGGACATAATGTTTGGTTGACGTTTTTGAAGAATTTTAATCAGTAGGTACCAGGCTGTCTTTTTGAATCGACAAAAGTTGTTTATGTACACATAGTACTACTTTGACTTGCAAAGTTTTCTGTTTCAGATTATTATACTTTGCCGAAGTATAATAATCTGAAACAGAAAACTTTCTATATACTGATATTTTATTTCTCATAGATATTTACGGACAATTTCAACTCTCTTAAGCAATATGAAAATTTGGACAAAATCTGCAGTATCATAGAAGAGAAGTTTATTATGGAATAGAATAGAATAGAATAGAATATATTTATTTGCATAAAACATGGTATAAAAAGGTGTTCAATATTATATGTATAGCACAAACATGTTCAGCTAAGCTATGACAAAGCATGCAAAATTTTAAAATCAGAAACACATCATCAATGAACAATTTCAATACATTAAAACTTTTTATCTAAAAATTGTTTTAGACTATAAAAACTATGTTCAAGCAACCATTTATAAAATTTAGTTTTAAATAATTTAAGATTTAAAGCTTTAAAATGGCTCGGTATTTTATTATAAATGCGCACACACATTGCTAGGCAGTTTTTATTATACTTGGCTAATCGAGGCAAATCATTCAACACTAGTTTGTATTGATCTCGTCTGTTCCGAGGGTACACATCATTTGCAGTCTTAAATAATTGTTTATTTTTCATTACAAACATACCTATTTCGTAAACATAAAGTGACGGTAACGGTAACAGACCAAGTTTTCTAAATATTGGTTGGCATGAGTCATCAGGTTTGAGTCCACAAATTGATCTCATGCACTTTTTTTGAGCAATGAATGCTCTCTGAAAGTCAGTGCTATTACCCCACATTACTAGCCCATAACGTAGTAACGATTCAACGTATGCATGGTATGAAGTTACAGCAGTTTTTACATTAGTTACATTTTTTATTTGTTTTAGTGCATATACAAATTTATTGATTCTTGTTGTAACATTGTCTATGTGTTCTTTCCAGTTAATGTCTTTGTCTATAATTACACCCAAAAATCTTGCATGCGTAACTTCTTTGATTTTATTGATATTGAGTTTAATGTCGTTTTTATGATTATTTGATTGGTTAAATTGAATGAACACTGATTTATCTAAATTTATTCTTAAATGGTTAATGTCAAGCCAATGTAGTAGTTTGTCAATTGTATTATTAATGTCAAGCTGATGATCTGAAATGGTATTATATTTTTTATTAGATGTCACAATAATAGATATGTCATCGGCAAACAATATGCATTCATGGTTAGTTATATTTATGATGTCATTAATATAAATGAGGAATAATATTGGGCCCAGGACGCTTCCTTGCGGAACGCCATATTTATTGTATCTATATTTTGATGAGTAGGATATTATGTCATTATTTTCATTTTTTTTATTGATAATGACACATTGCTTTCTATCACTCAAATATGACGCTAACCACTGGCGCGCAGGTCCCCTAATCCCATTAGCTTCTAATTTCTGCAACAGAATGTCATGAGAATGTTATGAATAAACTAGCAAGGCACATCCACAGACAAACATTAGTATGACTAATACGAATATGATTTATGATTTAAACCCATATTTTAAGAAATGATACCTAGCCCACGAGTCAAATGAACTAATAATAAAATTGTACCAAAACAGTGATTATTAAAGACGGACGATTGTAAATCAATCCCTTATAATCGGATTTGGTGCAGCAAGTTGTTA
This sequence comes from Lithophane leautieri, assembly GCA_949152455.1. Taxonomy (NCBI): domain Eukaryota; kingdom Metazoa; phylum Arthropoda; class Insecta; order Lepidoptera; family Noctuidae; genus Lithophane; species Lithophane leautieri. The sequence continues at coordinate 1,978,288 of OX424472.1, read as the reverse complement.
GTGTAAACTAAAGACTACACTGAGACACTGCTACAGCTTCTCTCGGTGTCATCTTCATTAATTTTCTTCCATTCCAAAGACTAGGTGCTGAATTACTGATAAGGTCCCGTAAACCAAGACTGACACTCAAACAAAATAAAAGTCGTGGTGTCGTCGGACACCAGAGGTCTTAGACAAGTGAGAATTGCTTCGAAAGCGTTTCGTATTTCTACAACTACTTTCGACAGAATTGACATAAGCTTTTCGATAGCATATGTCAGTCGTATACATTTTTGCCTTTTCCATCATCGCTATTGCTGATAGAATGTCACTTTTTTTAGGGCCTCTGGTTGGAACAAAGATATAAAATCAAAAAAAAAATCTTTTGTTTTTTAATACAGATCCATCCAGTATAAGTAAGTTTAAGCTTGCTAAACAAAACTTTTGACACTTGAAACTAACTTTTTCGGGCATAACGATTTTTCATAATTCGGGCCATAGACGTTCAAGTCATTTGATCAAACAGGCTAGTTCAAACAGTTTGATCAAATAGAAATACGAAAATTCATATTTTTTCATGTCGTTTGACAACTCATTTTGATCAAACACCCACATACATTCAGGTCAATTTGATAAAACTGTTTGAACCAGCCTGTTTGATCAAATTACTTGAGCGTCTATGGCCAGCATTACGTGACGATTTCTACCAGACAACTCCTACCGTAAGCCACGTTAAAGAACTACGTTTCTATTTATTTATTTATTAACTTATAATCACTATCACTACAGGAATTTCCTAATAAAAAAAATTAAAAATAGACAAAAAGGCTTAATTAAATAGTTGGAAAAATGGGCAATCGTCGTTACAGTGCCTAGGAAAGAAAATTGTCAAGGTTTTATAAAAGGAATTGTCACTTGAAGTAGTTGTGGCAGTACCTTCATCGCCACATTCGAACTACGCATCAAAGACCTGACGTCACACAAAAATCCTGACGTCACAAAAATCCTGCATCGCGCAATTAGAGTGTACCGTGCAGTGAACATATATAAAAAAATCCAATATCAATCATTGGGCAGTTGCCCGCCATACACAACACCCGTCTGGTAGGAGGATCCTCCCTTTTCTATGGTGGATGAGTGAACTTTACACCCTGTTCCTCATACACCTAAATAGTTATGATAGCTATTACTTTTTTTTTTTTTCTTTCTGGGTGGAAAATCCTCTTGCTATTCCTGCTCCAAGCAACAGCGATGCTGTGGGAAGAAAGTGATAAAATGGAGAAAGACTTGATTAACCCCTTTTTTTTCTTGGGTTAATTTCAGTTCATGACAAAACCTAAAATCACGCCTGTATTTCGCGAAGGATTAGTGAATCTACTAATCCTACCTACCTACCAAATAACCCACGGGTCTACCCTTTATAGCAGAACTTTTTATGTCATAATATTATTTTGCATAACAGCGCATAGCATAAACTTCATTTCGCAGAAAATCGTTTGGCATATACATTAAAAACGCATAATTTTGTAATTCAGAATCATCTTTAGGCATAAATTTCATATCCATAATAATTAAAAAGTAGAACCATCATATTGCAGAAAGTTCACTGTCAGAATCGTCTTTTGGCATACATTTCTTATCGATAATCATTAAAAGGTAGAACTATCATACGAGTATCTCAGAAAGTTTACAGTTAGAATCATCTTTTGGCATACTTTTCATATCCATAATAATTGAAAGACTCATCTATCACATTACGAAAAATTCATAGTTAGAATAATTTTGTATTTCTTACCATTGATAAGTTATATAATATCCAAAATGCAGCATGCAAGCAAACATGCAGCATGCAAGCAAACATGCAGCATGCAAGCAAACATGCAGCATGCAAGCAAACATGCAGCATACAAGCAAACATGCAGCATGCAAGCAAACATGCAGCATGCAAGCAAGCATGCAGCATGCAAGCAAGCATGCAACATGCAGCAGGCATGGTTTCTGTCACGGCTCCGGCGCTGCGGGTTCCGGCGGTCCCACGCAAGCTTCTCGTCGCAGATGGTTGTAACGCTCACCACAGCAGCTTCGGCTTGCTGGCCGGCTTTGCCGGCCAGACTCAGCCGCGGCGGCGAGCGTTAAAACCACCTGCTCCTCAGCTCGCGGGCCGCCTCGCCCCTCCGCGCCTACGCGGGCTTAAATTACACTCTAGGGGTAGGGCAGACAAGACTACGTGCAGTCGGTTTTGCAGCGATTCGGTTCTGTCACTTCACTAACTTTTGTAGTACCTACACATTTAAGGTTAAGAATATGATTACATTTTATAGAAATGACAATAATTATGCCTAATAAAATTATTCCAAATGAAATTCTGCCATCTTAATATGCCAAGTGAAATTATTCCAAATAATCGTCGCTCTAAATAAACGTTATGTGAAACGAAATATTGCGAAATTAAGCTTTGCCAAAAGTAATTATGCCAAATAAAATTCTGCCATCTTAAAAGTATGCCTTTGTAAATTCGGACATATAAACATTCGGCCAATCAATAATTATATTAAATGATTTTTATGCCATATATATATTCGTTTAAAGAAGATTATGCCAAGTGTGTTATGCCAAATAAATTTCGGAGCATCAAAATTCTGCCAGATAGAAATTTCGGAGCATCAAAATTCTGCCAGATAGAGGGAACCCATAACCCACCTAAAAAAATCAAACCCGAATCCGAATCCCACCTAGATGTGACTTATTGGTACACCCACATTTCAGTTCATCAGTGGCTAACAATATTTATATCTACCTGTTTTGGTATCAAAAGTCAACTTCGTACTACAATTGTGTGTGCCAGGCCTTACTTATACTAATGAGATTAGTGATGTGAATAAATTAATCGATTTTTTGAAGAGCCCGATTAGGAGCGCGTGTAATTTGTAACGATTTGTTAATGTTTATTTTTATTTTGGCTTCGCTCCATGTCGAAGGTTCATTGTTAGTATAACCGTTGATAAATGGCTGAGATTTGGTAACTAATCTTATTAATATAGAATTAAAAAATCTCAAAACTAAACAATACTTTTGATTGATAAAATCTATGAAGTAGGTGCTGTCCGTGGAATGAAAATAATAATACCTAATAAACTGCTCCACCAAAACCGCACTTATCAAAATTTTGTTTCAGTGCAGTGGAACAGCTCAGGTGCCGTTTGGTCAAGTGTCGTTGAAATCAGTGCTCTGAGTGGAGTGCTTCGTTTTCAACGGGTTTCGTCAAAAGAGGGATTTGAACATGAAGTCATCACTCATAGGCCTATAGCATCCTGGGTGACAATGATAACCCAGACTGCATAGTATACGTAAACAGTACATAAAATGGATAGCAAGATCTGGAATGGTACGTTATAAAGTCTACCAATTGGTAAGCCCAGTTACTGACCCAACTGACTGACGAAACTTTCGATCAAGACATTATGAGTGAAGGAGTCAAAAATACCTTTTAATTAGCTCATATCTCTCATAAACAGTCTGTACAATATTATTGCCGTTAACTTCGGAAATTGGTCGTAACACGCCTTTTTGTAATAAATTAACGATGTAATGCAGGATACTGCCCAACATCCTGATACATACTAATTATCTTATTGCGTCTTAAGTAATCTATTTAACAGGAAATTAAAGGCTAAGTTAATTCCTAATTAAGTAAGATTTAAGTTAATGGCAACATAATTTTACCGTAGGTACACAGGATCACGCTTTTAATATTGTCCTATTAATATTATTTACTTTAAAATACTAACAGTGAATCATACGTTTAGGGTAGGTTAGCCTATAATGTTCCCACCTCTGGGATCCAGTGGTAGATTACGGGTCACTTCACAGTCACCACCCTGAGGGCCTAGACAAAGTGACATTCTATCAGCGACAACGATGATGGAAAAGGCAAAAATGTATAGGACTGACATAAGCTATCGAAAAGCTTATGCCAGTCCTGTTGAAAGTCGTTGTAGAAATACGAAACGCTTTGGAAGCAATTGTCACTTGTCTAAACTCGCGCCAATCTAAGAAGTCCGTTTTGATGTTTCGTTCTCATACATGTAATAAAACGTTATGCCTTGAGAATCAGATTTAATCAATGTAGACAGGTCGTCGATTACAAACTGTCTAAGTATGTTCAATCGATATGTCTCGAGAATCAGTTTATAAGAAACCAATTTTGTTTTTCATCGCTATTCAAAGCATTTTTATAGCTGTCAAAACGGACTTCTTAGATTGTCGCGAGTTTAGGCCCTCTGGTCCACATTTTAGTAGGTACCTACGGTTTTTGATAGCACCGCTATCGATTTTTACTAGAGCATATTCGTACCTCATGTTTTGCCTCATCGCATAGAACTGTTGCATTCCGTGGTACCTACAAATTTGCTGCCTCTCGTTGTTCCACCTACTTTTCGTGCTGTATAGACACTCGGTAGGTACATTCAGAATCAAATTTAAACAGCACTTACTATAGCTTCAAAAGGATACCACGATTTGAGCTTACCCTTGATTTGCACGCGGCTATGGTGGCGAGCGTTTGGCAGCGATTGTTCACTGAGACCCAGCAGTTGTTTCGTTGTTTGTTTCTTCTTTTTTATCGACGTTTGTCATGGTGAAATTTTGAATACTTATATCAGTCACTACGTTAGTCTCACTGTAATATTGTAAAATTATTTCTACATTACGGCTGTTTATACAGCCGTAATGTTTTTAATATCTACTTTTTGCTGGTGCGGCGTCTGCGTCTGACTACTTGTCACAACTACCCTATTTATTGTAATTGTAGTCTGTGGTCACAACGATGCCATAGAGTACCACAGCCACTAAAGGCATGGACAAGTAAAGCGGACTTTTTAAGCGGAATTTTATTTTTACATGTATTTGACACATCATTATTAGGGTTCCGTATTTTTTTTTAAAGCAAAATGATCTTCGTTCCAACCGGGTATAAATTATGATAATGATGAAAGCATTTTTTATTGAGAGCTTGTTAACAGGCATTGAAAATTAATAACCTTGACCGGTAGTGGTGTAATTATAAGTGAAGCCAATCTATGTTTAGTATTTTCTAACCATCACAAAATTAATGAAATCTCAACGCCTGCCAAGAATTCGTCATCCACAGTTAGAGGCTCTAAATTCTATTATTTAATATAATTTACATATTTTATATCTTGATGGATGAATGGAAGATATGATAATATTTATGTATTATGTATGAAAAAAATAATTGGAATGACTTCTGCGGCCATTAACATATTATTAACGTCATACTGACGGTCGTAAATTGTTATTGCGATTAGAAACTTGAAATATTAATCAGAGGACGTTGATTGTATAGGTGATGAATGGAAATGTTCAGGATATGAAGAGGGGGCCATTAATCAATCAATAAATACTCTACTTCACTACATATTATAAAACAAAGTCCTCCGCCGCGTCTATCTGTCTGTTCGCGATAAACTCAAAAACTACTGCACCGACTTTCATGCTGTTTTCACCAATGGATAGAGTGGTTCTCGATGAAGGTTTTAGAATATAATAACCGACATCCACGTGGATGAAACCGCGGGCATCAGCTAGTATCTATATAAATAAAAATGAATCGCTAAAGTTGCTAAACGCAAAATTAGAGATCAGCTGGACCAATTTTATTTAGCTAACTTTGTTTTTTAATATTAAAAAATATAATATAATATATATAAAAAATCCTAGGTAGGAAGGTATGTAGGTAGGTAGGTATGTAAGTAGGAAGGTATGTAGGTAGGTGGGTAGGTAGGTATGTAGCTAGGTATGTAGGTAGGTATGTATGTAGTTAGGTAGGTAGGTAAGTGGGGTAGGTAAGGTAGGTAGGTAGGTAGGTAGGTAGGCAGGTAGGGTAGGTAGGTAGGGTAGGGTAGGTAGGTGCGCCACAGATAAATATTTAGTGCTACCAGTGCGAAGCCGGGCAGTTAGTCATAAAAATAAAATCAAAGGTAAACTAGAGTGGTCAAAGCAAGAATTTCATAGAAAATATGTAAAATTATTACGATTATTACGCGAATATCGGAATATATCCCACGGGAACGTATTACCGGGATTAATGGCATGATTTTGCCGACATTTTCAACAATCATCGTCATTATTCAGCCAATTTACAAACCAATTCCATACTAAATTTGGTGAAAACCGTACAAAAATGCGTTCGATATTTTTTGAGTTTATCGCGTTCTGACAGACAGACAGAAAGACGCGGCGAGTAGACTTTGTTTTAAAATATGTAGTGATAACCGACTTTAAAGTAAGACGAGTAAAAAAAAGGTTATCTAGTTTAAAAAACAACTGAGTCAACTTTATTATTAGTTCACTAAACATAATGAAAACTGTTTCATAGTTCACCGTACTTAAAGTAACTAAAAGTTGTAAGAAAACGATATCAGAGATGTTTACAATGTAACAAAAAACAAATAAAAATAAACATTAAGATTTACAAGGCACTTTAAAATGAATTTCACACCAAAATTACATAACAGTGAGAAACAGTAATCAATCAGTTTTTGCGAACCATTTTATTACATAAACCGTATTAAGGTGTGGTCCCATTAAAACTGACGAGCGGACATTAAAACGAGAGTTTCGCGTCTATCGGGCCGATGGGATCGCCCTTTATTCTTTTTTTAAAACTGAACCCATAAATATAAAACCTTTTTAGTAAAACTGAAAGTTGTAAGGGAAATTCGGAGCTTAAGGTGTTGATGCATTGATGTGGATGGAATGTGATGTCGAAATGGAAATGTTAATTTTGAAATTATCTGGAATTAACGCTCAATAAAACCATTATTAATATCTAATAATTATTTTATTGTATTGGCATACTGACACTCACAGCTCTTGTACAGGGTTTAAATGTACTGAGCACGTTCAGTTTAGTTGGTGAAATTTGCCCTAAGTCGTTCTATATCTAATATTTTATACGAAAGAACTCTTATGGATGATTACAAAATTCTGTGACTGATATCAATAGTATCGTAATTTAAAAATTTGTTCGCAAAACTAGGATGATTTTATTATGAAAGACCTAACGAATACTGTGCGTAAAAAAACTCAAAATACAACTAACGAGTCTAGTGAACACAAAGCATAGTGCTCTGGTTTTCCATAACAATTAGTAAATGAGATTATTATGTAGTAACACTCGAACTATGGACATTGGGCGCAATGTTAAAATTTTTCGACTGGAATTTTGTCGGAGATCCGTATAGAATACGAGGAAAAAAAACACTTTTGGCCAGCACGACAATCAGCTTTAGGTATTTTTATTCAAAACAAGCTGTCCCTTCAGACGTAGTCCTCTGAAAATTTCAATTTCGTTGTTTAGGCTGTTCGTTTGGGTTTTTCCTAATTTTCTTTTTTCCTAAACCAACCCGATACTGAGGAGAAGAAATTAACAAAAAAAAAAATTGGTCTAGCCATTTTCGAGTTTCTCCGAGACTAATGCATGGCAATTGATTTTTATATAGATAGATCATAATTTTTACATAATTCTAGCTGCGCCCCGCGGTTTCACCCGCGTATGTCTCGGTCCCGTAGGCATATCGGGATTATAAGTATCCTTTGTCCTATTCCAGGTCATAGTCTACCCCTGTGCAAAATTTCATCCAAATCCGTCCAGCCGTTTTAGTGTGAAATCGTAACAAACAAACAAACTCACTTTCAGTCCCTTACATATATATTAAAAACAAAGTCCTCCACCGCGTCTGTCTGTCGTCATGTTCGCGATAAACTCAAAAACGACTGCACCAATTTTCATGCTGTTTTCACCAATGGTTTCAAAAGTGGTTTTATGTGCCTCATTAAAATAAATGATTTCACGTTTGACTTAAATCCTAGTGAGTTTTGTATTCAGTAAAAAAAACAAGTCTTAAGGGTACTTACCTAGTCTGCAACCTTTATTTTAAATGTAAAACTATTGAATAAGCTTATTTAACATGATTTTTGCCATATACGGAACCCCTTAGCAACACAGGTGGACAACTCACATCAACCAGAAATAAAGTCGGACGCACATTATCATTTATTCGCAAGAGAAATGTCGTAATTAGTCAAGATAATTGTTTTTCAGAATTGACGGGTTTATTTCGTCGCTATGTTGATGTTCACGCCGCTCCACTTGGTGGATAAGCTGGGTTAATAGCGCCATACCTTGTTTTTTGTGTACCCAGCTTATAATCGACTCTCTGTAACTCAACCGAACAGTAAAATGCTTCTTGTACGAAAAAAAATTAATGAACGAATATTGATGACCGCACCGACACAATAAAAATAATAATAAAAAAATACTTGAATTCAGACCTTGATCTATTAATAAGATGTTAGTAATACACACTACCTACAGGCTTATAAGCTATGTTAGTAACAAATGTAATACAATACAGAGAGGTGATAGAATCCCTGGACAATATTGGAGTCTCCAGTATTGTTTTTATTTTCCTGCAGTTTAATGACCTTATGTTTAAATTTTTTTAATTATGTCATGATGTGAGGTTAGTTTCAGTGAAAGACGTAAGGTTCATTGCACGAAAATTTTGTGGTTATAATAATTATGCATATTTTTGAAATGTGCTAATTAAGCCCTTTCACTTGATACCCAACATGGAATGATTAATTATTTTTGTTTGAATTCATGACTTTATATCCTCTAGAGGGCGCCATTTAATGTGACGTCACATAGCCTATAACCAGCGGACGATCAAGACGCTTCCAACAATACCTCATTATTTGTCAAATTGTAATGAGTCGTTTAGAAGATATGATCCCGAACTGACGAACATACATACATACATATTTACATGCATACATACATACGAGTCCAAAATCATAACACTGCTCTTTTCTTCGCTGTAGTCGGGTAAAAACAGATTATTTTCACCAGATTATTAGGAACAAACAACTTGTAACTGAGCAAAAACGAAGCTTGATAACAATACAAACTATTAATTATTTTAGTGTTAAATAAAAATACCTTCCTCTTTTTCTCGCATCCACATGAAAAAAATTATTTGTCCATGATTTTTATGACAGACAATACTTAGCAAAGATAACTGAATATGGGCTTCCCCTATAGACTGCTACCGTGAAAAATCTCAGGATATAATGGCATATTCACCATGCTGTCTGGACCAGCAGATTCCTACCCGTAGTAAGATATTATCGATACCATTGAATCCTAGTTTCCGTTGAAGAAATCCTAGGAACAGTGTAACATGCCCATTCCATACTTTTTCCAAACCTTTTTACAGCACTTCTGCCTGCCCCCGATGAATGTAAGTGATATCATACAAAAAGCATCCGATAAGTACATCGTTATCACTAATTATAATTACGCGGAAAAAGCAAAAAATATTAATCTGTATCGATACTAATAATGCTTTGTAGGGTCATCAGTTTTAGAAAGTTTTTTTAATTAAGATGTTTCTGTTATGTTTGATGGGGCATAAAACAGTCACTTTGGCAGAATCTTAATAGGAAAATATTATGAATCATCGTAAAATGTCACGAACTGGCAATTCATAATATTATTGATCTGCGTGCGATTCATATTACGAAATAATTTATTTTTTTTGACACTTTTCTATGGAGATTCGTAAAGTGGTCCACACATTATGAATTGCTTTTGTATCAAATTAGAGGAATTGCTAATGACAGGTGGAAATTCAGGAAATGAATTGCTTTTAGAGGAATTGCTAATATGGCCGTTTTAGGCCCCTGATTTATAATTTTCTATAACATTGATGGCTATAAGAGAAGGGGAAAACCAAAGAACCGATGGATGGACTGTGTGAAAGATGATATAGCTAGAAAGGAGGAGACTACCGAGAGTTACTTTTCTAAAAGAGTAACGGTGTAGTTTCTTGCCCATTATTCTCCATAAGAAACTATCTCCTGAAAGGGGCGACTAAGAACCCCATTTTTTTAAAATAAATTTTGACGTTCAGTGACTTTCATATGCATATTGCTACTGTGCGACTTTGGCTTTGTGATGACGACTAATAGAGAAGTATGGACGAAAAAGACATGTTGAACAGACCACAAAAAAAAAATAGGAAAAGGGCGGGGGAATAATGATTGGTTACTGGGATTTCAAATTCGGGTCCAAGTTTCGGTAAACTTATGCCGCAATTCTTTGGTGAATATTTCTTTTCCAGAGGCTGAAACTGGCCTTAATTCAGTATTATAAAAGTAATTTATTATGATTCCACTTATTATGATACTGCGTCCCGCAGTTTTACTCGCGTAAGTCTCGATCCCGTGGGAATATTGGGATAAAAAGTATCTTATGTCTTATTCCGCCATGGTCTACTCATGTGCTTCATCTAAATCCGTTCAGTCGTTTTAGCGTGAACGCGTTACAAACAAACAAACTATATAGTATGAAGGTGCATATAACGGTAGCGGACACACGGTTTTTTTAAATTCATTTATTCGTATTAGCTTGTAAATCGTCTTAATAAGTATCTAACATTACGTATAACGAACAGGTGTGGATAAATAAAACATTATTTATTTAAAACTATACAGGTTTACAATTAAAATGTAATCTACCACCAAAGAATGACAACAAGCGCCCCCTGCTTTGTTTAACGTGAACTACAGCTGTGACGTAGAATGTATATCGAATACCAAGGATTCTTGACAGGCTATCAAAATCTCCAGGGGGTGATCTGCTTGTTATCTTAGTCCTAGGAGTGTCAGAACTGCTCTTAAACTATCCTGTTTTTAATCCGAAATGTGAAGATGGTCCTACTGTACTTTCACCTTCTTTCAAAATTTGGGGATGGCAACCCTGCGATGAATCAAATTTTCTCTCAAGATCAACTTTTTTTCATTCAACAGTGCTCTTACTGTGCGTTTGCACTGGCGAACATTCACAACAAAAGATGTTGAAATCTCTATTTTCTGTCAATTGATAGACGGAGAACGAATAGCTTAAATTCTAGATTACTTTACTAGTGACCCGCCCCTGCTTCGCACGGTTTGTTTATTGTGTTGGCAATACATCAAGATTTATTATGTAAGTTTAACATTTTTTTAAAATCATGACTACTGTTGTTAGCTAATCTATTTGTCAAGACCCGAGCTATGTTGTCAAGAAAAAAAGCAAACCAACAAAAAAACTTCCAAAATGACGAAAGCTTCACTGAATTTACATTAGAAATTCAACTGGTATATAAAAAAGAGGGGGGGGGAATCACAATAGTGCATCAAAAGAGATGATTAGATGTATAATAATGCATATTATTGAATTATTGTATGACTAAATCTCCAATAATTTTATACTAGTACCGACTTTTTATTCTTGTCATTAAAGGTCTTTTTTGTGTGTTAAGACGCAAGTTGTCTGGTACTGCCTGGTAGCATATGACTGAAAACCTACTCTTGCAAACAAATATAATCCTTATTCTCATTCTTTCAGTTATTTCCTCAAACTGCCAACCCTAACAACAAATACCATCACGACTAGTCATCTGGTCACTGCCAGTGTAATAGCCAACGTGCGCGCGCGCAGGACGCACTAATGAGCTGTTTACTTAGACGTCTGTCTAATAACAAGATAGCTTTAATATCTGTAATTTGATATAGAAACTATGATGATAAGGCTACTGGGATTGGAAGAATGAGGTACTGTTTTGTTAGATTGGATTCTAGGCTACATCTATTTTCTTATGATTATATATTTACTGTTAAAATAAAGCCTCTACCCCATAGGTGCAATTTTATCTCGCGATAATTAATAATTAATTCATCATCTGCCTAGCCTTTTCCCAATTATATTGGGGTCGGCTTCCAGTCTAACCGGATGCAGCTGAATACCAGTATTTTACATGGAGCGACTGCCTATGTGACCTCCACAACCCAGTAATTGGGTAATACGATACCCCTTGGTAAGACTGGTTGTCAGACTTTCAGCCTTCTGACGACTTGTAACGACTGTCAAAGATCCACAAATGACAGCCGGGACCAACGGCTTAGCGTGCTTTCCGAGATACGGAGGAGTCTCAATATGTAAAAAAATAATTATCAACATTAATTAACTAGTTAATTAATTTAATTTAATAGTTCATTAACCATAATAATTCCATTAGTATTATTTTGCAACACTCGCTTCTTCTAAAAAAGGGAGTGTTTTAAATGTAAGACAATGTTTGTTTGCCTGTGGCATCGTATACAATCCTCCCAAACGGATGAACCGATGCAATGCAATTTTTTTACAAACTAAGACGTTGAGTTAAATGAGACACAGCGTAGAAGTGTCATAACCCAGCACGTACCAAAAAACACTGATACCTATCTCAGCAACACCTTTTTCCTCATGACGCATAGGTACCATCATGTACTAGGTTATCTTCCCTGATAGTTCATGGAATACCTTCTACAGTCACGTATGTAAGACATTTTTTATTTGTGTGAGGAAACAATAAACTTTGTGGTGAAATTTTTGTGAGTGATGTGTTTTGATAGTCGTATACTGTGGCGAAGATACGGGCAAAAGGTATTTTTATGATTTTGGTACTTTTTGGGTCTGTAACTTCCTGTTCCAATTTTGTGTGGTGTCGCTTTCTAGTGTCATAGATATTACATCTACACCTGTATTAGCTCTAATATTCATTTTGTTGTTACATTTTAACTTAGATCTCCCCTGCAGACATACAAAATTGTAAGTTGGACAGCTATCGAATGACTAATCACTACATGTTATAAAACAAAGTCCTCCGCCGCGTGTGTCTGTCGTCCTGTACGCGATCAACTCAAAAACTACTGCTCCGATTTTCATGCTGTTTTCACCAATGGATAGAGTGGTTCTCGAGTAAGGTTTTAGTACCTATATAATAACCGACATCCACGCGGGCAAAGTTGCGGGCATCAGCTAGTAATTTTATAATACGATTTAGTTGGACAATGTGCGGGCTAGCATATGTCACTAAAGTCACTATATTAAACTCTGTGATTTAGTCGGCCAACTTATTTGTATGCAACCCAATCCAACAGGTCCAATGATCTTTGATACGAGACTATCAGTCGAGAAATTGCCTTGTGCGTTACGGTGTGTCCTATTTTATTTATACGAAATATGTGATCTACAATAAAGTATTTTAGTATTTTTATTTGTTTTTTTTATTATTTAATAAATAAAACAGTAAGAGCAGCTACTGTAATAAGGTAGGAACCTTATTTAGTAACCCAGAAATACGCTACGTGAGAATCAACGACATTGCACGAACTAGGAGATTCGAATCACACGAAGAATTCTGAGTCAATGATGAATTTGATCCAACATTCGCTAGCTCTATGCAGAAAAGATCAACTTACGATACCCATTACACAGAAAAAAAATCGTCTTTTTAAGTCAATTGGATGTCGGGAATCTCAAAGGCAAAGCAAGGTTAGCATTAGCATAGCAACTTATAATAAATTAAAATCTCTTAGTATAACAGAATGCATATCATTGCATAACTATTGTTAAGCCGTCTACACATCATACATCCCTGGTCAATACATTATTAAACATGCTCCTATCTGAAAGTCTAATGCACGTGGGATCGGATACTGATCTACCAGATAAACATCAGTCAGCATCCACCTGTTTCGTCAGTCATTTGTCGTCGTTTGTCAGTCCAGCTTGTCAGTTTATACTGAAGTGAAAAAATTCTGACAAGTCAATGGTTCAGTTTTTCCGTATGAAAAAATGTTGCAGGGGTAATAAATTGGAATTTGTAGAACCTAGAGCTAGATTCCTTTTATTGGTGATGCTTTAAATCATTCTTTCTAGGGCAGGCAGAGATGTTTCATAGTGTCATTCATAGTGATGGATGGATTAGATGTCGATAGACTTACCCGACTATGGTTTGTGGATGATAAAATAGGAGTAGGTAGGTATGTTAAAAACTTCATGAATAATGTTCAAATTGTAGATCATTAAAAAATATACAGCAGTATTTTCTGCTATTTCGAAAAAAGGTAAAAAGTAGATGGCCAGTATTGTTGGAGCCAACCAAATGTTATAAATCCTCTTTTTATATTTAATTTTTATTCGTCTTAATTTTAAATCTTTTATATCTTCTTTTGTTTTTTCTTCTTATAAGTGTCATCTAATGTATGCACAAACCAAAATAAACATTTTATAATAGTTCAATGTTTTGATAGGTTTTGATAGGTCTGGTAGGCATCAACAATGTTCATAATAACAAATTTTTCTTAAAAAATAATTGAAATAATGACATTTGAGAGCAATCCTAACTTATAGAGACGTATTAATGATTCTAATGAATAAAATTCTGTAAATACATTCTTATTTGCTATAGTCACGAGCTCACGAATCATATTTCCATCAATATACAAGCTAACACTGACCTGCAAATTGCAAAAACGTAAGAAATTTTGAGTTTTACGGGCCTATACCTCAATTCTTTATTCGAAACTGCTAAATAATGTCAACATTCTAGTATTTGATGATCCCGAATTACATTATATATCTAATCGAACGAATCTTGCATTACTATCAAAATCTGAGGCCATAGACAAAGTGACATTCTATCAGCGGCATCGATGATGGAAAAGGCAAAAATGTATAGGACTGACTTATGCTATCGAAAAACTTATGTCAATTCTGTTGAAAGTCGATGTAGAAATATGAAACGCTTTCGAAGCGATTGTCATTTGTCTAGGCCCTCGTGAGACGCATACGTATTATCACAAATGAACATAACTAATATATACTAGCGCCATTGACATACCAGTGTCGTTATTTGGAACTAAAGCTCCATATTTATTTGACGTAAAGAGGGACAGTGCGGGGCGCATCGATTCGATTTAAATCGACAATCGAATGCGCTCGAATGAACGACTCGATTCTAGGTCGATCGTAAACTACATTAGTGTGGCGGGTTACTGTGAGAATGCTTGGAAACTTGACTACTAGTACTACAAAGTAATTGACGTTTTTGTATGTAAATCTATTTTTAGTTCGGTTTGCTAGTGGATTGCATTTTTATAACATTTTTTAGATTTATATTGAAATTAAATTAGTGAAATCTCTCTAAAAGATGGAGGTCGATTTGACGTACGTAATAAGGTCTTACATACCGACTAACTTTCTGTTGCTTTGAAAGGTAAAGATAATGTATCTATGTACTATTGTGCTCACACAGATTCGGCAATCCCAGTATTGTTTTATTCCAATACCATTTTCGGACGACAAATCGATTTTAAAATCTTACTTTAGTAAAAGAGCTTGCGAAAGGAAGCTATGGTTTTAAAAATGGTTCTAAAATCTAAATTGTATCGTAATAAGAAATTAATATTAATATGTGGTGGTTGGTCGCAGCTGTCATTTTGTAGATCTTTGATAGTCTTTACGGCTAGTCAGAAATCAGTCTTACCTAGTGGTATCGTGTTACCCAGTAACTGGGTTGTGGAGGCCAGAAAGTCAGTCGCTCCATGTAAAATACTGGTACTATGGTGGTGGTATTCAGCTGTATCCGGTTAGTCTGGAAGCCGACCCCAACATAGTTGGCAAAAGGCTACGCAAATGTTGAGATGATGCCTAGGTCCCAGGTATCATCCAAAGAAAATCTTCCCTGCTGTTGCTTCTGAGTCGATTAAACCTATCAGTCAGCTTTTTAATTAATAAAAAAATTGTGCCAGCAGTTGCGGTTATACAAAAGTTAAATTAAATTTTATTAGTAATTAATTAGCTCCTAGCTCTGAATATTTTTAATTACCATCCACCTTCGCTCATTTACGATGTGACGTTCATCGCGGACAGTAAATATGTACAATACTATCTATACATTAAGAACACGATTACCATATCAATAAGCGCACGGAAGCGCTGACGTTGTTCGGATCGATTTATTTATGAATCGCATTCACACATTCCTATCTAACGTGTATGGTGATTGTAAGGATGCTGGTTTATTTACGCGAGCATGGTGGCGTGTTCGCTTGAGTTCATTTGATTCAAGATCCGAAAAAGTCATCGCTGTTGTTATTATTTTTAGGTTAGGTTTAATTAATTAATTCGATTTATCATTTGACAAAAAAAGCAGAAGACGATTTCTAATTAAGAAAGAGCATGCTAGATTTGCTACGCATGCTCGCAACCATCAACAATGATAGTAATACCTGTCAGACTATTATTGTTCTTTTGCATATATTCATCACTACACCATGTTCACTGTTTGTTGACAATTGTAATTTATTTAAGTGCTCATATACACGAGCGGTACGTTGCCAACAACAGTGGCAACTGGAGCCGTCGACACGTCGACGGTAGTCGTGCGCCGAATTCCCTGTCACATATACACGTGAGGATTTTTTGACTGCGTCAGCAATTCATGGTGATAGCGTTGCATTGTACTGGGCCAAACAAAAATTTGCCGTCGACGCGCTAAGAAGATGCAGAAGACGTCACTGTAAAATTAGAACCTTAGTATTATCATCACAATAAAGTGACACTCAAAGTGACGAGAATAATTTAAATTCAAATTTAAATTCATTTATTGTTTATCACAGTTGAAATAACAGCCGCACGGGTCGATCCCTCATGTTAAGCTACGCTTGCCGGGGTTGGTCCGTGGATGGGTGACCATCTTTACATATCGAGACTCCTCCGTGCCTCGGAATGCACGTTAAGCCGTTGGTCCCGGCTGTCATTTGTGGATCTTTGACAGTCGTTACGGGTCGTCAGAAGCCCGAAAGTCTTACAACCAGTCTTACCAAGGGGTATCGTATTACCCGGTTAGTGGGTTGTGGAGGTCAGATAGGCAGTCGCTTCATGTAAAATACTGGTATTCAGCTGCATCCGGTTAGACTGGAAGCCGACCCCAACGTAGTTGGGAAAAGGATGACAGGTGAAATATTAGTTCTTATGATTATTATAAGGATCGCTGTATTATACCTCTATAAGGTGTACAATATTTAATGTTGGCTCAAAATCATTATTCGTCCTAAGTCAACGTCCATTATTCATCATGCACTAATACAGTTGTTCATTAACAAAGTCAGATTTAAAAATTAAGTAATAGATCTATAGGTGTAGGTAGTCACCAGTATTTTTGTCATTAAAAAAATCATTGATTGAATAGTAGGCTTTACTTATCAAGAATTCCTTTAATTTGTTTATAAAATTATGTTAGGTAACTCTGCTTTTTACAAAATTAATAATAATAGAATATTGGTTTCCCTTTGAAAGTCGTCATTGGGAAAAATTACTTAATTGACCTTTACAATGCTCGCGTAAACCAACTCCGCCCCGAACAGTTTGGAGAAGCAACCCAACACTGCGCGGTCGGTGCTAGTACGTTTGAAATATGCCCTTATTTACATGCGCGAGCGCTCGAGGTGCCGAGAGTTATGCATTTGACCTCCTGACTGCTGGTCGCCAGTTTATGCGGGTTTGCAGCAACAGAATTGTCTGAGAAACGTTTTTGAGATGTTTTGTCTGACCCATATTGAAAGAATAGGTGAAAATGTTTATAATGGCACGATCTTCTGATTTTGTTTGAAAATGGTAGATATTTTTGTGGGCACCTACTTATTGTATATTCTTGGCACGCACACAAGTGTTAACACTTGCACTAGAAAAACGACCCTATTTCTAAGTTTATAAAGGCGCTGTCAATATTAATTTGTTTTCGCTGATATGCGCTTGACTGTATTACAAATATAAATTACAGATTACTATTAGATTATTAGAAATACCTGTTAACATCCACCCGGTAAAGTTCAATCTGCTGGATGCGAGGAGCACAGGATCAGTTCTATGGGGCGATGCTTCTGGGGTGTCTATCATATCGCCAACAGTGGAGTTCTTTCGACAGAATGATAATAATGATGACATTATACTGAAATAATTAAAATGTTAAAAAAAGTAATAAAAACTAACACCCAACTATGACTTAAAAGGTATAAACAAGACACCACAGACAGACAAATAAAAAATCCGGAGTCACACGTAATCTGTTCGATTTATGCCCTAACACGTGTGACTCCGGATTTTTAATTTGTCTGTCTGGGTTGTCTTGGTTATACCTTTTCAGTCGTAGTTGGGTGTTAGTTTTTTATTACTTTTATTTTTATATTATTCTTTTGGGGTTATAACATATATATTTTTGAAATGTGCTCATTAAGCCCTTTCATTTGATACCCAACATGGTACGACTAAACAATATTTTTGTTTTTAGTTCCTGACTTTGTCCTTTAGAGGTCGCCATTTTTAATTTAATGTGACTTCAATAGCCTATAACCAGCGGACAATCAAGACGCTTCCAACGATACCTCATTTGTCAAATGTGATGAGTGGTTTAGAAGATAGGAGGGAACAGATGATCATACATACATACATACACATACATAAATACCGGTCAAAATCATAACCCTCCTTTTTTTTTCGCCGTAGTCGGGTAAAAACTAGGACTGAACAAACAAACAGCGTCCAAACAGCTTGACTATAAAGAAAGAAAGCATAATATTTATTTGTTATTCTTTATTTCTAGTTATAGTCTTGTTACCTATCAAGCTTCATTTATATTTATCTCTGTTTCCTAAACCATAGTAAATCTATGATAATTAGAGAAAAATATCGTACAAGAAACTATTTTAATTCCCTCTCTGCCTACGTCCTCGGGGATTTTAGGCGTGATGTTATGTGTGTGTGTATGTCTCCCATGCTCTCGAGACACGGTAATACCTCATCCAAATAATCACTGAAAGCCAATCATAATTGCTCCACAACCTACCCACTAGTATTTAATTCAAGGATGAAGGCATAAAATATTTCGCAGATGCGTGATACGACGCCACGGGAACCGCATTAGCCTTGATTGTTAACATCATCAGTGCGGCGATGGTTTTAGGAGCCCGCTGGTAAAGGTCGCCGAGGGTCTGATTAAAGGTTATTTACCCGACTACGGCGAAGAAAAAAGGAGGGTTGTGATTTTGACCGGTATGTATGTATGTAAGTATGTTCATCTGTTCCCTCCTATCTTCTAAACCACTCACCACAATTTGACAAATGAGGTATCGTTGGAAGCGTCTTGATCGTCCGCTGGCTATAGGCTATGTGACGTCACATTAAATTATAATTATACCATGTTGGGTATCAAATGAAAGGGCTTAATAAGCACATTTCAAAAATATATATATTATAACCCCAAAAGAATTTAAAAAAAATTAAGTAATAAAAACACACGTAATCTGTTCGATTTATGCCCTAACACGTGTGACTCCGGATTTTTAATTTGTCTGTCTGTGGTGTCTTGTTTAAACCTTATTAGTCGTAGTTGGGTTTTAGTTTTTATTACTTTAATTGTTTTTTGGTTGGAAATGAAATTAAACTCGCGACAATCTAAGAAGTCCGTTTTGACGTTTCGTTCTCGTACACACGGCTACACATCAATCTATACATTTCCAGTTTATGCTGATCTTGCATTCTATAGGATTTCCGTACAATGCGAGGTCAGCTTATACTGGAAATGTATAGCTTGATGTGTAGCCGTGTGTACATGTAATAAAACGATATGCCTTGAGAATCTGTTTTAATCAATGTATATAAGTCGTCGATTACATACTCTTTAAGTATGTTCAATCGATATGTCTCGAGAATCAGTTTATAAGAAACCAATTTTTTTTATTCATCGCTACACTAAGCATTTTTATAGCTGTCAAAACGGACTTCTTAGATTGTCGCGAGTTTTAGAGTGTAACTGTTTTGGAGTAAATTGAGTAGTGCGTTGGACGATTTTGCTGGGCGGTTGGAGCTTGCTTGCTTAAAACAAACTGTAGTTCTCATGAGGATACATTTATCCAGGCTAATAATGTTAAAGTAGGACATTGAAGGAGATAAGAATTCCCTTAATTGTAACGAGGAAACCCGTGCCCCGCTTTCTAAAAATTAAATAAGTTGTTACGTGGGTCAAAAGGTAAACCGAGGCATAAGTATGCAACTGCATACTTATGCCTCGACTTACCTTTAAATAAAATAAAAATAAATTCTAAATTCTATTGTAAATTCTATAAACTCTGTTTTCTTTTAATTAAAAGAGAACTTTGTAGAATTTAATCAAGCTCTATATTTAGACAAAGACCATTAGTATGGTCTTAGTATGCTGTACCCTAGTGGGTACAGCATAAAAAGTGACGATAAGTAGGGGAGACCTGTACAAAACCGTATACCGGGGTAAAACAGTACAGCATGTCTATTCTTGTCAAAAATTAAAAGTTCCCGCTCGCAAACTGCTCAGCGGCGTCGACCAATGGGAGCTATTTGTCAACAAACACTTGTCGCTGCAGGAACGCGCGTTATCAAAATATTCGATTTTATTGTTTTTCGGTGTACTTGATCTTATTTTTGTGAAAATTCAATCAATAATAGTGAAATTTACGTATATAATAGGTAAGTGTCCAATCAACGTATTTACTCGTAATTAACAAATATTTGAGTAGGCAAAATCGGTATGCGTATATAGTAGTGAGTGATATATTTATACATTGAGCCTTGGGTCAAAACCGTACGGGGCAAAACTGGCCACTATACGATTATGATCCGCATGAATGAATATAAACTTACTATTTTTATTTTATTTTAGGTGCAGTTAAAATGCCGCGTAATTATAAATGAAATACTTCTAGACAAGAATGGGATCCGGATAACATGAAAAAAGCCGTTCAAGCCGTGTTTGATGGCACCATGGGTTACTTGAAAGCTGCTAATACTTTTGAAGTACCAAAATTAACATTACAAGATCGAGTAAACCGATGTAGACAGAACAATGATCTGGACTTTTCCACACGCAAAGGCTTGGGACGATTTAAACCGATTTTTTCTACTTCGCAAGAACAAATTCTACGTATCGTATCTGCTATACGGTTTTGCCCATGTGTCGGGGCAAAATCGTAATTAGAAGAAGTTTAATAATTTTTAGTTTTGATTGTTTAATATTTTAATTATTCCAAATATGTGCAAGTGATTATGTTCCTTATGAGACTGACTAATTATAATTGTTGATTAGATCAATTAGTGTTTTGAGATGAAAGATCTACAACCCTAAACCCTTAGCTATACGATTTTGACCCGGTCTCCCCTAACGCAAAGATCTCTCTTCTCTAAATGACTTTCGCAAAGCATACTGAACCCGTACCCACAAAAAAAATCTCCAGCCAACCGCCATTTTTAACATAATTTCCAACCATAACGGTTATTGCTCCCGAAATCATAACGAGCATGTAAAATATTGTGTGGTATCCATCCGTATGATATATGACCAATATTAACCGAGGTACAAAATGTTATAGGGCGGTCTGCCCGCATACTTGTAAATGTTAAGGAATTATGTTACCTACGCACTTGTTTTCAAGAAATAATGTTTGCACATCACTCTTCGGGTTGAAACACATTTGGGTCCAATCATAAAGTTAAGCGAGAGAAAACGTTATTTGTAAGGGCATTTAGCAGTACTTTGTTAAATGTAGTTTGTATGAAAAGTTATGATTAACTGACTGAAAATAAACAGCCTTATTTAAATAGCTGATATTTGAATCTAAAAGTATTCTTGGCAAGTTTTTGCGATACAGAATTTGTTTCAATTTAACCATTTACAGGCATTTTTGAATTTTCAAGGAATCTAGTTCAATTTGTTCCACATTTGCCCCGCATTTTATTCCTTTTTGGCCTCCAAAATCATTTGTTACGTAATTCAGAAACCTAGTTCAAATTAAATTAGTTTTAAAACAGTCCTTACCAAAGTTAAAAACCATAAACTTTGACTATTAATCAAAGTTTATAGTTTTTTTAGCTCCAGAACGATAATATTATCTTCGCAAATACAGAAAACAGTTTGAAAGAAAATAGTTTGACGTTTCTGAATTAATCTTGTGTGAATGTGCCAATTTATATGCAGAGTTAATTTCGTTCCTACACTTAGGGATGAGGAAATGCATTAATCTTAATATAAATTCAAAAGGTTTGAAGTGAATGGTCTTAGTGAATTGGATTCTATCATTCTACGTTGGATTACTTTGAATAGTTTAGTTATGTGATGTGTTACGCTATGGGAAAATTTGTCTGTGGACAGTTTAGTGTTGATATGCATAGATATTTCGTGGAATATGTTATTACGAATTTATGCCAGACGACTACTAATCCCTTACCTTCATTATGTTTATTAAATTAACTTGGAAAATAAGTTACTAATATGTGAGTTACTTATTATAAAAGTGGTGGCCCAGTGGTAACGGGTGTGACTTACGAGATAACTGTTTAGGATCTTTCTTTTTCGTGTGGTTAGTGACTAACCTGGTGTTAGAGTCTTTATGCCTCTGACTTGGTTTTACATGCCGTCGAGAAATACCTCTCAGGCATGGCCGGTTTAAGATGATTAGTGGAGCATCTGAGAGGTATTTCTCGAGGGCGTGTGAAGCCAAGTTAGAGGCCAGTGGTATATCTATACTTAGTGGATCAGCTGATCGGTATAATTTATTAACATAAGAAAATATCTAGGTATAATTACTTAATTAGACAGATATTGAAGCTTAGACAATTAGGTATAGTTTTTTCTTACTCAGTATAGAACTTTCATGAACTAATCAATAGATAAGATAAGATAAGATTCAAAATTGTTGGTACACACGTAACTTTAAGCTTCGGAAGAGCGAAATGTCCTGTCCTAACACAGGTAATTTTTGCCTAAAAGTTCACATCAACCACTAGATGTAGTACAAAACTTGTGAAAGAAAATAAATTATTTGTATTTATTTGTAATCAGTAAAATATCGTCATATCAGTTTGATTTAAAAGGTTTTTGGGCGAAAGATTTCGAGAAAAGGACAATAACGGATACAGTTAATCTTATTTGATAAGGCTAGTTCTCTGGTTCCTCTTAAAAGATCCACTCCTTTTATTACACCTAACATACATATACATTTGATTGATGACAAGACCTGGCTGTCTGCTCACCCTGCGAACTGTTTCTGTCGTTAATTATTAATGTCGGTTGATTCAATTTGCACAGCTTTTTGCATTAACTCGAGTATAATGCACGTTCCCATGAGAATTTAATAATTTATTTTTGTTTAATGCACATTTTGTTTGGTACTAAGTTATATTACTGGCGATGCTTGTAGAGAAATGACGAATATTGATACAATTAGCATAGAAACGCAATAAGTTATAGCAAAAAAAAAAAAGATACGAAAGTGTTTAGTCCGTCTAGTCTAGGAACAAGTTTGTTTTTCGACGAAAAATAAGAAACCACAATACCAAAACAAACAAAAAAAAAACATAAAAAAATACGTAAGTAAATAAAAATACCCATATTCTACAACTAGCTTTTGCCCGCGAATTCGTCCGCGATCCAGGATGAAAAGTAGTCTATGTCCCTTTCCAGGTCATGGCCTAGCCATGTGCCAAATTTCATCCAAATCCGTTCAGCCATTTTAGCGTCAAAGCGTAACAAACAAACAAACAAAATCACTTTTGCATTTATAATATTAAGTTAGGATATATACACAGCCAACACCATTATATACGATACAACAATAACAAATTACATAGCGATAATAATTGATTACAGGTTATTATGCTCCAGTCTGGCCTTTGACTCGATTAGATCAGTCATCTAGAAATGAACTAGATTGCTCTAATATTATTAGATACTAGAGGCTTCTCTGTAATCAACTATCTTTTTGACGTGGGTACGTTCGTTGGTCGTGTGAGCTTTAAAATTAATATTGTTTTTCTCAAGTTATTTTTTGGAGGATATAGCGACAGTTTCGTGTTAGTTTGTTTTGCCGAAAATATATTTTGACTATAGCCACGCCCTCATTTATATCTGCTAAAAAAGTTTTATGACGGATGAGGATGGACTGAAGACGGTGCCGCCGAGGCCGGCCCAGGAAGAGGTGGCGAGACGACCGAGACGCATACCGCAAGGGTTGGGTTGAGGTGGCCCTGGAAAAGGATGCTTGGAGGGATTTGGGGGAGGCCTTTGTTCAGCAGCGGGACAGTGTAGGCTAACATACAAAAAAAAGTTTTAAAGCCTTTACCAAAACGTTTAACGTTTAATTGGTGATTGTGAATTGAGTAAATCACTGTTCTTATTTGACCCACAAAAATTAATATTTAGACTAAAAAGACATATTTACATTTAAAATTTATGGAACAGATTTTTGACTTAAGAGGAGTAAGTGGTTAATTTTAACGGCTAGTTGAGATGACAACCTTTAACGTACCAACCCGAAGGTAAAAAATGCATTTTTTACGGTAATAACAGTACATTTTAACGAAGCAACGAACTCTTAACTTATGCTCCAAACAAATCTACAATGTACTCGTAAAACTCGTTCAATCTCACCTACCTACCTACCAGTACATCTCTATAACCCAATAATGATTGGATGTCTAAAAAGAACGCCACAAAAACTGCTCCAAAGGCACCGCAGAACGCACAGTCACGCTTCCTAACTGATTTAATTACGACGCTCTTGATCTCTTTATAATATGGCATCGCGTTGATGCCTGAGATGAGACGTGGACCTGTATTTTGTTACTGCCTTCGTAAGGTATAACTCGGATACAATGTAAGTAGATTATTATTATTGAAATATAGAGGTACTTGCTTCGTAGCAATAACCAGATGAGCTGAACGTGGACGAAGGAAACTGGGTATCTAAAGATCGCAGCATTGTGGCTTTCTATACGTTTATGATGATACTGAGCTACTATAGCAAAGTGTAATAAAAAAAAAAAAATGTAAAGCGTAATATATTATTCGCTTTTTTAGTCACACATGTACACTCAATATCTGTCTCTCTCTCTCTCACACACACACACACACACAAACGCGCGCACACACACAGAAAACACACACGCGCGCACACACACATTTACCACAATTTTTTTTTTCTCTTTTTGTTATTTACCTATTTGTATGTTTATGATGTAAGGGAAGAGCGGAGCCTTCAGCTACAGCCATTTTCTATGCCTAAATGGAGACTCCTCGACAAGCCATGTAAGTCAAAATTATATGTTTTTTTTTTTTTTTTTTATGCGTGCCTAGTTTCTGCATACCCTAAGTTTGCTGTACGGACTATGCCAATATCGTTATCCCTAATCATGGGAAATTACTTATCATTACGTCTGCTTTCTTAAAAGGGGCACACGGATGTGTCTGTTGGCATCAACAGGTACTAATCGGATACGAGTTTAAGATTGATTAACTTAAGTATAAGAGTTAAAACATTGGCCGAATGGCAACACTTTGTCTGAAACGTTAGTTCGCAAATAAATGCTATCAGCTCACGAATGTGTTTTATTGAATAACCTGAGTATTTTTGATCTGTGAAGTGCGGATGAATATGTTGGATTCTTTCCACAATCGCATTCGATTAGCGGAACATGGCGCGAGTCAATACAATTGAACTACTACGGTTTAGCTGCTATGGTTTCGCGGCGGAGGTGTGCTACCGGCGTGAAAACGTAAATGAACCAGTCTCCAAAAACTCCTATAGAAACACCAGTGTCCTTCTAATTCTACGCCTTTAGGAGCTCCAAAGGAAGCTACACACAGTAATTATGGATTAAGATAAAATACTAACATCCTAACTTTTAAATATATATCCTAACTATATAATGCATAATCCATACTTAATATTATAAATTCGAATGTTACTCTGTCTATCTATCTGTCTGTCTGTATGTTACATTTTCACGCCTGAACCACTGAATGGATTTCAATAAAATTTGGCAAGGAGATAGATGGTATCCCGGGGGAAGGACATAGGCTATTTTTATAGACATATCACGCGGGTAAAGCCGCGTACGGACGCTAGTATAATAATATATGCGAAAGTGAGTTTGCTTGTTACGCTTACACACTAAAATGGCTGAACGGATTTCTATGAAATTTGGCACAGGGGTAGACCATGACGGTCATAGGATACTTATTATCCCGATATTCCCACGGGATCGAGACTTACACGGGTGAAACCGCGGGGTGCAGCTCGTAATGCAATATATGTATATTATCCTCTATAAAGCTGTCATTCGTGGATCGTTGACAGTTGTTACAGGTCGTCAGAAGCCCGAAAGTCTGACAATCAGTCTTACCAAAGGGTATCGTATTACCCAGTTACTGGGTTGTGGAGGTCAGATAGGCAGTCGCTCCATGTAAAATACTGATATACAGCTGCATCCGGTTAGACTGGAAGCCGACTCCAACATAGTTGGGAAAAGGCTAGGCAGGCAGATCCTCTATAAAGCAAATAGTTGACATTTTTCCTCTATTTTATCCTGAACTTCGGGCAAAAAGCAAAAGCTTACCGAATCAAGTAGAATATTACCGTATTGAGATCAGTAATGCGATTAATATTTTTTACCATATTCGATTTATTTACCGTGTAAGTGGAACGATCAATTTACTTGGATCACGTAGAAAAATAAATGGGAGTCGAACAATTCTCACCTTTATTTTATTCGCGTGATAAATTCTTGGGATTAAGGTGAAGTTGCACGAGGAAACATGACGTATCAAACTCAAACTCAAAGCATTCTCTGTTAGGGATTTGGTTTCCGCCATTAGACCTTAAGGTGGCCATAGTGCGTGGGTCATGGCGGCCGTCTGTGGTTATTCCAACCAGCCCACCTCTCTCCATGATTTTGACAACCTTATTGAAATTTATATATCGAGTATTAATAAAGGTTTTGATAAAAAAAAGGTACCTATCTTGAATCACTACTTTAATATCAAGGGAGATGATAGAGATAGAGTGTCCGTGGAGTGTCTTGCCCGTTCCTTTCCATAGGAACCTATTACGCTTTGGACTGGGCATCTAGTGTCATCTTTCTGAATGTCAATAATTATTCAAAAGTACTTGTAATTGGTTTATTTGAAATAAATGCTTTGAGTTTGAGAGTTTTGAGTCTATGACCCTATGAACTACCCCTTAACTCTTGTGAAGTATACACCCTATATATATCGGTATATATAAGGCGGTTAATTACTAGGAAATACCCGACACTTATTAGTTTAGAGAGCATTTCTCACCTTGCTCAGAAACCGACATTTTTACTAGAGAATTTACCTATAAAAACCTTTCTTATAATTGGACGCGAAGCTTTAAAAGACTGGAGAAAATGCTTGAAGAGCATTTTTTGTGTGTGTTTTTTATACTTTTGGACGTTTAATGAAATAATATTTGGAAATTACATTAATTATTAATATATTATTATCATCATATTATTTATTAATTCTAGCAGCAACCACCCACTCAATCTGTCTTACCATGGGTTATTGTATTACCCAGTTACTGGGTTGTGAAAGTCAGATAGGCAGTCGCTCCATATAAAATACTGGTATTCAGCTGCATCCGGTTAGACTGGAAGCCGAACCCAATATAGTTGGGAAAAGGCTAGGCAGATTGATTGATTTATTAATTCTACTCGGAGGGCAGAAAACATGTTATTTTATATCTAGAAGGACCTAAGTTATTTGCTTATGTTTTAGGCATAGCTAGGTTTGCTGGAACCTATAAAATTTCCTTTTTTTCACAAATTACACTGGAAAAACGATTATCTTATATAAGGCATTTCCGCAAAAAACGGTTTAATACGCGGGTGCACATCAGGTAAGAAGCCGCATCCGTTTTTCTTATTAATTCAATTACAGCGGGCTGGGGGCTCAAAACGGTCATTTTAGCAGAATCACAATATGAAAATATTATGAATCATCGTAAAATGTCACAAACTGACAATTCATAATATGATCTGCGCGTAATAAATATTACAAAATAATTCATCTGTTTGGCAGTTTCCTATGGAGATTCGTAAAATGGTCCACAAATTATGAATTGCTTTTATGTCAAATTAGAAGAATTGCTAATGACAGCTGGTATTCAGCAAATGAACTGCTTTTAGAGGAATTGCTAATGTGGCCGGTTTAGGCCCCCTGGTCTGCGGTCTGAGTATTTCACATAATTTTTTAAGTATTAATTATCAGGAAACAAGGATTGATAATAATAAACATAAATAATACCTATGTATTATTTTATTTATGAGGTTTAATAATGAGTGTCATTCAATTGCCTATTATGTACTATTGAGGTATTAGAGGGTGCCAACTCCCTCTCACAGAGAGGAGGCCTGTGTCCTAGCAGAGGGAACATTATCGGCTGATTATGTGAGGTGTTAGTGATATTATGCTCATTTTGAAGTATAGGATTAGATTTAAAAATACCATATTTTGTAACAAACAATATTTTTGAAGTGAAAACTTGTTAAGGTACGTTGAGCGATTTTTGGTAGGGGATAAACATATGAATTCGCGTCACCGACATGCTCTTGCCATAGTGCTGTACTATAAACTAAAGATGGCACTAATACCAGTTTTAAGTTTTCACTTTTTTCGGCAGTCTCTGCCATGACTGACTATTTATTTACATACTTTTAGCTACTGTCCCTATGTCCAGATATCCTAGTTAGCTCTGTTACCAATCTAAATAAAAAATATTTTACGTTATAGGTTTTCTCAGTAAGAAATCCTTTTTTTCATCAGTTTATAATAATCTTTTGGTACAAAAAACACCACTTTTTGTAAAAAAAAATATATATAATGTAAATAGCTGTATGACTTAGCACATCATTGCATTCGTTTACAAAAATAAACCTTTTAAGTAATGATAGTGTTGTAAATGAGAATGTTAATAAAATAAACATTTTACCAGCATGTAACACTGATTTATTTTCCAGTAAATACATATTGACAGCACCAGCAGTTCCGTTTACCCCGTAAGGCAAAACTGGCGTGAAGTGCCGATAAAACGTGACAAAATATGTTAATGTCGATACTTTAAGAGCTTGGCGGACAAATAAACATGTACGGAACCCGTATATGTAACGGAAGTGGCTGTGATTTAGTTTAGTAGGATTTTCCAAGGTTTGAAGTTACATAAATTATTACATACTAGCGACCAGCTCCTACTTAGCACGTGTGTATGCAATGGTGACATAAAAAAAGATAATATATTTTCTATTATACAGAAATACCTATCGGAATAAATGCTCAAAATTATAGTGAAAACTATAAATCCATTTATATACTTAGTAACACAAATATCAGGTATAGTTTTATGAACGGTCGTAAATCATACCATAATAAGCACCACGCTTCGTCGCTTGACTTAGATATGGCAACTGTATCTCTGCAAAACCTTGTGACATTAAGTCCGCTTATGTAGGACTGGGTACCACTACTGTATACGAAGCTCAAATAAATAAAACCTTTGGCGAGACACCACAGACGTAGTATCAATATTTTTGAGATCTCCTTTAACAAAGAAGACCAAATCAAGCGAGCATTGCGCAACGTCCTTTCCTGAAACATTATTTAAAGCAGGTTGCCCAACCATTGCCAAAATATTCTTTAGAATTATTGCAATGAAAGTGAAACCGAAAATTATGCACACGAACAATAACATATCACAATCATGTCTCGATTGAATCGAATCGTTTCTGGTACCGATTCGATTCGGTACGATTTACGATATGAAATCGAATGATAAATTAGTATGGGTAAACGAATTTTTAATTTAATGTTTGTACTTGGAATTACCAGCAGCCAGATGGGCTGTCGGTCCCGAAATGTCTGGAGACCTGTACCATGGCATACCTGTGGAGTAGGCATGCATACATATTAATACTCATAATGCTCCCACTGCTGGGACACAGGCCTCCTCTCTGTGAGAGGAAGTGGACTGTAATCCACCACGCGGGCCGGTGATGGATGTCACATTTCTTCGAATTCTGGGTTCTAGGACATGCCGGTTTCCTCACGATGTTTTCCTTCACCGTTTTGAGAGTAGTGGTGATGAAATAATTAACATGAAGTATATTATCTGCCTCGGTTCGAACCTACGACCTACACCTCGTAAGTCACGGTCATTTACAGGCAGCCATGGCAAAGAAGAAATTAAAAGAGTTTTCAACAAATGCCTTCTAAAAATAATGATAGCGTTGGTTTTTTTTATCAAAGAATATGTATGTAATAACGACTGAATCAGGGAATAATAACTTGGACATTACAATAAAGTTAAAAAGCAAAATAATGTTGTACCCCTGGTGGGACTCGAACCCACAATCCCCGGCTTAGGAGGCCGATGCCTTATCCATTAGGCCACAGGGGCTTAGTGACTACGCCCCGAAAGTAACGCTCAAACTGACTTGGTTATAGGGTAAGGAAAGAAAAATTCAGGAATAAACAGGTTAATAGGGTCAGAGTACCTAATGAATGAAGAAAGCTAAGTAAAATATATATTATATATATACTTTTAAAGGACTATTAAAGCACCATCTGAATAATATTTGAATTGTTAGTTTTTACCGTTTTTATAACTTAATTTTAGTTTATACCAAGCGAAACCGTCGCTTATCTTAATTATTATGTTTTTTCTCATAGAAGTGAATAATTGTATTCTTTTTGAGCGAAATATTTTTTTTAAACCGTAAACCGTAGTATAAAAAAGGAGCAATGAGATCGCAGTAAGCGATAAGGCTGCCCATTGTATATTTTGTGGTGTACTTTGTAATGTATAACCAATCAAATCATAAATCAAAGAATATAGAATAATTTAAAAAGCAATTACTAATTATTACTATTCAATAAATTATAATCATAAAATTTTAACATGCCGACGATTTTAGACGAAAAAATAACAAACAGTTCCTGTAAACCTTTGAGCATGGCCATTCTGTGTAATGAAATAATTTTCTCAAATTACAAAAATAAAAGTAAGTAGTTTTTTTTTATGGCAAAAAAGTAATCCAAAAAAGGCAGAAGATTATGAGTTAAAATAAACCGAGACTATCTCATTACCTTACAAACGTTTTCCCATATTCGCTCCACATAAAGAGGTCTTTACACGAGACCCGAGATTGATATGATAGTGAAATTAAGCAATAACACTTACAATGCACTGAAACGGCCAGTCCGATCGCGGTGGAGAGCATAAAATTTTATATTTTTCGTGTGGCGTGTGGCCCATTTTTGGGGAAGTAGCGTTTTACAGAGGAGGTTGGCAAGGGAAAACCATCTCAAGGATACCGAAGCCAGGAATAATGGCACTTTTAAGGTAGTAAAACTATGAATGGAATCAGGAGGGTTAGGAACTTTGGAATAAGTCATAAATTGTGTGCTGATAGCTTTTTTGATGAATTGGAAAAAGCAATATTAATGGTCACTCTGACTGAAAGCTCTCATATCAAATCACAGTATTTGTGTACGCAGAAATTTGAAGAAACTATGATCAATCAATCGGCTTAACTTTTTCTCAACTATATCGGCGTCGACTTCCAGTCTGACCGGATGCAACTGAATACCAAGCATAGAGCGACTGCCTATCTGACCTCCACAACCCAGTAACGGGCTTCTGATGACCCGTAACGACGGTCAAAGATCCACGAATGACAGCCAGGACTAACGGCCTAAGATGCTTTCCGAGTCACGTATTTCAAGAAACTATTAATGAAATAATTCTATACCGACGGCCTGTAGCTATGTTTTCTTCGACATCATAAATTTGAAATAAAAATTAAGTAATAATTACAAACAAAAACCCAACTACGACTAAAAAGGTATAAACAAGACACATTAAAGACATACAAATTAAAAATCCGGAGTCACACATGTTAGGCCATTAATCGAACAGATTACGTGTGACTCCGGATTTTTAATTTGACTGTTATACCTTTTTAGTCGTAGTTGGGTTTTAGTTTTTATTACTTAATTTTGAATACTTTTGGGGTTATAATATATATATATTTGAAATGTGCTCATTAAGCCCTTTCATTTGATACCCAACATGGTAAGATTAAACAATTTTTTTGTAGTTCCTGACTTTATGACCTCTACAGGGCGCCATTTTTTATTTAATGTGACGTAACATAGCCTATAACCAGCGGACTATCAAGACGCTTCCAACGATACCTCATTAGTTATATCGTGATGAGTGGTTAAGAAGATAGGAGAGAACAGATGAACATACATACATACATACCGGTCAAAATCATAACCCTCCTTTTTTCTTCGCCGTAAAATTAGATTGTGAACTGTCAAAGCTTGTTTTGCCTAACCCCGCCTCGCTCTTCGCTTCTTCGAATACCACACTCCAACACCCCAAGCGTATCGTTACATGATTTTATTATTACGCTACCGATGTATCGCATAATATCCGACAAAATTAAGTGTCATAAAGGTTAACTGGAGCCGTAACATTTAAGGGGACATTATTCTCGGCCAAATAACCACTCGCGAACCCATATAGGTTTTGGTAAACGAAGATATTGTTACTAATAATTGTCCAAGATCGGTACGTAGGTTACATTATACAAATTGAGTTAAGTTTTCAAGTGTAGTACTTAAGTTTATCGCTTCATTTTGAAATTGGGTTTGGCTGTAAGAGGTATTAATGTATTCGTTATTGTTATTGCTAGGATGTGGTTACCATTTTAATTTGTGAAAGATTTCGCGACATGAGTGGATTTAAATTGTATGGTGTGATACAAACGAGTACTGAAAGTTGAATCAAGCCAGAGTAACACGTATACGTCAGACCAGGAAGTACGAAATAAGTAGGTATATTAGTGATCATAAATATCACTACATATTATAAAACAAAAGTCTTCCGTCGCATCTGTCTGTCTGTCTGTTCGCGATAAACTCAAAAACTACTGAACCGATTTCCATGCTGTTTTCACCAATGGATAGAGTAGTTCTCGAGGAAGTTTTTAGTATATAATGACCGATCCACGCGGGCGAAGCCGCGGTCATCAGCTAGAGACAAATAAGAAATATACTGTGTTGCATCACATCATCATCTCATCTGCCTAGCCTTTCCTAACAATTTTTGGGGTCAGCTTCCAATCTAATCGGATGGAAAAAGATTAAATGGAAGATAATGATGGATGCATTAATATTGAGTAAAACTTGAACTATTATGACAAAGGTGGTCAAAAACCGAACTACAAGAAAATGCACTAAATCTCAAAAAACAATGTCGTGCCGTAGAATCACGGCCTTCGTGAGACATTCGCGGCGATTGAGAATAATTCAGCGATCAGTCGATCGGCGATCATAAGCGTTTGAGCGATATCGCCCGATTCACTAAACTGGATGGGACGGACCACGAACGCGCTATTTCTCACGGCTGACACAAGGATCTGAGAATTAGAGGATACGTCTACGGTTAAATAGTTGACCAAGATACGCCACAAAACATAGACTTTTATCGTTTACCCTATTGTTTTAAAGTCTCCTGCTTTGGAAGTGAATAAGCCACAGCGTCTTTCCGTTGATTCTATCATTCAAAAGAACTTGCAGTAAACAAAGTACAGTAAGTTTAAAAAAAAAAAGCTTCGATATTTCAAAACTCGAGATTTTTATCTTTTTCTTTTTAAATAACTTGACCAATAAATAATTATCTCATCATAATGTGTGTAACACGAGTTCCTTGTAACACTGGATTATGTTCATACTTAAAGTTTTACTAGCTGATTCCCGCGATTGTACCCGCGTGGATGTCGGTTATAATATACTAAAACCTTACTTGAGAACCACTCTATCCATTGGTGAAAACAGCATGAAAATCGGTGCAGTAGTTTTTAAGTTTATCGCGTACAGGACGACAGACAGACGCGGCGGAGGACTTTGTTTTATAATATGTAAGGATTTACTAGAAACTCGAAACGGTTTTCTTGTGCCTCACTTTTATGAGGCAAGCCTATGACTTCTGCAAGCAGGGCCAAGAAGCACACTTTTCATTAGTTTCAATGAAATGTCAGTTAGATTATACAAAGTGACTGTCCTCTCGTTTTCTGATAGACCAACAGTTTAAGTCGTAGGAAGTACAGAGTTCCTAGAGAAAGTGACATTCTATCAGCGATAACGATGATGGAAAAGCAAAAAATATATAGGACTGACATAAGCTATCGAAAAGCTTATGTCAATTTTGTTAAAAGTCGTTGTAGAAATACGAAACGCTTTCGAAGCGATTATCACTGGTCTTAAAAAAATGTCTCATCAGTTCCATTTCTTAGCTGCCAGTGCCATCCACTATCCTTTTGTATCGCTCAAAGGTTAAAGTCTAGATCAGGCCCCTCCGCTGACTTAAACTGACCTATATCTAATTTGTACCGTTTGAACTCGGCCTTATACGGAACACGAAGATTACATTGTCAGACCTTTGGTGCAGGGACTGTAATATTGTGATAATGAGCCGATATTTAATAAAAATAATAATAAATATGAGGAGCCTATTATTTTTTATGTTTATTGTTTTTATAAGTACCTACGTTATTTACTGATCGTGTTGACGTCCCTCAAGTTGATCAGATATTAATTTATGTGATATTATCGAGAAAAATAGTTGAGGCAGAAAAAAATAAGGAATCCCTATATTCGCCAACTATATAAATATCTTAATCGTCAATTGGATTCCTCATGATCAACTTCATGCATAGACAAAATTAATTTAGTTATCAAATTGTTATTTTTTTAAGTAAACAAAAAAAAAAAACAGAAATTGTTTAGTGTGGCGTATTAGTGTTAGCAATCAGTCACAATAATAATTATGAAACATCCAAAACCAAACTGTCGATATTCGTACCAAAACTGTAACAAATCCATAAACAGAAACATCACTACAGCCGCCATTTGTTTACTATTTCGAAAACGTAGCCCATTTATTTGTATTCATTAGGTCTTACGTAATACTCCCGATACAGACGGCAGTTCATAACGGGTGCATAAGCAATTAGGCCCCGGTAAAAACCTGCTTGGGTCCTAATCGGGCAGCGTTAAGCTGTGCTCAAACTGACTGTTCAATGTGGACGTCGCCAAACAGAATTTTGATAGCTAATATACGTTTAAAATCCGTCTCTCGTGTTTCTGTGACAAATCAATTTATTTATCTTTGTTCTTTCTTCAAATTTTTCTAGATTAGGGTTGGACCTATATTTTTCGTGTAGCTACAAAAAAAACGTAAAATGGCTGAAAGACTGACAACTGGTTTGTTGGCTGGCTGGTAGTTTTAGGCTTGTAAGAATTTGTTTTTGGAAACTTTATATTAGTATAAGAAAAAAAAAATGAAAATATCGATAAAGTGTTTATTCACAGAAATATTTATTAAATTTAGTATATTTAATAAGTTAAATTTAAAAAAAAACTTGGTAAATGTAGCTCCTTTTATAATTTACACTTTTCACCTATCGCTACGCTAAACTATCTATGCATTCCATAAATTTCATTCTACAGATTTTAAAACAGACAGACAGAGATTGCAGCATTATAGGGTTTACTGCCTATACAATAGGGTTTAGACCTATGTATCTTGTAGGATATGATTTAAAATGCATACGACGCCTAACAATTACTATAGGATACCTCTACCCAAGAATTTCCAAACGATATTTACCTAAATGATTTTTTAATTGACGGTTATTTTAGGATATGAAATTATTTATCTTCACTTTCTACTAGATATTTCTTCTACAGCACGATACCTACAGTTTTTTGTCTCAGTTTGCCTGCGCACGCGCTGCACACTATGCTGTTGATAATATTATAGTACGTTCGTATTGATACTTACTGGCAAAAGTAGATTACGTCGCGGGTGGAATACTAATGTGTTTATGTGGTATGGTTAACTTATGATAGCTAAAGGACAAGAACTAAATAAATATTAAAGACTAGCCTGTTGTCCGCGACTTCGTCTGCAACCCAGGATAAAAAATAGCCTAGGTCCTTATCCAAGTCATGGTCTATCTGTGTGTCAAACATCCAAATCCGTCCAGCCGTTTTTGCGTGATTGAGTAACAAACCAACTCACTTTCGCATTTCTAAATATGAGTTAGGATTTCAAATCCTCGACAATATAGGTATTTTTTCAAGATATGTCAATCAAAAGTTATAGATGATGATTATTGAAGGGTAACCATTACCACCCCTTATTTCCATAAAAAGAAAAAAAAGTTGGAGAAAAATATGCGACATTAGGTTCTAGAGACGAAATCACGACCCTATGATCTGATTATGATAATACACAAACCGTCATACCAATCTAATATTTAGTTATGGTTCATTTGAGTCACAATAAAAAAGCAAATAGAGCCGTATCGTATCCGTGGTTTTATTACTTTTTAATTGACGGTAGCTCCGTACGTAATGATGGCGTAATATGAAAAAAATATAATAATTAACTTTTAAATAGAGCGTGTTCATATTGGGAGACTTGTCTTACCTTTAGCGTTAGATGGCATGAAGAATGAATAAATATTAAATATTATTATCTTACAAGGACAAGGAATTATGAGCAGGGCAGGCTGGTATCTTAACTGATAATCTACACGAATCGTCACCACATTGACGGCAAACACTAACATAATCGCGTCGCACCATAAAGTTTTCATACAATGATATAGAATGTCTAACAAATAATGCAATTCCTAATATATAAATATTAAATAACACTAAACAGTTTAATATGAAGCAAATTATAAAAAAAAAAATACCCGCCTCATTACAAAACTGAAAAGAGAAAAACAAGCATTATATTTATAATAATATAAAGAATTTTCATATTCCAAAAACCTGCCGAAACCGAAAACCTGCTGAAATATTGCGTAAATTTTGTTTGTCCTCGCCCTGCGCAACTAAAATCCTGTAGATTATTATTATAATGCTTGTTTTTCTCTTTTCATTAAGTATTTTTGCAGTCAGTATTTGTTTTTCTAAATTTATGCGTAAGCGTAACTCAGCTGGTTTCTGTCTGAATACACCAATTTTAAAAAGCCTACTCTCACAATTGGAACATAATAATCTCAAATGATAATTTCATAATGATTCATCATCAAATCGTGTTCTAGCATCATCAATCACAATATAGAGTATTACGGAAGCTTCTGGAATATTTACTGCTCAGTAATCCATCATAGGATTTTAATTGAATCTAAAATTATTGTTTTAACGCACATGACGTTTTTAGTCTTCACTGTAAATCTTGTGATTTATTATGAAGGTAAGTTATGTCTGGTTGTCAGTTAGAAGCAGAACTTATGGACAAAGCAAATGATGGATATAAATGCCAATTTTATACTCGAAACTCATCCAATTTAATTTTCTGGTGCCGTTAATAGAACTTGCTTATTTTATACTAAGCTTTTCAATATGGCGGTCAGGAAGTGATCGCGTTGCTGAACGTAAGTACTATATCTTCTAACAGAATGCTGCAAATCCATGTTCTATTTTAGAGTTTGGTTTAAGCATTTAGGTCCTCCCGGTGGACTATTGTGCGTGGGCCATAGCGGCCATCGGTGGTTATTCCAACTAGTCCACCTCCCTCCAGAAGTTGAACACGTCTCCTGGTCTGTTTAGAACATCTGTGAAAGATCTGGGTGTCCCATTGGTTTCTGTTCTAATCTAGGTGACGCCTGTGCATCCAAAGAGTACATGCGCATCGGTTTCTTCAGCCTCCATGCAAGCCCTGCACAGAGGACTGTCCGTTATGCCTAATGAATATCTAAGTTCAAGCAAGACGTTATTGTTTGAACTTAGCCTAGTAAAAGAGGACTAGAAAAAAAAAGGAACGAATCTACATCTCTGTTTTCTGTAATAGTTTCAGAACAAAATTAGTAGTATTCAATTACAATTTTAACATATTTACTTTAATTAATTTTGTGGCACGTGTTTTTTAAGTCTACTAAAAAGGAATGAAAGAAATTACGTACATTTGCACTAAACTCGACATAAAGACAAAATAAAGCACACAAACACAAAAATAACAAGTTGGGGGAAATATGCGACACATCCACGCCTCTAAACCGCCTCATTATGAAAATTGGAAACTAAATAGTACAAAAAGAACACTTTTCCTTTCCTGTTTACTGTTACATGCACGTGCTTCACTACAAACTAGCACGTGCTGAATAAACAACAACTTAATCCAATTAGAAAACTCATTACGCAAAATTATTCTTATTACCATAATTACGTCTCAAGAGGACCA
The DNA here is from genome assembly GCA_949152455.1 of Lithophane leautieri. Taxonomy (NCBI): domain Eukaryota; kingdom Metazoa; phylum Arthropoda; class Insecta; order Lepidoptera; family Noctuidae; genus Lithophane; species Lithophane leautieri. Next base: position 1,940,203 of record OX424472.1, on the reverse strand, counting down.
ATTTGTCACAATTTATCAGAGATATTTCTCGACAAAAAACAAAGAAATCTTTACCGCTTTTACCGCATAATTTTAATCAGTAATTACCGTCACAATTACATGCTATTACAAGCGTGTCATAATTAGTAATAAAAGCTAGTTAAAATGCTGTAATTATTGCATTTAGTCGCGTGCGGTCGGTAAAAAGCGGTTCTAAGCGGCTATTACCAGTTTTTACGACTTTTCACCGGTTCCTGTTTGATTTATTTATGAACGTGCGATGAATTATGTGTCGTAGTGGTTTAGTTTGAAAGTAGATTGCATCAAACATGTTTAATGTATACAATGACGATAATATCCCTACTTAGATTTTATTTTAAATTGTGATTTCTTTAGCGTTAAAGTAAAACAGCGCTCCAAGTATCGCGTAAACGAAGGAATTTAAAGGAAATTCCTAATCCATTTCTTTATATGTTTGGAAAAATTGCTTGTAGGTAAATAACGCTAAGAATGTTGTTAAATATTGTACACTGCTGGGCCTTTTTTTTTTTTTTTTGAGGGTGGGAAATCATCCAATGACTTCTCCCGCTCTGGGCGGAGCGGAAGGGCGTGTCAGACTTTTACTGACTAAAACCCACCCGTGTTCCTTCATTTGCCTGTTGCCAAGGTCCCGGTATCCCTTTCGGACTTTCCCGCAACCCTGGCAGGCATCGGTCCTATTGGACCCCGTCATTTTTGCTGACATCTCTTTGAGGCGCGCGTGGAACACGACGCGCCATCGACCCGGGCCTGGTCCTTATCGGACGGCGAGCTGCCCGTTGCTCGCCGTCCGCAAGCCCGCGCCTATGGTGGCCGGAAATCCGCCTGGGATTCCCGACGCCCAGGGCGTCTCCAACGGCGGCGGTTAGGGGCGTGAGGGCGCAAACTTTGCCTTTCCCTCACGCGTTCCGCCTCCTCCTTCGCGAGCATTACTGCTTCGCAGAAGGAGGTGACGGCAACCCTATGACAGAAACACTGCTGGGCCTATGGTCCATATTTACATTTCTGTCATAGGGTTCTGTGCTCCCCACATCCAGCGGATTGCTGAGGCCTTTACAAGGTCATCGGTCCACCTTGTGAAAGGCCTAATTAATTCTAAAACTCAAGAAAAAATATTTTATTCGAATCCTCGATAATTAATTAAGATATCATAAAAAAATGTTTTAGATCAGTCAATTACTTTACTATTTAGAAAGTGTTCAGTTATTTGGTTCAATGAAATATAATATGTTGTGTATTTTGTATTATAATTAACGAACGTTCTGTTAACATCTGTAAAGGCATCACTAAATGTTAATTGCTGGGAGAAATTTGTTAAATTATGTTAATCAGACCAATTTAAATGTTAAGTTGTGTTAAGTGGAAGATCGTATGCTTAGACCAAACAAAAAACCAAGACGGAGCGCTTCGAACAATACAGTGAAGCATGCTAAAACTACACCACCGCTCTGTGCATACACGCTCACACACACATTTACAACTATTTACAATGACACTACAATCAAACTACACCAAACGAATGTTTACGAAACACAATTGTTTTCGAAACCGGCCTCACGTCACTGTTGACAGCGCTCTGTCTCGGTTTTTTATTTGGCCTGAGGTCGTATGATGCCAAATTATTAGTTATTTCGATTTCTAGAAAAATGATGGACAGGTACACTCAAATCTGTATGGTTCTTTCCTCAAAAGATCATTTAAGACACCATTCTACATGGTCCTCACATGATCTGACCAAGATGATCATGGTCTAAACTTTATAAGAGACTGTGGACCTCTTGAGTTTGTTTCGGCCTTTCTTCTCAGAATATTCACCAACTTCATCTTGTTTTAAAGATTGACATGTAAAAGTGTTTGTACTATCCACGTTTTGGAATGGGCAATTAGCTTCAACTTTCTTACTAACTGACCGACTCTTTGACAATTCAAAAGTGTCTGTAAATGATTTAATTGAAATAACTGCTTTGAGTTTGAAGTTGTACAAACCTGCTAACAGAAATAAAATTCTTTACAGTTTATTAATCTTCCTGGCTCTAACCGCTGATTAATTAAATAATATTAATTGGAATAAATACCTTTTTAGTTTCTGAAACTGTCTCAAATCCCTGTTACTAATTCGTAATTTGAGTTTTTTTCTGAAAGAGACGTTTCAGATTTTTTCACGATGACAAAAGTCTCATGTCATAAAAACCTTTTTGGGTGTGCAATATATTGCAGACACAGTAGGAATAATAAAATTGCTTACTATCACAATGTGATAGTTAGTCATTTTAAAATTCCTACTAAAATTACTAACTATCACAATGTGATAGTTAGCAATTTTATTATAACTACTGTGTCTGCAAAATATTGCACTCCCAAAAAGGTTTTTATTTATTTCGTACTTGCAACTAGAAAGATACATTGTATACTAAAAATCAAATGTGTGAAAGATGATATGACTAGAAAGGGGTTGACTACCGAGATGACGAATAACCGAGAAGAATGTTAGAAAAAGACACCGATCCCAAATATAAATTGAGATAATAGTAGATAGGAATAAACGGTTCTGGCCCACAGGAAACCAGTGTAAGAAGACCCTTGGGTTAGAACATGGTTGGTAGAAGCGGGCGGTCAGTTTATGTTGGTTTTAGTGAAAAATGGTTGAAGCAGAAAGCGAGTTTAAAAATAAGGAGGCGACAATGGTGCAGTAAGATGACAATTTTGCATGGTTTCCAGGCAGATAAGGCGACAATGGTGCCAGGAGAATGCTGATATTAAATCGGAAAAAAATTCTTTATTTTCATTTGAAACATTTACCGAAGCAACCTCGCCTTAACCTATCATTGAACACAATCAAAACATCCCAACATGACCATCGTAAACCCAAACTGTCCCACAGATAAGATAACACGCACTTTACACTAGCTATAACTAGCTGAACTTAATTTGTACTATAAACATTAATATACGTGCTATCTTGAGCTAAAACAATAGAAATACTTCTTAATTACTACTCAATCAAAAACCAACTATAAGGACCAGATTTTAGATTCCATTTTAGTAGGACTAAAGCTTTTTAAAAGGTCATAAAATAATTGTAAGTGTAATGGAATCTAAACTATGTGCTAAGAATATTATAAGGTTCTAAATCCTTCAATTACTTTAAATTAGAAATGGAGTATTCAAATCATCTAACCTATGCTCGGCTTTCCATGTAATTGGCGAGCATTTTATTTCATTGATACAGTTTTATGTTTTATGATAGTTGTAAAATAAAGCGTGTAAGTAATTAGTTTACAAGAGCAGGTGTTAAGTGTGAATTGTAGGTTATAAATTTGTAAAAAGAAATTGCCAGAAATTAAACGTTTCGAATCTTAGAGGGTGGTCCGTTTGGCGTCTCGAAGGATCAGAAATTTTAGGACGTGCTGTGATTATAAAATACACGAAGAAAGTGTTGCTGTGACCTAGCGAGGAAATAATTAAGACCGAAGTTATTAGGCAGATATAATTTTATTATTCCTAAGATAACTTTGTTGTTATCCTTTATTTAATTTTGAATACATATTTTATTTTAATTTTTAAATATTTGTATAAAAACATTTAAAAATATATATATTAAGGAGAATAATAAAGTTATTTCACTAAACTTTTCCCAAATATGTTTCAGTTGATTGAAATTGACATCCGTAATGTTGCTACTGCTGTCCACATAACACAACGGTTTCAGTCAATAACTGCTAAACAAAATAATATGATTAGTCTCTGTAGACATTTCTTTTATCTAGAATACCATGGGAACACACATCCACCTCAAAGGAACATAATAATGCTTTCAGAAGGCGTGCCCAGGCACCCAAAATCGTGCTTGCAATAATTTATTACATTTTAAACGCGTCATTAAGTAAATTTCTTACGTAACCGTGGCCTTAAGGACATAATCGTTACGATTCGATACTTTCATCGATACATTTAAATCGATATTCATTCAAAATTTGATATTAACCTTAATGAGCCTTGATGACCGTCCTACGCGGCGATCAGGTTGGTTCGTTCCACTTGGTTCTTTGATAATGTATAAACGGCTACACATCAAGCTATACATTTCCAGTTTAAGCTGACCTTGTATTATATAGAATTTCCGTACAATGAGAGGTCAGCTTATACTCGATGTGTAGCCGTGTGTACCTGTGCTTTATAGTCTTTTTGTGGTTTTTCAAGATTATAGCTAAGATTATGCAGTTTGCTAAAGAGCAACCATAGGCATATGGTTGATACTGCAGTATTGTGACGTTATATGGTTATTATTGTTCCAAAGGGCTTTATTTTTCTGTATGGCATCTCGTAACTTGGGAAGTTCTAGGCTGCCAAAGCGGGCTACGCCGTGGATGCTTTAATAAATTAAGGCCTCCAGTCAGGGCATAAAACATGTAAACTGTATAGTGACTACACGTTATGAGTACCCTCTGAGGGGTACCGACCTGATCTAGCGACACGCTGGGTTGCGACAATCGTCGATAGAATCCGGCAGTTGGGACTCGAGGTGGCCTTGCACAAGTCCGAGGTCATGTGTTTTCATGGCCCTCGGAACGCGCCACCGTCGGGTTCCCAAATTACGGTACGAGGGGTTCACATCGGCGTCGAGTCGACGATGAAGTACCTAGGACTCGTCCTCGACAGCCGGTGGAACTTCGTGGAGCATTTCCGACGTTTGGCTCCAAGGCTGGACCGGGCTGGGGCCGCCTTGAGGCGGCTCCTGCCCAATCTAGGGGGTCCAAACGTCTCCTGCCGGAGGCTCTATGCGGGGGTCGTGCGGTCCATGGCCCTTTACGGGGCACCGGTGTGGGCGCGTTCCCTTAGGCTGCGGCCAGCACGCCGGTTGAACGCGTCCCAAAGGGTCATGGCCATTCGGCTGGCCAGGGGATACCGCACGGTCTCCCGTGAGGCGGCGAGCCTCCTTGCCGGATTACCGCCATGGGATCTGGAGGCGAAGGTCCTCGCGCACATCTGGGAGTGGCGCGAGGAGGTGAAGCGCCGGGGTGTAACTCCGCTGCCGCGAGAAATCGCGGCACAGCGGACAGAGCTCCGGCAAGATCTCATGGCGGCATGGAGAGTGCGATTGTCGCAACCCAGTGCTGGGCACGCCACAATAGCGGCGATAAGTCCCCTCTTTGAGGAGTGGGTAGAGAGGCGCCACGGCGTCCTCACCTTCCGCCTGACACAGGTCCTCACCGGACATGGCAGCTTCGGGAGGTACCTGTGTAGGATTAGGCGGGAGGAAACGCCCGGGTGTCACCACTGTGTGGATCGCCCGGAGGACACGGTGGAGCATACGGTTGAGGTGTGCCCTGCTTGGGCGGAGCACCGCCGTGTCCTCGCGGAGGCGATTGGCGGCAATGACCTCTCGCGTCCGGCCCTGGTTCAGGCCATGGTACGGAGCGAGAGGGCATGGGAAGCCGTCACCTCCTTCTGCGAAGCAGTAATGCTCGCGAAGGAGGAGGCGGAACGCGTAAGGGAAAGGCAAAGTTTGCGCCCTCACGCCCCTAACCGCCGCCGTTGGAGACGCCCTGGGCGTCGGGAATCCCAGGCGGATTTCCGGCCACCATAGGCGCGGGCTTGCGGACGGCGAGCAACGGGCAGCTCGCCGTCCGATAAGGACCAGGCCCGGGTCGATGGCGCGTCGTGTTCCACGCGCGCCTCAAAGAGATGTCAGCAAAATTGACGGGGTCCAATAGGACCGATGCCTGCCAGGGTTGCGGCAAAAAGTCCAAAAGGGATACCGGGACCTTGGCAACAGGCAAATGAAGGAACACGGGTGGGTTTTAGTCAGTAAAAGTCTGACACGCCCTTCCGCTCCGCCCAGAGCGGGAGAAGTCATTGGATGATTTCCCACCCTCAAAAAAAAAAAAAAAGGGGTACCGACCTCGGTTTAGGGCGACGATGGGGGTAGAGGAAAACAGAAAAGTGAAGCTTTATAGGACGTCTAGCACCATCTTTTTTACCTATCACGGATCTCAAAATACAGTCCCTGAAGTACAGTCGAACAAGCTATTTGATAAACAGGCAAAATATATTAATTTTCCGCTACACTGCCAAAATTCGTTTTGTATGTGTAATTTAACTTTTTGAGTTTATGGGTTAGAAGAGTGACGTAAAAGTATTGTTGACTACTGAAAACACTCACAAAATTGTTTAAAGTAGTTGCTTGTACCTATACTAAATAGCTTGTTCGACTGTACATGATTTTTTATCACCGTACCTAATAAAATAGTTTCTTCAAACAAAATTAGTTCTGGACCATGAAATGAGTTTTCGTGTTGACTGCTTTTCTCATTCTCATTTTAAATCTTTAGGGGTATGAGGAACAGGGTGTAAAGTTCACTCATCCACCATAGAAAAGGGAGGATCCTCCGACCAGACGGGTGTTGTGTCTGGCGGGCAACTGCCCAATGATTGATATTGGATTTTTGTATATATGTTCACTGCACGGTAAACTCTAATTGCGCGATGCAGGATTTTTGTGACGTCAGGATTTTTGTGTGACGTCAGGTCTTTGATGCGTAGTTCGAATGTGGCGATGTAGGTACCGCCACATCACTCCCCTCCGGAGACCGAAGGTCGATAGTGGGCTGAGCCTTGTATCTTGCGATGCTTGCCAGTGCCAGTTGTGGTTCCAGTGAGTCGGAACCGAATGCCGCATTGTTCGCAGTGGGTCGGAACTGTTTGCGGCGATTGTGGTGATTGAGTTGATTGAGGTGATTCCCCAGTGGGTCGGGGTGATGAGGCTGCAGGTGATGACCAGGAATGCGCGTTCGCTGCATGCTGGTGGTCAGGATACCCTTTGACGCCTCGGGTGTTGGCTTGGCTGTGTGACTCGCCTCACTGAAAGCTTGCGGGAGTGATGATGATGACGTCACGCTGGAGTAGTTGCACGAAGGCTGCGTTGACGTTCATATTCGGGGTCACCAATTTAGGGGTATGAGGAACAGGGTGTAAAGTTCACTCATCAACCATAGAAAAGGGAGGATCCTCCGACCAGACGGGTGTTGTGTCTGGCGGGCAACTGCCCAATGATTGATATTGGATTTTTGTATATATGTTCACTGCACGGTAAACTCTAATTGCGCGATGCAGGATTTTTGTGACGTCAGGATTTTTGTGTGACGTCAGGTCTTTGATGCGTAGTTCGAATGTGGCGATGTAGGTACCGCCACAAATCCATCCAAAAATTGTCTCCAAAAGATCGCTTTTAGCGATAAGACCACCCATTGTACCACCATTTCTAAATTGATGTCTGTAAATTTTGTGGTGTACATAATAAAGAGAATTCTATTCTGATTTTACGTCGATATCATCGGCTTAAAGCAGAACCCACCAACCAACCACTACTGTTTCTCCGGCATTACACCCGAATCTGTATCACAGTACAATGATGACGTGTTATTTTATCAGACCCGTTGCATATCGCGCTCATTACTATATTGCTGGGTATGTACGCCCCTTTAGTTTCAATTAGGTACCCACGCTTCGGCATCCGACGGGTTGATTTATCTACAGGTTGCAGTTTTTGGGGTGATACAAATGGGTGTGACTGTTTAGATTTTGGTGAATGCGAAAAACAAAAAAATCTGCTTTCTTATTTTGCCTGTGTCGAGAGAAGCTCGTTTATCTTTTATAATTTAAATCGATTGGAAGACTGACTTTAAATTCTGACAAATTTTTATTCATTTTAAACATAAATATTTTTAGTTCATTAAAATCGAGGTTCCACAATTTTAGTATTATCTTAAAACAAAACATGCTAAACTTTTCGAAACGAATTTAAGTTTAACAAATCCACGTTTACATTAAATTGCTAATCATTGAGTATAATGTTACGCCTACGATACTTATATTACGAGATTTAATTTAGTTTAATTCAAAAAGATGAAACGGTTATGCCTCATACATTTTTATTAGATTTTATAAAACACAAAAAAGTAAAGTGGCAATAAACCAAAATTGGCATTAAATTAGATCTAATTGATCTGGTACAAAGTCAAGTCCCATTAAGAAAATATACATCACTCACACATATTTTATATACTTAATTACGATCCGGCTTAAAATACGATAGTCATTGAAATTTTTATTATTTATTACTAGCTTCTGGCAGCGGTTTCGCTTGCGAGATATCTTTATAAATATTGCCTAATAAATAATGCCTATGTTACTCACTGATAATATAGCAACTGGTGAAAGATTTTTTTTTAATGGGTCCTTAGTTTAATAATTACAAACAAAAATACCAATCTTTTTTCTCTATGAAAAACGCTCGAAGACTCCGTATAAAAATCTATATTAAAATACATAATGTCTTTATCGGAACACCCTATAAATTTGGACGTGAGGTGCTAAAGTCACGTTTCGGAATCGTATTAAAATTATGAAGTTTTTAAGTGAAATTTTCGTTGTATGCCGCCAATAATGACAGCTGTCAACATACCACCGAATTTATGACGGAAATTCGAGGTTTGATTTCTTTTTTACCGTTACAATCACGTAGTTTTGAAAGTGCCAGCAATGTTAGAATCAGAGTAACGAAACTACATGTTTGAAAACTCTTTATCCATCTATAGGTACTGATGTCATTTAGAACCGAGATACTGTTATGTTTTTGCAAATACGGGATTTCTGAGGTAGCTAGCTGAATGGTACTTGCAGTTCAATTTTATTGTCCTATAATAAAAGCTTGGAAAAAAAACGCGGCGCTGGCCAGCATAGGATAAAAATAAGGCTACCTAAAACATAATGGCACGAATAATTTTGTTAAACTCTTTATATGATTTTTTTTTGCATTTTAATAACAAATAATTACTAATAACAGTTATTATTAATCATTTGCATAAACGAAAATGGCAAAATAATTTATGCAAATAAAAGACGACATTACAGTTCACATGTTTCTGATAAAACCAGTCGTGAAATTTCAAAATTGGAACAAAAGAAATTACGGCGGTCCTTTTGAACGTAGAACATGTGGTGACAATTTTGTTTGACAGTTTGAAAAATAAAAATCGTTCTGACTCTTCTGCATTCAAAAGGAAACAAGGTTCATATTCCTGTGACACTTTAGTCATTAGAGAGCAGCAATAAGTTTGTTTTAAAGTAAAATACACGCATCTTATTGGTCATCTGCGGTGACAGCGATTCATTTTTTAATTTCCATGTTACTTTTTTTTATACGTACGTCATTCGTAATTATGTTGTTCCTTGTCTTTGGTGACGCGCGACGGTTATCCGACATGTTGAATATTTTAAACTTTTTAAACCGATTAATTGGGACACCAATTAATTGGTTTAAAAGGACCAAATTAAATTTTGTACCTCATTGAAAGCTTTTGAGCTAATTTTTTATTTTAAAAATTAATTGTTATTTTTCCACATTATGATCGTCAACATTATTGATGTAAGTATGCACCTACATACATACATGAGATGATGACATGAGCTCGTGGCCAAGTAATAACAGCCGCTCGGGTCGATCCATCAGGTTAAGCTACGCTTGCCGGGGTTGATCCGTGGATGGGTGACCATCTTTACATACCGAGACTCCTCCGTGCCTCGAAAAGCACGTTAAGCCGTTGGTCCCGGTTGTCATTCGTGGATCTTTGACAGTCGTTACGGGTCGTCAGAAGCACCCGAAAGTCTGACAAACAGTCTTACCAAGGGGTATCGTATTACCCAGTTACTGGGTTGTGCCATGTAAATACTGGTATTCAACTACATTCAGTTACACCAGCCACATGCTGCATGCTGCTTCCAGTCACAATGTTAAGAGTGTGACAACTAAATTCATATCAGAATCAGAATGCTTTATTTGTAACTTTGTTGTATCCATTATGTTATACTTTTTTGATTCGGTAAAAATCATCATTCATGATCTCATGACTTAAGAAACGTCTAAGATGAAAAAACCAAGAATTTTTTACTTAATTTTTTTTAATATATCTTTTTAGTCGTAGTTGGGTTTTAGCTTTTATTACTTTATTTTTTTTAAAATTCTTTTGTTGTTATAATATATATATTTTTGCTCATTTAGCCCTTTCATTTGATACCCAACATGGTACGATAAACAATTTTTTTTTGTTCCTGACTTTATGTGCTCTAGAGGGCTCCATTTTTTATTTAATGTGACGTCACATAGCATATAACCAGCGAACTATCAAGACACTTCCAACGATACCTCATTTGTCAAATTGTGATGAGTGGTTTAGAAGATAGGAGGGAACAGATGAACATACATACATACATACATACATACATACCGGTCAAAATCATAACCCTCCTTTTTTATTCGCTGTAGTCGGGTAAAAAATCAATTTCAAAGTAGGCAATAGACCATAAAATCAAGTAACGTGTTCATTTCTAAACTAACATATGTAAGGTCGCGGAACATACCCATTTGCTTACGTTACACTGATGTTTCCGCACTACTTAACCTGAACTATACGACATAGTTTCACACTTAACTGTCAATAGTACTACAAGTGCCGCTATAGTTCACTGGGTTCACTCATTTTGTTGAGAACTGAGTGATGTTTTGCGGTTATTGGTTAAGAAAACTGACTAAAAGATCAAAGGTCGTAACACACTGTAGCAATGGCTTTTATTTTGAGAGTTCAACAACATTTATTGCAGCAGCAATAATATTTTGAAAACCCTAGCCAAACAGCACGATGATGCACCAACTTGTAAGACACTCTGGTTGCTCGTGTGGCAGGGAAGAAAATAATTGTGTGTACTTAATTAATAATACTAACCCTTAGTTGATAAGTTGGTTGCTGTACTAACCAGTGGACCAATGTTGTCAAATCAAATAAAATATAAATATTTTGCATTATTTACGTAGGTATCTAGTTAAGCAAGCCCAATTTTTCGAACATAGTTATGAAGTACTTATTGGATTAGCAATATCCTTTTCCCATCTATGTTGGGGTCGGCTTCCAGTCTAACCGAATGCAGCTGAATACCAGTATTTTACATGGAGCGACTGCCTATCTGACCTCCACAACCCAGTAACTGGGTAATACGATACCCCTTGGTAAGACTGGTTGTCAGACTTTCGGGCTTCAGACGACCCGTAACGACTGTCAAAATTCACGAATGACAGCCGGGACCACCGACTTAACGTGCTTTCCGAAGCACGGAGGAGTCTCGGTATGTAAAGATGGTCACCCATCCACGGGCCAACCCCGGCAAACGTAGCTTAACCTGATGGATCGACCCGTGCGGCTGTTATTACTGAGCCAGGAATTCCTCCAAACCAAAATAATTAGTGAACATAGGTAATTTGAAGGTTTAGATAATTGGTAACACAACAATAATTTTCTAATATTTCAGCTTAACCCGCTTAATGTCTGTTATATCAGCGGACTTCTCGTAAATATGAAAACCATCATATTGATAACGGAAAGCTTCGGGCTGTGAAAAAGATTCAGGGAAAGTTAAAATTCTCAAGAATTGTTGAAATTATGAAAACAAAAAACTTTTAACAAAAAAAAAAAAACAACCGACTTCGAAAAAAAAACTAAAAAAATGAAAAATAACTTTAATTTCGGAAGTCAGTGGCAAAAAACGAAAATTGAAAAGCAAAGACACCGACTTCCGAAATTAAAGTTATTTTTCACATTTTTTGGAAGTCGGTTGTTTTTTTTATTTTTGAGAAAAGTTTTTATTTTTAACTTTTTAGTTATTGTATCTACCCCACACAAATTCGAATACCACTACCCGCTTAATGTCGTCTACATAGACTAAGTGGGAAAAATACGTAATTATTGAAGCTAACTTAAAAACTACGCAAGCAAAGTTAATAAAATTTATATGGAACCACATCAGGAGTATATACCACTCAAACAAAAAAAGAAATTTTTAAATCGGTTCACATTGGCGAAAATATAGATGAACATAAACAAAAAAAAAAAAAAAAAATTAAAGAGATGGGATCGAGTTTGCAAGGTGCTGTAAATACCACCCTGAAGTAATGTAAGTATACCTCCCATAACTATACAATTCCCACTAACTAGCTTAAAAACAACCCTACTATATCACCATAATCATTATTTTTTGTAGTCCACCCAATAAGGTTAAATCACCCAGTTAATTTGCGAAAAATCAGACAAAAGATTTAAAAAAAAGCGTGCGATCGACACGACGTCCTTAAAAATCGAAATCTCGAAATTTAAAATCGTATTCGATTAACGTAACGGATCGAATGTTAACTTGACAATAATTTAGTTGGAGCAACAATGGAGTAATGTCTCCTACTTTTTTTCACCACCAAATTAACTTTACATACATAAACAACCTTATTTTTGTCACTTTAAAGCTTAAAGTTACCCAATTCAGGTGTAAAGATAACGTTGTCGATGTCCGTATTTATAGTCTTTTGTGACTTTAAGAGTGCCCGATAATGCTCAGTCAGTGTAAGTTATTTTGTATGGTGAAAAAAATCGCATCATATGAATAATGCTTTTGTCTCATTAAGCTTAAAAGGTGATCGAGGTGATTTAGTACGCCATCAGAGGTTACTGTGGGCGTTTTATGGGTTAACGTGCTGACGACAATTCATTAAGAAAAGAAACCTTTTATATCTATCTAGTTAACGCTTCCCGCATACGTTGGGTTGTCAGCTGGTGATTTACTTGTAAAGTGATGTTTATGGTTATCGGTATCAATAAAGAGTGGTAAGGTTTGTGTGTGGGTGGCGTTTTAATAACTTAGTTATATATTGTTATATAATAGATAATATAATAGAAAGTATATATTGTTTTTTTTCTCGAATTTGTTTGCTAGGATAGAGTCGGTATGAGTCAGTGATAATCTAATAATATGACTGTGGAGTCATAATATAACTATTCCATGTGCATACAATATAGGTACCCAGCAGTAAAACTAAAATTGATCATCATCCTTGCCAACTGCGTGTACGCACCCTAATTGCATCACGCATTCGCACATGAAAAATAACATTGTTGCACTTTTTGATACAAGGTCTTTGACCTTCTCCATCATCAGCTGTCAATTAGTAAATCGTGTCTATTACCTAACGTAGGTACAGTTCCTTGAATGAATTCCTTTTGTCAATGGTAGTGGTCTCCAATCTCAATACTCAATTTTTATTGCATTCCATATGTTACATAGATGGTACAGTAAATAAAAGATCGATATGGACCCTGTCGGGCACAGCAACATTAGGAGAGAGGAAGAGGGCTAAGCAGAAATGTAATATTATTATAAATTATTAGATGTGTTTAATTATGTAGGTAATATATTATTAGGATAGTATAAATAGGTATAGTATATTAGTTATTTTTATTTCAGAACGATAGATCACGTTAAGGCCACTCTAGCCGCTTTTTGTGTAGTTTTTAGGAGCTATCTACTTGTTATTTAACAAGAAATATCTAATCCTTACTAATATTATAAATGCGAATGTAACTCTGTCTGTCTATCTGTTTGTCGCGCTTTCACGCCAAAACTACTGAACCGATTTAAATGAAATTTAGTACACAGATAGTCTAGAGCCTGATAAAGGATATAGGCTACTTTTTATTGACATACCACGCGGACGAAGCCGCGGGCGAGAGCTGTACTTAATAAAAATACTACATAAATAATCTTGATTCCAAAATTGTGAATTTCGATTCCAACGAAACCATCAAAATGAGATATAACTATTGATAAGATGCATATCCTCGTAAATTATACATTATGAAATTTTGCTACTGACACTAATGGATAGACAATTTAATAATGAACATTTTCTAACAATTTTTTTTTTCAAGAGACCGAAATTGTTTAAAATTTTGCACAGGGTTCCACCTTAGGGGGGATGCGCTAAGTTAGCGCATGAAATTCAAATTTTATTACATTTTTTGCAATTTGCAGGTCATAGTCAGATTCTATGTTGATATAAATATGATTTGCGGCCGTAACAAATATGGATTTACGGAATTATAAACATCAGCAATACAACTCTCTATGTTCATGAAAGTGCCAAATGTCATGATTTCATGAAATAGTCATTCAATGCACTTACACAACCCATGGTCCCAATCAGTCCATCCATCAACAGCAATCCATCAACACCAAAACAGAAAGACATTAAGTAATAGGCAACAAAGTTACAAGCAACAATATAAATATCTCCCAGGCTCCCCGAAAGGGGGTAAACAAACCGTTTAGAACAATCTTTGCCACCATTAACACGTAATGTCAATCACTTGCAGGCAAAGTGACTCTTTTGCCCCATTTCATGTCAATCTTCAAGCCGTGGTATCTAGGTAGTGGGTAGTGCGTCGATCTAAGATGCTATCAGCCAATACAATTCTGTGAACTTTTGCTGATCGGTTGGTTAAGGGTGAGATCCACCAACAATTTAATGAATTTTCAGTAGAAATAATCAGAAGGCCAATTCTCGTACTTAAAAAACGTTCACATTCAAGTCGCAATCTGTCAAACTTGTCAAAAATATTGATAAATTGATTGTATTTTTGACAGATTGCGAACGAGATACGGATGCGAACGTTCTTAAAAATTACGGGAATTGCCCCTCAGTTCCAGCAATTTTAGTGCACCATTGTCTAGCGGTGCCCAGAAGCCCAGAATATACCTTCTTTCTAATTTTATCTTTATAGTGCTAATAGTCTCCGAGTAAAATGACTGTTTGACATCTGGACGGACGGAAAAACGGACGTGAAGAAATTGTAAGGGTTGCGTTTTTTGCCATTATTTTGGCTATGGAACGCTTGAAAAACTGGTCCTTGAGTCCACATATGCTACATGGTCCTCTGAATGATCGGAATGGTGATAAAGTCATAGCAATAGAACTATTCTTGGTAGACGGCATGAAGATCCATCTTGCACGCAAAAAATATGACCACAACCGTCTTAAACAAAGTGTAGAAGTAAACACAAAGGCATGTGCACTTGTATCGGTCACCTGTCTTCGAATAACAAGAAATTACAATCACCAAGTCCATCTGCCATGCTTGTATAAAAGCAATTTTCCTTTTGGAGTTTATCTCTAAAGACCATATACAACAAAAGCCAGGGCAGTTATAAGTTTCATCCATGTTCAAACTAGTAGAACGTTGGTTCTAGCAGCGATCGCACTGAGATTAAACCCTTGCTCTCCTCTTTAGGTATCTCAATCCGGTCCATAATTACTTAACGAATTAATTAATCAGTAAGTAAATGCAGGCATGGCTCAATATGTTGAGTTGCAAAATAACTTTTAGCACTCAATTGATTGTAAAAAACATGAAACTGATACCTTAGGTGAACGCTCATTGAATCTGCATTTCAAATTGATTGGCTAGGTGTTTAGTTTTACCCGGCTCTGCCTGGATATTTTTTTGCTGGAAGATTTGCATGGAAAATGGGGCACCTTACCTCATTAGTTTTTTGTATGAATCAGTGGTAGTAAAAGCAAGTGCAACAGTTGTGATAGCCTAGTGGTGTGACCATCAGACAGCCAAGTCATAGGTCTCGAGTTCAAACCCAAGCCACGCGCCTCTTCATGCACCGTTTCAAATTCATGTGCGTATTGTATAATTATCACTTGCTTAAAAACTGGTGAAGAAAAACATAGTGAGGAAACCTGCACGCCAGAGAGATATGTCTCGACGGCATGTGAAGCCAAGTCAGAGGCCCATGGGCGGCAGAAATGCAAATTGCCCACCAGTCTCGAGTGGTCCTTTATTGTAACTGCAATACCTCGTTGGTAAAGTGTTCCTACTAGGATCGTAATCTGCCACTTGAATACTACAATTGAACAATCTAATGTGTTTTTGCAATTTCTCCGGCTCTTCTTTGTCTACTGTGCCGCTTTGGCTGCTCAAACATTATGAGACAGAAAGACTTACTAAAAGCATATTTTCCATTTCCGTCCGTTTTGAAACTTAGAGCGCTAACACACTGGGACGCGATGGCGACGTCGCTGGCTCGTAGCCATGGCTACCTACCGTAGCCAAATGAGGTTGCCAAATAAATAGCCAGTAACACGCGGGCGTCCGTCCTGGCGAGCAATTGGCCACTCAGTGAGGCAGGCATAGCTTACTTGTATACAAAATACTGGTGACTTGGTCGCTAGAGTATCCAGTCTCCACGTAGGGGCCGGTCGGTCGTGGCTGCGCTTCCAAATGGGCGACGTCACCAGACCGTAGCCAAGTGAGATAACTGTCATACATTTCAATACGAATTGTTTGTATACGTAGCAAGCGACGTCGCCATGGCGTCTCACTGTGTTAGCGCTCTTAGTTATTATATATATGGAATACAAATTATTTAAGCTCAACTACCAAACAAACAAACGCGCAACATTAGCCCTATCAATTCCTAAAACCCACAACTATATGCATCGATCAATTAACCCGTCTGAATTTTTTATAACCCTCGCCTTAACTAGAATACTGGCGAGTCAGTACCGGCGTGGCTAACTCTTCTGTACACTAATTGTTTCTGAGGCAATAATTGCCTTTTCCAGTTCTAATAGGACCATTAAAGTTCCTTTGAAGCTACGTTACCTTATAAGAAGGGAAGAAGTACGGACCTTGCTTTGCCACCTCATGGCGATTAAAAAATAGAAAATTTATCGGCATTTTGATATGGTTTTATGGGATTTAGAGGGAATTATAATGATATGTGGTACGGTGAGTAAATTAGTCGTATTGAAATAAAGTTTTTTTTTTATTATTTAATTTTATTACTATTAAATGAAAGACACACAAGACACACAAGGTATTTTTGTCTGGCACATGCTAATCTGGGCTTCCATTGGGTGCAACCTTGAGACGCACACAGACCGCACTGTTTATCCTTACATATTATAAAACAAAGTCCTCCGCTGCGTCTGTCTGTCGCCCTGTACGCGATAAACTCAAAAACTACGGCACCGATTTTCATGCGATTTTTACCAATGGATAGAGTGTTCGCGAGTAAGGTTTAAGTATATAATAACCGACATCCACGCGGGCGAAGTCGTGGGTATCAGCTAGTGTTTTATAATTTAATTAAAATAATATGTCACAGTCATAGTGTCACTTGATTTCTTTAAATGTTTTATTTTGTATATTGTCACCTTGTAGTTAATTTCTTTATATTAATTTACTTAGTTATCATTTCTTTTATTTATTTATTTATTTATTCATTTATTTCAAGCAACAGGACTCATAGCGTAAGTAAATAAACAACTCATACATTAAATTACATTACAAAAATTCAAACTAAACTAATTCAAACTATTATAAATTCCAAACAGATAGAAACCCAAAATAAAAATGTGATTAATAATATTTAATTACGCAAAATAATTAAAATTGTCAACAATAAAATAAAATAAATTAAAATGTCAAATCTAAAATTCTCAAATTGTAAAATGTTATAATCAATGTCAAAAAAAAAAAAAAAAAAATATTAATTACAAACACATTTTCATTCCAAATTACTACCTGCCCCAGGCTCGATATACGGGTGCATGTACGGCCTGCCAGTGCTGCATGAAAGGCCCGTCCAACCTGTTGGCAACAACGGTAAGAAGACTGTTGCCGCTGCACCGCACTCTGCTCGCTATCGAGGTCGCCCTCTTGCGCATGCTGGCATAAAAACAGTCAATGCGGACGCTCGCGAACATTCCCGATGCGCTGCAGAAGCGAGGCATCCGCAGCAGCGCCCTCAGCGCGTTGTTATATTGAACGCGGAGAGCATTGTAGGATTTCTGCGAATAAGACACCCACAGACTACTCGTATAAAAAGAAGTGCAATAGGCTCGAAACAAGGTAATCTTCACATCCTTGGAGCTACGAGCAAACCTGCGGGCAATCATATTCGCCCTCACCGACAGCGCCCTCCTTTCTCGCTCAATATCAGCGTCGTCCTTCAGGTCGGACGTCACAATATGGCCCAGATACTTAAAAGTATGTACCCGCTCTAAGGGCACCCCACATAGCCTTACTGGTGGAACCTCCGCCGGACATCTAGAACCCGCATTGAAAACCATAAGCTCACTCTTTTTGACGTTATATTTTAGGCCATGTATATGAGCGTACGCTTCGCAAATGCTTATTAGCTCTCTGAGTCCTCCTATTGACGCGCTCAGCAGCACCATATCATCAGCATAGCTGATGTTGTTAAAGCAAACATCATCAACATGGCATCCAACATGGCGGCTGCTGAGCCCGGCAACAAGTCCATCAATATACAGATTGAAGAGCGTTGGTGAGCTCAATCCTCCCTGCCTCACCCCGCACTCCAACCTGTAAGAGTCCGACAGAGCTCCCGACCATTTAACATTATTGACCTGGTTCCCGTACCAGTGCTGGAAGATTTTAACAACTTCCGGCGCAACTTTTCTAACGAGCATCTTCTTCCACAGCACTTTGTAAGAAACCAGGTCAAACGCTCTGGACAGATCGAGGAAGCAGGCGTAAACAGGCGTGCTCCGATCCGTGTAATATCTGACAGCATGCTTTAAACTCAGTATAGCACTATCAGTGGACAGTTTGGGCCTGAACCCAAACTGGTTATCGTGCAAAGTTATTGTATTGTTTAACTGAGCATTAAGCATGCTGTCAAATACCTTCGCGATGACTGTCGCTAATGAGATCGGTCTGTAATTGTTCTTATCTGATATATCACCGGTTTTATTTTTAACAATTGGTACTACAACCGTTCTCATCATTTCATCCGGCAAGTACGAGTGGCGAAGACAGAATGTGAACAGCATAGCCAAAACACGTGGCAGGTGGGGACCTGCATGCTGTAGGTGCTCGATGCTGAGTCCGTCATGTCCTGGAGACTTACCCCTAGTCATACACCCTATAGTCTTAGCTATGTCCGCAGCAGAGAACTTAACTCTTGGTTCCAGGACAGTACACTGTGACTCAGCCTCGACCACCTCAGAGGGTGGAATACTGCTTGGCTCGACACAAAACTGGGATTTAAAAACATTGGCAATATCCCTTTCAGCAGACACGCCATCGACGCTCACCGGCAAACCAGGCCTAAGATTGTGCTTTTTAGTAGACTTCCAGAAGCCCTGAAAGTCTTTTTTAGTGTGCAACTCGGCTAGGATGTCCATCTGGATTTGGTCTTGGTGATTCTGGCACCACCTTAACTTGGATTTAAAGATCCTACGAGTGTCACACATTTCCTCATAAATCACGCCAGACTTAGGTTTGCCACAATTAAGCCACTCATTAAACTTAAGCCTAGCGTACGAGTGAGCCTCGCTGACGTGCTTATTCCAACCCACCACGCGCTTCGGCCTCCTACCAATGACTCGTGTCTCTCTGCTAACAATTGCGGCCTCCCCGTTTTGTGTGCACAATATAAATGGTTTATCTATCTATCTATCAATAGCTTACATAGATTTATCAATAATGATTATGAAACGAATTAGCAATGTGTAGGTAAACCATAACGTTATGTAGTGTAGACGGCAGAAGATCACTGCTCATTTGGATTAAAGAAATACAATTTCGTTTACTAATGAGTGAACGCGACGTATATGGAAAAGAAATCAACTCTTTATTTGGTTGAGTAGGTAGGTTTTGTCTACCTACTATGTAAGCTTTTACTTATCTTTAAGGTCCGTCTACGAATAGAACACTTTTAAGCTTAGCTCTTAGCTCTAACCTACTCAAAAAGATCGTATTATAAACTCAAATCACCAACGTTGGATCATTTAGGTCCCTTCAAGATGTTCGATCTGGACAGTTGGGACTGTTCATCTCTTAATTGCTCATTTAATTTTTTTTTTGTTTCTGTTTGTTGTTCTCTGAACTCTTATATCGTTTATGTCTTTTTTTACCTCGTTCTCACATAATTATAATTATAAATTCAACATTAATAACGTAACTAATATTTTTGTAAATATATAATTTAAATTAAAAGAGTGTCCGTGGAGTTTCTTGCCCGTTCTTCTCCATAGGTACCTACTACGCTTTAGAATGAATGGGCAACTAGCGTCATATTTCCGACCGACTCCTTGACAATTCAAAAGCTTACCCATTGTCCATAATATTTCAGAAAACCCGTGATATCAGATTAATCAATCTCCTCTCTTCTTTTTAACAAGAATTTATGTAGGTATTTTGCGTATTAACCCGTGATTGTCCGAAGTGATTGTCCCCAGAGGTCAGAGCAGCATAATACGCTCGTTGACAAGTATAATGAGCATCTAAATGTGAAGTAAACGACTATGTTGATGGTTTATTGTTATTGACAGTTTTTACACCGACATTTTTGAGCTATCTAGATTTGTCGGTAAGGTCGGAAAAGATTTTAAAAGTTGTAAATTATTCAGAACTTAAAAATAAGTGAAAATATTAAGTGTTGTTCATGTAGTGGTTGCAATACATTGGAGGGAGGAGACCGACAATGATAGGGATGTCGGACAGTTAAAAAAAAAAAAAAATTGTATGTAGATTATTTCATAAATTAATGAATTATGATATCATGTGAACGTTGAGTTAATAAAAGTTACGAAGAGATTAAATTTTTGTCATTATTACATCAAGTCAATACACCCGTACACGCATCTTAAAAATTCTTAACAATTTCAATTATAGGGGCGTGATCAATGATCAATGATCATACTGTGGTATACGTTACTCATCATCTGCCTAGTATTTTCCCAACTTTGTTGTGGTCGGCTTCCAGTCTAACCAGATGCAGCTGAATACCAGTATTTTACATGGAGCGACTGTAGTGTACCTACCACTATAATACCGTATAGTAAAATTTGGCTAAGCAGACATCACAAGTCCACTAAGTATGACCACGTATCATTCGCAATGTCAACTAGACACAACCGTGAGAAACAACAAAACGTGAAACAGTAAAATTCCCAGATATTTATCTATTCCTCACAGTCTCCGTTTATGAGCTATGATCCGTTCTACTGCCGATTTATTCATAAATACGGCGCGATATCGAGATCTCGCTGGGTCACGATCGATTGTTAAAATCGCTTAAATTGAATATGTATTGGGTGGATTGGTAGTTTCGTGTAGTCCCGGTTTAGAGTGACAATATTTAGGATTTTGTGGAGTTGTTGTGTTTGTGTAGGTGGCATAGCTTCTGGTAATGATTTGTGAACGTCATAATCATATAAATCATAAGTGTTATAGCTTATATATCTTATCTAGGCTTTGACGTCGTCTCCAATCTCTCTTGATGATCAAACGGGATACTAACTAATGCAATCCATAGTCAACTAGTCAAAATGGCCAACAGCATGCACGTTTTTAGGGTTCCGTAGTCAACAAGAAACCCTTATAGTTTCGCCATGTCCGTCTGTCCGCGGCTTAGCTCAAAGACCGTTGGTACTAGAAAGCTGTAATTTGGTATGGATATATATATAAACGACGCCAACAAAGTGGTTAAAAAAAATTGTACCTCCCCTACATTTAAAGTGGGGATTGTTTTTTTTTACTCGTCAATCCCATGGTGTGGGGTATCATTGGAAAGGTCGTTTAAAAATAATGGGAGTTTGTGAAAACCATTTTTGGATTCAGGGATCCATTTGCGGAATATTAAGCTTTAAAGTGCAAATTTTTGTTAGTCAAGTGTCCCTCCCCCCTGCCAGCTAAATGGTTGGGTTTGGAAATGTGAAAAAATTCACGGCAGTAGTATATATAACGAAATTAAAAGGAAAACTAACCCCGCTAGGAAGGCTCCACCAGTTACCGAGTAATAATCCACCGACTTTAATTTTCAGTTGCAAAAACATGTTCTCCCATACATTCTGTATCGGAGAACCAGTTTTTCAACTACAATGTTAAGTTTGTTGGATAAATTCATCCCAACTACGGAACCCTTCATTGTGCGTGATTCGACATGCACTTGGGCGGTTTTTAAAATAGTTAGCAAATGTTATGGAGAATAGCATGTAACTTAATGAATACTCGGACCCTATATTGTTAAGACATTATGAATCTTTAGTTAAAATTTGTGACCGAAATAATACTGAACCTGAGATTTTACATAACATAACATCACGCCTGTAATCCCCAAAGGGTTAGGCAGAGGTACCTATACTGCATCCACATTTCGTCAGTTATGTTTAAGTCCCATGTAATAGACGAGCCTATTGCCATCAACCGGGCACAAAATCCAGAATCCAAGCCTGCTACTGAGA
This sequence comes from Lithophane leautieri, assembly GCA_949152455.1. Lineage (NCBI taxonomy): Eukaryota > Metazoa > Arthropoda > Insecta > Lepidoptera > Noctuidae > Lithophane > Lithophane leautieri. Next base: position 1,918,023 of record OX424472.1, on the reverse strand, counting down.
AATTCCTAATTGAAAAACCCAATAACACTGCCCGACCTTTTTTTTGGGCGTGTCAGACTTTTACTGACTAAAAGCCACCCGTGTTCCTTCAGTTGCCTGTTGCCAAGGTCCCGGTATCCCTTTCGGACTTTCCCGCAACCCTGGCAGGCATCGGTCCTATCGGACCCCTCCAATTGTGCTGACATCTCTTTGAGGCGCGCGTGGAACACGACGCGCCATTGACCCGGGCCTGGTCGTTTTCGGACGGCGAGCTACCCATTGCTCACCGTCCGCAGGCCCGCGCCTATGGTGGCCGGGAATCCGCCTGGGATTCCCCACTGCCCGACCTGGGAATCGAACCTAAGTACTCATGCTTAGCGCTTGCAACCACTAGACACACGAGGCACCCCTAAGATTTTATGGCGAATTAAATGAGAAGAGATGGCCAGGCCAGTCATCAAAGTCTACAGTCGACCAGCGATCAAAGCTTCAATCAATCAGAGCTTACCCCATAACTAAAGTTAATAATCAAAATTAATTAAATCATTGTCCTTAAAACCCATCAATCGTCACACGAATCGTATATTTAGAACTAATCTCCCATCACCTGATCCATAAATCCGTTGGTGGACGCATTTGCATGCGTGCAGGTATGTATGTATGGGGCTAATAACTCAGAAACGTAACGAGACTGGCCTATCAGTCTAAATCTAACAGTGGACCGCTCCTAAACACACAATGCATAATTGTCCATTAAGGTGTTATGGCGTTGGGAAAGTAAGTGTACTTTTGGAGGTGGTATTTTGTTGAGAAGATCTAGATTATAAAGTACCTGTGTCTGAAGATACTGTGGTAGAAAAGAAGTATAACGCAGTAAGTATTGCGTTAACTAAACTCGCGATAATCTAAGAACTCATTTCCTGAATTTCCATCTGTCATTAGCAATTCCTCTAATTGGACATAAAAGCAATTCATAATGTGTGGAAAATTGCTGTACTGGTAAAAAACAAGTGACGATGCGGCCAGCAAAGTTACTCTGAAAATCCATATCTGGCGTGTTTAGCGGCCAAATAAATTACTATGAAAACTCATATCTGTCGTGTTATTTAAAAATGGAACGATCTTTTTACTTCAACACACGGCAACCAAGGAGGTAACTTATCAAAGATTTTATTTAAATTTCGAATAGGCTTGCAAATAGAACAAAGAAGAAACAAATGAACATATTGTCGCATGAAAAATGACAGTTGTTCGTCATTTATTCTGGAATTTCTATTTATATTACTCAGTTTGAATTTCCGCGCGTTGTTTGAGAAAAGTACTATACAAGCCTTGGCCGCAATCAGGAATTGATGGACTCACGCATGAGTGCCTCGGCTACGCCTCGGCCCTCATTTTCACGACGTCCATCAATCCCCTTATTGCTAGCCACGACAGTAATGTACTATAGGCTAAACAACTGTTAAACACAGTTTTATGGTAATAAGGTATACTTTTATTCCACAACTTACCACATCTGTTCCTTCCAACATCAGCCCAATATTCCAATTGTTAAGGCCAACAATTTTATGGAGCCCCAGAGTCCCTTAATGATATGATTGTTTTCATTATAATTGGACCTTACAGTCATACGTCCAAAGAAATTATTGGACATCCAACACCCTTGATTTGTAGCAGTATTTTTAATGAGTGCACTTAAACTGTCCATTGTTTGGCTAAGATTGATCTTAGTTTAGACTGGAGAAAGTGTCTTTCCTTCAATCTGCTTGAAGTTTTTTTTTTTGTTTGACGTTTGTGAGGTCTGTGTGGAGAGTTTATGGTTTCATGAATTGTATTCTAGAGCTGTCTTGCGCTAGAATTGTACATTGTTGCATTCTATTGTGTATTGTTTCTGCACAACATTATGAGTTTCACGGACTTAAGTAATACTATGGTTTTTTTTTAAACTGTCTGTAAGTTATTACGTCATTGTAAACGCTTCATTTTGAGATTAAATTATTCGAGTCATTTCCATCGTTTGTAATTATTTTCTATGCTAATCACCAATGTAGGACTATCTAGTATCTACGGAGATGTATAGCCATGGTAACTGTGCCATTATATTAGATCTTACTATTTATTGGCATATCACACATGATGTCAAAAACTCATTCAATAATTTAACGGTCCCAAAAACAAATTCGTATCGCCCACGCCCTTTCAAAATCAAAAATGGAATACCAGCTGGTCTATTCTGAAAAAATCTCATTGTGACAACTTAGGTGATGAGTTTAAAGCGAGCTATCATTCCACCTGTGCTACTATTGACACTATTCAACTAAAATCTGTATTTTTAATCTCAAAGACTAATTTGACATTTCAAGTGATTGTTTTTTCAATTTGGAGTTTGACTTTTGCACCTGTCAAATTAGTCTACGAGATTAAAAAACAGACTATGATTAAGTTAACACGGTGTGATTTTTACAGAATAGATCTTTTGAAAAAAAATCGTCTCGCCCACTCAAAATTAAAAATGGAACACACGTTCTGGTTCACAATTTAAAAAATATAACGGCCAATAATTGCGTAGCGATTCTTCATTTGTCATTTTAATATTTTCGTCCGACACTGCCGGTGGTCCCGCGCGTTAATATGAGGCGTTGCGATTCGTATCATGCGATTAAACGCGATTTATTCAGTTTTATAGATTAATCGCTCGTTGTGTGTGAATGGGTTGTTCTGATTTGGTGATTAATTATTACAAGAGAATAAAGTTAAAGGGATTTCTTTAGTATGGTTCATGGTATTACTCATGATTTTTTCCGGGGTTTACAGTCTCCATTGGATCCCCTATTCATGAGCTCATCACAGGGTGATGCTGCCAGTACCTATAACAAAATATATAAGTACAAATGAGTTTCCCGTAACACAAAAAATAACACAAAACAACAACACAAAAAAGAGTTAAAAATAAAGGGGGAAATAGACTTGAAGAACTATTAAGATTATACATAAAATATAGTATCAGCATATTTCGGGCCATAGACGTTCAAGTGATCAAAAAGTGTAATGTGGGTGGGAAAATTTGATCAAAATGAGTTGTCAAATGGTAGGGTATGAAGAAAAATTCAATTTCGTATTTCTATTTGATCGAACTGTTTGAACCAGCCTGTTTGATCAAAGTACTTGAACCACTATGAAAAACCTAAGGAAAAGATAGGAAGATTACTTCTACGTTACAGAATGCACTGTTCCTACCAACCGTATGAAAATAAAATATGTTTATTCCAGTATCGCAATCAGAACATCGAGAACGGTGAGCCCTAAAATCGACTTACAAAATGACCTGTCGAGTTGGTTCCGATTAAAATATCGATCTCATTTATATTACTGATAGGTACCGATACCTTTTTGTTATTGTGTAATCTTGCCTTATAGGTAGGCAAGACCAGTAAAATTGTTTCTCTCTGTGTCCAGTTGAGCTTGACCCGTGGCGAAATAGGGAAACTCGTTGAAATTCGTTAAAAATATTAGTAGCACTCTGATAATAACACACACAGAAAATAATAAATATTTTAGACACGCCCTTCATAATAATATTATTTCACGTTTGACATATAAATATTGATAATGTTAAGCGATTTTAAAATCTTCATTTCAGCAAAAAATTTCATCAACAAAAAATTCTCCGAATTTTAAACTTCGAATTTAACATGCATTTTGTAAAACATGGCGGTATTTCAAGGCGTATTTTTTAATTGCAACCCCGCTGTCCCAAGGAATCAACTCATACAGCCTACGGTCTTAACTGAAATAAATGTTTCCGTGAAGTTGTAAGGTTGTATTAACTCACGTAGGTTCTTTCAAAATCAATTTTCTTGTTTACACTGACCACTAAAAGGGGGTATTCGAAGGCCATTACTTAGACGGGATGGTTACTTGATAGGGTTGGCTGGCGGCCATTTTGTGAATTTATTGACAGATTGATGAAGAGTTTAAATAAACATTTAATATTTTTATGCACATAAACAGGATAATTTATGGGATATTTTGGTTATGATTTTTTGTTTAAAAAGGAGTTATTAAATTTATCATGAATAATATTAACGGTTCATACTAATGAATGAAACTGAAGACACTAATAATATTACATAGAAGTGTGCTGGATACATTTCAAATTTTTGCCTTGACCAACAAACAATAAAACTGGCAACATTATTCATACACACAAATAGGATGTACAGACGCCAGCACATCAAGCTACCCGAAACTGTCAAACTTTCCCAATCAACCTTGAACCTAATGCTTTAGCGATAAAGTTTAAAATCTACTAAAGAAATTTGACAGTTTTTAGTAGCTTGATGTGCTGGCGACTGTACTTAGCCACCAGACGCTTCCAAAAAAATTAAAAACTGAAAACGTCAACCCTGCAAGCGCGCGGGCTTTTCTACGAAAGCACTTAAAACAGATCCCGATAACCGAATTTTTCAATTAAGTGTCATAATCGTACCAGACCTGGGTACTTCGCGGGAAATTTATTATTTTAACATACAATTTTGGACGTGCAATCCTTCATTACACACATTACGTTCCGGTAAGAGACGGAATTGCGAATGTGCGTATTATAACTTTGGATTACCGAGAAAGTAGGTAGGTACTGCGAGTGTAATTTCGATGTAGCTTTTTTTTTGTTATAATTTAGTGAAAATCGATGTCTTTGGTATTTTAAAGGCTGATTTTTTATGTAGGTAAACTCATTATTGACAAATTGTTACATATTTTTTTAAACGGGAGTTTTTTGTATCAATATCATGTTGCCAAGTATAAGGCTGGTGTTGGTTGCTTTAAATAAAAAGTTAATAATTGCCGTCGTATTTTTTTTTAACCTAACAAAATAAATATATTACTACGCTACATTCTATATGCACTTATAAATTAACGGATATTACATTGAAATAAATACTAGAAACAAAATAAAACTTACCGCAGGTATTTATTACAGAGAGAACACAACACTGACGTGTAAAAGTGATTCCAATATCCTATTTACAGAATAAACAATTTCATTTCATTTCATTTCAATGATTTCCGCAACATAACACTTTTTGTAACACTCGTTGAAAATCTACGTGCACAGAATAAATAATAACCTAATTACCGTTAAATAAGATAATAAGCCCACTGCAATCATGATACCGTAATGAGTATCGACATATTTTTCATACTTTGACACCTACAAAAATGTAAAGGCAGGAATTATAAATGGCTGCGATAACACAGGCGCGTAATTTAATAAAACTTGGCTTAAATATAAAATATTATAATAATATGATTAATATTTTGTACTGAAGAAATAAATCTATTTCATAGAATTTTTGTTTCTATTTGTGTTGGAGAGGGTCAAAACTATATTCACCACAATTATATAATTTCGTCGTTAGCTTTTTTATATAAGTAGCCACGAACCTACAAAAGAGTTTTCCTAATATTTATTTAATTGCAAGTAACCTCGTGGCTAAGTAGTAACAGCCGCATGGGTCGATTCATCAGGTTAAGCTACGCTTGCCAGGGTTGGTCCGTGGATGGGTGACCATCTTTACATATCGAGACTCCTCCGTGCCTCGGAAAGCACGTTAAAGCGTTGGTCCCGGCTGTCATTTGTGGATCTTTGATAGTCAGAAGCCCGAAAGTCTGACAAACAGTCTTGCCAAGGGGTATCGTATTACCCAGTTACTGGGTTGTGGAGGTCAGATAGGTCGCTCCATGTAAAATACTGGTATTCGGCTGCATCCGGTTGGACTGGAAGCCGACCCCAACATGGTTGGGAAAAGGCTAGGCAGATGAGTTGATGAAGTAAGCTCAGTCCTCAATAACCCTGACCCGGAAGAAGACATACCTACAGGGTTATTGGTTATTATGTCAGCAATCCATTAGGGGATGTAGGAGAGATCATTTACAACCAAATCATCTTTTGACTCAATGCAAATGTCAATATCATTCATTTTAAAATATAAAATGTCAAATTACTTGAAAATGGTTGACATTGGCATGGGGTCTAAAGGGGTAATTTAGTTGAAAATGACCTCTTCTACATCCCCTTAACGGATTGCTGACGTATAACCAATAATATGGTATATTTTTATTCCTATTATTTACGAGTCTTGTTGTGTCTGCATAGTGCAGAAGCCAATTATTAACTCCGCCACCGGTTTAGCCGACAAAGGTGTTCATCCCACTACCGCTTCGGTAAAAATCTATTAGAAAATACCAATTTTAACCACGAACATAAACACGACGTTTATGTACGGTGTGATAGAAGGAAGATGAGCAATAAGAAGTGTCCTCTCCTGCCTCGTTAAACCATCGGCCAATTTGCCTACAATTATCCCCTTATGGTGCCGTCCCAATGTTTTGATTAAAACTTTTTAAAGCTAAAAGCGAAATTGTCTTTTTTAAACGCAATTATATTTTTGACGGTTATTTATTGGGTTAACTGCTTTTGTCGTCGTTTTTCATGGTTGTCGGAAGTATTTTGTTTTTTTGTTATCTAAATGGTGAAGGAAAGTGGCAGAGGTTTAGTAGAACTTGGGTACCTATTCTAATAAAAATACAGCAAATAAATTAATTTAATTTTGTTGATATTAAGTTAAATTAAATCAGGACTAGCCTTTCTAGCTTCCTAAAACTCGGGAACCTTCCTACGAGAACTGTGCCTTTTTTTTTTTTTTGATTGTGGGAAATCATCCAATGACTTCTCCCGCTCTGGGCGGAGCGGAAGGGCGTGTCAGACTTTTACTGACTAAAACCCACCCGTGTTCCTTCATTTACCTGTTGCCAAGGTCCCGGTATCCCTTTCGGACTTTCCCGCAACCCTGGACGAGAACTGTGCCTAAGTCATTGAACATTATGGTACTCGTAAGTTAATTGACGATAACTAAATATTATTAACCCAACAAGAACCGATTAAGCTAAGCCCACATGACATAATTAAATTCATTTTCTCTTGTTATGGAATGGATCAAATTTTTGAGTCACAATTCACCAATGGAGTTTTTAGTCATACCAAGAGAGAGAGAGGTGGTGTTGGCGGAGACTACTTCGTATTCCATGGACCGCCATGAAAACGAATGAATCCATACTAAAGGAACTCAACATCACCAAGCGGCTATCTACAATATGCCAGGAGCGTGCCCTCAGCTTTTTCGGACATATTATGCGTTCACCTAAGCATGGTCTGGAAAGGCTTTTGATACTGGGCCGGGTGGAAGGAAAACGCGCACAAGGCAGAGCACCGGCATGATGGTCAGACGCGATAAAGAAGGTTGCTGGAGGCAGCATCTATCAAGCGGTCCACACTGCAGAAGAGTGCATAGCTTCGAGACGCGTCATATGTGGTCACGATCCTCAGCATTGAGAGAATGACGGAGAAGAAGAAGAGAACCCTAAACTTTTCAAAGATCGCTCAACACTCTCATAAATTTCAAGAATTTTCTATTAATTAATTTCTAAGCTTTATTATTTAAAACAATCCCAGACAATTTCTCAGCCATATTTCACTATAATCTCCGCCCGTTCATTCAAATTATTGTATACGCAGATGCGGCTCAAAGCATGTCCTGTTAAACTTAAGACCATTGTTAGCTGCAGTGACAAATGTTTATATGCTATGAGCACGGAATGGTCTAAGCAAGTTAGACTGCGTCGGAAACTGGGTGGTTTTATTATTAAAACTAGCTTCTGCTCGCGACATCGTCCGCGTGCTTGTTTAGCATAAAATCAGGGACTTGAAACGTTATAAAATAACGTTCCAGTAACGATCATTTCTACCATTCCACCCGAATCGTAACTAAATTAATAGTTGAAGATATCGTTCCGATAGATTTTTGTTATATTGACTAGAAATCGTAAATGGTTATTGGAACTATACAGGGCGTCTCACGGATATGCCACATGGTGGGAAAGTACCTTGAATATTGTAGATGGAACATTTTACTGGAAGAAGACTAGATTATTTGAATTAAAAAAAATATGGTTGAACCGGAAATCGAACCCGTTACATGAGAAAAATAATCACCCTGTAGCTTTATCATACCGATCGAAAGGCTTCATCATAAGGATAATTTTTTGCTAAATAACATAGTGTCACAAATAAAAAGAAGACCATGAATTTTAACATTTGATGTGAAATTTTGTTCAAAAAAATGAAAAGCTGACATTGCCGTAAGGACATACAACTAACATTATCATAAGTACCTATTACTAATAAATGTACCCACTTGAGATTCATTCCTTATCCACCACAACAAGATCAAAAAATCGACAGGGAGCGAAATAATCAAAAGAGTGCGACTTCGTATTCAACAGGAAGGGACTCATTTTGAGCATTTGATAAATTGATTAATTTTGTATTAAAAATGTTAAAATTCATGGTCTTCTTTTTATTTGTGACACTATGTTATTTAGCAAAAAATTATCCTTATAATGAAGCCTTTCGATGGGTATGATAAAGCTACAAGGTGATTATTTTTCTCACGTAACGGGTTCGATTCCCGGTTCAACCATGTAATTATTTAAATATCTATGAATGCAGTTTAAATTGTTTTTTAAATTCAAATAATGTCTTCTAGTAAAATGTTCCATCTACAATATTCAAGGTACTTTCCCTCCATGTGGCATATTCGTGGGCGGACGCCCTGTATATACCGCTAGAAACGTTATCGTACTTTTGTGAGTGCACCGAGCTCGGGTCAATCAATCATAATTAATAAGTAAGCATAATAATTATCGCTAAGAACAGGTTTTTCCTGGAAATTTCTTATTCGTTATTTTTTGTTTCTGTAATTGTATTTGTTTATTCATTTAGAATTATTAAGTATTTTGAAACTGTACGAGTATGTACTCCCCGTCACTTTTCCCAAAGGGTTCATTAGAAAACCAGCGTCAGAGAGCATTTGTCTGGCATTAATGCTGAAATGAACCTTATTGGCGCAGACGTGAGGCACACATTATTGTTAAAACATTGTTATCGCTTTTTTTTGTATATTGTGTTTCATGAACTGTGTCCAAATAAATGTTATTCTTTCTTTACCTCTATTTTGAGAAACGTTTCAAGTCCCTGAATAATACATATCCTACTATCTTTCGCCATCACCAGCAGCTTCGCTCGCGTGATATCTTTATAATATGGCTGTGCCCCACGGTTTCACCCGCGTAAGTCTCGGTCCCGTGGGAATATCGAGATAAAAAGTATCCTATGTCCTATTCTAGGTCATGGTCTACCTCTGTGCCAAGTTTTGTCTAAATCCGTTCAACCGTTTTAGCTTGAAAGCGTAAGAAACACACAAACTCACTTCCGCATTTATAATATTAGTTAGGATTATAAATGCGAAAGTGAGTTTGTTTGTTTGTTTGTCTTCCTTCATCTTATCTAATGTAAGGATAGTCTTTATTAATCAGTGATAATATAGCATCGTCCAGCAGTTCTTGAGTTTATTCATTACAAAAAATAAATACAAATCTTTTCTCTTTTGAATATTAGAGTAGATTAGTGTAGGTGCACTCGGCAATACTGTAGCTTCCCATTGTAAAATAATTTTTGGAATCGGGTCAGTAGTTCCCAAGATCACCCGCTATATACAAACTCACACCAATTTTTATTATTAGTTTTTAACATTATACTACGACACTCGGCAACACTGTTAGTGAAAGAATTTTTGAAAAAGGGACAGTAGTTCCGAAAAAAAATATGAATATTTGTGTAATAGATGTCTTATGACAAACCCGACCCGACCTGGTAATCGAACCCAGGAGCCCACCAGACCAACGAGGCAGTCATTGTGAGATGGTCAATCATATTAAATTGATGTTAATTCCTTGCAGTCTTTTACAACTTTTACATCAACAATATGTCTTTCATGTACAATTAGTTACAATAAAAACGTACTAACACGATATGCAATACCCACAGTTAAACATCACCCTCACTCACATCAGCACTTGTAACAACATAAACAAACCAACCTTAACCCAGACCTTGATAGCATCCATATTCAACAACAACAATGTTTGGAACCAATATCCATGTTGGTACAGTCTACAAAAGAAATTGATATGCAGGCAAGAAATAAAAACTGCTGCGTACTGCGTTTGCAATGTTGCGTCAGGCATAAAACTTTTTAGCTGTAAGAATTGTTCATTGCAATGACAATGGCAATGAACAGTGGTGGCCCATGGGTAACGGCCCTGACTTACGAGTTATAGGTTATGGGTCATGATTCGTAATTGCATCACGACTGCTGTCAAAACAGTGAAGGAAAACATCGTGAAGAAACCGGCATGTCCTGGAACCAAAAATTCTGAGACATGTGACATCAACCCGCACTGAGTTAGCGTGGTGAATTACAGCCCACTCCCGAGGCCTGTGACCCAGCAGTGGGAACATTTTAGACTGATTGTGCTATGGCAATAACCAGGTCATAGAACACAGGAACTTAAGGGCTCAAATAAATGGCGACTACGATGAGAATTGGAGTATTGGACGCCCCACCAACACCCCTATTGCATTACACTCTTCACTATCACAGTCCGAAGGAAGGAAACTTATAATTCATAGCTTCTAATGTTTGAAAAATTCGTCTGTTTGACTACGTAGATAACGTAATAAATATTGATGAATTTTCAAAATGAATGGCATTGGGATTGTGTGCTTGTTACACAAATACCCTGTTGGTTTGTAGATGACCTAGTGAAGGCAACGGGTCCTCAAAGGACGCAAATGACCCTAAAAAAGTCATTGTGGATAAACAGGCTTTTGTTCACCAACTGGACATCATTCGAATGAATTTACGTACAACTTTTTTAACAAATGAAAATGACACTCTCAGCGAAAGATCCACGCTCAAAAACAAGGAAAAAAAATGACCGCATACCAATCTCTTTCGTCGACTGTACGTAAAACTATCGTGAACATATTTGCAATTAATATCGTCACTAATAAATAAGGGCTCGGATAGGTGCGACGATAATATCACACATGCGACGTCGTCCGTCGTCACGTATGGAATCCTTTTATTTATGTCAATATCAGATTTCAATTTATGATCGTGTGTTGGTGCTCTTGCAAGATATGCTAACCTTCCTACATGGGGCTCTAGGAATATTAATGAGGTGTTTTTTAAATGTCCAGCTGGGTTGTAAGTGAATTCTTGTACTTTAGTTTGTGTAGGTTTGTTTACGTTGTTTTTAGGTTGAAAGGTCATTCTCATCAAGCTCCATCTTACCTATACAATATTTAATATCGTAACCAAAATTATAAATGCGAAAGTGAGTTTTGTTTGCTTGTTTGTTTGTTACGGTTTCACGCTAAAACGGCTGAACGGCTTAACGGATTTAGATGAAATTTGACACATGGGTAGACCATGACCCGGAATAGGACATATGAAACTTTTTATCCCGGTATTCCCACGGGATCGAGACTTACGTGGGTAAAACCGCGGAGCGTAGCTAGTAATGTTATAATTGCAAAATTGAGTTTGTTTATTAAGCTTTCAAGCTAAAATGTTTGAACGGATTTGGATGAAATTTGGCAAATGGGTAGACCATGACCTGGAGAAGGACAGAGGCTACTTTTCATCCTGTATTGCAGATGAAGTCACGGGCAACAGTTAGTTATTCCATACATAACCTATGCATTGTGCCTTTGTCAATGAAATTAATAACATCTCAAAAAAAAAAACTTATATAGAACTAGCCGATGCCCGCGACTTGGTCTGTGATCCAGGATGAAATGTAGGTTATGTCCTTCTCCGGGTCATGGCCTACCCATGTGCTAAATTTCATCCAAATCCATTCAGCCGTTTTAGCGTGAAAGTGTAACAAATATACAAACAAACAAACAAACTTTCGCCTTTATAATATTAGTTAGGAAGTTAGAATTAGGATTATAATGAGGATATTTAATGTAGCGAGTTTAGTTCTAGTAGCAAGTTATGTGCCCGTCAGTTCAAAAGCGACAGTTTTTCATTGTGATGTCTCACGTATCGCTACAAAACGAATGCAAATGTTCTAATAATGCACAGAAGATCGACGTCTTTTAATACACTGACATATGCGTGGGTAGGCTAGCTATTTTTAAAAAAAATTATTTTTTCCATATTCGCAGAATCTTTTATGTTTAAACGACTACCTACTGTGTAATTGGCAAACAACAAATATCTCATATAGCTAATAGCAGAAGCGATTGCTCTCTGTAAATTTATTAGCCTCACTGGATATTTGATTCCCAGCCACAGTAGAAATACGCAATCATTTAAACAAATACACAGACGTGCAAATAGGTATAATAATGAATAATATTCAATATGAAGATCGCTGATTATTACTAGGAGTAACATTCAACATGCATAAAATGTAATTAATAACATTACACCTGTAATCTCCAAAGGGGTAGGCAGAGATGTACCCATAGAACCTACAGTGCACACCCACATTTCGCCAGTTATATTTAAGTCCCATGTAATAGGTGGCGAGCCTAAAGCCATTAACCGGGCACAAATCCAGGCTCTGGGCTGCTACTGAGAATTTGCTGATGCAATTTTAGATGCATGTTTAGCGTACTAATATTTACACTATCCACTTGATAAATTCGAAATTGGAAGATAATCTATGGATTAACAAGCAATATAACAGAAGTTGATGAGAAAGGCCATTCATATTTTTTATAAATTCTTATTCTCATGTTATATCTTATAGAACGCTTGAAAAATAACAAATTAATGTAGGTACTAATTTATACAACCATAAATTTACATTTCTCCGTAAGAAATGGGTCCTTTCTTGTCCAAGGATGGCACGCTAAGATTAACGCGTTACTATGATTCTCAATTACCATAAAGTACAACACTATGGGCTATTAAGTGACACAATTGCCGTTGAACACTTTGCTTAGGTAGTCAGACTAATTTAAAGGTTTACGTTGCAAGATATATAACATCAATATACAGTTCCATATGTTCCCTTAAACCCATCTGCACATTATAATGAAGTATGTACTCATAAAAATAACTTGTCATCCCAACGATGCCTTTATATTTCATGCCATCACCACCAGTGTTAATATTCTGGCTCACCCAAAAATGCTACAGGCAACAAAATAGGATGACCATCATCATTACTACCAGCTCATTTGAAGATGTTCATGGTTATACATAACCCATAAGAACGATCGCCCGTATATAGCCCATCAGCCTTCAAAGAGTGACTAGGTATCTTCTGGGCACGCTCCATCGTTACCTCATTTATCGCTCATAGATCCAGGTCAGGAGTAGGCATATTTAGCAATTAAGAAAAAATCGGTACTGCTCGCAATTTATGAAAACTATAGGCATAAAGACTTTATGTTCTCTATGTTAAAGGCTTTGGATTCCGCACTTAGTTCTTCAAGTGGATCATTGTGAGTGGCATATAGGCTCATCATTTAATCTAATGATATAATTTCCGGAGCAGCACGTGTAGCATGACCAGTCTTCAATCTCAATTCTGCGAAAAATATACGAAAGAAAGTAGTATGTTTTCCTTCCAAAGTGTCATTATTTTGTTTTCTTCATTTTTGACATCATGCCTTAGAAATGTTTCTACAATCTGTAATTTTGACCCTCAATATTTCAGTTTCAATGGTGTCCATGCTCAGGTTTCACGAAAATAACCTACGTTCAGTGGAATATTTGTCCCATCTCCACCATATTTATTCTCGGCCACATTCGCAGCGGTAGGAACAAATACAAATGAATCTCTCACGGCTTTGCTTATTGAATATTATTGATATCAACATGGGAGGTGCCAGTTTATTCCCTTTTAATTGGAACCATAAAACCGGCTCCGATTGCTTTGGTTTTTGATTAAAGTTATGTCATTGCGGTGGAATAACATATTGTGTCATTGGGTTGGTTTAAAAGGTGGATTTAAAAGGTCTTAGAGGCTTTCTGGAATCATTTTGGATGAAGCTGAATGAAATTGAAGTTTTTTTCTAAACGCCTTCATATTATCAAACCGGTAATCTACAAATTGGATTAAGCAAAATTTTCAATAATTCATAACTAACTAATCAATGTAAATATTTGGAATCACAACATTATATTCACCAGTACTGTGATATATAATTACGCTCTAACGCATATTATGGTGTTTATTTATTGAGTGATCCTCTGCTATAAAACCTTTATGATGTTGTTTTTAAAGATGAGAAAGGCAGGATCTACATACTTACTGGTTTTGTAGAGAATGCAGTTATCATTTAGTTTGAATCACTAGCTTTTATCGAGAACAAGTTAAGGAGAATCGAACCATAACAAACTAACTATATAAGGCAAGACGTAAAAGAAGATAAATTAAAGTTTAAATTAGTAGCAAAAAGCAAGCGTCAACCTAACAACATAATAGTTCATCATAATCAATTAAACACAATACAGCGCTAATACGCCAATTAACAACAAAAACTTCAGCGGAAACATAAACAAAAGGAAACATTATAAAAACAGGTTGATAACGAACAAGTTAAAGCCACGTGCGACCATTTATATGGTGGCCGCGAAGCTTACAAATAGCTGAACAAATCGCAATAGTTTATATTGAACGACTGCCTAGGAATCTCACACCATTTTGTATAGAAACGGTAATATCGACACTTGGGACTTACTAATATCTTACGTTGCTTCAGATGGGGACGGGTCAAGTTAGAATCGTGAGCGGGGGGAGATTTGAAAAAAAAAAAATACGGGTGAAATCAAATAAACACGCATATATCTATATACATACAGATACAGAAAACAGAAATATGCTCTGTTAATGTGATCCCATCCTTAGGATCTTTTAGATATTTCTCTATAAAAAGATAGGTAACTAAAACATTTGCAACAGATGTCTATTTAGATAGATATCCATTGATAAATAAATAATAATTTGATGTGTTATAAACAGTGATCGGAATAGGTAGAGCAAATCTACCTAAAGTTCAAAGAACAGAGACAAAAAAAGTGGAGACTTCCTTACGACTAAAATATTTTTTAGGGACTAATGTCGGGATTTCGGGACATCACATAAATTATTATTAAAACTGTTATGTAAATAACATTAGCTTCTGCGCTTACTTACATCGTTCAAACGAATATTAGATTATTAGGAGATTACCTTAATTTTTTTTAAACAATAGAAATCGTGCCTACTTTTTTTTTTAAACAGAAACAGGAAATTAATTCGTTAGTTGTTTTACTTTATTAATTTTAGTTGTACTTAAGTAATGTTCTGAAACCCGGGACATTAGTCCCGAAAAAATATTTTGTCGTAAGGCGTCTCCACTTTGTCTCTGTTCTTTTTCGAACTTTAGGTAAATATACTCTACCTATTCCGATTTCTGGTTATAAAACAAGTAATTTGACTGATTTCCACGTGCATTATTTTCATTAAATCTTTTGCTTAATTTTATGTCCGCTGTATTCTACTACCTTTCGATTCACATGATCTTCTTCATCCATAAATAAACAACCAACACTGCCATCTAATTCTTTATCTACATTTCCTATAGCTTCAATGCCACCCAAAGCTTCAACCTTAGCCCACACCCCACTCACCAAGATGAATGGTATACATAAAGGCATGTGTTTTTCTCACCGCGCTTCCCCACAAGATATGTGTCCAGGCAAAAAAGGTTTCCAATTAAAAAGATATAGGGACCCATTACGATGAGATCTTCGCCCGATATCTGTCCATTTAATTCATATCTCACGTCTCCTTTGAAATTCAAGAAACTGGTAACAATGTTAAAGAAATTTGCAAGAGAATGTTGTGCTTATTAAAAGCTTTAATGTTTTTAGTGGCAATTGTTTGACGTATATATTATTGGTGAATAGTGGTTTCTGAATGGCTTATGGTATCTTGCAAGACAAGTCCTGGAAGATTGACACGTGGTTAGAAAGAAAGAAAGAACGTTTATTTGCGGCAAACATGACGCTAACAGAGGACAAATAAAATATCCGAAAATAACAAGTTGCGGGAAAATATGCGTCACATTCACGCAAAACGGCCAAACTTTGTTAATGAAAACTTTTGTCATATATTTGCTTATATGATCATAAAATGTATATAATGTATGTGTGTATTTCTGTGATCATAGTGGATTTTTATTTTCTATTTACTTCCATCCAGGTGATATCTATCTAAGACAATAAATACAACTGACTGAAATAGTGGTGGTCTTATAAATCGACTTCCATATTTCCCATAACGGGCTCGAAAAAAATATCTTGTATTCCAACTAGATCATAATTTCAAATTGCGACACTATTATCCAAGTTAAACCAACTACGTATCTAATTTAAATAATCCAATAAATAATCTCATTAAATACACACCAATAATTCCTTTTAATCTGACGTGGACTTTCAAAATATCATTAAAAATGATCTTGAATTTCCCTTCGGGTATATATTTGTATGCTTATTGAGAAGCTAATATGGAATCGATAAATAACTCGATACTAGAACATGCAATCGAGTAATAAATAAACGTTCGATATAGCAGATAAGTATAGTTTTTTTTACGATTATTTAATTGGTGTCATTAACGTCTGTAGTATTGATTACAATTTATTACTTTCAAAGTTTCTAGTAATATGATTTAAAGTCTTATTTTGTTGTCTGTGAGCCATTTCTCTTGGTTTGTAATCTACCGATCCGTTCGTTTATTGGTACCGGCTTCTTGCTTGTCAGAAAAACTACCGGTATCTTCGTGTGGAGTTGTGTAAGGGAGACTAAATGGCTCCAGTTTGAATTTATTGCCGTCGTTGTCTGTAATGTCTATTGCTATATGTTTATAGTATTCTAGTACTTTAAATAGGTGTTCTATTTGCTTGAATGTTACATTATCTTGCCACTTTCTCTAAATAGGTACTTCTAGTCCAATTAAAATGTTTCCAAAATCAATCATCTTTAAAGGTTTATTTTTTGTTCGTTGGATACAAAAACTAGTAAACATGAACAATAATATAATTATACATTACTAGACCAATGTTTAATGATCTAGTTAAAATAACATAGGTAATTAAACGTAATATTTATTCCATAAATATCTGTTCCACAAATCATCTTACTAAGGTATATATGGGAATGGTAAGTCAAAGTCAAAGTCAAATAATTTATTTCAAATAGGCACATAAAAGGCACTTTTGAACGTCAATGAAAAACAAAGAAATAGAATTGATTCTAGTTGCCCATTCCAAAAGGTAGCTTTCGTATGGAGAAGAATGGGCAAGAAACTCCACCGTTACTCTTTTCAAAAACGTTTTACAATATTTTGTATACATGAATTATATAATTATATGTGAAGACGATGCACCTACAATAAGATTACTGTTCTACAAAAGGCAAAAAGAATTATAAATGAAGCAAAATTGGTAAAATGTCCACCTTCGTTTCATCTTAATTTCGTTTTAATATTGGACTACCAAACACACAGAATTGGTTTGTCATGTCTTCTAAATCGATTAAAGACGTGTTCAAACCATATAACATGAACTGGTGCAATGAGACCCAAATTGAAAGCAACAAATAAAATAGCGGAAAATTACCTATGTTTATTTTTCCCACAGTATAATCGATTGAACGACTTTTGCGATCCGAATGTGAATGTTATGTTAATCGATTTCAATATCAATCAGTAAACTTGGATGACTGATTATTTTGATGACTAGAATGCTGCCTGAGTTTTGCTGATCATACATTAATGGATATTTGTGGAGAAAAGCAATATCGGGCTTATGCCTATAAAAGACTCTTTGTGAACCAATTTCACGTTCCCATAATTTTATCTATTAAAACTTTGAGTACAAAAAATTATCAAACACTCTTTAAATATCTTTCAGTATTTCTTCATATAAACTGTAAGATATAAGAAGTCTTTACTGAAGAATGTTTCTATAAAATTATTTATTGTTCTTAGTGTTTTCCACGTCCTAAGGATCTGAACGAAGGAATAATTCAACTCACAAGGCACCTGTCAGTGTATTTAACGCGAAAATAGTTCAGAAATATCTTTCACAACAGAATTGCTGTTTGAAACATCACATTTATCTGTAAATATATCACTCAATACTAGTAAATAAAGACTGTAGACAGTTAAATTACTCTAGCTTCCGTACCGCGCTGAGTATCAAAAACAACCTCTATTACTTAACCTATTTCATTTAGAGCTTTATTGTTATCTGTTTACGTCTCAATATTGAACACGAGATTTATTTTATAAAAAATCAATCCGCTCGATACATTTTCAATTCTATCGCCAACTGCTAAGTTAGAAATTTTATTAAAAGCAGACTCTTCGTCGTCTTCATCTCGCACACGAAATCTAACCTTATCCTCCTCAAGATTAAGTTTAAGTTAATTTGTAAGTTTATCTTAGAGTTGTTCTGCTACAATTATTTAGTGGCAACGCAAGATAACTAACGAGGTATCAGAACTCTCCGTGCGGACCTTTGGAAATGTCTGAATTTCTAAAGCAGACTACCAAAGGGTGGACCGACAAATTGTTCCTATTGAATTGGATATGCGCGTCTAAATGTAGGCAGCAATTATTTGAGCGGACTCTTACTTTGGTATTCGTTTAATGAACATTGTTTTCTGGTTTGCTTTGGTGCGGCATGAATGGTAAGAGATAATGTGGGGACAATGATTTGTTTCTATTTGTGGATGGTACTTTGGTTGTTTTGCGTCTTATACTTAATTGTTTTTGTATTGAGAAATGGATCTATAAATGGTGGGTTGATCTTTATGAATACTGATTTAGTGAAGAAGATTTGCTTTTGTTTATTACCCGACTACGGCGAAGAAAAAAGGAGGGTTATGATTTTGACCGGTATGTATGTATGTATGTAAGTATGTTAATCTGTTCCCTTCTATCTTCTAAACCACTCATCACAATTTGACAAATGAGGTATCGTTAGAAGCGTCTTGATCGACCGCTGGTTATAGGCTATGTGGCATCACATTAAATGGCGTCCTCTAGAGGACATAAACACAGGAACTAAAAAAAAAATATTGTCTAATCATACCATGTTGGGTATCAAATGAAAGGGCTTAATGAGCACATTTCAAAAATATAAATATTATAAACCGAAAAGAATTTAAAAAATAATTAAGTAATAAAAACTATACTTAACCCAACTACGACTAAAAAGGTATAAACAAGACACCACAGACAGATAAATTAAAAATCCGGAGTCACACGTAATCTGTTCGATTTATGCCCTAACACGTGTGACTCCGGATTTTTAATTTGTCTGTCTGTGGTGTCTTGTTTATACCTTTTTAGTCGTAGTTGGGTTTTAGTTTTTTTTTTTTTTTTTTTTTAACAATATTATTCTGAGAAAGATTGCTTAAAGGATTTCTAATTGTTATTTTCTATTTGCCTTTTCTATGATAACCACGAATAAAAAAAAATATGAATAATTGTTTGTTCATATACATAATAATTATTACCGCTGCTAAAATGCAAAGCAGGTTTAGGTTAGGTTTAGGCATTAATAGGTAATGACTTATAATTATAATATTAACCTGTGTACTACATTTCTTTGCCCTGATTTGAGCCGGATTCCAGGAAAAATATTTTTGGAATTTGTAACAGATTCAAAATTAGCATTAATCCTGTACAATGTACATTGTAAGTACTTATTTTCTTTATAAATAACAAAAAATATTCTCAAAACCACAAATAAATTGAATACAAAATTAATTTAA
Source organism: Lithophane leautieri (assembly GCA_949152455.1). Lineage (NCBI taxonomy): Eukaryota > Metazoa > Arthropoda > Insecta > Lepidoptera > Noctuidae > Lithophane > Lithophane leautieri. The sequence goes on along the minus strand of OX424472.1, from coordinate 1,898,284 downwards.
ACAAACAATTTAAAATTAAATTACGAAATCGCAACATAAAACCGACTCAATTTTAAAAGAAACAAAATAAAAGTGGTACCCACTGCGATTTTAGATGTACGGACACAATTAAAATTGTAAGATAATGTAAATCGAGAACATTTAGTATCGATTTTATAATCGATTCAATTGACATTTACGAAATTGAGTTTCACACCGAAATAAGATAATTTAAAAAAATATCGTGTACAGAATTCATTTTGAATGTATCGTGATAAAATATGCAGAGAATCGAGCGAATTTAAATTTTAGCGATTTAAATATAAATGATCTTGATACCGATGGTTATGAAGCGTATATTTTGATTGGTACACAATATCAATAACTTTGCTTGGACCATCAAGTCGGCCTCCCTTTTTATATACAAATTCGCATATTTCAAAGTAAAGTTTTTCTGTTCCCGGTTTTAGAACGATTTTAAATGAAGACGGGAAAAATAGAATAGATGAAGCAGTTTTGCAATTGCAGTGTAACTAGATAGAGGTAGTTACATAATATTATGAAAATCTTAATAACTGGTAACGTAAGCAAAATTTCCCGCATAATAATTTCACATACAGGAACTACCGACATAAATGCGGACACCTACAAATTAAGCACGACTTAATTGCACGTTGCACAGGTGTAAAAAACAATAATTTACTAACCCACAAATCACGGACACTTCCCGAAAATCCAAAAAGGAGCAATCCAATTTAAAGTCAACCCTTTAAATACTACTGACTCATCAAGGATCCTTGTTTTAACGATAATCGAAACATGATTTAAATCGACGTTAACATCGAACACTCATTACCGATTCTTTTGATTTGAATTCGGAATGTTAATATTCAGAAGTACTACTCTATTGAGGAATATTACTAAGAGCAGCCAAGAGCTATAGAAAAAGCAGTATTGCCTCAAAATCTGTTACATGTTGCCTAATATGATATTAGGGCTACAGAGCCTACAGATGATAAAAAAGAGACCCTGTTTTTTATATTAGCTTCAGTTGAGAGACTACATAATGAAGATAACCGTATCTCTGCGTAGACTTTGAAATATTTGAAGCTTCTCGGTAATTAACAGGAAAGCAGAACACTTGAATTCTAAAGAATATTTACATGGAATGAGAAAAATACGTTGGGTCGCTTCAATTTTTCTGTTTGAGAATATTTTTTGCCTAAATTCATGTGGACCTTCTGTACCTGAATTTTAAATAATGTAGGACACATCTTTATAATATACGCGACATCATCTGACGCTAATAGTGTAAAAGTTTATTTTAAGAGAAACGTTTAACAGAATTATGTTCTACATTTAAGTGTTAAATGATAATTGCATTGTTTAACTTTGTAATTTTATATTGATTAAATGGAAGTATCGTTCGATTTATTGTAATTGTTTTTATTGTTGTTGTCTTTAAATATTACTGCTGCTCTAAATGTAAACTTCAAATGTTATTACTGCTTGTTAAAGCTTGAGCAACATAATTAAAGATTTGTAATAAAGAGAATATTTAGTCGAAAAAGCATGTGACTGTGTGATAAATATAAATGTTGATGGATGGCGAGGGAGAGGAAGGCCAAAGAAAAGATTGATGGATTGTATGAGGAATGATATGAAAGAGGAGGGAGTGAATGATAGCGTGATGGTTGACAGGGGAGAGTGGAAGAAGAAAACGTGTTGTGACGACCCCAAGTAACACGGGACAAGGGAGGAAGATGATGAATAAAGAAAATATTTTATTTAAGTAAGTTTTTCGAGCTTCATTGATATGTGGTTATAGAAATCGTATTTCACAAAGTGTCCATTTCGTAATCTAATAATTTAACGTAACCTTTTCTTTAAAATATTTTTACCTTTATAATAAGTTATCGAAAGATATAAGAGATTCTTCATCAATGAGCATTTTTTAAAATAGATTAACGTTGTATTTGGCGGACCAACAATAATAAAACATTACTCACCGTATGTACTGGATGGATCGAACGACAATTGTGTTTGTTACCTAGGATATTTTGATAACTTTCTCACATTTAAGTAAACTATGTATGTTCTTTTTTTGAGAAATAAATTTCTTTAAACGAATATATTTTTAAAACTAAAAAATGTTTATTGATATTGACATTATACATGTATATATAATCTTTCCTTTACAGGTCAAAAACATACGTGGAATAAATAAAACACATAATAAGTCTTCAGTAGTTTTAATTCTAGAATTTTTGTATCTCATTTCAGCAAGCAAGGTCATAATAAAAATATGATGATTGAATAGTAGTTAATTCTTAATTTGTTGGAAAATGTGACTAGTACATCTGCCTAGCCTTTTCCCAACTATGTTGGGGTCGTCTTCCAGTCTAACCGGATGCAGCTAAATACTAGTATTTTACATCGAGCGACTGCCTATCTGACCTCCACAACCCAGTCCACAATCCAGTTACTGAAAGACTGCATGGTTATCAGACTTTCGTGCTTCTGACGACCCTTAGCAACTGTCAAATATCTACAAATGACAGCCGGGACCAACGGCTTTATGTGCTTTCCGAGACATGGAGGGGTCTTGGTACGTAAAGATAATCATCCATCCACGGACCAACCACGGCAAGCGTAGCTAAACCTGATCGATCGAGCAGGACCCTTCCAAAATGTGACTTATAATCTATACGTATTATAAATTGAAGACGCTTTACGGGTTTGTCTGTCTGACCGCGTTGTTCTTCTAAACTTCGCAACGAATTTCGATATACTACTGAAACTTTCGAGATTTTTTTTTTCATTCAGTCGCTGTACAAAATCTGTGATTCCAAGTTAAATGCTATCCATCCATCTTCCTTTCTCCCACAAAAACACACATTGTGCCCATCTGCAGATGTAATCAACATTTTTACAGCACCATTCGTAATTTTTTTACAACTTTCGGCTCCCAAGTTTACGTGTTTTATTATAAAACGATTCACAGCCACATCTCTCGTATACTTATTGTTATTGGCTGTTTAATATATAATTCTGTTTGTTTTTGGCGCGAACATCTTGTCGTTTGGCGAAAACGATCCATGTAAAGTGTCGAGGGTTAAAATTTAAGACAAACTTTATGATCCGATTGAAATTTTATTTTTGTTGTAAAGAAGTCTATTTCCTTGTTGTATTTTATTGGTTTTGTATTGTTTTTTGTATTGTGTTTATTGGGAAACGGACGGATAATGTTGTGTTTTGTGTTGTATGTTGTAAACACAGTTTATAAGGTGGCTGTCGGTTTGGTAAAGTGAACTGATTAAAGCTCCAGGCTTTACGATGGACTTTACAATGTGTTAATGTAAACCACACGGCTTTTTCTGTGCTTTGGTTTTTGTTAAACAAAGCTATCGCCTTTCTCAATCTTTAACGGCTTAAATTTATCTATTTCCGAGTTTCAGCATCTCCTAACTTATGCCTCATTATTTTTATAAGCTTTTATTATTTTTACTAACTTGCGCGGCAGACCACTTAGGAGATGGCGGGACGAGCTGGATAGGTTCCATCAAAACTGGAAAGAAGACGCGTGGGCTCGCGAAAGATGGAAGGAGTGGAGGGAGGCCTTTGTCCAGGAGTGGGACATCGTAGGCTAGGAAAACAAAATACGTTGCATCTGCTTAGCTTTGATTATCGATTTAGTTCCTTCAGATCGTATAGTGTCTGCAATAGTTTACAGGAATATGATTTAGTATACTGAGAATCACAATCAATCTACGGGTTCAAACGAGGAATTAAACCCTATCCAAACAAAATTGGAAGTATGCGTATTGAATAATACCCGCGAACTGGATTACAGCCCACTCCCTCTCAGAGAGAAGCCCTGTGTCCTAGCAGTGGGAACATTATAGAAGATTCTCATACGGTATCCCAAAATATTGCTCCCTCTAAAACTCTAGAACATTCAAAGCGCACCGCAAATTCCCAGTGAGATAACATCCGAACACGGCCTTTAATACAATCAGCTAAAATATAAACATGTCACTCTTGGACAGGGTTGGCACTTTTCCAGGGCTAAAGGTAGACGTTACAAGGATGAAATTATAAACTAGATAATAGATTAAATTCATGATCGTGATCATGAAATTGTGACCTTTTAAAATTAAGACTGGTCGGTGGGCCTGCAAACTTCAACAAATTGTAAAGTATTCTCGGTAAACGGATGGAACAGAAACTTGCACAGCATTATCAACCTATAATGTTCTCACAGCTGGAACACAAGCCTCCTCTCTATAAGAGGGAGTGGGCCGTAATCCACCACGCGGGCCCAGTGCAGGTTGTTTGATGTCACATGTCTTCGACTTTTTGGTTCTAGGACATGCCGGTTACTTCACGATGTTTTCCTTCACCGTTTTGAGAGCAGTGGTGATGAAATAATTTACACAAACTAAAGCACCTGACTTGGTTAGAACGTTAGTCGCAGCCGTTAGTTGCATGATCAGCAACATTATTTCATCCTAGAATCACCCACTGCTGGCGCCTTCCTTTTCTTCTGCCATACTGACCATACCTTGACATAATTTATGTAAAACAAAAGAAGACTGGTGACTTATTTCTTTAAGTAAATACTTCCACATCTTATTACAGATTGAATGTCCGTAGAGTTTCTTGTCTTTTCTTCTCCATCCTCTCCTACTACGCTTTGGAATGGGCCACTAGCTTCATATTTCCGACTGGCCGATCCCTTGACAATACGAAAGTGCCTGTATTTGGTTTATTTGAAATAAATGCTTTGAGTTTGATCATACATTTAAAGAGAAAAACAGCGAGTGAATTGATATTCCCTGTGAAAGTTGATACTGAGAAGTAATATTCGAAAAAACTACTCGACATTGCAAACAACCTTAGACAAAATGAAAGAATACCTAACCAGGCACCTGACAGATCCTCACAACCAGTCTAACAGCCCTACACAGACCGTCTTCCGCCTCCCCGGGACATACCGATCTCAGCCGAATGGGACGGTGCGTACGTTTGCGGGACATAGCCCATTGAAGATAGCTATCGACCGCCCGTTGAATAGGCTGCGTAGTCGCTGAGACGTGAGAGGTTTGGCTTTGATGGTTTGGTTTCGAATTGCTAACCGAGCTTTAGCTTTCGGTTTTAGATTTTAGGTTTTAGAACTTAGCTTTATGATGGGACTCTGACCAGGTATCTTTGAACGATTACGAAGTCCTTAGGCTTCCAAGATGATAATGATCATGAATTACAATTTAAGTTTTATCACAATTATTAGGTGTTATACGAGTAACTCCAACACCTGAACGATTCAGCGAATAGGTAGAATTTTAATAAAATTATAGTTTGCGTTAAGCTCGCCTTTGAACATGGGTTCTGCTCACAGTCACGGTTGATAATAATTATATTTGGTACAAAAAATAAATACAAAAAATTTATTAAATACTTGCACACTAAATTTTTTTGCTAGTGTAAAACTATTTGAAACTTTTAGTTGTAAACAGTTTATAAGTAGGTAAGTTTTAGATTTTGTATGTTACCTTAACGATATAAAACGGTTTTTAAATGCTTTTGTTTCTGAAAAATAATTAAAGTTTTCCATCCCAAACCTGGGCGACTAACACAACTTAAGCTGAATGTTGAGTGACGACTGAATGGCTGCCGAGTTGTGACGCTGCGCAGCGCATAGTTTCGCACTGCTAGTATATACACTGCAAGTTTATCTATTTAGGCTAAGGAATTTCACATGAACTTGTGGAATACTGGAGTTTGCTCTTCACTATTGTGATGCGTAGATTTTCTTGTGTAGGTACTGTTTGTCTGAATGCGTCAGCTTGAATTGGAAATGTACTTGGATCTTTTATGAGATCGGTTTTATTTGTGTTTGTCTATGGAAATTAAAAATAGACCCATGTTTTTATGGTTCTGTAGTTATTGAAGAAGGTCTAGCAAATGTCATGTTTTTTTTTAAATTTAATTTTATTTACAAACTTTTTCGGATAAAACGATATTTTTTTAATTTTTGGCTATTTCGTATAGGAATGCACTACTCTCTGTCTGTGAGAATATAACATATCATTCTACCTGTATACCTTTCGAGGTATACAGGTAGGTATACCTACACCCACATTTCACCAGTTCTGTTGAAGTCCCATGTATTATGGGGGCGAGTCTACTGCCATCAGTCGGGCATAAATGCAGACTCTGAGTTGCTACTGAGAAATTCCAGATAGAAAATCCAATAACACTTTGCCCGACCTGGGAATTGAACTTGAACTAATGACGCGGAATATATTTTGAAAAAATGTGATGAAAATATTTTTCTATTTTGTTAAATAAAAATTGATATAATATCTTAAAAAACGGCTTTCTGTAACTGACAAAAAATATTCAACGCAGTCTTTCAGATTTGTTCAAAATTAAATTGCAGCAGAACCATAGCTCCTGTCACGTCTCATCATGTTTGTTTCTATAAAATTTTGTTTGGTAAAAACGTTCCTAGCCATATTTCCCACATTAGCGCCATATTGGTTATTATATGTGAATTAAATAAAATCTCTCGCCTCAGAACTATAATTTCCCATAAAAACGTACCGCGAAAGGTGTTGGGAGATAACCATCAATCCCCATAGCGCTAGCGATGGCAATTAATAACACCATAGTGAGTGTCTAGCGAATTGTGGAGACACCATGTTGAAGGAGGAAAATCTGAGACAAAATGACATTGTCGTTTGAAATTCGTTCGTGCCTTTGTGTAATGAAGGCACCTATATTCTCTTTTAGATGCGTTATCGTAGTTGATAAATTCCACTTTCTAAAAGTTTTCAGAGTCTCAGCTGTAGCGTTCCTCCAAAGGTCTTTTATGGTTTCAAAAGACATTGACAATAACTCTTCTAAATTCAAAACCACGATCTTGATACAAAATTCTACATTACATTTTGCATTAAAAGTGCATGGTCAGAACAAATTAATTTGATTTATTTTATAACAAACAAAAGTTTGCCTGTTTGCTGGTTTGCTCATAAAATCTCACCGTGGAAACTTAGGTGAAGTGAGCTGTCATTCATCCTAATTCTATTGACAGCACACTTCAAACTCACTTCACACAACTTCTTATAGTACGAATAACACTACAGAGCTGTTAGAGGAGCTCGTGGCTAATTGTAATAACCGCACGGGTCGATCCATCAGATCTACGTTTGCCAGGGTTGGTCCGTGGATGGGTGACCATCTTTACATACCGAGACTCCTCCGTGCCTCGGAAAGCATGTTAAGCCGTTGGTCCTGGCTGTCATTCGGGAATCTTTGACGGTCGTTACGAGTCGTCAGAAGCCCGAAGTCTGAAAACCAGTCGTACCAAGGGGTATCGTATTTCCCAGTTACTAGGTTGTGGAGGTCAAATAGGCAGTCGCTCCATGTAAAATACTGGTTTTCAGTTGCATCCGGTTAGATTGGAAGCCGACCCCAATATAGTTGGGAAAAAGCTAGACAGATTGATTGACTATAGAACCATTAGATCCGTCTTACATTGTATAATATACGAATTTAATTCTTGTCCAGCAAAATGCCAATAACCTAGCCAACCTACCGACCACACGGGTGTTGGTTAAAGCGTGAAACCTAATGAGCACTAGAATTAATAGTACATCTCATTCGAATTGAATCGCCTCGAAGCTGTTAATTCTAAATGTCCGCGGGAGATCCCTAGATAAGAGTTAGGAGCTAATTTTTGTCAGTTTGTTTGTAAGAGATCAGAATATAAGTACTCTATATATATTGATTTTGGAATGCTTTAAGATTATGGGAAGACCAAAGAAACAATCGATGAAATATGAAAAGATGAGAATGGCAAATATGGTAACTACTTGATTTTTGATAACTGTATGAAAATTAATTAAAGTGAGTGTGGTTGCATCTACATCTCCACATGCGAACTATGCATTAAAGACCAGACGTCACACAAAAATCTTTACGTCACATCAAAGCCTGCAACGCGCAGTTAGAGTTTACCGCGCGATGAATATATATACAAGATTCCGACATAAATCGTTGGGCAGGTGCCCGCCAGACACAACACCCGCCTGGTCGGTGGATCCTCCCTTTTGTATACGGAATGAGTGGATGAGTGAACTATACACCCTGTTCCTCATACCACTAAAAGAGCAAAGATAAAGACAATCCCATCTAGTTCTTGTGTAGTTAGTTAGTTACTCATTTAATTTAGTACTTAGTGGAAATAGTTAGTTGTGTGAAATATTGTAAAACAACGAACAGTTCTACAGAATAAATAATCTTCAACAGTTGTGAGTCGAAATAAACACTTAATTAGGAGGTACCTAGTACTAGTTTTCCTCACTAATGATGGCGGACTAATGAGTGCGGTTACCAAATCAGTAGATAGCCGTACTGTGTAGATAAAATGTAGTTATTTATTGACCATTGACAAAAAATCCTTCGTAAATGGGCCTTTAGAAACTTTTGACAAATCCTTAAAGTATTTAGGAGAAACCAATTAATACATTGCCAATTTTATGATTGGTAACTAAAACGATCTGGGTTTGGGTGTAGGAACCGGGCATGTGAACCCAGTTTAAACTGGGTTTCCATGCCCGGTTCTAATACAATTTTTCTAATTCCAATTGCAATTTTCCGGTTCCAATTCTTAGCCCAAAATTATTTCCGCTTCCACGCTACAAGGATCACACCTCAAAATATTCTAACTCCTAAAACATAACGAACTATATTCCCAGGCATAACCGCAGGCAAAGGCTAGTCACCAGCCAGCCTTGTAAATCAGTACAGTTCCCTCATAAAAGTAAGAGCAACAAGATTGAAGATGCCTCTTTGTATGGACGTTACAATTTGTGGTGTAGGCAGAGCGGCAGGTGGTGTATTAAGATGGTGGTAGAGATTTATTGCCATAGGTCGATGATGAGTTTTTATGGAGTTATCATATTTGTTTCCTATTTTTTTTTCTGCATTGTGAGTTTTGTGAAGACAGTTAGGGGTAGAAACTGATTAAAGAAAGGGCTGACTGATTGATTCTTCCATGGCAAGAAAAAAAAACAATAGACTATTATCTTTTTTCCAGTGTCACGTGAATCTAACATCAAAAGTTTACCCTTTTCTTTATCATGGCGAATCGGAGACACTTTTGAAACTAGGTAGGTACCTTATAATTTTAGAGGCGGACTAAGGCATTTTCAACCAATCCAGCTTGGGTAAAGCAGAGATACACAATCATTAATTCGGTGCGCGAATACTCAGTAGGAATACGACCATTATTTTAGCACTGAAACCATTTAAAAATGAAAACAAAAAAATATTTTCCAGGACATAAAGATAAATCCTTATCTCACGTTACATTTCATAAGCAGTGATAGTCTAGTGGTGTGACATTCGGACTGCTAAGTCATAGGTCTCGAGCTTGAACCCAAGGCACCTCTGACTTTTCGGATTCATTTGCCAATTAACTTGCTTTAAAAACGGTGCGAACCCAAGGCACCTCTGACTTTTCGGATTCAAGTGCGTATTAATTATCACTTGCTTTAAAAACGGTGAAGGAAAACATCGTGAGGAAACCGGCATGCCAGAGAGATATTTCTTGACGCACGTGAAGCCAAGACAGAGGCCCTTGGGCGGCATTAAAACTCTGACACCAAGTCACTAACCACACGAAAAGAAGACAAAAATTTACATTTCATTATCCACAAAAATCGCTTTACTATGTACTGATCCCCGGGCTAACCCACCGCCATAAAATACACCAATCATAAAACACAACTTGACTACCTTTTTTCCACGATTACCATGGAGGTTAATACCTAAGGACAGGTGGGTACTTCCCCACAAGCTGTCACCATTATTGTGACAATCAATGCTCTGGGATATGGATCGGTAATGACCTTAGCGTTATTTTAATCACTTACTCCTTTGCTCCAGTAAATAATTTATGTTGGGGGGTGGTGTAAATGGTAGGCGGTGTCATAAGCGTAAGCGATTTATACTCCTGTAATTGAGGTACTCAAAAAATCGATGTCACGGTTGCTTTTTTCTTGGGATAAGATTGTGGTCCGTAATGTAATAAAATCTAACACCAAAAAGAAATCCCTAAAATGTAGAGAATCCTATTACTTATCCTTAGGATTGTGTACAATCGCACAATTTAAAGCGATTGCGCTAGTTTAGTTAAAAGCCAGGTTAAAATAAGCACTAGTTATAAAATATAAAAAATGAAAGAGCCTCATCTGTAGTGGAATGATGGTCTAGTTGTATATAATTCTTTGTATCTCTAGATGCGAAGATCACTTGTACTAAGAATCTCTACTAGAGTTCCCATAGGCAGACTCAGGGTTAAAAATAGAAAACTGTTTTAAAGACATCTAATATACTCCATGGTAGAACCTACTTGTATTAAATCTTTTAGATTAAAAAAACTGACAGACCCTGAATTTTTTAAACATAGACAAACTAGGAAAAGTCTCAAGTTCTAAAGTCTTAACAGTACTACTACTTATGAGTCCTAACGGTTCAAAACCGCTCTCGCTTCCGCTCATACATTACACCACATCGATAATGAGACTAGATCAAGTGGACAGTTAAATTACTAAATTGTAAGCGTCAGCATACCTACGTTGATTTATACTACACCCTTTCGTCTCCCAACTCTCAACCTTACCTCATGTTAATAAGGTGTATTTTTGAGTAACAACTTCGTATGCAAGGGTAATTTAAAAGTGTAACCATCGCACTGATGTTGATATATTTTCCACTTTTCACTTTGATATTCGTGGTATTTGAAAATGGACGCTATTAATTATCTGATAGTGCAATAAATAAATCATTAGATTTTTTATGGTGTGTTTTTATGTGAGAATATAATAGATTGATGACATTAATTTAAAGTTGTTGTGAGAATCTTCAGTAGTGGTGGCTCAGTGGTAATGGCCGCAACTTACGAGTTGTAGGTCGTAGGTTCGAACCCTGCCAGATGCTTTACCATCTGTAAATTATTTCATCACCACTGCTCTCAAAACGATGAAGAAAAACATCGTGAGGAAACATGAGGCATGTCCTAGAACCAAAAATTCGAAGACATGTGACATCTACCAAACCGCACTGGGGCCGCGTGGTGGATTACGGCCCACTGACTCATTGAGAGGAGGCTTGTGTCCCAGCAGTGGGAACGTTATAGGCTGATTATGACTATGCTACTCGAAAAAAAAAGATATTTTAGCGATGAGACCGCCCATTATGTCACGCTTTGTAAATATATCTGTAATCATAATAAAGAATATGTTATTCTATTCTAAAAGCATCCTGAAAGCTTTTTTCTTTTGCAGGACACGACACACGGACTTGCCCTATTCTCCCGTTATCTTAAATCTTAAGGGGAAATAGGGTCGGTAATTTTTCCAAAAAAGTCATAATTCGAGGTTCGGCTCTCGTCTATTTCCGCCTCCAATATTAGATCAATTTGAAAGATCTTTTATAAATTGAATAAGAAGGATATTTACTGTGCCCCTATGTTTTTATTTGTTCATTAAAAGTTGTCAAATTTGTACAATAGGCCTGTGATGACAGCGGTCTAAACAGGCAATTTTGAGCATTTTCTGAGGAATCTAGTGCTTCTACAGATAATGTTTCATGAAAAAGGAAAACATAGGAGCATAGAACTAGTTGATATTTATTTTACTGTAAAAAATCATTGCTGTAAGTTCATAAACCAGAGAGAAAACAGGCGAGAGCATTTGTATGGAGAGGACCGACCCTATTTCTTCTTAATGCAACTATGAAAGAAAGGTGCATTCGTCTTCCACCCAATTTTGACCACTCTAAAAGGCTCAGGCGCACATAAAAAGAGCCCTCAGGCGACTTCCTAAAAAGTACAACAACCCGATTTTCAAATTGATTAAACTGAAACTGGAGACCTTTAACACAAGCACATAAAGTCCAAAATTCATTGGCAATGGTATCGCACAAAACAGATTATTTAATTACCAAGCACATTTGCATGTTGCTTGAACCTTGTCTGTTTGGAATAAGGTAGATTTTGGCTTGGTTTTAGGTGTGATTAAGGTGGTCAGCAGAAAGGCTTGGCAAGTGAAAGTAGGCTCATCTTCGACCGTAGATAACCTTTGGCCGTAACCTGTCGTTGTTATTGTAAAGTACACCTATTAGTATTTATGAAGATTGCATAGTTTTGTACGAATTGCAAAGAATTTTATTTCTGTGCAGATAGTGGAATTTAAAAGTATGTTGGCGACTGTGGTTAGATAAGGGACATTTAGTTTAGTGAGTTACTGTTATTTGGGATAGACAGTACGATAATGTTTTCTAAGGAACATGGGTCTTTTTAACCGACTTTAAAAACGAGGAGGTTTTCAATTCGTCTGTTTTTTTTGTGTGTTTGTTACGCGATTATTCCGCCATTTTTTAATTGACTTTGATGATTCTTTTTTGTTTGGTAGGTCATGCTTCGAAGGTGGTCCAATAGACATTTTATTAACTTTGCTTGTGTAGTTTTTGAGTTTGCTTCAATATTACGTATTTTTCCCACTTAGTCTATGTAGAAGATGTTCTATGTGACTCCGTCACTGATATTTACATAGCAGATAGTGGGTATTCAAAGTTGTGTGGGGTAGATACCACAACTAAAAATTGAAAAATAAAAACTTTTTACAAAAAAAAAAAAAACAACCGACTTCCAAAAAAACACTAAATAGGGAAAAATTACTTTAATTTCGGAAGTCGGTGGCAAAAAACGAAAATTGAAAACCAAAGACTATTTTCCCTTTTTAGTGTTTTTTGGAAGTCAGTTGTTAATACAGTCAAGATCAGTAATAGAATCTATAGATGAATTCTGGTTGTTCATATGCTGACTTTCATTTCGTAAATAGCTACCTATGACTATTGTATCCATATGGAATTTGAAAGGTAAACGTTTAAAAAATAAAGTTTAAAGTATATTCAGCCAACTGCTGATTTAGCTAGCTCATTAGCTTTCAATAGCTGCCTCGTTGGTGTGGTCACAGCGCTAATGCTAAGCATGAGGTCTTGGGTTTAATTCCCAGGTAGAGCAAAAAATCAACACTAGTTCCAGATTACATTAAAATGGAACTAGTGATTTAAAAAAATTTGCAGTAGTTCCATCATGGAACTGTTAATGGTACTAGTGACAACGAAGCAAGAGTTAGAGTTATTGGGTTTATCCGTCAGGAATATCTCAGTAGCAATCTGGTGTCTGGATTTGTGTCCAGTTGATGGCAATAGGCTCGCCCCCTATTACATGGGACTTAACATAACTAGCGAAATGTGGGTGGACTATAGGAGCTGCTCTGCCTAACCCTTGGGGTAATACAGGCGTGAAGTTATGTTATGCTTACGATTCCTATATATGGGAATACTGAGGTATAAGCATAATCGGCCTATAATGTTCCCACTGCTGGGACACAGGCATCCTCTCTTCGAGAGGGAGTGAGCTGTAATCTACCACGCGGGCCCAGTGCGGGTTGGTAGATGTCGCATGTCTTCGAATTTTGTTTCTAGGATATGCCGATTTCCTCACGATGTTTTCCTTCACTGTTTTGAAAGCAGTGGTGATGCATTAAAGCTACGATAACTAACCATCAGCTGGGATGTCAATTTTGTTTGCCATAAAAAGACAAACCTAACCATAACGGCAATTCTTTAGTAACCAACAAATTGTCACAAAAATACGAAAAATACGTAACATTTCTTTTCCAAAATTATACAAGTACATGTTACAGGTACTTAAGATTCGGGTGTTGATAAAAAAGGCCGTATTATCTATCACTACAAGAAAGTACACCCCGAAGCAAGCGAGCAAAGCGGTTAATTAACAAAATTCTCTTTTGTCTGGGACACATAAAATTTTACGAGTATCAAGATCTGTGAGGCACTGTCCGAACCGCCCGTGCGCAACGTAGATGTGGAATAATTGGAAAGGGCTGGAAGTTACATGGTAAAGCGTACTTGTTAACCTTTCAATTAATAGTGCTATGAAAAAAGCCAAGAATTTTATGGAGAATTATCATGTGGATACACATTACTATGTACCAATTTATCATTTGATAACTTAACACAAAGAAAACATGGAGTTTTCTTGGAAATTACAAAGATAAGCAGGCGATTGTTTACTGTTACACAAAAAAATGACAAACTGATTATTGAATTACTGAGCGGTTTTTATAAGCAGCTAACTTTCAAAATTATACTTGAGAAGGATATTAATGGAAAAGAAACTCATTTCAACTCAAGGTAAATTTGAAGCATTTCTTCACCTGGATAGCTAATCTGTAAACACCTCACTATGAGAACTTAGGTGAAGTGAGCTGTCAATTCCTAGCGTCAGGTGGAGTGACGGCTCACTTTAAGCTCACTTCACCTTGGTTTTCACGATGATATTTTTATAGAATACCACTGCTGTTCCAAATACTTTTCGCCCGCTGTAACCCTCATGCCACATCCAGCATCTCTATCCATCAAACATATGGGACACACAAAAAATTGGAGCAGGGCAAGTATGGAAAAGACTCATAAAATTTAATAGGTTTTCCTTCAAAAACCTCTTACGTGAGCCGAGTTGTTATGTGCCATCATATTTTTTTGTAAAGAGCATGTTAATGAACGATCGTGTAAAATGGCCATGGTTTCGGGAGCTGCGCTTGCGCCGTAAATCATTAAAAATTATGGTGTAAGTTTTTTATGAATTTAGAGAGGTATGAGGAACGGAGTGTAAAGTTTCTCATCCTCCATAGACAAGGGAGGATGACCCGACCAATTGGGTGTTGTGTCTGGAGAGCGACTGCCCGAGGGTTGATGTCGGGACATTGTTTACTTCTTTGGGACGTTGTTCTATACTAGTGGAGCGGTAAACATTGCTTGCGCGATGCACGATTTTGCGTGTCGTCAGTGTATGACGTTATAGATGCTGCCACAAATTTAGATTTTCGATGGCAGTTTCAGGTTGGATCCAGACTGTTGCAAATGGTAGAATATTATACATATACATATATCTATTAAGTATAGTATACTGTATCTATTGGTAAGTTTAAGTACCTACTTATTATTTTGCACCAATGACAACCCCATTTTTTATGTCCACGCAATCACTGTCCATTCTAAGGTTGCCTGGAAGAGATCGTAGAAAGCGAAAGCGAAAAGGCCGCCCATTGTATGTTTTGTAGTGTTAAATATATTTATTTTCGCTATGTATTTTCTGGTGTACAATAAAGTGTATATAAATAAATGGTTTAAATTTCCTGATAAAAATGTTTTCATTCACTTAGATACATGACGAAATTTGACAATCCATTGGACAATCCACTTGTATTACCTCTTTGAATAGGTTTAGTATTAAATGTTTAAATTGTTCTCTCTCACTGTAATATCCTCGTCTACTTTTATGTCCGATGCTTTGATTTCAAGTTTCCCTTCCTGATTTTCAAGAAGGCCATCTTTTGGAAAGTTTCCGACACAAATAGCCGTGCCAATAAAAACCCATCGCTATTTTCAATAATTACCAATGTCACTTAATGGTATGCCATAATTCTACCACCAGTTTCTCACCGACAAACCGCTTCATATTATTACCAATCCGGAACATCGGGCCCTATAAAACGACGAACAAAAAAGGCATCGGGTACACAATTAGTACTTTCGAGCGCCATACCAATAGCAACGCATCTTCAGTGCGCCTGCGCCTTATAAGGAGAATGTGTTCCACAAGAGATTGGTCAGATTGGTAAGACTAACGATTTGGTCAGAATACTTTATTGATATTGTCCGGTTAATGTTTGCAGTACCCGGAAAGAGTGATTAAAGATAATTAGGTGATGATTTTTTCGGAGTTAAACAGCATACTTTGGTAAATATGTTTTTTTGGCCGAGAATTTATAGTATTTTGAAATTAACGAAGAACTAATTACTAGATGCTGATTATTGATTTTACCGCTATATTTACCATATTTAAATTATCTCTATGTCTGCTAAGAATCTTTAAAAAGTTTCCACAAAATATTAACTTATTGAGGACTTTCTAGAGTAGTTCTGCATAATTTCGTAGTCACAATGGCCGATGTGGGTTACAGACCCTAAACATGTTTTAATCCAAAAAAAATAGTCCGTGAATCAAATCGATTGTATCCATCATCGGTACTCAGTCCGACTGAATCCTTACTAATATTATAAATGCGAAAGTAACTCTGTCTGTCTGTCACGCTTTCAAGCCAAAACTACTGAACCGATTTAAATGAAATTTGGTACACAGATAGTCTAGAGCCTGAGAAAGGCCATAGGCTACTTTTTATCGACATACCACGCGGGCCAAGCCGCGGGCGGAAGCTAGTTTCAAATATTTACAAACTTTGTAACATAACGTTAAGTATCATACTTTTACTGAAATCGTAACATTTATGCAGAAATGCGAATTGAAATACTCCATAAAAGATTACTTCGAAAATATTTCTTAAATCATCGCTTCGCAAAGGGCGAGATGTGTTGTCTTATTTCAATGAATAAGGCACATGAGATTGGAACGTCGCGATAAACCCGTCCCAGGATGAATGAATGAATACGTTTTTTCATCTAGATTAAGTGTAAAGTTCATTCAAAGAGCATAAAACTTCCGTGCTTTAACCATTATCGTCAATAAGTACAAAATAACTCAATTTTTACTGTTTTTATCGCTACTTTAATGTATTCTGGTTTCGCTGTGTGGAGGCATTTAGGTGCTTGTGTTATCTTTGAAAAAATTATGCTGGCTATAAAATTAAATGGTTTGCCACTACTGAATGATATTATAAGGTTAAAGGTCTTATTAGATTAGCTATCTTTGATATACTACTGAAATGCGTAATGGACGACAAATAAATATATAGTAGGTATCTGTCACTGATCTTAGAAAGTAATCAGTCGAATATACACTACAAGTCGAGTAAGCTCTGAAACCTACATAATCAGTTTTAAATTACCCTCCTTCTGGGGCATTCGGGTAAAAACAAATACAGCAATTAAACTCGCGACCCTCAAAACAAAAGCCGAACCACCACAACAATACCCGAAAGTGGCTCTAAATTATTTTCATCACAAATCTCATATCTCAAGACGTATCTCAGGACCTCACATGCGTGGGCACTTATAAATCAATAGGTGGGTGCGGTCTCTTTGACCGAATTCAGTGATGGTGCAACGAAGAAAGTTGACACCCAGGTCGAAAGTACCAGGTTCTTTATTGTGACACTAGACGGTTAAGGTGGTTAACCTGTCCGGAACTGTAATTGTTGGTGAGCGAAAAGGCAATCTTTTGTTGCAACCCAAGCTGGGTTGCAATAAAATATAAATTATATAAATATTTATTAATTAATATTTTATATGTGAAAGTGAGTTTCATGCTAAAACAGCTGAACGGATTTAGATGAAATTTGGCACAGGGGTAGACCATGACCTAAAATAAGACTTAAGATACTTTTATCCCGATATTTCCACGGGATCGAAACTTACGCGGGTGAAACCGCGGGGTGTAGATAGTTATTATAAATGCGAAAGTGAGTTTATTTGTTTGTTACGCTTTCACGCTGAAACGGCTGAACGGATTTAGATGAAATTTGGCACAGGGGTAGACCATGACTTGGAATAGGACATAGGATACTTTTATCCCGATAATCCCACAGGATCGAGACTTATGCGGGTGAAACTGCGGGGCGCAGCTAGCTCCTTATAAGTAGGTACGCGTGCAATTTTACGTTGTTGGCCAATTGTAAGTATTTTCAAAAGAGGAATAAAAATCTTTGGATATTTTGACATAGATGTTGGTAAAACCTTCGTGCATGTTTTAGATTCATCTGACAGAATATCAAACATGCACGGTGGACGAAATATGAGAGATTTTTATGCCTGTATTATTAATTGATTGTTATTATTGTTAGTATTAGTTTTTCTTGTATTTTATGTTAATTTTGTGTCTTATTTCTTATTGTTAGGTATATTTGTCTGTTTATAATGAAATTTAATTATGCAATAATTTAGATTTATGTCTAATGTTGTACATGTTTTTACCAAATAAATAAACAAACCTAAAATAAATCTGTGAAAACTATGCTTCCTTATTTAGCAATCGCACTATTGTCAAATCACTTATTGAGTGATTTGATTGTATATTGTATATTTTTCCAGTTACCAAAATTAAATTCTCATATCAAAATTAAATTCCTGATGAGAATTTACTGATACCTTGTATATTCAAACTGTCAAGAAGCGGAGGACACTGTATTGTAATCTAATTGGGAAAAGTCATTAGTTTCAAGTAACATCGATCACACAACACACACATACATCACGCCTGTTATTCCCAAAGGGTTAGGCAGAGCTGTACTTATAGAACACCCACATTTCGCCAGTTATGTGTTTATTTATGTTCGATGACATGAATGTCTAAGCGACATCTCTGCCTACCCTCTCCAAGAGAGGTGTACAGAAACCCAGATTAAAGTCACATAAAAAGTTAATGTGTCACTGTTGACGCCTCGTGATACAAACATCATGTTTAATTAATTTCGTTCAAATATTGAATGTATTTAAAAGGAACATTTTAAGCGACATTTAAACCCACTTATCTTAATGTTAACACTCCGTTTGAAACTCGTAAAGTTTAAGCAATAAACTTTGGGCAAGATATAATTTGCATTAACTTAAAGGCAAGACTGATTTAAATTTTATTTTATTTGTCAGAAAGCGTAATTTTTTAGATTTTTTTTAAGATGCTCTATTAATGTGTTAGTAATCTAGATCAATTTTTTTTATAGATCACATTAAAACAAAATATACAAACAAA
The DNA here is from genome assembly GCA_949152455.1 of Lithophane leautieri. NCBI lineage: Eukaryota > Metazoa > Arthropoda > Insecta > Lepidoptera > Noctuidae > Lithophane > Lithophane leautieri. The sequence goes on along the minus strand of OX424472.1, from coordinate 1,879,440 downwards.
AACGAAAAGAAACCCAAACAAACAACAAAACCAAACACATACACTAACACACCCCGCCCACACACACATAATTATACCAATTTTTTTTACAATATACATTAGTTAAAATCATTAACTGCCTCGTTGCTCTAGTAAATAAAGAAATAAATAAAAATCTTTATTCAATAAAGATTTTTATTTATTTATTTATAACTAGCGCTACTGCTGGGCATGACGTTCGATTATCAGGTCGGGCAAAGAGTTATTGGGATTTTCCAATAGAAATTTCTCAGTAGCAGCCTGGAGAGTGAATTTGTGCCCGGTTGATGGTAATAGATTCGCCCCCTATTTCATGGGACTTTAACATAACTGGCGAAATGTGGGTGTACTAAAGCTTTTCCTATCCCTACGGGAATTACCGGCATCATGTTAAGTTAAGTTAAAAGCACTGGTTTAACGTCGCCTTAACAAAGATAGTCTTAAAACAACCTGGAAGTGATACGCAAAAGTTTTATGCTCGCATAAAACCCGCCTCTCCTGTAGTTTGATAATCAAGCGCAAATATGCTCGTAATACTGCTAAGTAAATGATAAATAAACATATGCACATCACGCCTTGTATTTCCTGAAAGGATGGGCAGAAACAAGTGCAATATGATATAGGTATTTCCTATTATCCTTAATTCCTTAGTTTAATTATTTTATAATATTCTAAATGCGAAAGTAACTCTGTCCGTCTGTCTGTCTGTCGCGCTTTCACGCCAAAACTACTCATCTGCCTAGCCTTTTTCCAACCATGTTGGGGTCGGCTTCGAGTCCAACCGAATCCAGCTGAATACCAGTATTTTACATGGAGCGACTGTCTATCTGACCTCCACAATCCAGTAACTGGGTAATACGATACCCTTTGACAAGACTGGTTGTCAGACTTTCGGGCTTCTGACGACCTGTAACGACTGTCAAAGATCCACGAATGACAGCCGGGACCAACGGCTTTACGTGCTTTTCGAGGCACGGAGGAGTCTCGGTAGGTAAAGATGGTCACCCATCCACCGACCAACCCCGGCGTAGCTTAACCCGATGGATCGACCCGGTACGGCTGTTATTACTTAGCCACGAGCTCCTCACGCCAAAACTACTGAACCGATTTAAATGAAATTTGGTACACAGATAGTCTAGAGCCTGAGAAAGGACATAGGCTACTTTTCATCGACATATCACGCGAGCGAAGCCGCGGGCAGAAGCTAGTTAATAAATAAAATTGAAGTTATAGCCGGCGGTGTACGAACTCTTCCGTCAATACAGAGCTCTGTGGCGGGCTGTGACAGACGTCATGTAGACAAGGGGCTCGCCAAGAGCATGTAGATCGGCAGATATTCTTCAAGGAAACGTGAGAAAATATAAAGGTCAATGGCCCTCAAAGGAAGCAGTTTCCTTCTATCCGACCCACACCGACCACAAAGTCTGTTTGTAATGTCAAAATAACTGCTTTTTACTAAATGCATACCTATGAAAGTTTAAACGGGACATAATAAGTATCTGTCCGTTTGTTCCGACTAATCTCCGAAACGGCTCTACCGATTTTGACAAGATTTTCACTGGCAGATAGCTGATGTTATAGAGAGTAACTTAGGCTATTATTTTAGAAAAATAGAATGAGTGTCCTCGTAATGTCTATCGGGAATTATCTGCAGTGACTAGCCTAGCAATTGCCCGTGGCCTCGCCCGCGTGACGGGAGCGTACTATCGGGTTAAAAGTATATTATGTCCTATCCTAGTTCATCCCAGATCGTGGTCTAACTTACACCATAAGTTAAAGCGTGGAAAGGTAACAGATAGATGGACAGAGTTATTTTCGTATTTATAATATTTATATGGATTCAGTGATTCGGGAGAGCACTCGTAAGTAGTAGGTTCGAACCCAGACAGGTGCTTCACTTTGTGTAAAGTCACCACTGCTCCTAAAACGGTGAAGGAAAACATCGTGAGAAAACTGGCATATCCTAGAATAAAAAAATCAAAGACATGTACCAACCCGCACTGAGCCCGCATGGTGGATTACGGCCTACTCCTTCTCACTGAGAGAAGGCTTGTGTCCCAGCAGTGGGAACATTATAGGCTGATTATGCAGTGATTCGGGAATTTAAGGCTATAGGTACTATTTGCTTACGGTGCTCTGTAATGTCAGCTAACTCTACGTGGGAGGCCAGGAATCATATTTATGGGAGGGCCATATGGTTAAAGGGCTCACGTTCTTCACAGCTTGGAACCACAAAGTACAGCAGTTCTTAACATGGATTTTATAAAACTCTAGCTCATCCTTACACAATAGTAACATAAATATTAAATACATTAGACATACCACTCAAACTCAAAGCATTTATTTCAAATGAACCAATTGCAGGCACTTTCGAATTGTCAAGGAGTCGGTCAGTTAGCTAATAGTTACCCATTCCAAAGCGTAGTAGGTTCCTATGGAGAAGAATGGGCAAGAAATCCCACGAACACTCTTTTAACTTCAACTTGTTACTAAGAAAGCAACGGAGGATTACCTGATAAGAAAAGGAATATGTTCCAAGTAAATACATAACTTCAACAAACATTCAATTACCTCAAACACGCCTTAACTTACGAGCCGAAATCGTTATATTTCTAAATTAATTTGTAACCAGCAGATATTATCGGAACAAACAATGAACGCAAGACTAGTCGGCATCCAATGGCGTCCTTATAAAGAGTATCCAATTTAATTGTAACTGTTCGGAGCAGTTAGTAGCGCACGCGATGAAGATGGCGAAATCACACGTGCGGCTGTTTAGACGCGCGGCTAAATAACACGCGCGGGTAAAACTTTGGAAAACGCAGAGAGTCTAAAGTTATGACTGGATTCAGAAGGTCAGTCTGATGCAAATATTCTTAATGTCACTACCATATTAAACATTTTGTCTGAAAGTCTGCAAGTAAACAACTAAGCTATCGACATCGTAAAACCAGTCATAGTCGGGGTGCTAAATTAATTAAATTGAATTCGACGAACCCCTGCTTTTCAAATAGGTATTACTCTCACTACACCAAATCCGAAATTATATTTTACAAAAAAATATCGGCACTGTACCACATAATATTTAGAGACTGCCAAACAAGCAAGTAGCCAGAAAAAATTCGTTACTTGTGCTATTGTGCTGCCGACACCAGACCGCGCCGCGTCGCGTTTTTCCACCGAAGACAGTGTGAGACAGTCCTCATCTCAGCTAACTAGGCTATCGAAGTAAATCGCCTGCGCCGCGCCAGGCACAGCACCCCATTAATTACCGTGTCCATTATTAACGTTAAATAAATTGATTTCTCTTTAATAAAGCCCAGCTAATAAGCGTACGTGGTTACGTTTAATTAGTTATTAGTAGGAAGTTCCTTTGATGAGCAAGAGTTTGTTTAATTGGACATATGATTTAATTATCATCATCTCTTTCTAAATATTATAAAACAAAGTTGCTTTTCGTATTTTTCTGTATGTCCGCGTTATTCTTCTAAATCAGGCAACAGATTTTGATGAGTTTTTTTTCACCATCGTTTAGAAAATTTATTCCGGAAGGTATAAGTGTAATACTTTTATATTAAAGTTACATAAAACTAAGAAATCTCGATCTTTTGTCAACGTTGATTTTCATTCTACAAACCGAGTGTAAGGCCGTTTGTCTACCGCACCGGGAACGCGAACGTCAACGAGAAACAGATGACGACGCCGAAGTAGCGACCATAAATATACCTGGTGCGGTGGACAAACAGTGTATGTCTTTCCACATTGCCAAAATCTTGGCGAAAAGACAAAGATCACGTTCATTCCCAAAAATAAAGCATAAGTATAACTTCATATTGTCCATGCAACCCACGTCTGTTCGCGTTTGTCGAGTTTAACAAATATTTATTTTGAAAGTATTGTACCAAAGTCGCGTGTGTGCTTAGCCCCGATGTGAGACGCACAAATATTGTTCTGTATAGTTTATTTAACGTTGACTTACAAAAATGGAAAGATTCTGTTAAAGCTACTGTTTTAAAATAACCACACAGTAGGTAGGTAGCAAACAGCAGGAACGCGGCAGGCCCAAGAAGAGAGGGCGGGACGAACTCGACTCTTCGTGACGTCAATGGCCACATACAGTAAGATAGGGATAAGTGGAAAGAGGGGTGAAAGGCTTTTGTCTTATAGGAGACAAACGGCTGATAATAATAATACAGTTTTACGGGAGCTTAACCATGAGTAACACACGCGTGATGTAGTATTGTTTTTAGAAAACCATATTGTTTCGTAACATCATAATTAACTTTATAGTGTGTGGTGTCTGCGTTATCTTAATTATTATAGGCGCTAATAAAACTTTATTTATCTGTGTCTGACAGCTCTGAAGTTTATATTATCTGTGATTGATTTACTATTTTGTGGTGTTTGTTTATTTTCTAGGCGGCTTTGTGATTACTGGAGGTATGACTGATTAGTTAGTTTTTTTTTGTTCATAATGATAATACACTGCACAGAAAGTCGAATAACATTCATAATAAAAAAATTAATAATTAAAAAATTAAAAAACACGACTGCCCTGCTAAAAACGGACTAAAAAGTAAAAAACAAGTTGATAAAATTGTAATTGCAGACGGGGGACCGTTCTGTGGAACACTTTTTAATCTAAGAGGTCCCCCGACTAAGGAGTAAGGATTCCCCAGTCATCCAAATCTGTTCAGGCATTTTAAAGTTTTTTTTTTTTACTTTTGCTAGCCTACGTTGTCCCACTCCCGGGAAAAGACGAGCTGGATAGGTGCCATCAAAACTGGAAAGAGGAAGCGCGGGCTCGCAAATTTTCAGATTTTAAAGTTATGGTGGAATAAAGAAACTCACATACATACCTACGTAAACCCTGAAAACATTACACTCCTTTTTGGGCAGTCGTGTTTAGTACAATTTTTATAATGATTTAGTTTGAAAGTATGACCTCATTTCAATATTTTTGTTGAATAGCTGACGTTTTTTTATAAACCATATTGATTGGTGCTCCCTTTCTTAAAGTGGTCGTTTTCATGTTTATAATTATGAACTGTTACACGCAGAAGTACTTTGTGCATCAAAATATCTAGAGCCTTTTTATTTTCTAAGTAAAACTTTGACAGATTTCAGTTTATATTACACAGTCATATCTCCAAAAAAGGCACGCAGCGACCAAAGAAACGAATAAATTTTCCAAAAACATCTTGACTTGAACTATTGAAGACATTTCACTAAACTTACTGTACATTTGCAATTTAAATACAATGCGGCCGACCAAAAATATATACCAAAAATACCAACCTTTTAAACTCAAGAGAAAGTTCGAGCTAAATAAATATGTTTGCTGTACATTCCTGGTTTTCGATACATCGAGTGAAGTATGGCCGAAATTTTATCGTTGCACAGTGTGCTTTTCTTTGGCATCGTGGCCAAAATTCGGTTTCGTTAATTTCGTCGGCTGATTTGGTAGTGCGACTTTTTGTTTACATTTTATTTATGCTTTGTCAATTTTTATAGGGTTTTGGGCCATTTGTGACTTGGTGAGGTGATATTTTTAGAAGCAGGTAGTATATTATACTTTTTGTATATATCGGGCAGATAGGTAAAATATTTGTGTTGGTTAGATATGAAGTGATACCCAGTTACTGGGTTGTGAAGGGCAGATAGGCAGTCGCTTCATGTAAAATACTGGTATTCAGCTGCATCCGGTTAGACTGGAAGCCGACCCCAACGTAGTTGGGAAAAGGCTAGGCAGATGATGATGAGATATGAAGTGATAATTTTAAAAACAAACGAGCTAGCCTTACAGTAGTCGCATATGATGTGTAACATTTTGACATCTGACAGTACTACCCTCTCGGAAAATGGGTTGGTACCATCTGACGGCTCCAACTCAAGCACCGCGCGCGCTCATTAGTCAAATCAAATAGCGCGCGCTTCCCCGCATTCCTGTTACACACTTCCGTCCCTTTTCACGAAATTACTCCCACTGACTGCAGGAAAGCGAGAGGAAAGATGTATTACACTTCAAAAACAATGTGAGTGTATTGTGTAAAAGTAAGATAATAATGTTAAAAAATCCCTGGTGATCCAGTGGTAGAAATATTATTTTTGAGGTCTTTTTTGAGGCAACTTCTGAGTTTTTTATATTGGTAATATTATGGAGAACTATCGCTGTTAGACTCTGAGGCGAATGGACAGATAACTTTTACTGTTTTATTAATACAAGGTATATGTCACAAATTGATAAAATCCGAGATGTCATAACTAAAATCCAAGCTTGACCTTCATGCTTCCCTGCCAACATGTTTTTATTTATTTAGGCTTTAATTTATAAAGCCTGATTTAAATAGATATGTCAACTTTCGGTAGATTCCCGAATATCCTCATTTCAACAAACAATTGCAAATATGAATACAATCGATTTCATGCACATCAGTAGTGACTGATGGTACATTAAAGCAAATTAATCATCTTCAATCTCCAACTCAACGGCGAGGCACATAAAAACACAACTCACTGATCTTTATCGCCCTCTATCTACGCGGTAAATGTCAGTTACTTTATTAAATCTTCATAAATTTTCTGTACACAGTCACTACTTGTTATTGAGAATCGTTTTATTATCAATTTATTAAATTGAGAAAAAAATCTGATTGGCAATCTGTATCCTTGCGGGCAAGATTGACTTGGTTCTAAATTGTGACAGTAAACTTTAGGTGAAAAATGACAATAGTAAAAATATACTTACTTTGTCTTCATCTATTATACATTCTGTGTTCCACAATAAATTGTAAGCTAAATAAGTTAACACAAAAAAAAAATGTACTTCGTTGGACAAAGTATTTTTTTTACAGAATTTTTTTGCTAAGCTGAATCCGTAAAAATCATTGTCTGATTTTTCAACGCCGCAGCTCCTTAATGAAACATTAAAAGTTGCTAATTACCTGCCTTATCAATCAATGATTGATGTTAACTCATTAACAGCTTAAAGCACAGCTCACCCCTAAAAGGTGATCACCATAAAAGACGCATCATAAGCAATAATTTTGTCTACAAAAGGACACATTTTACTCACTATGCACAAAACTACTGTTTGAACATAGCCGCTTTATTGACACTATATTTTTACGATATGGCCAGTAGGATGAACTAAAAAGCGGCCAAGTGTGAGTCGGACTCGCACACAAGTCGACTTATCCGTAGAACAGAGTCCGATGTGATCATGGAGCAAAAACGAGTTAAATAGCTAGTCGAGATAAGGAATACGAACTCTACTGAGTTACGTTTTTAGAATTTTCGTATCTTATTTAGTTTCGGAAATATAGAATCGAATAACGTTCAATCTGACATTAGCTCCGCATAAAAACGCACGGAGTGATCAAGAGACGGCGCGCGGGAAGCGGAGGTGGCGCGGGCGCCCCGTCCGTTCGTCAATCCGACCGTTGTTTGTTGGAGAGAGGGCATTTTTGTGTCACGAGCTTAGCTTTTATTCGGTTTGAAGAAAAAAATAATATAACAAGTGTTTTGCATGGAAAAACATATTTTTAGAGATGTCACGTTCACGGTAAATGTTGGATATGCTTAAAGAGGATGCAGAAAGCCCTGAGCTTAGTTCATTATTTTCAAATATTCCTGCTGTTTTTAAGAAGACAAGTGTAAATGCTGGTAAGTTAACGATTTCAGTTGTATTATTTCGTGATATACACTATTAAGTTCTTAAATTAATAAAAAACATGTCTAATTGTTTTTTTTTTCGCAGTAAATAGTTGTGGGCGATCGATTTTTATATAGGATGTTTTTTGACGGAGAATAATAGAAAAGCATTTTTAGTGCGAAAATACCATTGGCGCAATGCATATTCACAAGGTAATCATTATTTCTGTAGTAATAAACAGTTAAAAGTAGAAGTCTTATGAAATATTAGGACGATTTTATACGAACATTATTGAACTTCTAAGCGTTTCATGTGATTATAGGACGTTTTTCTACAGAATCTGTGATACGATTTGTTGGCTCGATATTGAGATAGGACGTTGTTACTGGAATAATGAAATCAGTTAGGACGTTGTTCATTTAAAAATATCTTTAAATACAAAGATTTTAATTTGTGAATTGTTAAATTAATTACTAGGTACATTTATCTTCCAATCTACATTAGTATTTTATGAATACCTATAATAATATACCGTTTTTTTACTTATTTTAGTAGCGAATGTTAATAACAACAGCATGACATAGCACTCGTCACTTTTGCCTCCTGGTGCAGCAGAAATCATTCAGGAAGTAGCTGGTATATGGGAAGAAGTTCTGCATGAAGATGGTGCGACCAAAGAAATTATCTGCGACAGCTCAATACCGAATGTCATGTCTGATCCGCCTACTAAGGATTTTTACAGCAATCAGCCTAATACATTTTCTTTGGAAGTGCCTTCTAGTTTCGAAAATTCACAATTAATACAACTTGAAGAGCTGTTAGAAGTTTCGCAGATCTACCCTGGTTAATTTGGAACTGTCAGTACCAACTCCTATGCGGTCTCCTTACTAATGTCCATTCAATCTGTGATAGCATATTCTGCCCTAATCATGTAGACAGTTTCTCTGTAATCTCTTCTTTGTCATTTAGCACCACGAATTCACCTGCTACTGTGCACCCAAGCGATCGCACTGTGACTCCTGACCCGACTAGAAAACGAAAGAGGCGCCCAAAAGAACGGACAGACCTTAAACGCAGCCTTAAGAACTTAGGTAAGAAATATGTAACGAAAAGGGGAAAAGTCGTAGACGAAAAAACGATGGGTCCATCATGCAAATGCCGTTACAAATGCCCTGATAAAACGTATCAAGAACTGCGGCTGGACTGCTTCACAAAATTTTTGCAACTGGGAGATCGAGCTATGCAGTGGAATTTTCTCATCAAATATTGCGATAAAATGAAGAAGAAAAGATGCCTGAATCAAGGTACTCCTATTATCAGGAAACATACTTTTAAGTAAATCTGTCGGTGATCACAGGTTCTAGCGAATCTCACTGCGAGAAAACTGAAGTATGCCAAACTACGATTATTAATACTCTTGCCGGTTCAACTCGTGGATGAAGTACGATGGAAGCTATTTTAGAGGAGGACAGACCCCGTCTGTTTGGCATACTTCAGTTTTCTCGCAGTGAGATTCGATAGAACCTGTGATCACCGACAGATAATACTTAAAAGAATGTTTCCTGTTATTAGGAGTATCTTGATTTAGGCATCTTTTCTTCTTCATTTTATCGCAATATTTGATGATGAAATTCCACTGCATAGCTCGACGTCCCAGTTGCAAAAATTTTGGGAAGCAGTCCAGCCGCTGTTCTTGTTATATTTTATCAGGGCATTTGAAGGGCATTTGCATGATGGATCCATCGTTTTTTCGGCTACGACTTTTCCCCTTTTCGTTATATATTTCTTACCTAAGTTCTTAAGGCATTTGCGTTTAAGGTCTGTACATTCTTTTCGTGTCGTTTCAGGACTCATGGTGCGATTGCTTGGGTGCGAAGTAGCAGGTGAATTCGTGGTGCTAAATCACAACGAAGAAATCACAGAGAAAGTGTCTACATGACATTAATTATAAGTTTAAGACTGTTAACTGTTACCTAGCTACCATGCTGTGATACAATATACCATTAATTACTATTTTAAGTTATAACTATTACGCTACCAAGGCAGTTTTAGATACATGTACAGTTTAATTGTTGTTAAGTATAGAACCTCGTCTAGGTCACGATGCTTCTAATTGGTCAAATTATAAAGACTGAGTGTTATTTTGAAAAAAAAAAAATTGTTGGTTTTATAACTAATGCGAAGTTTAAATAACTTCATGCGCGTCTCCTGCATAGTTCTAATAGGTAAATTTTAGACTATGCTAATTTTAAGTCCGTACCTAACTGTGATGTGATTTCTGTTGAAAATGATGTAATCTAATGTTTTTGTTATCTATTTTGAGATGTTTTAAATTAATAAACAGTTTTAAATAATAATTTCATTTTTTATTTAGTTATATGGGAGGGTAGTCATAATATGGCTAGCATTATGTTTAAATATTTTGAGGAGGTTATTCACAAAGGACTCATAATGGATGGGTAATTCCAACAAAAAATGACCCATGTTAACAAAGAACGTCACTTAATTCAGACGTCTCCGTAAAACAACGTATAATGTTCACTACGGACCCCCGCTCTTCCGCCATAAAACGTTCTATGTTGATATGGAACTCACTATCTCGTGAAATAAAAGGATAAGAAATATACACTACATAGCATTTAACTAGGCTGGGGCGGTGCTACAACATACCAAAAAATCTAAATGTCAAGTCACACCGTTTAAGAGTTACACAAGTCAACAACTTCTCTAGCCCCTACTGAAAACTATCAACCCTGCAGATCGGACTTTATTCTACGGATGAGTCGAAGTGGTTCCATGCCACTGAATAATATTTAGCAGTACATTTTTTTTTATACCTTTGGTAAAAAACACGTTTCTTGTATTATTATTTCTTGAAATTATAAGTTATATTTCACTTTTTAATGTTTTTTTTGGAAGTCAGTTGTATTTTTTTGTTATGGCGGCCATAGCAATACACACTATGTTTTTTCAAATGTCTACCTATCACAGTTGAATAGAGCAACCCTGTAACAGACGGACGGACGAACAGCGGAGCCTTTGTAATAAGGGTCCCGTCCGTTGGCATCCTTTAGGTACCCTAAAAATATCAATTAATATGAAGAAAACTTTCGCTCACACGAGACCATTCATCTTCTTGCCTTTTACATCGAATTTTGTAAAAAAAACAAACCCCGTTGACATGTTAACGATAAGAGAACATGTTCTGATTAAAATTAATCGTGTTTGCGATCATTATTTTATGGTGCATGATGGCAAATGGGTTCGCGAACGATACAGTAAGTGGAGGGTTCTAGACGATGAATGTTTTTGAAGAATTTTTGCCGTGGTTGTTATTCAAAGAAGATTGTAATAATTTTGTATAATACGTCAGTTGATAGACCTGCGGCGCGCGGCGTACGAAGATCGATGTTTCAAAATAAGTGACTTCCCGGATGTAGAGGAGAGGATGTGTACTCATACCCTACCGTCCTCTAAAAATATTAAAAAAGTACCCAACACACTTCCCGTTCATCTTAAAACTATTTTAAATAAAACCCAAAAATATTTCGTAATTTTTTTTGCTTAAACCGACACCGCAAAAATTGTAATTTTAAATTAATACTCATTTAAGAATTTTTTCGCCTCATCAAAATGCGCATATATCGATGCACACCGGTTGAGTTTTTTATGGTATATATCAATTATGTCCCATCCTTGACGTAAAGTTAATTTTAGGTAAATTTCTTCCAAGGTGTCATCGGGATTTTTCACTGTCCATAGGTGTTGGATTCGACCGTTTAAAGGTAAGAAAGTTAATTGATTATTAATTGATAAAATCGATCATATTTTTGGCCACATGTAAGGTGGAGTCGTATCAGTGTGACGGATGTACCTACAGTGCAGCAATTACTACTGTATTTAAGAAAAAATGAATTTTCACTGTCCATAAAAAAAAATGATAATGCAGAAGCTTTTATACCTGCGGGGCGAGCACGGCTTACTGTGACATGGCTCGAGTCAAACATTATAAATGACTTAACTGTGATAAAATGTGTGAATCAAGGCATGTCACAAGGTCGTGCTCGCCCTCCTGGTTGACCAAGACTGTAGACAACTACAGTCTTGGTCAACCAGGAGGGCGAGGGTCAGTAATTTTTAGTCCGATAAATACAAATTTATCGGACTAAAAATTACTGACATTTATTCAAAATTTGTAGCAGCCCGGAGTCTGGATTTGTGCCCGGTTGATGGCAATAGGCTCGCTCCCTATTATATGGGATTTATACATAACTAGTGAAATGTATTGGTAAGCTTCTGCCAAACCCTTCGGGGAATACAGGCGTGATGTTATGTAATTCAAAATAGTAACAAAATCCCAGACCTTAAAGGCTCTTACATACTGGGGCGATTCTTCGCGCGACGCGAATTTTCAATTTCTCACGGCGAGCAATGCGGCGGCGGCGTCGCGTCGCGCGACGAATCGCCACAGTATGTAAGAGCCTTAAGATATTTATATCGTTATTCAAATTAGTGTATGTACTATTTCCTTAATTTTTAACCGACGAAAAAATAAGGAGGAGTTTCTCAAGTCGACGAGAACTTATCTATTTTTTTTTAAATACTGCATACATATAATTCAAAATGTGCCAATTGCCTAATAAGTATTTCTGGATTTCTGGAGTTTTCGATTCGCCCACATATAAATTTTGTTCGTGCGAACATCATCAAGAAAAAAAAAAAAAAATTTTTATAAAAACATTTTCTTAAATTATTTAAGCGTCGATTCGTTCCGATTCAGGCGAGTTAATTCACCAATAAGCCATCACAAACACTCAGTATAATAATTTCCTCTACGTAATACTCGTAAGTCTAAAATTGAGTAAGTATTTCACGGCAAATATTCCAAACAAAACTGTTCAACAAAATAAATCCAACCGATACGAATCTTACTATTAACCGCCCGCTATCTCAAAATCATGATTATTAAAACATTTTTTGTACTAATCACGCAATTTCCCATCTCAATAACACAACCCCCCGTCGTCGAAGTCGGTAATAAGCGTAAATCTTCAGACTATGTAGCGTATGGTTAACCTGTGGTTGCGGTTCATCACCCCATATAAAGCAACTGGCCCGATCTTAATTAGGCACCGTTTTAGTGTAATGAGCTTAGCTGTGGGGCCTCTCATATGGCGGGGTTCTGATTATTTGGTATACAGGTAACTTGGAACTACTTTAAACAATTTTGTGAGTGTTTTCTGTAGTCAACAATCCTATTCCGTCACTCTCCTAAGCCAAAAACTAATTTTGGCAGTGTAGCGGAAAATTAATATATTTTGCCTGTATACCAAATAGCTTGTTTGACTATATTTAATCGAACCTAGTAATTCCCAGCATTGAATTATCTAATATAGGTAATGAAGTCACCTCTTTTTGTGAACTTCAAATAATTCTGATTTTGTGGTCCTCGCCTATTCAGCCTATATAATGTTCTCACTGCTGGGACACAGGCCTCCTCTCTGCGAGAGGGAGTGGGCCGTAATTCCACCACGCGGGCCGGTGCGGGTTGGTAGATGCTACAATTCACATGTCTTCGAATTTTTGGTTCTATGACATGCCGGTTTCCTCACGATGTTTTCCTTCACCGTTTTGAGAGCAGTGGTGATGAAATTATTTACACAAAGAAAAGCGCCTGTCAGGGTTCGAACCCACGACCTACAACTCGTAAGTCACGGCCGTTACCACTGGGCTATCACTGCTCTCGTGGCTTTGTGGTTCTAAAAAAACTAAATAGCCAAATAAATACCAATTTCTCCCGCTAGAGTATGCCATACTATAAGTTAAGTGCTCATGTATAGAGCCGCGCGCGCCAACGGCAGAGGCAACTGCAGCCGTCTACAAGTCGCTGCTTGAGTATGCGGCAATTGCAGCCTTCGACACCCGTCGGTGGTAGCGGTAAACATGTCACCGGCTGCAGTAGCCTTTGCAGTTGGCGCGTGCCACTCGTGCATATAAGCACTTATAGTATGGTACCCTCTAGCGGGATAAATTAGCAGTAAGGTTCCCATTATGTAAAATTGGCATTAAGGTTCTCATTATGTAAAACTTTCAGATGCAAACAGATCCAAGTCAATCAATCTGCCTAGCCTTTTCCCAACTACATATGTTGGGGTCAGCTTCCAGTCTAACCGGATGCAGCTGAATACCAGTATTTTACATGGAGCGACTGCCTATCTGACCTCCACAACCCAGTAACTGGGTAATACTATACCCCTTGGTAAGACTGGTTGTCAGACTTTCGGGCTTCTGACGACCTGTAACGACTGTCAAAGATCCACGAATGACAGCCGGGACCAACGGCTTTACGTGCTTTTCGAGGCACGGAGGAGTCTCGATATATAAAGATGGTCACCCATCCACCGACCAACCCCGGCGTAGGTTAACCTGATGGATCGACCCGGTGCGGCTGTTATTACTTAGCCACGAGCTCCTTAAACAGATCCAAGTAAAAGTTAATATAATATTAAGTTAATACATTAATTAGTATTAGTATTATATTAATTCATGTTGAAATTATAAATTATACATCCGAGAACAATGTAGAAAGACGTGCACGTTAAAAGCGTCCGTGATAAAAACTCAACTCAAAGAAATTCACCTGTCAACCAACCATCAGTCTGTGGACAAATTGAACTAAATGGAGACCACTCTTTAATTAACTGGCGAGCTAAAAACGTGATATTTACTCATTCGAACGTGCGCTCCATGCGATAACTAAACTATGTATTATTGGTAGAAAAAAACTTGACAAGTGCATACGGGACTACGCTTTACAGTTCCGTAGTAATGTTAATGAAATGAAAAAAAAAAAATGCTTCATTTACAATGAATTAGAGTTTGGAGCCTCCTTTTAGGCAAACAATGCCTGTGTTAGGAGACTCCGCTCCAGGAGCGGAGTCTCCTAGCACAGGCATTGTTATTGGTATATTAGATATTTTTTACATTTATTACAGCATATTGTTATTTTTTTATTAAACATAAGACTGTGATACGAAGCATGTTAGGTGTGGCGTGTGTGTAAGATGTAGTGTGGATTGATGTGATCTGATGTGTTGTGCGGTGTGCTATGTGGCGCGGTGTGGTCTGTGGTGTGTGGTGTGGTGTAATCCCTTGAAAGATTTTTTTTTTTCTGTAATTTGTATAATATGCCAGAAGTAAGAAAGTATCTATTTGCAATTGTTCAGTAATTTGGTTTACAGATAAAAATTTTGCTAAATACGGGGTCTGCAAAACTGTTACCCACAATTTTTTTTAATGTATTTTGTAAAATACATTTCGGAAGCTACAGAGAGATAATAATTACCATGTTCTCTTAGACGACCGTCTGCACTCTACACCATTATCAAGAACTAAAAGGGTTCCTTGTTCTCTATAACCCCAAAAATGCCAACTACTTGACATTTTTACGTGTTGAATATTGAACATGTCATCTTTGTCGGTGCGTTGATATTTCGTGTTACGGAACTTTTGAACAGTGGAGCGCTTTATTTTATAATGTTTTTCTACTTATTTTAATCTATTTTTTTTTATTATTGTTGCTTTTTGGTCAAATGCAAGGGGCAAATGCGACTTTTCTTATGGAACTCGATAACATGCTGACATTCCCCTAAGTTATCACGCAAGTTTTTATGTACTTTCCGTAATTTTGTTCCATCTAAAGCATATGTCTTGTGGTGGCTAGAAAGTTTAAAATAGTAAAATTTAAAATTAAATTATACGATGTATACGGTACCATTACGGTTGATACAGTATCATTTATATATCATAATTTTTTAATTTTCTGTCTCGTCAGACACCAAGGAGAATTCCTCATTAGTCATTACGCAAGTTTCTTAACCCTAGAGTAGCGCGCCTTTTAGGAAAATGTGAGAGGTCGCGTGGGAAATGGTACCTTTGTGCAAAGGAGGCGATATGCCCCTTTGATTGTTGGCACAACGTTTCCAGGGAAAATCGTCTCATAAAGTGTGGTCTAGCCAAGGAAAATTCTATATTTATCATCAAAATTATACTAACGTGAGTAGTCGCAGTGCGCAATTTGCCGGCGCGCGCGACGCGGAGGTAGAAATCCTTTTCTTGCGCTGTCATCTTCGCACTGATTGTACACACGGCTACACATCAAGCTATACATTTCCATTATAAGCTGACCTCGCATAATCCTATATAATGCGAGGTCAGCATAAACTGGAATGATGTGTAGCCGTGTGTACTCAAACTTGCAATAAAAGGTAGGTGAGGGATGTGGTTGCTGCTACGGGTACGCTTGACCTGGATACGTATATAGTTTACAAAATAATAACATGTTTTTGCTGAGGGCGGCAAAATGCACATATCGCGAGCAATCTAGGGTTAATTGAATTTCTGCCAGGGCTGCGGGACTGCCAGGGCTACGGGAAAGTCCATAAGGGCCCTATACCGGGGCCTTTGGCAATAGGCAACAGAAGGAACACGGGTGGGTTTTAGTCAGTAAAAGTCTGACACGCCCTCCCACTCCGCCCAGAGCGGGAGAAGTCATTTGATGACTTACCACCCTCAAAAAAAAAAGGGTTAATTGAATTTTCTGAATAAAACAGCATTTGGCTTAGATTTGCTATTGTACCCGCTAAACACTATACTATTTGTATAAACCCATTTGCCGCTTATGAAATCCAGGAAAATAAGAAAAAATTTACAAATACTACACAAAAAAAAAAAACAACATTAAAAGTAAAGAACTCCAGTGACCTATTCTCTAACCTTTGTCACTTCTCCGCGTATCTCGTGGCCCCACGTAAACGGTTTATTTACGTCCCAAGTGAGTTTCTCGTGCGAAAGTTCATGCCTTGTGTCCTAGGCTTTAATTATCCGTCTAAATTAGTTTCTGTCTACTTAAGAGCCTATTTAAGTACCTACATAGATAATTGGATTACTTTTAAGTGAACCTTGTAGGCTTTTGCGGAATCTTCCGTGTTTTGAAGAAAGTTTGTGTTTCCCCTCGTTGGTGCATAGGTTTATGTTCCATTGAGGCATGTACATACCTCCAACTGTCACTAACGAGACACAGTAGAATTTTAATTGTTATCGCCTTTTAAAGGCCAATCGACAGTAATAACAAATTACATTTTACTGCGTATACTTAGACTAGACTTACCCTTTTTTTTTGACTTTGCGAAGTCATCTAATGACTTCTCCCGCTCTGGGCGGAGCGGGAGGGCGTGTCAGACTTTTACTGACTAAAACCCACCCGTGTTCCTTCAGTTGCCTGTTGCCAAGGGTCCCGGAATCCATTTCGGACTTACCCTAAAATGTGAAAGTATTTCTTAATATATTTATTTTTATTTTTATACTTACCAAAATTGGCATTCAGTTGTATGAAATAGCTGTAACATGGCAAATTGACATATTGAGTCAACTAAATGAACAATTTTGTCTGACTTGACATTAAAAAAATATATATACGAAGCTGCTAATGTGAGCACGGCATTAGCAGAATAACATTTTAGCGAGAAAAAATATTTATGTAATATACGATTGTGCGTAGGTTGGGATCTCAAGTACACAGCTATAAGGATTATTTGGCGGTCGCATGACGTTAACAGGGGGGCGCTGTTGGTAAACATTTGTACAAATGGTTTGTGAAATGTATTGAAAAAACAAGATGGTGGTTTTAGTTCCGATGTTGGCCACGCGCCAAAACAACCTTGTAGCACTATTATCTGATATTTTGAATGTTTCAGCTTTAACTGTGAGGGATGGAGGGTAATACCGATAATAAACTAGGGGTAGTCTCAGATTTTTTTTTCTGGATAATTTAATTTGGACCCAAGTGTTATTTGAATGGGAATCCAAAAGAAAAATCCTTTCGCCCTCCTGCACAAAATGACAGATAATCACAATCTGTAATTTTGTCTATTCTTCCGTCGACAAAACCCGTTTCGACGGTGCGATGTTACGCGTGCTGTTCGATAAATAGAGAGTACTAAGAATATGCTAAGCATTCTTTGAATACTTTGGTTCTTTAATTTCTATAATATTTCCCCACTTTATCGTAAAATAACAGAACAGGCGAACCCTGAATTGTTGGTAATGATAAATCAGTAGCTATACTAAAATGAAAGCCTACTTAATTAAATGAAAGTTTTCTCTCAGATACGTATCGTACACTGATCCAAGAACGACACTAAATCTGTTTTGCTTTTTAACAGAACCGCTCCCATTTTCCTTCTGTCACAATATCATGTTACTTGCCTCATAAAATTCCCCATTACTTTGTTCGCACCGACAACATTTAACACTGGAACTATTTTTAATACAAAACACATTGGGACCACTGGGCTGTCATCGGGCGGACGACATAAAGATCGGCTCGTGACTTGCATGCGTCATTCTGTAGCGGTTTGGAGTTCTTTTTACAAAGGACACACGTTTAATTTGTCTCCTATTTGCCGCCGGTCGGCGCTTTGTGATAGCTAAAGCCGGTGTTGATATAGGCTTGCAGCTACTGAAATGGTTTGCTACATAGATTCTAGAGACAGCTTTACTAATCAAATTCGTGGCGCCGAAACTGCGCTGAATGGATTACCTCTGTCACGGGCCGCCAGTCAAAGCTGTCAATTTCTAAACCTCATTTTTGTCGTCGTGAGAGTATAGTGCGTTTAATCAAATAGTTCCTATGTAGTAATGTTAGGTTCGCGGTTAAATAAAAAAAATGGACCTATTATGGAGCCCCGTGGCGCACACCGACATAAGTATTGATCCCGTGGGAATATCAGGATAAAAGGTATTACCGGTCATGATCTGGTCCCCTATGCTAAATTTCATCCAAATCCGTTCAGACGTTTTAGCGTGAAAGCAAACAAACAAACTCACTTTCGCATTTATAATATTAGTTAGGATTGAAGCACTTTGATTTTTTTATCCTTACATATGTCGTCCTGTTCGCGATAAACTCAAAAACTACTGCACCGATTTTCATGCTATTTTCATGAATGGATAGTGGTTCTCGAGGAAGGATTTAGTATAAAAATTAATAACCAACGCCCACGCGGGCGGAGCCGCGGGCATCAGCTAGTATATAAATAAAATAAAAAAAATAACATTAAATGAAAAAAAAAATGTAGATCAGATATCAAAAAATATTTTCTGTTTATCAACAAAAATTAAGCGCAAAGTATATTGAAGTATGAAAAAAATGGTGGACGGATTCATTAAATTTTGCACCAGTACAGCATCTCAATGGATGCGCTAATATTATAGATGTATTTATACTAGTTTTTGCGTCGGTTTTCAATCGATCAGTTTGCGCAGGCGCGGCTTCGTTTGCTAGATCATTAATTAGGGATATGTCCCGATGTCTGACCGTCTGTCGGACAGACAAACCGACGGATTGTTCGAAACGTTTCGAAAAACGTCTATTCAATGGTTTTAAAATGGTGTTTTTTTTATCTTTATTTGGTAAATGCTGTGGGAATTATTTTTAGCAAGGTTATAGTTAGGCCTTTGCCCAGGAGTGGCTGGCTACTGTAATGTACCCGTTAATTCTGAAAAGTTACCTAATTTTTTTTTAATGAATAGGTTCAATGATCTCTTTCACAAATCATTATTATTATTTTCTATACATATTTCTTTCTAAATAAACGCAGTACCCAAAATATACACCCAGATCCCGTTTAATTGAAGAGTTTCTCAAAGATAATTAATAGTAGTTAGAACTAATATGTGAAAATAATTTTATGACTTTAAGTAATATAATAATTTCCAACATTCTATCATGACATTACATCTTAATGAATTGTATTGACATAAATTTCTTTGAATTGTATTTATATTGATTTTGAATTAATATTAAGTTAAATTATTATAATTAATATTAAGACTAATAATGTTGTGACCAATGTGGAATGTAGTGTTTGTTTGTTTTTTTTTGTTTTTCCTGGCTTTACGATAATTGTTCAATTTTTGTGTTACATTTATTGTTAAAACCACTTCGTGTATTTATTGTTAAATCCACTGTTTAACACAAATGTATTTTTTTTGCAGAATAAATAAATAAATGAATTTAAAAACAAAATACACTTAGCTATTAGTTTTCAACAAATATTCAGTACCTACCTAACTTGAAAGTACCGCGGCTTTAATAATAATATTATTTCATTAGCAAAAGTTGAGCCAGGTCATTGTATTTTCGAAAATTCTTTATCTTCAATCATTTTCTGGAAGCAAGTTCCATCATTCATAAGCCAGAATACCCGCACCATTGTCCAAAACATTTCAAAATTCCAAACACGAAACTATGCCCCCATTACCATGAACCAACATCAAAAACAACACATCCCTACTAACTACTTACCCAAACTGTGACCTAATCAATATTAATACGGCAGCTACTTAAGAAGTTCTATGGCTGGTCTAAAAAATTAAACAAACAGCCAGTAGGAATTTAATTTATGTTTACACGATGGTCGTGTCGTGCTTACGACAGTTTTTGTTGAAGCAGACCACACACGATGGGTGTCGATTAGTGGTGCGGCTGTAAGGGTACGGGTAGACGGTGCAACTTGTTGTTGCAGTTATATTATGTGCAAAATGTAAGACAAAAGAAAAAAAAAAATCGTCGGTTGTTGTTGAAAAAGTTTTCAGTTCCATTTTAACCGCGTAAGTATTGCACTTTTGTAGAAAACAGCAGATTTTTTTTTAATAACTAAAGAATATACGATATTATTATGATTATACTGAATCCTTGGTACCAGGTTGAGCGTCGATATCCCCCCCTGCCACACTTTATACCTAACCATTTATCTCATCTTTGCACAAAATTTATGTGCAAATCTATCCGTGCACTGCAACACTAATGCCTACATTATAATTATGTCGATCGCCTCATATCGGGAGCTAGAGGCATTTTTGTCGTTTTCATTCCGTACGTCGCCGCGTCGCTCCGACTTATCCATTGGTGATTGATTGACTTGGGCATTCAAGTACAAGTTCCAGTAATAGTAAATGCTTTAAATTGTTGTGTTTTGTTTACATTGCATGCTTAATAAGATTAAAGGCTCTTACATACTGGGGCGATTCGTCGCGCGACGCGACGCCGCCGCATTGTCCGCCGTGAAGTTTTCTCAGAAATTGTTTTGTTAAAATTCGCGTCGCGCGGCGAATCGCGCCAATATGTAAGAGCCTTTAAATTAATCTAATGTAAGTAAAACTTTGAACAGGAATACTAGGTAGGTTATAGTTGAAACTTTGGACGGAAATAGAGGAGGCCTGGTGCCGTATTATGAAGTATTAATGCCACCATTTTTCCAGTGTGAGAGAGAGACGGAGCTAGACAAGGCCGGTAGCACTATCCCGTTTTCACAGTGGAATAATGATGGCATTAATACTTCATAATACTACCCCTGTGTCGCGAAACAGTAGCTGATAATAGCTAATATAGGGTTCACCACCAGAAAGTTTAAACTTATGAAATTTTAAGAAGAACTTTTTTAAGTATGTTCAGGGAAAAGGTTTTTTTTAAATTAATATGAGTAAATGGTCTTCGGCAAGCCACTATATTTCTAGGTACAAAGACAACGGGCAATTCGACTTAAAAGATTAAAGTTAAGTAAGATTAAAGTTAAACACCATTTAAAGAGCTTTTGACAAATCAAATTTGAATTTACATTTTTCTCATATTATGTCTGCCTAACCTTCTTTCAACTATGTTGGGGTCAGCTTCCAGTCTAACCAGATGCAGCTGAATACCAGTATTTTACATGGAGCGACTGCCTATTTGACTTGTACAATCCGGTTACTGGGAAACAAACGCCTGGTATCTCTTGGCAATACTGGATGTCAAACTTTCAAAGATCTATAAAATAATAGCCGGGACCAACGGCTTAACGTGTTTTCCGAGGCACGGGGTCTCGATATGTAATGGTCACCCATCCACGGACCAACCTCGGCAAGTAGCTTAACCTTCGATCGACCCGTGCGGCTGTTTTTATTTAGCTATGAGCCCCTCCGAATAACTTAAATTCTAACGGGAAAATAATGAGGATACTTTATTAGTTTTCATTATCTATTTCAAGCACAAATAAAACTGTACGTCCACGTCCACGTCCACACGTTTGTAATAGTGCAATTAACCGGGCATTTGGGGTTTAGAAGCCTATCATTGTTTTATGGCTACTAACCTGGTTTATGGGGTGTTAGGTGAGCTTGCTGTGTGGTCGAATGCTGAGAATAGGCCATGGAATAACTTCTTTATTAAAGGTTTTCCGTTATCGGCCATTTCCGTCGTTGACCGAAAAAAATTAAATGCCGGCAAATAATTTCGTTTATTCAGAGAATATCCATAGTTACAACAGCTAAAAGCAAAATAACTGTGAAAATGCAAAATACTCGCTTATACTTTCAGATCGTTTTCATTATTGATAAAAAGTCGAGAGGGGTCGTGGGACACGGTTGGATATTTGCAGACCTGATTTCAATAGTTATTGTATAAGAATTTGTAACTAAACACGTAAACAGACTTTTCTCAAACATGCTTGGAAATTCGAGCATTATTTTGACAACCTTCTTCGAGATAAATCAAAATTGCTGTACTGGTAAAAAACAAGTGACGATGCGGCCAGCAAAGTTACTATGAAAATCCATATCTGGTGTGTTTAGCGGCCAAATAAATTACTATGAAAACTCATATCTGTCGTGTTATTTAAAAATGGAACAAACTTTTTACTTCAACACATGGCAACCTAGGAGGTAACTTATCAAAGATTTTATTTAAATTTCGAATTGGTTTGCAAATAGAACAAAGAAGAAACAAAATATGAACATATTGTCGCATGAAAAATGACAGTTGTTCGTCATAAATTCTGGAATTTCTATTTAATTTACTCAGTTGGAATTTCTGCGCGTTGTTTGAGAAAAGCAAGCCTTGGCCGCAATCAGGAATTGATGGACTCACGCATGAGTGCCTCGGCTTCGCCTCGGCCCTCATTCTCACGATCGTCCATCAATCCCCTTATTGCTGGCCGCGACAGTAATGTACTATACCACTCAGCGTGATGCAAAGTAGGACTTTTTCTCACAAACAAAACACGATCGCTCCACTTTTTCACTTCCCCAACCGCAGGATACTATAATAAATTGCAAATGCTTGTAAAGTGTCGGGATTCTTAATTTCATAGTGAATAAGTCGAATCTAGTTTTTGTTTACCATTTTCTAACATATCGCTCTGTGCATAAAACTGGTGCAGAGACTGAAATGGCTCATACAACTGTTTTTGTTTTAATCGGTGATAGAATACTGATTAGTTGATGCTGTAATAAATACGTACACTAATCGGGTTAGCACTAAGGAAGTAGTCGTCGGGGCTAGTTTGAAAGAACGGGTGTAAAAAAGACGCTTAACTAAGCCAAAAGTCACTTGTTATTCCCGTCATTGTGATCATGTCTTTGTTCTGGACCTTAACTGGGGACCTTCTGGTTATGTTTCAGACGTTTAGAAAGCAAGTTTTAAATGTTATAACTTAATTTTATTGCTTTGTGTTTGTTAAATTCAAACTATAAATAAAAGTGCCCTGTATTAATTGTCCATTAAAACGTAACGCTGATATCGTACGGTGGAATGTTAATTCCAGAGCCAAAGGACAAGGAAGTTTAATAAAAATGTGACTATTATTTTAGTAGCTATATTGTGTATCATACGACTTCCACGCGAACGAAGTCGCGAGCAGAAGCTGGTACGTTTGATTAAAAAAAATGTGTGCGTTTTATTTATATGAATAGCATATTTCCGGACCCATGGCACCCCTGGAGGACACCCCTGGTGCCATGGGAACTTGGATTCAGGTTAATAACTGCAGTGCTTTTAAATGTATGTACTTGGTATTAAAACCATGTAAGTATATTATATGATTTCATGAAATGAAATTGTCTATTCTGTAAATAAGATATTAGAATCACTTTTACACGTCAAATAGTAAAAATAAACTAGAAGAGATCTGCGTTTCCTATCTGACTACTTTGAGAAGAAACACCGAAAAAAACACATAGTCACACGTAGTCTCTTTTAAAGTCTAGACCTAATATTGGTCAGACCATATGAGGACCATGTAGATTAGCGTCTGAAATGGTCTGTTTGAGGAAAGAACCACACAGATTTGAGTGGACCTGTCCAGTCAGTGCAAGCATTTGTCAGTAATAGTGGAGCTCCACTCAAAACTTAAGGAACTCTACGACATTTTTATCTCAAATGTGAAGCAAATTTGCATAACAGTATAATCCTTATTCAAATTTTGTACGTTTTCCTCTTTCCAGTTTTGAAACTGGATCCAATTATTTTTATTCCCACTTATAACTTTTATCACTAATAATTTTTCTACGAATATCCTGCAACAGGAGATAAGTCATGTGTTGAATTTAAATTAAGGTTAATTAACACCAACCAAGATAAGAGTACCTAGGGAAATAAACTGAAAAATAGATGTAATAAGTGAAACGAATATTTTATTTAAGGATAATAGTAACGAATATTATATTTTTCCTTTTTTTTAAATTGTCCCAGGGACTAACCCAAGTCATGGTCTACCAGTGTGCCAAATTTCATCAAAATCTGTTTATACGTTAAAGCGTGTCAAGGTGTCAGATAGACTGACGGATTTTTTTAACCTTATAGGGTTTCAGTGTGAGGGTTGCAACCCAGCATAAAATCAAGGCAGAGATTAACTGGGCAATACAGCTAATCGCCTAGACCAGGAGTCACCAATTAGCGGACCGCCGACCTATTTTGTGCGGACCTTATGTAAATAGTATTTATAACTAAAACTTAATCTTAAATGATTGAAATCAATTATAATCTGTATGCTGCACCTGTCATCGACATATAGACATTTCCACGGGAACCGTATATTTTTCTGGCATAAATAGTTACTTACTATTGACTTTTGTTAACAATTGATACGAGACTATCCTGTAAAATTCTGTTTTTGTGATAATTAAAGACGAAAATAATTATGTGAAATGCAAATGTTCAACACAATTTGAAACATTGTAACATCCTAGAACCTAAACTTTTTCTCATATTTTTAATTATGTCTCAACATTGTAGTTTGTAACCCATGGGAAGCTGCGAGGTAGCCCCATCACAGGTACCTTACCGTGACTGCCTCAATTTTGTGCTGTAGAACAATTTGTATGAGAAACATTATTTTTTTTTAACTTAATTTCTGCACTTCTTCAAAAACTTTCGATTTAAACCATAACGCTTCTAACAGCACTCACATGATGCATGCAATATTTACTTTTAGGCAGTGCCTCCGCTGCCGGGTTCGGCACACAAAAATAACAACGTTCGGAACCTGCAGTACATTACTGCCAGCAGCCAAGATTAAAAACATCGGCTGCTGGGGCCGCCGGCTCCCATAATGAACACCGGCAGTGCGGCTTTTATGGAAACCCTTATAGTATTCAGAACCCCAACTATCTAACCCTAACTAAAGTATTTTTTTCTATATATTCATGTCGTAGGGGGTTACAGTTCTTACCTAACCTAACCTTTTTTTGCGAGTAAAAATATTTAACCTGGTACCTACTAGTTCAGTGGCTAAGTAATAACAGCCGCACGGGTCGATCCATCCATGCCACCATAAGTATTTATATAGGTATTACCCAATTTAGTAAGCTTTTAGTGTCAGAATGATTACTGGTTATTTGCTGTGTATGAAAGTCCTGTTGATTATATGTTTTGTAGGGAAAGTATTTTATAAAGTAAAGTACAGAATGTTGTACAAGGCTAGACATTTATTTAATTAGACTTTATTCAATGTTCGCAATACTATACCATACACAGCAACATAATCATAATCATAATAAACAATAATTACGGTATAATATCAAATTACTTAACTCACGTGACGCCCGCCGGTCTATTCCAAACAACAATGGCACTAGAACCAACCAACTGGACACCTACCGAGCAACTGACCCGATATCTTATTTTTTTTTTTTTTTTTTAACTTTGGCATCTTGAAGTGTGATTTCGGAAATCATAACTTCTTAACCGGACTTTCCTGTGGCTGCCTTAAGCTTCTACACTCAGGGCCTCCAGCCAGGGGCGACCCGATATCGTCCTTACAATCCTTTTTATATCCTACCAACGTCACTTTATGTCAAACATCTACCGTCATTTTAAACAAATATTAAAATAGCAATATAAAATCTAAAATGTGCTACAATTGTCATTAAATATTACATCATAATTTATAGTAATAACCTCTAAATTAATTTTAGAAGTTAAGTGTTATTTTTAGGTAAACACAAAACTTAGTCAAATCGGGTACTTCTACATTGGTCCCAAGCTTCGTAATTGTGAGAGATGTCACTTTCGAACAGACAGTATTTTATATTAATTATAATATATATCACAAAATGAATAATCTAACACATACAATACATAGAATTGTTAATAGAGACATAATAAGTATTAAACAAAAATAGAACAATAAGAAGCAAAAGATGAGAAGAGCCCTAAAATTAAGTAACTTAATTAAAACAAGTGGTAAAATCATTAAAATTAAGTATTAGTAAAATTAAATGTAATTAAGCGCCACTCTCTACGTACTCGTTTTTAATTCAATAACTATTACTTTTTTAGATGATGGGTGAATTTTCTGTGAGATGGGAAGGATATGATTTAGAAAAGAGTGAATTCCGAAATGACAGAACTGCTGCGCCGACAAAAAACATATTGGAATAAAAACTTTTTTCACAACAAAAACTTTTTACAAAAAAAAACAACCGACTTCCAAAAAAAACACAAAAAATGAAAAATAACCTAAATTTTGGAAGTCCCACTGGCCCATTGCATTCGTGTCCGCAGCCCTAGGCTCACTCGCCCTGTCAGCGCGGGGAGCAATTAAAGAGTGGACTGTATTTTAGGCAATGGTTTATTGCCGTCTGATCTTAACAAATATAAAACTATCCCGGACAAACAATGATATAAGAGAGGCATATCGTCCGTCGCGGTGGAGTTCGTGAAAGCGGGTGGCCATCGGGCCGAGCCGTGTCACCGCCGCGCTGCGCCTCATCTATCGATGACGCGTTGATCACGCAGCCTGCTCATACAGACCGCGCGCAAGATGTTGGGTTCTATTCCCAACACGGACCACTAATCGCAAAATATATTCAGCGTTGAACAAATGTCAAAATCACAATCACAAGTCATGGTTCCATTTCTGGCAATCGTTTGAAGTTGTTTGACAGAATGATTTTTTAAATAAGTTTAGCGCTAAATGTATTCAGTGTAGTGATTGGTGCTGCAAGCCGGCCTTAATCAGCTAGAAGTACATTTGTGCTTCTGTACGCAGTCGTTCAGATAAAAATAACATCTAAATGGCTTCTCATCCAGTGCTCATTCAAGAAACTAGCAAAGTTGGTCAAACAGCAGTTGACGCACACGTTGACTTCATCCCTTTGTCCAGAGCAGCTTGTGTTACATCTATAAGTAAAACATGAAATATACACAATTAATGTAACAACAGGAAGACTAATAACCACTACAATAGAACAATAAATCTGAATCAACGTATTTGTGCCAAATCAGTCCAAACAGACACGTGCACATCATCTTGCTTAGAGGAAACGTTCACGCTAATTCGTTCTAAATGATTTGCTTAAAATAGTGCGGCAAAGGTATGGAGTAACAAAGTGAAAATTCGTAGTTCCACACACCTCTAAATCTATATAATTTATAAACTGATTTAAAAATCTCCTGGAAATAATTCCAGTTGTAACTATGTATCTCTATGTATATTAATATTTAGAAAAAATGAAAATATACCTGAGTTTATTATGTCCCACACAATTGAAACTATTTTCTGGAAACATTTGTTCAGACAGGTTGGAACATCGCATCTTTCCCCTTCGAAATTTCCTTTGCATTGACATACCGGCTTACTCTCCTCATTCAAGGAACAGATACCGTCGTTCAAACAATACCCCTGGCAGTCGTTGACTTGACACCTTTCCCCAGAATAACCAGCATTACATCTGTAATTACGAAAGCCTACTTTAAACAATTCACTCTCTGACAGACAACGCACAGCCTACATCGCTGGATCTCCTCGAAGTATGAAATTTTGCACAAGAATTCGTTATAAAATTTTTAACGAAGCCGAATCACTAAATCTCGCCGTCCTTCATTGAAAGGAAGAATTTAAAAAATGCATCCCCTAAAAGTTTTAATTATGGGATGAAAGTATATAAGGAAGTTCCTCAATTTTGCCAATAGTCACTTAGCGCGCGGCAGCGGTTCCGGACGGACGTGTTTGCGCAGTGTTAAGTGTTTCCGTGTGTTTGGCTCAGTAGAGCCAGTGATCGTGTTTTCGTCGCGCCCCGCGACGGACGTCATAGTCGCCTTGACTATCTTCGACTTATTAGCTGTGTGCCTTTTTCAAGGCACAGCTAGTATAATTATTTCTTTAACAGTATATCGTTAGAATATACGTTCGACGGTGATTTTTGCCCCTTCCGGGTAAAAAACCACAGTTTCGTGGTCCTCGGTGGATACCTTACGGTGCCAACGAAACCGAGGGGGTGTTGACCCAAACGCACCCGCCAATCCCCATCAGGGTGAGGCAGAAAGTTGGACGGGTCCCAGTGTTCGGCCTTGGGGGATCTCCTAGTCGGCATTGGTGACAGTTTTCCTTTCACAGCAACACACCTGGTGTCGGTTGGGTGTGTCTACCCCTTCGCACCAGACCCAGTTAGGACCCCGTTGCACAAATAAGATAGGCAACGGGCCAAAGCAAGCTTAGGGCTCACCAATAGGTTACACACCTCCCTGTCTATACCCGACAGGGAGGGTCACACATCCCCGGGCAAGTCCACCCGGGGAGTTAGGTGTTAGGGCAAATGTTAGGTTCCCCTTACATTTCCTCCCTTTTACTCTCTCTAGCCTAGTCTTCCTACGACTATGGCTGTCGCCGTGCCTAACGACACGGCCCGCCTCATACTTGAGTGTCTCAAGGCCATCCTGGTCAAAGAAGGCATCTCAGACAAGTATGCCGATGAAGTCGCTCGCATCGAGCGAGCGCTCAATACCCCGATCGACCCTACCATCGCTGGTTTCAGCGATGTATTAGTCATTCCCCCTGTCTCAGCTAGTCTACCATGCTCATCCGGCCTCACCGGTGAGATGGATATAGACGAGCCCGCTTCTTCCAAGCGGGCTGATACCCCCATGCCCGCTTCCTCAAAGCGTGTAGCAGCGGCCTCTTTCCCGCTACATTCCGACTCGGAGGATGTCTTATCCTCCAACTCTACGTCCCAAACCGACGACGATGGCTTCTTGCCCGTCGTCGGCAAGGGAAACAAGAGGAAGAGGAAGAAGAAGCATAGCTCCACCCAGGCCACCAAGGTGGCCGCGGTCGAAGAGCCCGTTTCCGATAGGGAAACAAACAACGTCGTCATCGATGACGTCATTTCCCCCACCCCTACCCCCGTAGCGCAAGTCGCCGGTACAGTGCCCAGTAGCACTACCGTTGTTGACACCGCGATTTCCCCCTCCACCTCGACCGCCGCGATAGTAGCACAAGTTGCTCCGGGGCCTCGCATTAACAAAAAATCGCCCCCTCCCCCCGTGTTCATTCAGGACAAGGGGAAGTGGACCGATATTTCCAAATGGTGTTGCGATCAAAAGATCGCGTACACCAATGCCCGCAATACCCAACAGGGTATCAAAGTGACCATCCCTACGTCTAACGACTACAGGGATCTCACTAGACTCCTCCGTTCTAGAGGTGTGGCATTTCACACCTTCTCCCTGCCTGAGGAGAAACAGACCCGCGTGGTGATAAAACGTATCCCACGCGAACTCGCCACATCCGAGATTAAAAATGATCTCATTTCACAGGGCATCCCCGTCGACGAGGTTCACCGCATGCATCGCGCTCGCAACGGCGAGGCGTTCGACATGGTCCTCGTGGTCTGCCCCCCCTCAGAGGCCCGCCTACACCCGATATTCAATGTCAAAGCCATCTGCAACCTGATGGGCTTTGACATTGAAAAACCCCACAAGAATGCCACAGTCGGTCAATGTCACCGTTGCCAACTGTACGGGCATTCACAAAAACATTGTTATGCCACCCCCAGATGCGTCAAGTGCCTGGGTGAGCACGGCACGGCAGAATGTTCCCGTCCCAAAGACCGCTCGCTCTGCACCGAGCCGCCTAGCTGTGTGCTATGTGGCCAGTCAGGGCACCCAGCCAACTACCGGGGCTGCCCCAAGGCCCCCAAAGCCCCCTCCTCCAAACTGGCGAAGCGTACAGACGCTCGCCAGTCGAGGGAAGCTCCCTCCGCCTACAGGGCCCCCACCGCCCATATCCCAGAGAGGCTCAGCCCCCAAAGGCCTAGCCCCTGGAACCAACTCCATCACCAGCAGGCTTTCCCTGCCTTAGGGTACCCCAAGCCCCAGGTCCCCCCCCCCTCTCGCGTCCCCCCCCCCCCTTATGGATCCCCGTCTTCGCGCACCTGCGCCCCTTATTCGTCAGATCCCTGCTCTGTTAGCAGCGCGCCCTCCCCCCCCTCCCCCCGCGGCCCCTTTCGATCCATTTAATGTGATCACTTCCACTTACATGACTTTCCTCACCCCTCGCGCTAGGCAAATGGCCAACGAAATCGTTGCTGCCAGAAATGCCAACGACGTAGGTAGGATTCATCAAATTTTTAATGCGTATCCCGAGATCACGCAAGCCATGTCCTCCCTAGCCAACCACCCTACCCCCCATAATGTCTAACACCACCGTAGCTAGGTTCAAACCCCGATCCCTTAACTTAGGATTTTTCAATGCCAACGGCATTCAACACCAAAGAGATGAGATCGCGGAATTCCTCCGCGACCATCAGATAGATATCCTCTTAGTACAGGAAACATTCCTCAAACCCCATAAACGGAACCCTTCTATCGCAAACTATCGTATAGTTCGCAACGATAGAACCCGTTGTCACAAGGGCGGCACCCTTATATATTACAAAAAGGAACTCTATTGCATCCCAATAGATCCTCCCTCTCTCTCTCGGATAGAAGTCTCAGTATGCCGCCTAGGCATGTCCGGCCATCAGCCGATCACCCTAGTCTCTGCATACCTCCCTCCCTATTCCTCCGCCACGGAGAATCCCCAGGAATTCTCCAATGACTTCACCGCCCTACTCGGCTTGAGTGACTCCGTTATTATAGCGGGTGATCTCAACGCTAAACACCCGGCCTGGAATTGTTCCACTACCTCCGTTAGAGGGCGACACCTGTTCGACCTCTCAAACTCCCATAACTTCGATATCATCGCTCCGATGACTCCCACTCATTTCCCTCACGAACCCAGTCACTCCCCCGATATCTTAGACATGGCGATCCTTAAGAACGTCAACCTTAGGTTAAACTCTATAGAAACGGTGCACGAGCTCACCTCTGACCACCGCCCAGTAGTCATGAAACTGGCCCCCCGCATAGGTCTCCCCGACCCCACCCAACCCCCTGCCACCAAGAAGGTAACGGACTGGAGGAAAGTAGGCGAATTGCTGAAATCCAACACGTCCCCCCAATTGGACTCTATTCCCGAACAGTTCGATTCTGTCGCCGACACGACGGCCGCGATCGACTCGCTCACGGATCACGTACAATCGGTTTTGAACGATTGTTCAAGGCAAGTTCCAGTGGTGGACGACCACCGCTTCAAATTGCCGGCCGATGTGCGTGATCTGATGACCGAAAAGAACGCGGCCACCCGTGCCTACAGCAATTTCCCATGCTCCGCTAACAAATCTCACATGCGCTACTTACAGCGTAAAGTAAGGACACGCATTGCTGAGTTGCGTGAAGCGGACTGGGACAAGATGCTGAGCGATCTCGAGCCCACTCACCAAGCTTTCTGGCAACTCCAGAGAAATCTCCAGTCCCAACAGGGCGCTTCCATGCCCCCCCTAGTCCGTCCCGATAAGACCATAGCCTTCGACGACTCCGACAAGGCGGAATGCCTAGCCGATAGTCTCGAGGCTCAATGCTCGCCTAGCTCACTGCCCGTAGACCAAGCTCATCTCGATGAGATTGACGCTGAAGTCGAACGCAGAGCATCTCTCCCCCCCGTCGAAGACCCCGATGATCCACTGCCCCCCATCACTCCTGATGAGGTGCACGAGATCATCAAAGGTCTTAAAACGCGTAAAGCCCCCGGCTCAGATGGACTCACTAATAGAGTGATCCAACTTTTCCCCTCTCACTTAATAATGCTCTTGACCATCATCTTCAATGGTGCTCTCGGCAATAATATCTTCCCCCAGGCATGGAAGGAAGCCACCGTTATAGGTATCCCCAAACCCGGCAAGTCCAAATCCGATCCCTCTAGCTACCGTCCCATCAGTCTGCTCAGGGTTCTCGGTAAAATCTATGAGAGGCTTATTTATAAGCGTCTCAGAGACTACGCCGAGACCAAGGGTCTCATCCCGAACGAGCAATTTGGGTTCCGCACCCAACACTGCAGCATCCACCAAGCCCACCGCATAGTCGAGCACATAAGCGAAAGCTTTATGCGAGGCCTAATGGTGGGGGCGGTGTTCTTCGATATAGCGAAGGCGTTCGACAAAGTCTGGCACAATGGCTTATTATACAAGCTATACCAACTCGGTGTGCCCGATCGTCTCGTGCTCATCTTACGAGACTTTTTGTCAAACCGCACCTTTCGCTACCGCATAGAGGGTGCCCTATCCTCACCCCGTCCCATTCGCGCAGGTGTCCCCCAGGGCTCTGTCATATCCCCGCTCATCTTCACGCTGTTTACTAGCGATATTCCCAAAAGTAGAAAGGCACAGTTGGCTCTGTTCGCAGACGATACGGCCATCTACTTTAAGGCCCGTAGTCCCGTTAGGATTCGCGACACTCTCCAAACCTCAGTCGACAAGCTCGGCGAATGGTTCAGGAAGTGGCGAATCGAGGTCAATCCCGATAAGAGTCAGGCGGTTCTCTTTTCCAAACCGCGTACGAAACCCACCCTCCCCGAGCCCATCACCATGTTCGGCAAGCCGATCCCTTGGGAGAAG
Source organism: Lithophane leautieri (assembly GCA_949152455.1). Classification (NCBI taxonomy): domain Eukaryota; kingdom Metazoa; phylum Arthropoda; class Insecta; order Lepidoptera; family Noctuidae; genus Lithophane; species Lithophane leautieri. The sequence continues at coordinate 1,846,679 of OX424472.1, read as the reverse complement.
CGAGCCAAATATCTCGGTGTAGTCCTCGATGACCACCTCACTTTTCAAGAGCACATAAAGCAGGTTCGCTCGCGAGCCGCTTTCGCTCTAGGTAGGCTTCACTCCGTCCTAAATGCACGTAGCAAATTGTCACTTAGGTGCAAATTGCGTATCTACACTGCGTGTATCCGTCCCATCATGACTTATGCCGGTGCCGTCTTTGCCCACACTAGACCCCGCCATATTCATAGGTTGCAAACCATTCAGAACCGATTCCTCCGTAGAGCTACCGATTCCCCCTACTATGTCCGTAACGAGATCCTCCATCTCGACCTTAAAATCCCCACGATAGCTCAATTCTTAAAACGCCTCTCAAAGCGTTTCTTTGACTCCGCCGCCAAACATCGCAACCCACTGGTTGTCGAGGCGGCCAATTATACCCCCTCTCGCATCAGTCATACCCGCCGTCCGAGGCATGCTCTCACCGACCCCGACGACCCCATAACTCTCCTCCAGGAGAGCAATAGGGCCACCAGTACGGTTCTTAAAACCAGACGCCGTCCTTCATTCCGACCTCGACGTCGAGGACCTCCTCGACCGCGACCCCGATCTAACAGGATGACGACGACTCATCCTACTCCTCCCCGACCCTTGTCTGTCGACGGTGAAGCGCCCGCACAGGCGGACGCTGAGCCGCCAGTAGTAGTAATAGTTAATTTAAACTCCCCGATCCAGCCTGTCCCCACTAGCTGCCCTCCCCCCAGCGACGCCCTAAGCCGAGGTCCGTACCCCACAGGGGGTGCCCTTAGCGAGCCGTCGTTTAGTTTATAATTAGTTTTAGATTAGTTTTTAAATGCCCCTGGCTGGAGGCGCTTTGAGTTAGTATCATAGCTTAGAGCATCTTCGCAGGACAGTCCGGTTAAGTAGATAGTACCCTTTGTGGTAAAACCTACGAGATGCCAATCATAAAAACAAAAAAACAAAATTTGCCAATAGTGAGTCCCACCGGGCAAACAGCTTATTCAATATAAAAACCCTAATCCTAACTTAATATTATAAATGCAAAAGTGAGTTTATTTGTTTGTTATGTGCTGCTACACGGTCGCCAACCACGTCCCAACAGTGGTGGCCTTTGTGGTTTACAACCGTGTAAATGATGGTTTACTACCAAATATGAAACAGCTCTGCCGGTCGCCAACCGTGTAGCATGCACTTTACGCTTTCACGCTAAAACGGCTTAACGGGTTTGGATGAAATTTGGCACATGGGTAGACCAAGACCTGGAATAGGATATAGGATATTTTTTATCCCGGTAGTACAGTCACGGATTTTAATTGACGAGCCACTTGGCACTGTTCGTATTTTAGCCGTGTAATGCAAATCGGGCTTAGTCGGTTATAGTCGTGCATCCAGACACGGAAAGTCATGTCTTCGTATTAAAGAAGAAGAAAATTATATTTAATATCTTTACCGGTTGGCTAACATGAGAGCCAGAACTACAAACTTGACAGCAGAGTGACTACCCATTTTTTTTTTGTTTTTTTTTTCCGGGATGGAAAATCCTCATTGATGTCCTCCGCCCTTGGGTGGGCGGAGGGGTCTGTCAGACTCTTACTGACTAAAAACCACCCCGGTGTTCCGACTCACACCTACGCCAGGGGTCGCGGGAACGTAAGAATCTTCCGCAACCCCCGACTGGTGCCGGCCCGCCACTGCGGGCCTCCTCGGGTCAGGGGGGGGAGTGAGGTGTTTGACTCCCCCCGTGACGTCTAAGAGGGGCGCGCGTGGAACACTACGCGCCGCCACCTCGGGTCCTGATGTGTGGGGGGCGACAGACATTTAGGGGGGCTGGAAGAGGGCGTTATCCGCCCTCCGCCGACGCCCGGTGCGCCTGCTGCGGGCCAGGTGAGTGGACGAGATCTCCCTCTCCCTTTCCGCAGCCTCCTTCTGCGAGACGACCGTCTCGCAGTAGGAAACCACCGCGTCCCAGGACTCCCCGCTGCCGACCATGGCATTCACTACGGCCGACAGCGACAAGTCACTGCCTACTTCTGAGATGAGGGCACGGCGTGGCTCCTCCCAAGCGGCACACTCTGCCAGCGTATGCCGCGCCGTGTCCTCCCGGCAGTCGACGCAGTGGTGACACCGGGCGTCCGGCTCCCTGTTTATGCGATACAGGTACTTCCCGAAGCAACCATGCCCCGAGAGCACCTGCGTCACCCGAAACGACAGGGAGCCGTGCCTCCTCCCGAGCCAGCGCTCGAGCACCGGCCGGACCGCCTCGATGATGTCGAGGCCGGCGGTAGGGCGTGAAAGCCTTTCCCGCCATTCCGCCACCAGGACCTCGCGAAGCTGAGACCAATGCAGCTCTATGTGTCGCTGCATCGGTTGCTCACCCCGCGCCCTCGCTTCCTCGCGCCACCGATACGATGACGCGAGTACTTTCGCCTCGAGGTCCCAGGGCGGGGATCCGGCCAATGCACAAGCCGCCTCGTAGGAGATCGTGCGATACCCCCTTATGACTCTGACGGCCATCGCTCTCTGCGGCTTGCGCAGGACTGCGATACTACCGGCCGTCAGGTCAGTCGCCCTGATCGGGGCCCCGTAAAGGGCCATCGATCGCACAGAGTGACTACCCAAAGTCAACCAATTGCAGGTCTAGCAACCGTAACCTAGCGACGATTGTTTTAGCGTAGCCATAGTAACGTTAGTGTACGAAGAAATTTTAATTAATCATTTCGACAAATTCGAAAATAACGTCTCTGACATCGACATTTCAACTGTCACTGTCTTCGGATAGATATTCAGAATTATCGAGTTAATGAGCTCTGGTTCAAAGGAGGTCAGTATCAAATAGATTGGATAAACATTGTATTTATTTATCATTGAGAACTTATTAGTCAACCTTTGTGGACAAGACTATTTCCGATTACTAGTAATTTATCATCTTGTTTACGAGCATGCGATTTATGTTCGTGTTTAACCGTGTAATCTCGTGAATGTATGAAACTGAAAAATTGAAAAGTTTGAAAGTGGCTCATCAATTAAAGTCCGTGACTGTACATTCCCGTACGATAATTTTCTACCCCACGCAGGCGAAGCCGCAGGCAAAATCTAGTTAATTACATTACTCTGTTTGAAAAGAAAAAATAATTTTAAAAAGTCCAACCTGCATGTTGGTTGTTCCTCAGCGCTGACAATGCAATCCCCTTGTAAACAATAGTTCTGACACACTGAAGCATCGCATCTCTCACCGGTGTAACCATGTGAACATTCACATTGAGACTTGCCACTACCTTTCACACCGTGGCCACAAAACAGGCTTATATCTGAAGAAATATTGAATGAGACGTTATCGTCGGTCACTGAGTTATTTGGTAACAGTCTCTTTAGTTCTTGGCAGCCCTGGATTCCTCGAATCTGATCTTTAATTTCATAGTTGGTAGCTGTTCCCTTCAAATACTTTACACTAATTGAAATTTCTTTAGGTTTTGCATGTATCGATGAATTCTTTGGCAATTGATATACGGCTCTCTGACCATAGTGCGACCAGTAGATAGAATCTTTTGATACAGCCAGTGACGCTGGTTGTTCTATGTCTGTTTTGCTATAGAATATTGTTCTGTTTTTTCCATTGAAATCTGCGCTTTCAATAAAAAATTGTTTATGTTCTGCAGGACTGTACCGATAGAATACGCTCATTAGTTCTGTACCATGAGTCCAGTACAGTTTCTGTGTATGTTGGTCTAAGACCAACTGTTCTGTTGGTGCAAGGTCACGTATTAAAACTTCTCTATTAGAACCATCTAATCGGGCTCTCTCTATTGTAGACGTTATTCCGTGTTTTAAGGGTTTGTTCGTCCAGTAAATATACCTGTAATTTGTAATCACACTCAATTTACGTTGTGTACAAAATGTGTTTTATTCGTTTACAGAACTATCACAAGTACGTACCTGCTACAGCTATCCACAGCAAGAGCTTTTATATCTATATCATGCGGAGTAGTGATTAATAGGTTTCCGTAGATATTTTTCTCAATTTCAGGTTTTAACGATAACCAGTAAATGCCTCTTGAACGTAATTGACTCCAGAAGAGTAATTCTCCGACGGGGTCGAAGGCTATTGCCATGATTTCGTCTCCTTCGCGACCCTTCTGTACTAAAGTTTCGATTTTATGGGTTATGTCATAACTAAAGATAGCGTGTCTATTTGTGTAGAACATCCTGTTGCCTACTGCGTCATAAGTCATTCGCTCGATAAAATCCGTCGTAATGTTTTCTGAGAGCGTGTGTCTTCCGTTGAAATAGAATTCTAGTTTACCATCTGAGGCTGTGGCGAAGTCTGAAACATGAAATAAATAATTTTCCAATCTAACAGCTATATTAATATTGTGCCTAGTTTTGCCAAATTGAACCATCCTACAAAATCCCCACAATTCAATGAATAATTTCATAAAAGTTTAATCCAATATTCCAATATTACTACCCAGCAAAAACCTTCAAATATACATCCATAACTTTAAACATTCACATTCAAAGTTATTTCGGAAAATAAAAGAAATGCTTGATGCGTTGGCTCTTCGATTTTCCTTCTACAAGTAGGTTTCTGACTCATTTGCTTACAAAATTGTTTTGGAACAGAATATAATAAATTCGATATCTACTTTCCTATTTGAACAGACAAGAATGAATAATATTCCAGATAAGGTCACAAATTATTCCCATATTGTTTGTCCCGTTATGTAATAATTATTACGAAAATTAAGACTTTAGTCAAGAGATAAGATAAGCGATATATTCATATTATTAAAGTTAATTGATAATAGGCACTACGGAAATAACAAACTGAAAAGGATTAAAATTAATTTATTTAGATGTTCTGAATTTGGTAATAATGAGTTGAACGATAAAGTAAAAAGCCGTTTTCGACGGAAAGGGATAAATAAGGAACCGCCCCGCGGTTTCACCCACGTAAGTCTTGATCCCGTGAGAATATCGGGATAAAAAGTGTCCTATGTGTTAATCCAGGTTATAAACTATCTGTTTGCCAAATTTCATCCAAATCCATTCAGTCGTTTTTGCGTGATTGAGTAACAAACATCCAAACACACAAACTTTCACATTTATAATATTAGTAGGATTAGTAGGATAGTAGGATGTTATTGTTTTGAAGGAGCTAAATAAAACGTAAGTAATTAAAAAATATTCATTTAGTGTCTTTATCAAAGTATAGAAATCTGTCTGATTCATATTTATTTATTTAACTACCTATAAAGCAGGATCTTTTGCGGCTGTTTGCCCTACACACTACACTACATATAGGTACCTAATGTTTCATGTAGGTGTGATTGTGTAGTGTGTATGACAAAACAGCCGCGGACGATCCGACCTAAAAAACCTGACTTGCCCCCCCCTAGACCAGATGCTGGGTACGCCCATGCCGTTGACCTAGAATCATGAGCCTTTGTCTCACAGAACAAGTAAAGGAAAAAGTCCGAAAATCTTTAATTAGTAGTTTTATAACAGAAAATTTTTTTTTGCGATTACAAACTTACATTTACAGTTGGAGAATTGACCGTGATCTATATTGATGCAGAACATGTTTTTCAACTACAAAGTTAAGTTTGTTTTTGGGATAAATATTCAGCCCAACGACGAAGCTTTTTTTGAGGTACGGAAACCTAAAAATTTTAAGAGAATCTATTGTCTTCGTGGGTTATGTGATAAGGAAGGATAAAACGCATGAAATTAATTAAAAGAGTGATGAAAATAAATAGTAATGTTGATTGATACATTGAGAGGGAAAGGAAACATGGATCTAATGGATTGTGTGATACGTAGGAGAATGAAGTCAATGATAGAGAGGCGGCTGGGAGGGAAGAATGGACCAAAAATGTGTTACCCTGACCCTAAGTAGCATGGGACAAGGGCAGAAAGATAATGAAGAAGATCATGTGCTAGTCATTATGCTAAAAGTTGTTATGTACCATTTTCAGTCCATAGATTTCCGTTCCTGTTTCCCGTTGGATCTATCTATACGTGACATATTTTAAGGTTTTAAGGTTTTTCTTCTAAAATATCCTAAAAGTTTGTGAAGTTGTTCTTCAAATATTAAAAAAAGAGCAATCAAGAATTGATTACGTACTCATTTAAATAAGTACATACTATCGTTCAAACAGAAAAAAAAACAGTATTCTTGTACTCACCCCAGGACATGGAATGCGCGAACCCAACGTACAGCGCTACCAACGCCAACACAAACTGCGTTCTACACATTCTGCACCCCTTAAAAGCAAATTTGTTGCAACAAACTAGAGGTAGATGGTACGTCTACTACTGGTGATCGCTCGTGGTTTAATAAAGCAGATGCCAGATTTCCTTAAACTAGAAACGATAAATAAGTATATTAGCTAAAGGCGTAGCAGTAACAAGAGTGGCTCTCTGATAAGAGCAATTATTTCATATCGGGCAACTAGCGGCATCTCGCGGTTTTACCCGCATGGAGATTTCGATAGGAACGGCGCATTTTAGCAAAAATAGTCAGCTACTAATGACTTTTGTTAACGATAAACACGACGCTATCCAGTAGAAAAAAATACACTATACAATTCACATGATACATTACAATGTTTAACAGCGTACACCTTCTATACGTACGTGTACGCGAGTTCTACTTAACAGACTTTTTCCACTAACGTAGCTTGTTCTTCTAGCATCCAGAGATCCTGTGGTACTTGTTTTTATTTTAACCCTAGAATACTAAACTTATTCTATCACCACTGATTACTAACGATCGCCTGAGAGGCGATTTAAGAATTAACACGAAATAACAGTCACAGATTCCACAACGTTATCATAAATCCACAACGTTTTTTTCAGAGAAACTGCTGAGAAACCTTCCTTCCACCTCACCTGCTGCGATAAAGTTTCCACACGAAGCGACAAAATACGATCTAGAGGAATGTGGCCGCTTTTCTTTCGATCGAATCTTGTTGCTTCGTGTCTCAATATAAAACTTTATAAAAAGTATTAGAAAATTCTAGACAAACTTACCGAAGGTCCTTACTGAACCGTTATTCAAAATTCCTTCTCAGTCACGAGATTTTTTTTATTTTAAGGAGTGCCGCTAGTGTACCAGGGGGCCCTTTTAACTGAACGCCTTTAGGGCGCCCTTTAAAATGACTGCAGGCTGCAATGCTGCATCTCAGGCGATGATTAGTACTGTAGGGTTTAGATTGCAAACTCATACTCTGACTGATATTATAATTATCTGTGCGGAAGATCGTGTAAAGGAAGTTTATGGATGTTTTCCATTATCGACAGCCTACGAAACCGCTACGACTACGACACCGAAAAGACTGAGGCAAAAGGCGTTCTTAGAATTCATACAAACCATAACATCTTCCTGGGCTCGTGCAGTCACCGTGTGTGTGCGACTAGAGAAAAAGGCACCCCTTAAACTAAGCTAAAACTAAACTAATAAAAAACTTTTTTAAATGGTATAATATTTATTTAAAAAGAAAAACAGAACAATACCAAGTAAAGATGAGAAGAGTCTTAAAATTATATAAAATAATTAAGTTTAAGTAAAATATTAAATCAATGAATTTAAGCACCACTATACACACATGTACGTGCTAGATTTTAATACAATAACTATTACTTTTTTAAATGATGGGTGGATTGTCATTTTCCACCCATCATTCTTTTAATTTTTATTTTCATTCATTGCCACTAATCGCAAAATACATTCAGCGCTGAACAAATGTTAAAAACACAATCACAAGTCATGGTTCCATTTCTGGCAATCGTTGGAAGTTGAGTGACAGAATGATGTTTTAAATAAGTTTAGCGCTAAAAGTACTCAGTTTAGTGATTGGTGCTGCAAGCCGGCCTTAATCAGCTAGAAGTACATTTGTGCTTCTGTACGCAGTCGTTGAGATAAAAAAAACATATAAATGGCTTCTCATCCAGTGCTCATTCAAAAAACTAGCAAAATTGGTCAAACAGCAGTTGACGCACACGTTGACTTCATCCCTTTGTCCAGAGCAGCTTGTGTTACATCTACAAGTAAAACATGAAATATACACAATTAATGTAACAGCAGGAAGACTAATAACCACTACAATAGAACAATAAATCTGAATCAACGTATTTGTGCCAAATCAGTCCAAACAGACACGTGCACATCATCTTGCTTAGAGGAAACTATCACGCTAATTCGTTCTTAATGATTTTCTTTAAAATAGTGCGGCAAAGATGTGAGAAGACAAAGTGAAAATTCGTAGCCACACCTCTTAATCTATAAAATTATGAACTGACTAGCTGCGCCCCGCGGTTTCACCGAAATCTCGATCCAGGTTATAAACTATCTGTTTGCCAAATTTCATCCAAATCCATTCAGCCGTTTTTGCGTGATTGAGTAACAAACATCCAACACACACAAACTTTCACATTTATAATATTAGTAGGATTAGTAGGAAGTAGGATAGTAGGATTTAAAAATCTCCTGGAAATCTTTCCAGCTATAACTATGTATCTTTAAGTATAATTATATTGTTGTGTTTACATATCCCGGGTCCATGGGGTCTCGGTCCTTTGGAAGGCGTACGAGGGGCCGAAGCCAACTCGCAGAGGCCCCTTAGACAATTTCAAAAAGAATGAGGCACCAGCCGACGATTATCCCTGTATGCACTACGCAAGTGCACCCAAGGAGAACCCCCGGTTGTTGTAGGACTATTGCAGAACATGGAAACAAAGATATTGGATTATGGGTTTGGGTGGCTAAGTGAACTGGTTATCTTGAACTATGGAAAGACTATGGCCCCTGCCTGACCAATGTTTATAAAATAAGTATAATTATTATTAAGAAAGATGAAATATACCTGCATTTATCATTGTTCCACACCTTTGACACTACTTTCTGGGAACATTTGCAGGTTGAAACATCGCATCTTTCGCCTTCGTAAAATCCTTTACATTGACATACTGGCCTACTTTCCTTATTCAAGGAACAGATACCGTCGTTCAAACAATACCCCTGGCAGTCGTTGACTTGACACCTTTTCCCAGAATAACTAGCATTATGTACATCTGTAATTACGAAAATCTACTTAAAGAAAATCACTCTCTGACAGACAACGCACAGCCTAAATCACTCGAAATGCAGAAGAATTCTTTATAAAACTTTTATCAAAGCGGATTCACTTAAACTCCCGTCTGTCATTACAAGTAAGTACTAAGGTAGGATTTAAAAAACGCATCTCCTAAATGGTTAAAATAGGGAATGGAAGATTATATGGAAGTTCATCAATTTTGCCGATGGGCAAACTGCTTGTTCAATATATTAGAAAATAAGTACCTACACATATACCTTTTAACAAGGAAATAAATGAGTTATAAAAAGGTGTACCTGCATGTAGGCTGTTCCTCAGCACTGATAATACAATCTCCTTGGAAACAATAGTTGTGACACACTGAAACATCGCATCTTTCACCGGTAAAACCATAATTATATACATTCACATTGAGACTTGCCACTAACTTTCATACCGTGGACACAAAACAGGCTTATATCTGAAGAAATATTTAATGATACGTTATTGTCGGTCACTGAGCTATTTGGTAACAGTCTGTTAAGTCCTTCGCAGCCCTGGATTCCCCGAATTTGATCGTCAATTTTATAGTTGGTGGCTATGCCCATTTCATACCATGCTCTAATTGAAATTTCTTTAGGTTTTGCATGTATCGATGGATTCTTTGACAACTGATTAACGGTCTGATACCTTTGCACCCAGTAGATAGAATCTTTTGATACTTCCAGTGTCATTGGTTGGTCTACTCCTGTTTCGTTATATAATATTGTTCTATTTTTTCCATTCAAATCTGCACTCTCAATAAAAAATTGTTTTTCATAAGACGGATCACGAATTAGTCGTGTACTACCAATCCAGTACAGTTTCTGTGTTTGTTGGTCTAGGACTAGGCGGAATGGCATTTGATTGTTACTGTCTATTAAAACTTCTCTATCAGAGCCATCAAATCGGGCTCTTTCTATTGTAGACGGTACCTGATTTTCGGCCACGTTTGTGCTCGTCCAGTAAATATACCTGTAATTTGTAAATCACGATCAATTTACATAGTTCGAAATATGTTTTATTTTTTACAAAACTGCCAAAATTAACATACCCTCTACAGCTATCCACAGCAAGAGCAAATAATAATACAGATTTCGTATCAGTATCAGGTATTTGGATTATTAGATTTCCGTGTCCATTGTTCTCAAATCCAGGTTTTAAGGAAAACGAGTATATTTGATTTGAATACGAGTACATTTCACTCCAGAAGAGTAATTCTTCGACGGGGTTGAAGGCTATGCCCATGATACTTCTCTCGGCTCCTTTGTGACTCTTCAGTAGGTACCAAAGATTCGATTTTCTGTGTTATGTCATAACTAAAGATAGCGTTCCTCGTGTTGTAGAACATCCTGTAGCCTACTGCGTTATAAGCAGTGATCGGAGTAGGTAGATTGATTTTTGGTACTTGTATCATAAATGCACACAGAAAGAATAACATGGATAAGCCATTTTTCCGGAAAGTAATTCCGGTATTTCCGGATTCAATTGAATATTGTTAATGTTGGTAGTGATATTATTACTACTCAATTCAAAATTTAAAGAAAGGTATCAAAACTAAATTAATTCATTATTTATCTGTTGAATAATAAAAACAATCGAATTCCGATTTTCGATTTCCGATTTTTTTGAGGATGGCAAATCATCAAATGACTTCTTCCACTCTGGCAGAATACAATTCCTACATAAGTTCCGGTTTTTTTTTAATAATCCACCAATTCCGGAGGAATGTCCATATTAATATATACGTTTCGGATCAATGGCCCCAGTTCAATCTACCTACTCCGATCACTGGTTATAAGTCATTCCCTCGATTTTACCGTAAGTAATGTTTTCTGAGTGCGTGTAGCTTCCGTTGAAATAGAAGTCTAGTTTTCTTCCTGAGGCTGTGGTGATGTCTGAAACATGAAATAAAATATACAATCTAATTCTAAGGTTATAGACAAAGGGAAAAAATTATATATAAAGGAAGGGCTCAGAAGGCGTCAAAAAATTCTTCCGCATCGCTGTCAGTGGGAAAAGTGCCCAAAAGGCTGGCAGCATTGCCACGTTGGATGGCAATGCTGATGCTGAAATTGGCCAGCCCTCTGGTCACGTGAAGAGTCGACCAACCGCTTGGCGATGTCCCAAAATACTCGATGAGCACTCGGACCCCACGGCCCTAGTGTATCTAATAGCTTAATAATAATTTACTGTGCTTGGTTTTGCCAAATTAAACCATTCTACAATATTTCGATAATTCAGTGAATAACTTAATAAAAAATTTAATGCAATATTCCGAATGGCATATTATTATTTCGGAAAATGGGAGAAATTCTGTGGGTGGAATCTTCGATTTCCCATCTACAAGTACGTTTCTGACCCACTTGTTTACAAAATGGTTTTGGAACAGAATATAATTCGATAACTACTTTCCTGTTTTGAACAAACAATAATGAATGATATTCCAAATAAGGTCACAATTATACCCGTATTGGTTTTCCTATTATGTAATAATTATTACGAAAAATAGCTTTTAGTCAAGAGATAAGCTATGCGATATAATTATTATTCATATTAGAGTTAATTAATACTACGGAAATAACAAACTGAAAAGATTAAAATGTATTAATTTAGATATTCTGAATTTGGTAATAATGAGTTGGTCGATAAAATATAAAGTCGTTTACAACAAAAAGGGGTAATAGATCACATACCATCATTCTGTACTATGAAATACGTAAAAACGAGCAGAAATGATTGCTGGGAAAGCAATAATTTCTGCTCAATTTTATGTATTTTTATTTTTAGTGTGCAAAATTGGTGTTTACGGTAGGGCGCTATGTAACGTACGCATAACTTTGTGTTTATTGCATGCAATGGTATAGAAGTTGTGTGGGTATTTAAAGTTGACTTATAAGATTTAAAATTAGTTTTCATGAAAAAAATACTTTGAACTTTGACCTACAATATCTCCGTACCCAAGAGATTGTCAGATATGGTCCACGCTTCGTTAAACGTCTTTTTACAAGCGTTAAAATAGTATAATAATAATTATGATTTTATAAATGCTAAAACCCTCCACACCCGCGAGATTTGCAGTCTCAGGGAATATTTCTTTCAAACTGGCGTGGCGTGGGGATGCACCGAGATGTGATGGCAATGGACCCACTCTCTTTAGCGAAAGAGAACTGGCACAAACCTGCAGTACTTGATACTAACGATATTAAGGAATTTTGGCAAGGCAAACGCATCATGGCGCCTCATGATGGTTGATGATGACATGTAAAAAAATGCAAGTCTCGCATCGCAGTGCTACTGCAAAACGTTATGAGATCTGAAAAACCAAGTTGGTTAATTTATTCAGTACCTATCTATGAGAGCATCTATCCCACTTGCATTTTTTACATAATGTTTTTGAAGGGATCATTTTTTTTTTAATTAGCTTTAGAGTAGTTAGTTATTGCGAAGCCCTTTGACTACATTCCGGAAAAATAAAGGCTACGACTTTTAATAATTAAAAAAAATTAAGCTAATAAAAACTAAAACCCAACTACGACTAAAAAGGTATAAACAAGACACCACAGACAGACAAATGAAAAATCCGGAGTCACACGTGCTAGGGCGATAAATCGAACAGATTACGTGTGACTCCGGATTTCTAATTTTTCTGTCTGTGGTGTCTTGTTTATACCTTTTTAGTCGTAGTTGGGTTGTAGTTTTTAATACCCTAATTTTTTTTTAAATTCTTTTGGTGTTATAATATATATATTTTTGAAATGTGCTCATTAAGCCCTATCATTTGATACCCAACATGGTACGATTCTCCGATATTTTTTTTTAAGTTTTTGACTTTATGTTGCCATTTTTAATTTAATGTGACGTCACATAGCCTATAACCAGCGGACGATCAAGACGCTTCCAACGATACCTCATTTGTCAAATTGAGATGAGTGGTTCAGAAGATAGGAGGGAACAGATGAACATACTTACATACTACATACATACATACATACATACCGGTCAAAATCATAACCCTCCTTTTTTCTTCGCCGTAGTCGGGTAAAAAAAAGGTTTCTCTATTGATCAGTTCATCCTATCGTAGTCCACTGCTGGACATAGGCCTCTCCCATGCTACGCCATAACACCAACCAATCAATCAATCAATCGAAAATATTTATTTAATAGTAGTTCTGCGAACAGTAGACCTCGCGAGCGCAAACTTTTTGTAACGATTAACCTTTAGCTACTCGCGCCAAAATAATCACACTGTTAGTTACGTGGGGTCTGTGCGGATTACAGAGTTTATTTTGTGAATCAATGTATCAAGGTAGGTAGTGCCTACTCTCTAAGTCCGTCAACGTAGATACGGGTCCGTTCGAAAGTAGAATTCACTTTGGAGTGACCCTACACCCAATGAATTTACTTTTTTGAACAGGCTAAAACACATTGGGTGTAAAGGTTTGTACATTGAGCTGGGGACGTTCCAGCTAGATGGATCGACGACCGATTACCCACGCTACGCTTAACGATACGCGGTCTCCAGGACTTTAGAGAGGAGGTTTCTATGTCTTTAGAAATATAATTATCAGGTTTAGAAATGAGTGGGTATAAAAAAGCGGTGCACACAAAACGCAAGTCAATCCAAAATTCAGGAATTAGAATCATTGATGTTGGTTGGTTATTTACAATGCTATAATATTTTAGGTTCCACAGCATATTAAAAATATGGCTACCAAAAACCGTTACGGTAGACAGATTTAAGGGTTTTTAACAGTATTTGCGCATATTTACGCATGTTTCACCAAAACTTTTTTTTTTTGTGTGTTTTTGTTTTCTTTTTTGCGTCATGTTTACCGCAAATAGACGTTTTTTCTTTCTTTCTGTCTTGCTTTCTTTATTTATATTTTATAAAAGCATAACTTAGACAGTTATAATTTTCTCGTATACTTTCTGATTCTAGTAAGGCGTATTAATTTATTTAGTAGTATCGTTGGAAATTTAAAAAATACTCACCCTAGGCAGACGAATGCGCCAACCCAACGTTCAGCGCTACCAACGCCAGCACATACTGCGTTCTACACATTTTAGATGCACCCCTTAAAGATATAGTTGTCAAAACAAACTAGTAGTAGATGGTACGTCCACTCCCGGTGACCCCTCGTGGAATATTATAGCAAATGTTGGATTACCTTAAGCATGAAACGATAAATAGGTGTATTTGGCAATATGCACACAATTACAAGAGTTGATAAGAAGGGCTCTTATCAGGAATAATGAGATGTTATTTAAAGCCTCAGCTACACAATATATTGCAGTATTTTCGCTCGACTTGCCTGGACAATTTTAAATGCACGGCAAGATAGAGCGTGTAACTGGAACGTTAAGGCCTGCACAAGCTACCATCTTGTCTTATCTGCGCAGTTTGTTTTATACAAGAATGAATGCAGGCAAGACGGAGCGTGTAGCCTGGGCTTAAGTCGCCACGCCGTTTGTTTGAGGAGGAGATATATCGACGACTGAGAAACCACTTTAAAAAAAACTTATTTTTTCTATCTCTAAGCAATGTTCAAAATAACTTATTTTGATTACTAGACATACTAAAACATTGATAAAACTTATAGACATAAATCAATACCGTGCCATAAAACACTTGACAAATATAAAGAACAAAAAAAAAAAATTTCATTTCACGTAAACCGATTCCGTTTAAATGTTAAACGAAAAAAAGAAAGAATTTTCGTTTCAAATTTATGCGCGGGAGTTGCCATGTCTCAGAAAGCGCGCGCGCGGACCAAAAACGTGCCTTTAAATAAGAACATCGGTTGAAATAAGTTACGGGCGCACGGAGATAATTTATTATCATCTTTGTGGTTCAATGGGTTGCGGGATTCCAAGTCTTAGCGGAATTTGCTAAAATGTGTGTTTCGGCGCCGGTTGTAAAAAAGTTCATTCGATGGACAAGACTGCCGCTGCTGCTCGGCGTCAGTTAATGGAATACTTCAGGCTAAGAACTCTTTATAAATGGTATAACTAGGTCATAGGTACCTACTGGCTTTCTGTAGCTTTGTTTCTAATATGGTTAAGTTGGTAGTCCACGAATATTTATTTTTATTTTTCCAAAATTAATATACATATACTCGTAGGTACCTAACTTAATAACGAAGGGGCTCGTGGCTAAGTAATAACAGCCGCACCGGGTCGACAGGCAGTCACTCCATGTAAAATACTGGTATTCAGCTGCATCCGGTTAGACTGGAAGCCGACTCCAACATAGTTGGGAAACGGCTAGGCAGATTGATTGAAGAGCTTCGAAAATCAAAGCTGTTCGATCATTTTCTTTATCTCTCATACAACAAGTTTCCGATTTTGACTCCGCTTAATGACTCAACATCGCAACCGCACTTTAAAGCATACCGCTGAGACGAAGAGACGACGAAGAGACTGGAAGCCCACCCCAACATAGTTGGGAAAAGGCTAGGCAGATTGATTTGATATATTGACCTAACTTAATATACTCAGGAACCCTCAGTATTAACAATAACAATCTGGAACCACGAGTTACTATATCACGTGGATTAAGGCGCGACACACGCTGTCGACGCGATACGAACGCGCACGTACGCGACCCGCGGACACATCTGCCGCCGCCCTTAGGACTGTGTCGCTTTGTGATGAGCGGAGAGATTTTGTTTAAAAAATAATAATAAAAGAGCAGCGTAGGCCGACCGATGACCAGAGGGCCTAGACAAGTGACAATCACTTCCAAGGCGTTTTTTACAACTTTTTTTTTTTTTGTTTTTACAACGACTTTCAATAGGATTGACAAAAGAAAAAAAAAAAAATGTGTAAAAACTTCTTTGAAGATCACTACATTCTTTAACTAAAAAATCGTTTCTTAATTCTCTCCGAGTGCTTACTCATTCTTAGTTTCGCTTGCTGTCTGCTGTTTCTTGTGCTACCCTAATATTGTCAGTGAAAACTTTTTTATTGGCCTTCTTTCACTAACTGTCCACTATCTGTATCCTAGCTTTAAGTTTTTTTAAGAAATAAAATAAAGCTTTTCGATAGCTTATGTCAGTTCTACACATTTTTACCTTTTCCATCATCGTTATCGCTGATAGAATGACACTTTGTCTGGGGCCTCTGATGAGGGAATCTACCGGATGCGAGAAGCATATGACCGGTCAGCGTGGCGACTCTTGAGGGAGACCTAAGCCCAGCAGTGGATAACTAATTTTAATAACTCAAACTCAAAGCATTTATTTCAATTACACCATTTACAGGCACTTTTGAATTATCAAAGAGTCAAAAAATACAATATTGCATAATAAATAGTGCGTGTAGTGTGTTTGTAGTGAATAGTGCATTAAAAACACTTTTGAGGGACTTGTGGCTAACTAATAACAGCCGCACGGGTCGATTGATCAGATTCTACGCTTGCCGCGGTTGGACCGTGGATGGGTGACCATCTTTAGATACAAAAACCGCTCCGTGGCTCGGAAGCAAGTTAAGCCGGCTTCGCCTCGGCCCACATTTTCACGATCGTCCATCAATGCGCCGGTTGCAGGCCGCGTCAGAAATGTACTATATTAGTAAAGAATAATAATTGTCGCTTCTTTTCGCTTTCCGCTACTCTCAACACTATAGCCTTACCCGATACACGTGATCACGTACCAAACAGGGAGCGTTACAAATCATAAGTGAGACAGCACCCTGTGTACACGTACACACTGCTCACTCAGTGTGCGAACGGAACTCAACCAAGTGGTCCTTTCTCACTGAATAACTGTTGATTGGAGACAAAGAACATTTCCTTCTTTGAGGGATAATTACGTAACAGCATTTCATTTTAAAACACATCAACAAACACATCAAGATAATACAAAATATTTTGAATTGTGATTGAAGGTGTGTAACAGTGCGACACAACTTAGATGTAGCATTTTGCATTCAATCTGCCTAGCCTTTTCCCAACTATGTTGGGGTCGGCTATCAGTCTAACCGGATGCAGCTGAATGACAGTATTTTACATGGAGCGACTGCCTATCTGACCTCCACAACCCAGAAACTGGGTAATACGATACCCCTTGGTAAGACTGGTTGTCAGACATTCGGGCTTCTGACGACCCCTACCGACTGTCAAAGATCCACGAATGACAGCCGGCACCAACGGTTTAACGTGCTTTCCGAGGCACGGAGACGTCTCGATTATGTAAAGATGTTCACCCATCCACGGACCCACCCCGGCAAGTGTATCTTAACCTGATGGATCGGATTGGATATTTTTTAAAGCATTCCAATACCATACAATGAGATTCGGTCAATGAATCAGTTTGATAAAATAATAACGCACCTGTTAATCAGCTCACACACAAATACTCTAACTTTCCACAACAATCTCTTATAAATGCAATCAATTTTTAAAACACACCACACACACTCGTTAAATTCCTTGTAAATAATTAATCGTCGCATTTTGAACATGGATGATTGATCACAATATTAATAAACGGTTCAGTTTTTCGAATGAAAAGGCAATTGGTGAATCCTTCGGTAAGGATGGTAAAGATTTACGTAATACTGGCCTGGCCACCCGTTTGTGTGGCCTGATCCGTTTTTGGGTTAAATTATGCAAATTATACTTATTAATTATGTTTTTTATGATGTGATCCAGACATTGATTGTTGTTGTATACTAGTGAACACGATATTATTGAGGGTTTATCTTTTGTTTAATATTAATGATGTCTTCATTTTTATTTTTATTTTATTTAGTACCTACGTTTGTCTGCGAATGATGTTAAAAGTTGAGGGTGAATTTAAATTATAACACAGTTTTAAAATACTTGTACAGAGTATTTTAAAACTGTGTTATAATATAAATTATTTTTTTATTAAAAAAAAATGCACTTTTGTTTTTTTTTCCAAGTTTTAACGGTTTAATAAAGTTACACGCAGCGACGGCTGTACCCACATAAGTCTCGGTTCCGTGAGAATGTTGGAATAAAAACTACCTTATGTATTAATATAGGTTATGAACTATCTGTGTGCAAAATTTCATTCAAACCCGTTCAGCCGTTTTTGCGTGAAAGCGTAACAAACAAATAAACAAACTCACTTTCTTATATAATATTACTAGTTAGAATAAGTAGGATATCACAGAACATCATAATAGATATTGGCACAAAAAAGTCAAAAATAAATCAATGTTGAAGCAACTGGCAACAAAACCAGCGACCAGTTTTTAGGGTTCCGTATTATATGATATTATATATAGACAGGGAGAACTCTTCTACTCATTCTCAAGTCATCCTAGTAGCTTCCATACATCACCTACAGATGGAAAGGTTCTAGGTACTAGTAGCGAATGATATTTTCCGAAGGGTATTATTACAAAGCACAGATAAAATATGCACCGGCTTTTATTAATGTGTTCCTGTAATAAACCTGTGTCCGTACCTTGCACTGCTGACCATACTGCTCGTAAATAGTGCTTCATTGTTCGGGCTCGCACTGCTCTTGAAACTTAGTGTAAGTACGGTTAGCAAAGATGCTGAATATTTTAGCGGTGTCTATTTCTATATTTGTATAAACTTGGTACTTTTTCGAGGAGTATTGTTCCATACTATATGGAAGCCGGGGGTAATAAGATGATATTTTGTGCAAGATGGGTTTTCCTCTGGTTTGGTTAAATCAATTTTGCTCTTTTTTTTTTTCATTTTATCGAAATCCGTTCAGTGGTTTAGACGTGAAAAAGTGACAGACAGACAGACACAGTTACTTTCGAATTTATAATATCAGTAGTGTTTTGTAGTTAGGATAATTATGTTATTTTTTTGCGTTATAAGTGTACCCATGTATATTTAATATTTTAGTATATTGCATATTTAATATTTAAGTCTAAGACTTCGCATATTTTAATTTTTCTCCTCTTTTTTTATTTGTTAGGATTTCACCATCCTCTGCTGACGCTACTGTCTAAACTACAATAGAGTTGCAAGTCAATAAAGCTCACTGATATCGTCTAGATAGAAAATTGGTTTATCCAACCTACCTACTTCCACATTCCAATGGCATTACATGCTGACTTGCAGAGTATATACACGGTGACTGGTCGTTTGAACTGCTACTTGAAAGGTGTGATAGTACCTATTTGTTATTAAGTTGTAGTTTTGGGATGTAAAATACCGTTTTTTGGTAGACTAGGGCCCATTTTCACCGACATCTTCTAAGTCTAAGGGATAAACATGGTTAAGGGGCTGTTAGAAGGCGGCAGGTGGTTTACTAACAGACCCTTACTGTTGGTGAAACAAAAACCACCTTCTTCATATCGGTGAAAACGTAAGTAATAATAAGTAAACCAAATTTTTGCAGCTACAATGAGTCTATCCAAATTATTGATTGGTTAGCAATAAAAAAAAAATTATGTTAAATAAAATAAATCAAAAATTGTAAATGAAAGAATGTATGAGTGAACATTGGGAGAAGCCTTTGATCAAGCGGTGGGATAACCAGCTGTTAGTAACCAGTTAAATGTTTAAATACTAAAAAAATACTTTAAATACTAATATTCTACACTGATAAGTTCCTACTTACCTCTAAAAAGGTCTCATAAAGATTGCTGAGTTTTTATGAGACCTTCTGACTTTTTGGTGGTTTGTGAGCAGACTCAAAACGGTGAAGGAAAATATCGTGAGAAAACTGGCATGGTCTAGAACCTATTACTTGAAAATCCAAAGCCGTGTGACATCCACCAACCTTCACTGGGCCCACATGGTTGATTACACTCTCTCTCACAGAGAGGAACCCTGTGTCCTAGCAGTGGGAAGATTATAGGCTGATGCTATAAATATTACTCAGATAGTTACAGGTGGTATTCTGTAGTTTCTGCTTACCCCCATGCGAAGAGGCGTGACTTTATGCATGTATGTATGCTCTAAGTCTAATTAGTGTGTAAGCAGTGCTTTATTCAAAACAAAAAAGTTATAAAACTAAAACCCAACTACGACAAAAAGTCGACTAAAAAGGTATACACAAAAATCACAGATAGAAACATTAAAAAATCCGAAGTCACACGTGTTAGAAATCGTACAGATTACGATTGACTAAGGATTTTTAATTTGTCTGTCTGTGATTCTTGTTTATATCTTTTTAGTTGATTGACGTTTTTGTCGTAGTTGGGTTTTAGTTTTATAAAGATTTTTTTTGTAGTGTTATAATATATTAATATATATTTTTTTTTTATTTATTCCAAAATCTGTATTCACAATAACATACCTAAGACCTGCCAAACTGCATAACAGTTTGTCGGCAGTTGTTCTCGTCTAGCAATGGATTACAAATTTTGAATTTTGAAAATAATTGTGCTAAAAATTAATGAATGCTAAGTAAACTATACAATAATATACCTACCTACAGTCGAGATCAAAAATCTCACTTTTTCCAAGAAGGCATTTTTGCAAACGTGAGGTTTGTTACAGATATAGCTACGGACACAATGAGAGATAATGTTTTTGTAGAACTCTTTTAAGTTGGTACTTAGACTTGACATGCGATATCAGTTTTGAGGGTAGCTCATTCACTAATGTTGGTACCATGTACCTTCTTGTGCGCTTACCAAAGTAATTTGTTACTTTTGGAACAGCAAGTGTCTTCTTCTTAGATAAACGGGTTGGGTACATATGCTTACGCTCCACTTTGTGGTTTTGATTATTGAATTGTTCAGTCAAGATATTTAACTTACTTTTAAGATGGATCGGGAGTACTTTACAAATTGAAAATAGTTTTTCATAATAATTAATTTAAGCCCATTCATTTGATAATAAACATGCCATCATTAAACATTTTTTTTTTTATTTCATGACTTTATTTCGTCTAGAGGGCGCCATAATCCATTTAATGTGACGTCACATAACCTGCGGACGATCAAGACGCTTCCAACGATCACACCTCATTTGACAAGTTATGAAGAGTAGTTTAGAAGTTATGAGGGAACAGATGAATATACATATATACATACCGGTCAAAATCATAACCCTCCTTTTTGCTTCGCCGTAGTCGGGTAAAAACAAAAAGCAAACTTGAATAATACAAACCGATCTTAGAACCTTTAATAGCGTCAATGGGAAGTAAACCTAATCATTGCCGCAGAATAGATCCTTTTGGCATTCCATACAAAAGTTCATCGTCAAGATTGATAATATTAGTATTTGGTTATTCGAGATATCAACATCAAATGTCAATTCGAATCGACTTTAGCAACAAAGTCAACTAAATAAATCGTAGGATCTTTAACATGGACAAGAAATCCGGGATGAACTTTTATTTTCTCTCTCCGTCCAATAAAATTCGAAACATATTCTCTCAATACTCATTCCAACATTTATTCAACGTATTGTTAAAATTGAAACATTTTCACAATAAACTTACAAGAAAAATAATTGACCTTGTCACTACAGTCATATGCGAATCTTTTTGTAATAATCAATAGTACTTAATTTGCTTTAAGAATCATTTTGCTTAATTTAGCATGACTTGTGTCTCGAGAGACAATAAAAAAATGTCTTTTAATAATGTGGAGTGTAAGGGTTCGTGTACACGGTACCAAGGCCGCGACTGCGGCGCCGCGCCGCGCTGAAAAAATTAAAAGTTATTATGTAGTTGTGTGAAAAGGTAATTAATAAGTTTTATTCATGTTTATTTTGGAGATAAGTTCACTTCGTCTATCTATCAAGCCGAGAGCATCTCAAGCTAACTTTGCCAATCTGTGGTGTGGGTAGGTTGATTGCCCATCATAGTCCACTGCTGGATATAGCCCTCTTCCGCACACTGTCCCACACAGCACTCACTTTTCCACTTCCAGCATCTGGTCTCCGCTTTCTAAAGATCTCTGTAGGTATTGGAAGACATCCCACTATACGTTTACCGACTCGTGATCTCCAGTCAGGGCTACTACACGCTTGTCGATATTGGATCGGCATGATTCAGTACAGCCGGGCGACATAATCGAATATATATTTTGTCGAATCATGCCAACCCGAACCACCGTGTAGTAGCCTTAAAAACACGTCTGGTTCTTAGTCGATGAAAAATTAGCTATAACAATATTTGTATCGGTACTTTTTCTGGCACATTACATCACGCTATCATTGGTGTAACACTATTCCGTACATGGCTTGCACTCTATTTGGCACGTGCTGATTTATTACCATCAAGTGATCTGGATGCGTGGAATTGATTTAATATTAGCTGCACTGGTGTGTTCTTATTTGATCTATGTGGTTGATTAGAGGCTACTTATTTTTTATTATTTAGTGTGGTTTATTTTTCTTTGCTTTCAAAATCAAAAGTCATTTATTCAAACTAGGCTGAGGATCAGCACTTCTCGAACGTCAAAATTACATAAGACAGTCCCCCAAAACGCCCGCCCTTCACCACTTCCTAGTGCTTTAGCTGGGAAGTGACGCAACAAACTCCCCAGCAGCACAGCTGTCTGTTCAGTTAGACACAGATAACAGATGATGTATTTCTGTTACCACTATAACAACAAATACTGAAAAACAGAATAAAATAAATATTTAAGGTCCCATACAACATACATGATTTTTATGCCGTTTTTATAGATAATGGTACGGAACCCTTCGTGCGCGAGTCCGACTCGCACTTGTCCAGTTTTTTTTACATTTCTGCAGTAATAACGTTCAGCTCATGTCGATAATGTGTAATATCTAATGTCGTTCATTCCATTAAAAAAACTCCTCTGACTGCTATAAATCCCATAAATTTAGATAAAGGCTTTGAACAAAACTCACTGATAATGATAAATCAAGTCAATCTATTTATACTACACTAGCTGATGCTCGCGACTTCGCCCGCGTGGATGTCGGTTATTATTATATACTAAAACCTTACTCAGGAACCACTCTATCCATTGGTGAAAACAGCATGAAAATTGGTGGAGTCGTTTTTTAGTTTATCGCGTACAGGACGACAGACAGATGCGGCGGAGGTTGTTTTATAATATGTAAGTTATAAAAAATCTGTTACAGATCATGTTGAACTTTAACTAAAAATTAGTCCACACACCCAATCATTTCTCAAACACGGAACCGACTCACAAAATACCAAAATAGGTCATTTCGACGAAGCAGCTCTTTGAACCTCTGAATTACTTTGCCGGAAGACTGGAGCCTTGACCTCAGCATAGCAAGCCCTTAAAATATACGGAAGAATCGAAGGCTAGCTGAAGTTATGACTCTCGTTAAATATAACCTTAGGTTACATACGAAGGAATTAAAACTTACTTGGTAGAATTAACTTAGTGACGTCGAGGAAATTTTTCGAACGCTTTTTAATGACGTCAGCATTCGCAGATGACAGGAATGTGGGTTATTTTGTGTTCAGCTTAACAGTTGGTTAAGTAATTGAGAGCTGTTCTTGGCACTTGCATTAAGAATAAAATTAAGTAAGAACGTCATGTTATTTTATATTTTAAAATGTATTTATTAAAAAATTGTTGTATTTTTTTTTTTAATGTACTCGTTATATAAGAATTTAATCAATGAGAGTAATAATATGAGTGAAAAAGGTATTTATGTTCTTTGCAATAATTTTATTATTCGTGACGATGTAAAAGCTGCTAACGTGTGAGTAAAGCTTGTATGATATTATGCAAAAACTTAACACTCAATGTTATTTTTTTTTTCTATTTAACGTTGCTAACATTATTAAAAAAACAAAATTGGGACCGTTACCGTTGCTCTTTCATTCAGTGATACATTACGGTGTAAAACTTTTTTAAATTTTCTTTTTTTCAGACAGATATAACAGATGGATATAAGGGTTCCGTTTTTTCATTCGGATGCACGGAACCCAAAAAAGGTGTCAAATAAAAGACGAAAGTTTGTCATTTTTCCGATGGGAAATCGCATGGGATACACGGCTTGTTATGGATAAAACTGAAACCTGGTTAATTAAGAATTAGCCGGCTAATCTGGACTTTAAATAGTAATAAAAATGGTGAATATTTACTTTCTGCATATTCCAATGAGCTGAAACTATAGAAACCATGAGAAAAAACATGGATGTCTAAATATGTTAAACAATAAATTGCTTAATTATCACTACACAACAAACCGATTTTTATCGATATTATTCTTTTTACCCGACTACTGCAAAGAAAAAAGGAGGGTTACGATTTTGACCGGTATGTATGTATGTACATAAGTATGTTCATCTGTTTCCTCCTATCTTCTAAACCACTAATCACAATTTGACAAATGAGGTATCGTTGGAAGCACGGAATTGATAAACAAGGTTGGAAAGGCCCTAGCTCCAATTTTGTATCAGGACCAGTGTCACCGCTTGTCTCCCACTATTTTAATTTCTACACATACGCACTCCTATGTTTACAAATATTTCGCACACAACCAAATCAGACACACATAAATCTCAGGGCAGATAGATATTCGTTCGCACACTAGTACTAAGCACTCGTAGGCATAGACACACACACACGCAAAAAAGCAATAAAAATTTTCATACACGCTAGTGCTTGATAAAGCCGATATTCTTTATCGATAAATTATCTGATGAATGTATGGGGGAAAATTAAACATGAAATAAATATTAAGAAATATTTATTTTACTTTTATTAATTACAAATAACCTGATTTTTTAATGATAAAATCATCTTTACTGAAATGTATAGAGCAAATAGTACTCGTCTTTGTCGGCATCCAGTTTCCTCTACTTGTCACGTCAATCCATTGTTCCCTGGCGTTAGGTTCTTTAGGAAACCTAAAATTTATAATTTATTGCGTAAGTAAAATTGGATTTTACTTATATTTTAATACTAAATACAATATAGTAAATACTTGTAGATGAGTACAATGATCTCGTATAATGTTGCCAATGAATTCAATTTCTCCCTGTAAATCTGTCATCTACAAGTATTTACTATATTGTATCATTCGTTCAATAATTATTGTAATATTTAATTGACTCATTATACATCTAACTAAAAATATACTATCATTAATTAAATATAAAATAATTCAAAAAGAATCTTTGTCGAACGTAAATTTATATTATTTGAGAATTCTATCGATGATTTTATTTAACCACATGGTCACCTCACTATCGACCGTGCATCACGGCCAATCAGGGCAAAAACGAAACGTCAATGGTTGAAGTGAAGAGGACGCGACGCATGCAGTACATTGTAAGCGGACTTAGTAATTGCGTTGATTACGCGAGTACACATCGTGCAATGTATATTTTTTTTTTACTTGTTGCAATAATGTCGTTAATGTTTGGAATTTCATAGTGATCAGAATATTTTTATGTTTTTTACTAATAAAATTATAATTAAATGTTATTTTCGACTTACCGATGGAAAGATATACCCCCTCGCTCTATACTTGCGGTCTGACTTTTTGTTTTACAAGTTATAATTGCACAACACGGCATTTTAAAGCAGAGCTCTGTTCTCCGCAGTAGTCCGAAGCGCACGAAACGCGGTGAATTAATGAATCGGTCGAGTTATGATTATTGAATCATAATTGTGGCGCGCTTGCCACGCCCACATTACCATTCCAACCTTATTTATCTATTCCGTGGTTGGAAGCGTCTTGATCGTCCGCTGGTTATAGGCTATGTGATGTCACATTAAAAATGGCGCCCTCTAGAGGGCATAAAGTCAAAAACTAATAAAAAAATTGTTTAATCGTACCATGTTGGGTATCAAATGAAAGGGCTTAATGAACACATTTCAAAAATATATATATTATAATCCCAAAAGAATAAAAAAAAAATTAAAGTAATAAAAACTAAACCCAACTACGACTAAAAAGGTATAAACAAGACACCACAGACAGAAAAATTAAAAATCCGGAGTCACACGTAATCTGTTCGATTTATGGCCCTAACGCGTGTGACTCCGGATTTTTAATTTGTCTGTCTGTGGTGTCTTTTTTATACCTTTTTAGTCGTAGTTCGGTTTTAGTTTTTATTACTTTCATTTTTTAATTATAAATACCTCTTCTGCCCTCATACAAAATTAAAGTCAGCGGCAAAGCCTAGCTGCCTTTAATATCGGCTTGTTATTAATATGATATATTGGTCGACATTTTGCAGAATTTTAATTAAAAATGAGGTCGGTCACGCGAAAGTGTCGGCTATACATGGTAATGCGATGTGGCCCGACGCGAATTATGACTAGGTGTGATGACAGTATACTGAAAGTGGCTTCTTTCAGATTAAATTATGTAAGACACCCTTTTTTGTTGGTATTTATTATAGAAATTTTTTTTTATTTTTTTTGTGGAGGTGTTTTATTCATTTATTATTAACTAGCTGCGCCCCGCGGTTTCACCCTCGTAAGTCTCGATCCCGTGGGAATATCGGGATAAAAAGTATCCTATGTGTTAATCCAGGTTATAAACTATCTGTTTGCCCAATTTCATCCAAATCCATTCAGCCGTTTTTGCGTGATTGAGTAACAAACATCCAAACACACAAACACACAAACTTTCACATTTATAATATTAGTAGGATTATTTTATTCTTTTCGGAAGGTTTACAGACAAATAACATTATAATAACAATAATATTTAAATAAGTTGCTAATTACAAGCCCCCACAGTGAATACAAAATGATTACTCCCCCATAGTCTAAGTTACTTTATAAGCAATAAATTATTTCTATTTTATTCTACTTAAATTGCTTCCTCAATTCTATTACATATATATATTAAATTCATTTTATTCGCCAATTTGTTCGAATTTCAAGCTAATCACACCGTTTCAGATGCTACGTTTAATATTTGATACTACGGTTTATAGTCGTGCTACAAGGATTTTTCAGCGCCTAAATGCCATTGACAGGATTGTTGGTAGAGTGCATTTCATCAAATAGTTCCTTTTGCCATAGTGTTGGCTCCACTGTTCAATTATAAAAACCGACCTATTAGATAGCGCCGTAGCAGCGTAGCGTATTCGTATTGGTCCTACAAAAATGGAGCCAACATTATGGCAAAGGCACTATTTGATGAAACGCACTCAAAACATATTTTATAAAATTGACACAGAAATTGTATGGAAATAACATGATAGAGTTGGTTTCTTGCCCATTCTTCTCCATACGAAAACTACCTTTTGGATGACGACTAGAATCAATTCGATCTCTAGCCATTTCATACAACTGTCAGAGAATGATATTTGTGATTTGAATAATAATTATACTTATGTACTATTAATTTAAGTTGGTAGTCAATTTGCGTCATAATTGTGGATATTATTTATGTATTTTATGGATCAGAAAGTCGGGCCACAAAAGGGATGAATGAAAAGCAATTGCATGCAACTGAGATTAGAATGCTAAGAGGGATGTGTGGTGCTTCGCGAATGGATAGAATAAGAAATGAGTATATATGAGGAAGTTTGAAAGTGACACTAGTGACTGAAAAGTTGTGTGAAAATCTGTTGTCATGGTAACCTTTCAACTGACTTCTGTCAAAACGTAGTTATAAAAAAGTCTGATTCTGACCTTGCCGTGGCATTGCAGCGCTAAGCCGACTCACTGAACGCTCTGTAAGTACGAGTATTGTAAACATTTCAAAGTTGCCTGGCTTGAGATTCATGTTGCAAGTTTACAGTTGCTGTAGTATGACAGCTGTCATTGGAAGGGGTATGGGAACGTGATGCGGAGGAATTAAAAAAATTACGTCAGGAAAGTTTTGATTATGAATATGGATGGCTTTATGAGTTGGGAAGACCAAAAAAACGATGGACGGACTGTGTGTGTGTGACTGAGTGACTTTTAAGATGACGATCAATAGACAAGTATGGAAGAAAAAAACTAGAGTGGATGTATTCGTCCAGTCCTAAGTGGAATCTACCAATGCCCTGGTCTAGCTCGTATTTTTTCAAGTCAAGCTAATACGTGAACCTGATAAGGCGCAATGGTTCGCATTTATATCATACTCTATTTATAAGCATACGCGTAATTGAAACATGTATCGTATACCTTTGCTTAGGCGTGGCACATTTAGATAGACAGAAAGGTGTTCGTAATTTGTCATTATTAACTTTTAATAAGGGAATGTGGTGTAAAGAAGTATGTTGGGTAACATTGCTCTGGCAACGTCCTGTTTAGAGACGTTATTAGCCCATTGATTAAATTGTTGGTGTTTTGTTTAAATTAGGATTTGATTTTTTTTTTTTCACTGTGGACACAAAATGCAGTTAGTGTCACAGTGTTTCCTGGCAAAAATCCTCTTTTTTTTTTCGTTTTTTTAACCGTAAAAAAAATAACGCAGAGTAATAATTATAACAATTATAGGATAGTGCACAGAAACATGTTTAAACCAAAAAAAAAATACCCACATTAATTAATACTGTTAATAGTATGATACTTAAACGCAGATTCTTTCTCGACTCGTATGGTCTAGTTGTCCCAAACGCTGCTGCCAAGCATGAGGTTCTGGTTTCGGTTCCCAGGTCCGGCAAAGTGTTATTGGGTTTATCTGCCAGGAATTTCTCAGTAGCAGCCCGGAGTCTGGATTTATACCCGGGTTAACCTTGGGACTTAAATATAACTCCCGAAATGTTGGTGTACTTTTGGTACACTTTTGCCTAACATTTCGCGGATTACTGGCGTGATGTTTGTACCTATGTATTATCATTCGAATCGATGAAGACTTCGCTTTAACGCCACTTATCTAATACACTTGTTAATAAACCAGCTCAAACGCCAAGGAGAAATATCGTAAGTGCCACATACGTTACTCACATTTATCGCAAGCGCTACTGCTGAGCATGAAGCCCTAGGTCCGTTTCCCGGGTCGGGCAAAGTGTTATAGGATTTATGCCCGGTTGATGGCGATAGGCTCAGCCCCTATTACATGGAACTTAAACATAACTGACAAAATTAGGGTGTACTATAGGTACATTTCCGTCTAATATTTCGTGGATTGCAGCCGTGAAGTTATGTTATGTAACAATCGTTCTTTGAGAGTTGATCATTCTATTTGTAATATCCAATTGGATGAATGATAAAGATTCGCTTTAACGCCAACTAATCTACTACACTTGTCAACTAACCATCTCAAACGCCAAGCAAAAATGTCGTAAGTGCCACATACGTTACTCACATTTACATTTATAACATGATGTTATTTATTTAAATAAGACACAGATTGATGGCTCGTCCGTTTATAAGTGGTTTTTGCTAACTAAGGGTAATTGAGTTTTTTTATTCTCAACAATTACTTGATGCGTTGTCAATGACGAACTGCAGGCGCGAATAAAGTCTGTGTGAATTATTCATTAATTATACTATGTAGGGTAATTATGTACATGGTTTTCTTGGTCTTATGTTTTTTTTTCTTGTAAGTATTGCTGGCTTTGATCTACTTTATTGAAACTATTCTGCACGCACCTTATAATGATTGTGGGGAAAAAATATTTTATATTGCATTCATTAGCAATTAACGTATTTAATTTACTTAGTTAGGTAATCGTACTTCCTTCATTAATATAACTGCCTATGGTAAGTTTAATGTTTTATTTACCGTATTTACGGACTATTTTATAAGTGTTTGTAACCCACATAAGCTCGATGTTTGCAGACAGGCAATTATTTAGTGCTACCCATACAAAATTAAATTCGCCATTTCTTTCAAGCGTCGAATTTTTTTTTGTGGTTCTATTAACGAGTTTAGTTTGTAATGTTCGTGTGCGAGTCTAAATTAATATTTTTTTCTTTCTTTTTTTAAAATACATTTAAGCGCCACTTAAGACTCTAAAAAAAACCAAAAGTGTACGAACCACGTAAAAACTCATGAAAAAGACTTCCATCCTTAACTCCTTGTTGACATCTCAAAAACTCGTAAACTGTGCATAATAACCCCCATTGAAAAGCACAAGCCGAACCGATAACAGTTTATTTTGGTTAAAAACCCGCTATTTGTCAAAGGTCACGTGAGCACTGAACGTTTTGATGTGGCATCGTAAAAAATGCGAATTAAGTGATTACCATCGCGGACTTACTGAAAACCATCGTGTGCTCGTAAACACTGCGCTTTACTTAAGGGTAGGTCAAGAAAAAGTATAAACTTATTTTTATTTATAAATCTTATTTTAGTTTTTGGGTAGGCCTTAGTGTCGGATAAAAAAAAAAACAAGTAAAAAGAAATTGTCTATGTTCCGTCGTAATAAAAAAAAGTCTATAAGCATCATCGTGTTTTTATAGGATGATCAAACAAACACGTTTTCTGTTTTTACACGTAATGATTGTCGTCTTGCCTTGCATTAAGTACTATAAAGCTTATTTTATGCAATTATTAATGTATACTGGACAATATAATGCCTGAAGACTTTAGTCACTTACTGGCAATGACCTAATTTTTAAAAACGAACTTTAAATTATTTTGACAATTAAAAAATTTACAAACTTCGAAAATGACTCAAAATGTACCTGACCTTGCCCTTAACAAAAAACCGCGCTGTACTTAAAACAATATCCATCATAAACGTTTAGTTTTACAGTCACATTATTATCTTATCTTTATTAACACTCAAAAACTCGTAAACTCATCCAAAATTATACGCTGAATGTACATAATTTAATTTTTATTTTTGCATTTTTGACATTTACACCGCTATGGACGGCGATTGTCAATTCTTATTATTTTATTATGTTAACAGGTTTATTGAATATCGATACATTGTAGGATTTTTTTATGCAAGGGCATTATTTTTTGTGACAGCGTGTGGGTTATTTTTTCCCAAAAAATAAATTGTGCATATTATGCACTGCTGTTAGATAAATAAATAAACAATGGAATAAATGAACGTGTTAAGATGACAGGTCCCTTTTTACCATAAACTAGCTTAAATTCAAATGCGCAATATGTTTAATGATCAATGCTTAATCAATAATTGTTTAAAAGGTTTTAGAGGTATGAGGAACAGGGTGTAAAGTTCATATATATAAAAGGGAGGATCCTTCGACCAGACGGGTCGTGTCTGGTGGGCAACTGCCAAAAGATTGACGTCGTGATCTTGTATAAATGTTCCTCGCGCGGTAAACTCTAATTGCGCGATGCAGGATTTTGTGTGACGTCAGGTCTTTGATGCGTAATTCGTATGTGGCGATGTAGATGCCGCCACAAGGTAATTAATTTTATATTTCTTCCAGTCTAATCGAATACCTCTGAATACCAGTATTTTACATGGGCACTGCCTATCTGACCCAGTTACTGATGGTAAGACTGGTTGTTAGACTTTTTGGGCTTCGATGGTTTATCGTGCTTTTTGAGGCACAGAACTCGATATGCTTTGGATGGTCACTCATCCACATACCGACCGCGGCAAGCGTAGCTTAACTTTCGATCGATCCGTGCGACTTTTACCATTTAGCCACGAGCATCTACAATAAAACGAATTCTTGTCGATGTATACATAATTTTGAGGCTGTCTGTAGTACAAAAGATAAACATACATTGGCATTCCTATCTCTCACACCAAATTTCCCCAAGCGTAAATAAATAAATAATTTCTTTATTACTATAAACAGATTACAAAAACTTTGAGACCTTGGCTCCAGAGCTAGGCACCTGTATTTCAAAAGCTAGTGACTTCTTCCATTTAGGTAACAGTTATTAAGCAAGTATCAGCAATAAAATTATCTTACTTAAAACAAAGTTTAAAAATAGAAAAATAAAAATTTGAATTAGCATTTAAGCAAATAAAATACTCCCATTAAATAAATAAAAATAGAATAAATGTGGGTGTAAACAAAATTAGCTTAACATTCTAGAACTAAATAAATATTAACATTAAAATAAAATAGAACAAAAACAAATTACAATAAAGCAAGCAACGAAGACTTACTCTCGGTTACCCAAACGAATTCCCACATATATCCCATTAAGTGTAAGCCGATAGCTGTTCTTGTTGCTATTCCAATTGCTCCTAGACACGCTATAGTCCGATGGGTCATTTTGTACTAGATCAGGTTCAAATACCATGTGTGTACAAATGCTGTAAGTTCAAATAAGATTGTGTATAATAATATTGTATATGGCAAAAAGTCGGTGTACTATAGGTACACCTCCGCCTAACCCTTCAGGGATTATTGATGTTATGTTATCGTGTGTGTTATGATATGTTGTTTTTGCGTTGACTTTTACGGGTTAAAATGTGTTTCTCGTGGTGGTTACCAGTGTCTAATGCAAATGAATTAAAATAATTATTGAGTACCAAGAGGTAAATCTCGAAACTAACGTCAGAATTTCCGCTCATAGTTGATGGGATTTTCGAAGGTAGCGATAATTATGCGTGTTTCTCATTTTGTTTTCAAAACGCCTTACCTATGTAGAATCTAATCTGACTAGCCTGTATTGCCTCACTCCATTAAATAATGTAGGAAGCAAGATACTCTAGCACGTCTTCTCCTGAGTAAAAATACTCTTAGAAGGGTTGAATCTGAGCATACCACAAGAAAAGGCCAGGTCCTTTCAAATATGTGTAGCTCTTTCCTCAAAAGACCATTTCAGACATTAATCTACATGATCCTCATATGGCCGGACCAAATTATGTCCTTTCTTCTCAGAGTTGTCAGATAGGAAACCTCATCTAGCTTATTTTTTTTTATATGACGTGTAAATGTGATTCCGATATCCTATTTATAGAAAAAATAATTTCATTTAGTTTCATTTCATTTCAGTGTTTTCAACAAAAAAGTATATGCCAAAGATACAGAACTCCAAGAAAAGTAGACTCTGATTGAAGTTCAATGTCACGTGTCTTGCTATATTTTATAAGTAATTTTTTCTCAAAAATATTAATTAATCAAAAATCAATTACAAAATTAAGTAGATTATTGAGATTTTTGGGTCAGAACCATTCTTCAAAATAAAGTATTTTTCTTACTGTCAACTAACCTGTTCTGATACAATTTCCTAACAAATAGTTTATCGCTGAACTTTCACAGAGCAGCTACTGCTCTACTCCGGTTCCCACGACGGAGTATTAACGAGAACAGTAGTCACGGCGCGATGTTAGCGCCCCCGGGCTGCGCCAGCGCACGCCTCCTAACTAATTGATAGCTTCAAATTGAGATATTTACATACCAATGCTAGTCGTTTAAGGCTTTTAGGTGTGTGATTTAATTACTGTAGTTTAGAGGAATTGAGGAGAGAGTGGCCTTGATTTTTAGATAGACTGATAGAGATTGCTTGATTTTATCGACAGTTTTTTATGTAAAGGTGGGTTTTTCAATATTTTTTTTCCGAAATAAAACTATTTATCTCAAACTCAAATTACGTCTACCTATTTATACGTATCGTATCGATAGGTAGACAAAGAAATCAGTAGGTAATTAAGAAAGTATGGAAATTATACTTATAATAATGTTCAAGCCGTTAAACTGAAATTGCCGGATGTTGCTCTTGTTTCAAATAAGTACTAATAGGGATGTTTTACCATTTCATTGATCAATAACGCCTAATTACATTTTATTTGTTAACCTACAGTTAGACAGGTCCTCTCCATAGGCGTTTTTAGATAAAATCAAATACCTAGACACATTTCGGTACCATCATCTGTGTAAAAAATTACAAAATGAACAATATGTACATGAAAATAAAGCTAAGGCGCGGGACATACACAGAGGCGAGATACGTATTGTGCTCCTACACATTTTGTATGTAATATGAAAGGCGCGGCGCAACGCACGCGCCGCACCGTCGCGTCGCCGTCGCCCCTCTCGTGTATGTCCCACGCCTTACATAAATACCAATTTATTATCTCTACTCACTTATTTTATACATAATGTGTTAAAATCGTGTTTGACTAGTTTGCTTAAAAGGAACCGCTAATCGCTTTAAAGTTAGACAAATTAGTTAATTTTTAATGTTTATTGTGTGAATTGGACATGAGTTATTAGTTATTTTCTAATGTTAATAGTAGGGTTTATTAACTGTTTGCTGCTGA
Organism: Lithophane leautieri; assembly: GCA_949152455.1. Lineage (NCBI taxonomy): Eukaryota > Metazoa > Arthropoda > Insecta > Lepidoptera > Noctuidae > Lithophane > Lithophane leautieri. The sequence goes on along the minus strand of OX424472.1, from coordinate 1,812,586 downwards.
ATGTATTCGTGTTGTAAAAGTCAAGGAGTAAGGTTGAGAATAACGACGGTATGGTTTGAACCTGCGCGTGCGCCAAAAAGTAACGTAGGAATAGACTAGAGAATAGAGCTATTTTGTTTTACGCATATCTACAGGGTGAAATTGAATTCATGGGCATCCTCATACGGGGTCATTGTACTCATCATTATGAACAACTTTCACTATGGGAACAACGCTGAAATCGCGAAAAAAAATCAACTGTTCCCTACATTTATTGTTCGCATAGCTCGTCAAAATGTAGGGAACAGCAGATTTTGTTTTCGCGATTTCAGAGTTGGTCCCATAGTGAAAGTTGTTCATAATGATTAGTATAATGACCCTTTAAAAGGATGCCCATGAATTCAATTTCACCCTGTATATACATACATATAATAAATTAAAGTCGCTTCTCGTGTTTCTCTGTATGTCCGCGTTGTTCTTCTAAATCGCGCAACAGACTTTTTTTTTTTTGTTTTCACCATCGTGCATCGTTTAATTTGTTCCGGAAGGTTTAGTGTTAATATGTGTGTATGTGTGTATGTGTGTTTAGTACGTTAATATCAAAGTTACCTATCTAAGAAATCTCAATGTTTTGTCAAGTCGCCAAAATCGTTGCGAATCAGGAGCTGGTGGCTAGTTCTATATAACGATATCTTATCTGATTACCTTGACTTCTCCTCCGTGCCTCGGAACGCACGTTAAGCCGTTGGTCCCGGCTGTCATTCGTGGATCTTTGACAGTCGTTACAGGTTGTCAGAAGCCCGAAAGTCTGACAACCAGTCTCACCAAGGGGTATCGTATTACCCAGTTACTGGGTTGTGGAGGTCAGATAGGCAGTCGCTCCAATACTGGTATTTAGCTGCATCCGGTTAGAATGGAAGCCGACTCCAACATAGTTGGGAAAAGGCTAGGCAGATTGATCTAATTACCTTGATATTTATAAATGTATTTTACTATACAGAACAAAAAAAAAACACAAAAAAAAAAATACAATAGGCGTCCTATCGCTTTCTTAATTATCTGTAATTGTTAGATCCACTTGATGTAGGAAATTTAGCTCAGAGTATAAACTAATGGCAAGTAGACAAGTGGCAACTGCTTTCAAAGCGTTTCGTATTTCTACGATGACTAACAACACGATTGACATAAGCTTATTAGTAGCTTATTAATCGAATACATTTTTGACTTTTCTATCATCGAGAGCAGTGGGGGCCCAGTGCTGGTAGCCGCTGCGACTTACGAGTCGTAGGTCGTAGGACAGGCGCTTTTGTGTAAATTATTTCAACAAAGAAAATATCGAGAGTAAACCGGCATGTCCTAGAACCAAAAATTCTGAGACATGTACCAACCCGCATTGGGCCTGCGCAGTGGATTAAGCCTCGTGCAAACTGGCGCGATATCGCAGGCGCGTCAGGCAGCGCAACCCTTGTCGCGCCCGCGATATCGCGCCTGTTTGTGGGAGCCTCTACGGCTACTCCCACTCACAGAAAGGAGGCTGTCGCTTATACAATGTCACTTTGTCTAGGAGTTCAGATCACGCTTTGAAACTATCATAAAACAAAGATGGTCTGACGACTTTTGCCAAAACAAATGCCTGCACTTATAAATGCAACGAAGCAGTCATATTTATTTATTCATTGCAAAAATTTGCAGTTAATTGTTTTACTCTCAAAGCAATATTTACTTTGCACTCAAAACCGATAAAATGGGTTAGCAAAATATTGCATTTTGCCAACCCACTTGCGGTACGCACACAATGCACTCAGTGACACACTGTCCAAACTACAAACCTTTAACCTGACGTCCCAGTGTTTCGATATGCAAATATTCTGGCCAAAATTTCACAATCGAAAATTACGTGTAGAATATTTATGGCTCAATTTTGTTAAGAGTACAATGCGGTGAATTTCAGTTGTCGGGGGCCGAAACATTCGAAGTATGAAGCAGTGTTCCGTGGGACTACCACTTTAATTACTGACGCACTTTTTTTTAGCACAACCGGTGCATCTCGGACCGTTTATGCGAATACATTTGTTATTTACGAGCTGTACTTTTTGGGATGTCACCATTTATAGTAAGGGGAACGGTTCGTACGGTCCGATATGTGATATGTTGGCCGATACTTCTTTTTCGTTTTTGTTGGGATGATCCCTTTTTGTTTGGTTTATCTACATTGGTTTTGCAATTGATAAATTTTGATAAATTCTGAATAAAATACGACATTTATTTATGTATAAATTGTGCGGAATAAATGAAACTTAATAATACCTACATTTCGTATTATTTTATAATGGTTACCTACTATGTACCATTTATTACAAAATAATAATACGACACGATTTTTTTTTTAACAATAGAAGTAATGTCATTCAATGATATATGTTAAGCTATAGGCTATTAAAGAGGACATAATATTTGTGCAAATATCTTCTATCGTGTTGACAAAAAGACCGCCATTATAAAAACATACAAAACACAATATTTTAATGCTTAACAGGTGCTTAATAAATAAGACTTAACCTAGAAAAAAACAAGTTTATAGGAAAAGTTTGCTTATTGTTATAAAAACTACAAAAAAAATAAAATCGATGACATGGTAATTATTTATACGTATATGTATAATATGTATACATACATATACATAATTACCATACATTATTCGTTTATTTATTTTCTTCTTATGAAATTACATTTATAAAATATTTCTTAAATTAAAAAGACAACATAAAAAAAAAAATTGAGATCTGCCTGTGTCGGGAACAGGGTCCAAGCTACCGGTGGTTAGGGCTGCAGAGACAGGAACCTCCTCACAATGCGAGCCGTATCGAAGAGTACTGCCTTCTGAATCAGGCCCTTGATCCAACCGCCTAACGAGAGCCTCAAGAGATGTTGGTCGAGGGTCGGCAATCGACAATCGGCATAATGATAACCGAGCTCACATTCCACATGTCAACAACCTCGTGTGCTAAGTCGAGATATTTTATTTATTTCTCTTTCTCAGCTTTCCCGAGATTCTCCTCATGTGGAAATTACCATACATTATAGTTACCACAAAAATCTCATATTATGGTAATCGTGGTAAAGTTTATGGGATATATTACCAGAGGTTGACCGGGTTCCACCTGATTTATACCGAGTTATAAATTCACGACTAACGTGAGTTTATAAGAAGTACTTATCAATTTAAAGAAAATATGTATTAGACACATTGTGTGATAAACAAGTATCTACGTAACATAATAATATAATACGAATATGTAATCGATTAAACACCTTAGTTAATTACATAGAGTTAACTAAGTTCATCTGCTATTTTGTACCCAAGAGGTTTTTCAAAAGTTTTCATAACTTTCAGTAACTATTTTACAAGCTAGTCAAACCTACAAAAGTGACCGGGAGTAAAATAAATTGAGAATAGCTCGAAAATCTACGGGAGCCAATAAAATAAGAATCTAAAATGAGTATGAAACCCATGATCCATTTCCCAAACACATCCCAATAGTTCAAAACTCCGTTAAATTTCCCACAAAACGCGGCAGGCCCTTTAACAACAAAAAAAATTAAGCTTTCAAAAACGATTTAACACAAAAAGTCGCCGACGACATTCTTCCTTACAACTCTCTCTATAAACACAACATGTAATCGTCGCATCGGCAATCGAATCGTTCATTTATTCGAGTAAACTCGAGTCGCCGTCGAATGATTTATTGCTCCGACACGTGGTTTTTGCCCTCTACAGTGCTTACGGAAACAATTTCGAATCATTTATACCGACCGCCCGAACGGCCGCCGAAAATGGTGACGGCTCCCTTCTGGTTTTCGTGTTTCACCTTAATTTCGGGAAAAATGGACGGTTTTTTTTTTTGTTAAATTTGGAACTGAAGATGAGAAATTGAAATCGACGAGGTTTTTTAACGCGTCCCGCTTGTCGCTTCGTAACGGTACTTTGTTATAATTGATAATTCATTTTTTTGTTTTATGTTGGTCGAATTGGTACTTGGTCCGGTTCTGGTTTTGGGATCGTGTGCCACGTAGTTTTATGGTTTGGCTGGTATTATTTTGTGCAGTTAAAGTTTTGTGAGTTTTATTTTGTGGACGTTTATTGTTACTTTAAATGTTTTACCAAAACTTTTAATATTGAACTAAGTATATTCAGCAATGTGTTTTGTAATCACATCCCTGCAAATAGGTAAGAATGACGCATTTTTTAAATTGCTAAAAACTTCAATAAAATCTTAGAAACATTATTATTTTCACTACCCCAATTTTTATTCATAACTATAAAGACAGCGGAACACTGTGCGAATACCTATCATAACTTATCTCTCCCGCGCACGTTTAGCACTGACTGACTGCGTCATAAAAGTTTACGAGGATCGAACTGCACAGTGGGCTGCCCGTTTCGTCCGGACAAAAAAATTAGAGCACGAAACCTCATGAAAATTAATAAGCATTTCAACAGAAACCATCGGTTCAACGTTTTTGGTTTTAAGTTATTTTTTCGCGACAGCAATTTGTCCTGTTTTAATTGGATATTTTTGGCGGACTTTATTATAAAAGAATAACTAGTTTGTCGCGAGTTTCGTGAATACATTTGGAGTAAAAGTTCAATTTTGCGACATCTTTAGAATGGATACTTTACTCATAGGTACTTGACTTTACCATTAGCTTTGTGAAATGAAAAATGGTATAATATTCAAATAGGAGCTGTATCTAGATAATTAAACTACAAATAGCTATCGGTCTACAAATGGCAAAAAAACTGTTTTTGTGATGAACTTTTAGTCTAACACACTGTCATCGAGATCTAGGAATATTATTAGAATTTACCATTACATATTTGAAAGCCTAAAAATTTACTTACTTATTGGACGCCTCATTAGGGTACTGTCAACCGTACATCAATACAACCCTTATCGCTATAAAGGCGAATTTGAAAGTGCAACTGTGCAAGTGTTACTACTGATAAGCAATTGACTGTACGTGACCTGTTCACGTTTGTATTATGGGCCATGGTACATCACAATTTATATGTCACACAGTACATTTCTTAATACGAAATAATCTATACTTGCACAGATTCTAAGACCCGCTCTCACGATATTTCAGTTCGGTCCAGATTTATAATGTAAAGTTGAATAATCCTAGAAAATGTAGGAAGTTTGTCAGTAAACCTTGTATTTATGTGTTGCGCGTAACCTAAGTTGACTTATTTTTGTACTATTTCATAGCATTTTATGACTGTATTTGTCCTGAGCCAATCGGTCTGGAAAGTAGAATATAAGTGTGGAAAACTTGTTTAATTCACAAGTTGGATAAAAAATTGGGTGTACATTTACGTTATGTAGTATTTATTAGGTTAACACAAGTTGTGATCTCTTAAATGAACTTTTTCATGGAAAATCTTTTAAAAGTCTTACCATTTTAAATGTCAAAATGTTTCTAATAAAAGTTTTTCTTCAGAAACTGAACATTTTAACCAAAAATTAGCCATATTGTAATCACGAACCATTGCCAATTGGACTTAAATTCGCATAACAAACAGTAAGTGGTTATGTTTAAATAAGTAAGTAGGGGTTTATAAACATAGGAATCAAAATTAGCCCCAATAAATATTACATATTACAGAAGATTTAAAATAATTACAATTCTGTACACCTCGCTTACAAAACCAGTGCAAACTCAACACGTAATAAAAAGAAAATTTTGCCCTCGTCCAAAAAACAAACCGGACAATGCCGCCGGACACAATTAATTAAACAATTAATCTGCTAATTGGCATATGATTTGCTTTTTGTACCGTTTATGTCAATTTGTACGAATCTGGATCGCCGGCCGCTTTATTCCTTATAAGATTAATTTGTACGTGCCTAAGAACTTGTTTTGTGAGGGAAATGCCTTCGCGTCCGTTTCAAGTCAAGTGACGTAAGATTTTGAACTTATTTGTGTTATGTGGAATTGTGGAGTGTTGAAATGGAACGTTTTAAATAGTGATGTGGTACGAATCTGTGCTGTTATCCTTACTTCCTAACTATCCATACTACTCGTATTAATAATGTTATACTATTAATACTATTAATTATAATATTATAAATTCGAAAGTAACTCTGTCTGTCTGTCTGTATGTTACCTTTTCACGCTTAAAATACTGAACGGATTTCGAACAAATTTGGTAAGGCAATAGATGGCATCCTGGGGAAGGACTTTTTATCGACATACCACGCAGGCAAAGCCGCGGGCGGACGCAAGTAATATTATAAATGCGAAAGTGACTTTGTTTGTTACGCTTTCATGCTTAAACGGCTAAAAGAATTTGGATGTCATTTGGCACATGGGTAGACCATGACCTGGAATAGGTCATAAGATATTTTTATTCCGATATACCTACGGGATCGAGGCTTAAGCAGGTGAAACCGCGGGACGCAGTAAGTTAAATATATTGTTTTCTTTTTCTGGATCTAATAAATGATGATTAACTACTGATGCTGGTTAAAATTAAAATTAAATAATTAAGCTAGCCCAGGCCCAGACGGAGATGGCGGGAGAAGCTGGACTCCTTTAACAAAGACTGGCAGCTCTGGACAGAGAAAGGAGGAAGGAGAGTGGAGGCCTTTGCCCAGCAGTGGGACAAAATTGGCGAATATAAAAGAAAGCTTAAAACACGTCGCCTTTTCCATGTTAAAATACTGGTTTTGATGTGCTCTTTATAAGCCCACCACTGAGTAAGTAAAAATCAAGGAAAAATGGATTTAGCTAAACTACATTGTACAAAGCTATCAAATCAAAAGTCATTTATTCAAACTACTACTTGTTTTCGAACGTCAAAATTACATAAGACAGTCCCCCAAAACGCCCACCCATCACCACTTCCTAGTGCTTTAGCTGGGAAGAAGAACTGACGCAACAAACTCCCCAGCAGCACAGCTGTCTGTTCAGTTAGAAAAAAATAAAACTATATAACAACATGATAGACTATGTACCAAAAGCCCCAATGAAGAAAGCATATGTGGAAACCGTATTCGTTTACCGTTTTAATATTTTGTTTACCAAGCCAAGTATATATGAAGTACCTACCTACAACCAAAATACAGTCAATCGATTTCAAAACTGCAACAATGATGATAATCATTTTGGCATCCGAGGCAGCTTTAATCAGTAAGTTGAGAAAATCTGCCGAATCATAAAAGTATTTTATCGTTGATCTGCCCTGCGCCCAAATATCGTCGGGGTCCTGTATTGATTGCAATCAGTCATCTCCTGTACTGCCGATGACAGTCGCTATACTGGCGTGATTTTTTAAAACATTATTTAAAAATATCGATGTGAAAAAGAGATTGAATATACAGTATACACTCTTTCTGGGAAAGACGGAGCGAAACGCTTGCAGTTCTTAGGAAACTAGAAGATAATGTATCTAATGAAGCTTCTAATGTCCTACTCTGAGTTTCTAACTTCGTCCTTTTCAGGGTTCCGTAGTCAACAAGGAACCCTTATAGTTTCACCATGTCCGTCTGTCTGTCTGTCACCGGCTTAGCTCAGAGACTATTGGTACTAGAAAGCTGTCATTTGGTATGGGTATACATAATAAATCACGCCGACTAGGTAAAAATTTTTTTAAGGGCTTAATGTTTGAACTATTTTTTTTCTCTCGCCTATCCCATTGTGTTGAGTGTCGTTGATAACGAAATTAAAAGGAAAACTATCACAGCTAAGTAGGCTCTACAAGTTACCGAGTAATAATCGACCAACTTACATTTGCAGTTGCAAAAACATGTTTTCCCATACATTCCTTATGGGAGAAAAAGTTTTTCAACAACAATGTTGAGTTTGTGCTTGGGATAAATTCAAACCAACTATGGAACCCTACATTGTGCGTGGGTCGACACGCACTTGGCCAGTTTTGTTATTCTGTCTCTCTGCGCAGCACCACCACCATAGTATTAATACCAGGGAGATCCCTGAGGAAGGCCTCAGAATCCCTGATTACATAAGAAGTCTATTTTGTCAGACCAATGGTTCTTTGAAGCCTATGTCCAGCAGTGGACTGCGATAAGCTAAACTGATTGGTTGAAAGGTTGTGTTGATTGTAAGGAGAAGCACCAGAAATGTAAGTTGGGAGATTTTTTTTTAAAGGTTATAACCACAACTTCTGTTCGAAAAACCCCTTAAACCGAACTACCAAAGCAAATAATGAGACAAGCATAAAGAACTGGAGAAATGTGGGTGTCCTATCATTTGGACTATGCACTTCTGCCCAACCCTTAGAATATAGCTACAGGCGTGGTGTTATGTTGTTCCACAGCCGCATTAAAAATCCACAAAAAAAAATCTCCTCAAAAAGGGCGCCCGTCCGCGACAGTACGTTCACCGTCATTTTTCGGTTGCAAATCATGAACGAAATTGATGAGCTTCTCCCATCAGATAGCACTAACAAGCAGTAGCCGATGTGAACGTGTGATACGAGCGGTGACGTCACTGGGTGAGGCTTAGAAATGGGAGTACGGATGTATGAGCAAAAATGTGACATTTGATTCTGGTGAAGATTTGGACAGACTTTCTGTAAGTTAGAAACTCAATAAACATACAAAGAATCCACTAAAGTAGAATCTCATAACATATTTAAAGCTGTCAATAAAATACAATTTTGTTAATCAGCTTACTCATCTATTGTTATTGATTGAAACATAACCCCTTCTTTGCAGTCGGGTAAAAAGAAAGGTCACCACACTTTCAATACTTAGAAAAATGTTACCAGCATAAATAAACAGGCAACAATCTGCTTGGTATTCCGGATTGCAATTTAATGGAGATATTTATTTTTATGTGTGAACGTAAATGAGGCAAAAGGATTACGTAAGGATCGTAGCTGGTGGCGTTCTGTAGTTTCTGCCTACCCCCATGGGAAGTAGGCGTGAGTTTATGTGTATAAAATGGCACTATGCAACGATGGCAACAGATTGTCGTCGAAAGAATTTCTAATACAGAGCCAACAATTAGCTAAATAATCATGAACCCACTGTGAATATACACGGTGTAAAAGACGTCAACGCACAAAACTGTAACAATTTTGTTCAGTACATGATAGCCCACCAGAAGGCCAATTCTCTTACTTAAAAAACGTTCAAATTCAAGTCGCAATGCCACAAAAGTTCCGAAATGTCACAAAAGGTATTCTGCTAAACCAAAAAACTAAGTCAAAGGTGACGTCTGGTGCGATGATATTGCGAATAGAATGAAAATAAGAAATGTACTGAAACGGTATTCTGCTAAATTTTCGAGTTGCGAAAGAAAATAAAATTGGTATTCCCGTACCTAAGTAAACGTCAAAACTGACGTAAGCATGAGATTATTTGTTGACTGAACAGTCACGAAAAATTTTAGCTTCTGCAGTTTCATATTTCTCATTTTATTTCGATTTTGTCCTTGAAATCATCTTGAAATCCAATATTCATGAAATAAAAACTTATTCAGGAACAGTGTTGTAAATAATTTTGTGTTTGTGTGGTGAAATAATACAAAACGAATGCGTTCCACCTGTGGGAGATATTTTCATTCCTTTCATTCCTCGCACAACGTGCAGACGCCGAATCGACGGCAGAACAACGTAGAGAGCACAGCAGTAGCTTTTCTCAGCATCGCCGGCCGCGGGGACTTACATCAGACGCATTTTCCATAAGCGACCGTGCGTTTTTAAACACTTAAAGTCTTACGAACTGAAGCCGCATTTCCCACAGGATAAGTGAAGAAATGGACTGGGTGTTGCAGCCAAGGTTGGTCTACAAGTACATATTATAATACTTATATCAAATTATTATGGATTGATATGCAACAAGGCAGCTATATTCTAAGCATCTTCGTCATCACCGCATCTACTTTTTCTCGGTTTTGATAAACCCTGCGTTTTCCACGAGTAGCTAGTAGCTCCTTCGACACTTTCGTTGTGGGTCGAAACTCTATTTCTTCAGGTTCACAGCTGTGTAGAAAGTCACACTGGCCCTGAACCACCCACGTGTATTCAAAAGACATGTCTTGTGCAATTCCCTGTGACAAGAAAGTTCCGAGAATAGGTCGGAAGTGTAACCGTTATTTTAAATTCTATGCGAAATGAATAAGTAATAGAATTTGTTTGTCTATTCACTATTTATTATACCTAATATGTCTCCTTTTTGATTCCTTACAACCTTAGATGAGGTACGAAGTCCCGACCTATTTGCGGTCATGGCGGCCTATTTCAACGGAGACAGCCAAGTATACAGGAGATACTATAGAAAACGAGGCAAGTGTGTGCGCACACACATGTGCACACCATCTTCTCTCACTCTCATAGTCCGATGGGGCGGCAATACGACGTAACCGGGAAGAGATTAGTAGCAACGGCTGTACGTGCTTTCCTAGGCACGGGGTTGTCACACTATTACATTACTATTTGGAGGAATCACGCGGACGACACATGGCGGGAAAAATGAGGAGGACGGTCGTTCTGCCGGAATTGTTCTACTTAGTATAAGAGCGAAAAGCACGGTCCACGTCTGATAAAAAACCGTTTAAAAGCGCAATACATAGTTCTACTTATGTTGTTTTACGTATTTTTTTAAATGTTTGTGTAAATATTTAGTTGACTATTTAATAATAAATATTATTATGCACTTCAGTAGGTAGTAATTTTATTTTTCTTCAGTCACTCCACTTCTGTGAAGCACAGGGTCCGTCAATGTGGCGACACTTGAGAGAGTCTGATAGATGTTCAACACAGTGGACGTCTTTCGGCTAAAATGATGATGATGACTCCACTTCTATAGGGCTGACCTAATATTCGCTAAGCACTTCACCGGCAACTGCATCACGGCACGTTTGCTCTCTTACTATGCTCGTGAGAGATGGTCACAGTTCCAAACATCCTTACTTAATATTATAAATGCCAAAGTAACTCTGTCTATCTGTCTGTCGCGCTTTCACGCCAAAACTACAGAACCGATTTAAATGAAATTTGGTAAACAGATAGTCTAGAGCCTGAGAAAGGACATAGGCTACTTTTTGTCGACATACCACGCGGGCGAAGCCGCGGGCGGAAGCTAGTAAATACATATTTCTAACAGACATGTATAAAAATCCACACGTGAGACCAGACAACGGAGACATGTATCACATATGTATGTATGGATTTTTATAAATGTGTTACATTCATTCATTTGCCTCTTTGTCAGAATGTATACCCAAGCTTCTGAATAAATACTACTTGATAGATTAGGTATGTACGATTCTTGCAAAAATAATCTTTAAAGGTCTGACCAACACAGGTTAAGTCATCATCATCATCATTTCTGGCAGCCTGGTTCCGCCCACTTCTGAGTAGGTTTATGCTACACATTATCACGCTATTTACTATGGGGAAGAGGAAGAGAAATATTGTTTTTTGCTCCTGTTCTTCGATAGTTTACTGCAGGATTGTAACAAAATAGGTAATCAATTCATAGGCGCGAGTCAACTCTCGCGTAAAACGCCTCATCTGGACAGGTTTTACAAGGAGCTATGTTGAAAAATATTAAGAACGCAAACAGCCTTATGGAATCTTCTTAGCAAGCGTTTGCCTCATAAGGTAATTGGCGTTTGATATGTTAGTACGAGAGCCCACGACCAAAACCATGTCGCATCGCTTTACGGCCAAAACCGTATAAAAATCATTAGTTTCTTGTAGTTGTTGTTGTTACCTACATTACATACAAATTTTGCGAGGCATATGTGGCCTGACAAATTTTTCAACACGTTCAAAATCTTTCATTCGTTTTATTTATATTTCATTTTATTTGTAAATGTATAATTATGCCTTTTCTCTTATGAGTCTATGTTACTCGAATTAAATGATTTTAATTTGAATTTCAAAATGATTTCAACACACAAGATGCTCACACTCTCTCACTGCTTTCATCTGAAAAATGATTTATTCGCATCAACTGACCAATGTTCACTTGACAACAAGATTTTCAGATGGTTTACTATGGGAAATGGCTATTGAAAATGCGGTCAGCTAAGACGTGATTCGAAAAATTCTGAAAGGAGATCTTTTATTTTGGGCCGAAAACCCAAAGTTTTAGTTTTATATTTTAATAAAATGTCGGTAAGTAGGTAAGTAAAATAGACATAAAGAAAACAGCTGAAGGAATGGTCTTAGAGATTCAGTGCCATGGTAAAAAATGATTAGGAGGACTTCTCCGACCAGGGTACTTACCTCATTTTTTTCGCACTCGGCACATTGTGTTTTGGGCCCAACTTTGTATGAAACGTGAATGGTCCTTAGGATTTTGGATTCAGATCTATCGATTTTATAGGGTTTTGGTCAAAAAACGATAAGGCAAAAACTTTGGTCATGGGCTCTCATACTATGGAAGTGTCATGTGTGTCTTTTCAAAGTTAGCTTTTGTATAATATAATTATTATGTACTTGATATATTTTATTGTTAATAAATAGTATTTAAACTACTGAAAGTCCACCATTTCTTCAGTTTATGGGCCCAGCCCGCTTCCACTGCGCAAGTTACATAGTCCATTATGACATGTTGTTAAAAGAAAGACTATTTTAAACTTTTTTCATTGAACCGTACAGTCGGGGCGGTTCGACGTCTGCCTTGAATGACATTGGTTGTAAGTTCGATCCTCAACTATTGCTTTTTTTTTGTAATTCATTTTTGTACTATTGTGATACAATATTTCCAAATTACTTATAGTAAAATAACTGTATGCTTTTTAGAGTTCCATACCGAAAGGGTGTCAGTTATTGGTCCCGGCTATAACCAAAGGAACAGACCGATCGTTTTGTCTTGCGAAAATGAGCAAAAGTTCATAATAGAGAAATGAAAAAAGAGAATGAAAACTACACTTTTATTTATTTTGTTACAATTATAAGCAGTAACTAGTACCTTGTATAAATTATTTTTACAATACAGCCTATAGGTGGGTTGGCACTTTCATCTGTAAAGTATTATAAAATCCGATGCAAAGCTTCATCTCCCTTCAGGATATCGAAAAATCTGCTATTAATGCTAACAACAAACCCTTGTGTTTGTTGTAGCGGCGGTACGGAAGTTTTTTGTCATTTCGGCACTTCTATATTTGTATTATTTTCTCTGCAACTCTTCACTCAACGCACTAGAACGACTACAACAGCAGGTAGGTAGGTATCTATTCTGGATGCTATGCTCGGTTTCTGTTCCGAAATACTATGATATTCCTCACTCAGACCAAATAAAAACCTTCCTCATGGATAATATAGATAAGTAGGTACTGAACAATTTTCTAATGGCTATGTAGGCACTATATTCGAAAAATCTCCTTCTTCCTGTGATAGTACTATAAAGAGTTACAGTTATTTCAGTCATAAACCAAGAATTTAATAAATAACAAAGATATTTAATTATAGTTTGACATTCAATATAATGACGCCTCTTCTTGACATAATTATCGCGCTTGCGCGTCGCGATTTCAATACGTTCCAAATTATCTTTCTATCCGAATATTTATTTTCATGATTTTGTATTATCAAAGATTTAATATAACAAACGGGAGTGAAAATCATAAAAGTATGTACTTATCTAAGCAAACTAATTTATACATTAAAAAAAACATAATTTAATGTTGCTAAATATTTAAGTATCACTAATTATCACAATATCGTCTGCGTGCATTGAACCAACATGAAAATATGTTTATTTTCGTAAACGAAAACAAACCCGACCGCCGTGAGACTCGACTGCGAAGATATTGCGATCGGAATGTGAACAAACCGAATGTAAAGGTTTGCAGAATACCATTTTTTGATCTATTCATAATATCATCGCATTCCGGTCGCATGATTTTCAATTTGCACGTTAACTAAGAGAATTGGCCCTCAGGAGCGTTGAATTTTTTCGGTCGGTTATTTAAAAATATCTGCTTCTCCATACATTTTGGCAGTGCAGGTAGGAATTGCAATTTTATATGAACCAGGTGATTTTTATTAAATACCTTACCGAAGAAAAATTGCTAACAATTTACGCGTCATTGCCACTTGCGGATGCAAGGATCTAAAGCTATATCAATTATGAAACTTTTGAAAGAAGCCATCTCCGAAGAGATGTCACTATTATTTTCCATGTTCCTACTTAAAAGTATTGAACAGACTTGCCAAGCTTTAAACTAAAGATAGAAAGAAGCATGGTGTTGTAGCATTGCGTGCTTGCATCAATATCGCTTGCTCAGTGATGCCGGTGAAAATTAAGTTGGCAGCGAGCGTGCGCAGGCGCAGCGGGGGTTAGCAACATTTTTACGTTTTTAGACGAAAGGAGTAAAATAAATATTCATAAAGGTGAGCCATGGGCTCCCTTTGATCTTTTGTCGCTGGTTTTTTGCAATTAAAATAATTCTGACCTTATCCTCACCTGCTTACCCGTAATACTTGCAGTGCTTGCAGTATATCGTTTGGCACTTTAATGATATTGATCCCGTTGCTTATTGGTAAACATTAGGTAGTCATTTTTTTATGTGAAACTGTATTGATAAAACAGATGGCGGCGTGACTCGATGAGCCTGGTGTAATGAGCCAACTACTCTGAAAAGAAATACCCCGATAAAACTTCCACACAATTACACTGTAATGGTCAGATCATATGAGGACTGTGCAGGTTAATGTCTGATGTGTCCTCTTGAGGAAAGCACCACACAAATTAGTATTTCTAATAAATGACGCCAATAACATAACATCACGTCTATCTTCCCCGAAGCGTTAGGCAGAGGTGCACCTATAGTACACCCACATTTCGCCAGTTATGTTTACGTCCCATGTATTAGGCGGCGAGCATATTGCCATCAACCGGGCACTATTACAGACTCCGGGTTGCTACTGAGAAAGCCAATATTTGAAGCTAATTGCGTAATAGAAATTTCCTATCCTCCGTACGTGATGATATTTCCTCCCAACAAAAAGTTGCTAACCCCTGCGTTCGTAGCACAGGAGCGGCGATCAACAAAGGGCATGGAGCGAGCACGACTTGACTCCACACAACCTGTGTTTTTACTTGTTGTTTATTGTTTTTATCACTATTGCAATGCTGTTACGTAATTATTAATAAATAAAAACGTTATAAGTCACGGCAAAAACTTTGATAGAAGTCTTGTGAAAGAATGACATGTTTTTTCAGCAAGTTGAAATGACAGAGACATAAAACCTTTTAGGGCTCACATCAGAATCTATCGTCCCCTATTACATGGGACTTAGGTAAACATAACTGGCGAAATGTGTGTGTACTATTGGAGGTACAGGTGTGATTTTATCAAAATCCATGCTGTTAATAAAATTAAATTAAAGGGTTATTTACAGTGTTGTATGATCCTATTTAGCATAATCATAATCAGCCTATAATGTTCCCACTGCTGGGACACCAATCTGCTGGGACAATAATCCACCACGCGGGCCCAGTGCTGAGTACAGTTTGGCTCTTGTGATACAGGAATTCCTAGTACAAGAGCCAAGAGCTGTGAGCCTCTGAAGTGAAAATAAATCAATAAACTTAAAAGTGTAAGCTGATCTCGCAATATATAAGTTTTCTGTACAATGAGAGGTCAGCTTATACTGGCAATGTTCAGCTGTGTACATACATTTTACTAAATACCCCAGATAAAGCTGTGTACACACATATTACTAAATACCCGAGATAAAGTTGTAGTATAGGAAAACCGTGATATTACAACACTGAGGTCAAACAAACAACATGCAGATATGACCTCCGCAGTTGAGATGTTACGATGTTGGTAAATATGGTGGCTATTCTTAATTGAGTTTAATATGAGCTTTAGAAATGGTTACTTTGTGAATCCAGCAATTTTTAGATAGATATGCATTATATTATTGAAAACGATGTAGACTTTGTTGGAGTACTGTTTAGTACGAGATATGAGTTTATGACGTCAGTGTTGTAAAAGTCCCGCGTCCTAATCAAAGTGATCGGTCATTTTACTCTTTGAACCAGAAAGCGCCTTCCAATTTTCTGTACAATTGAGTGACATTATGAACGCGAAAATCGCATGTTCAGACGAAACTAGTCAAACTTGCTGTAATTTTGCATTAGACGTGTTGGCGGCTGCCGTCGACACGTCTACGGCTATCGCTGACGAATGTCGGCGGCTGCAGTTGCTTATGCCGTTGGCAACGTTTCACTCATGTATATGAGCACATACTCAAATACGGGAGCGGTATTTTGTTGACAGCAGCCGCCGACGCATCAACGACGGATGCTGACTAGTGTCGACGGGTGCAGTTGAGTTGCCTCTGCCGTTGGTAACATGTCCCTCGTGCATATGAGCACTATGGAAAAACCTTTTCTTTTATTTACTCAAATCAATTAGCATCACAGAATGATTACAACTCTCCCCATTCAATCAATCTGCCTAGCCGTTTCCCAACTATGTTGGGGTCAGCTCCAGTCTAACCTGATGCAGCTGAATACCAGTATTTTACATGGAGCGACTGCCTATCTGACCTCCACAACCCAGTAACTGGGTAACCCCTACGATACCCCTACGATACCCCTACGATACCCCTTGGTAAGACTGGTTGTCAGACTTTCGGGCTTCTGACGACCCGTAACGACAGTCAAAGATCCACGAATGACAGCCGGGACCAATGGCTTAACGTGCTTTCCGAGGCACGGAGGAGTCTCGGTATGTAAAGATGGTTACCCATCCACCGACCAACCCCGGCAAGTGTAGCTTAACCTAATAGATCGACCCGGTGTGGCTGTTATTACTTAGCCACGAGCTCCTCTACAACTCTTCCCATTCACAATAATAATATTTATAACGTGTATTTTAAATTCACCATAACAAATCAATAATAGAAATCTGATAATCGATTAATGAATTCCATATTACCTCAAATGAATTCGATTACGATTCCCGTTGTAATAGTAATTTCTCGAGTGACTCATAATATAATGATGGCAGTATGAATAGGAATATTGCGTACAAAATCGACCGGCAATGAAGTCAGTGCATCAAGCCTTTCAAAGATTCCCGGAACTCTAAGTTTTCCGCAAGGTGTAAAGGTAGGGGCTTGATTTACGCGAGCAACCGTGAGATAGAACCAAAAAAATGCTATGAGATTACAGCTTCCTATTTTCAGTATATCATGGCAACGTTCTTGACTACCAGTGAAGTGTAGGTGCGTAGAAATTTAACCAGAAAATACTTAACAGTAAGAATTGGAACAGAATTTTAAAGCCTGCAGCATTATCCAGTGTGGTATACCACCATAGTGTCACTCCATAACTAAGTAATCAATGATAATTTTTACTTTCTTTAATGCTGATCGTAGGTTTTCAGTAAAGTTTATTGCTAAAGTAATGATGTACTGTGTAAAAAGAGTAGGTACGTTAATGACATTATATATAATGGCCCAGTAACTCGAAATTTTAATATGTAAATACATGAAATTGTAGGACAGTAATCTTATTGTAGGTGCATCGTCTTCACATATAATTGTATAATTCATGTATACAAAATATTGTAAAAAAAAATTGAAAAGAGTAACGGTGGAGTTTCTTGCCCATTCTTCTCCATACGAAAGCTACCTTTTGGAATGGGCAACTAGAATCAATTCTATTTCTTTGTTTTTCATTGACGTTCAAAAGTGCCTTTTATGTGCCTATTTGAAATAAATTATTTGACTTTGACTTTGACTTTGAAAGCAACTTTTAAATTTTAATAACATATGAACGCGTAAAAGAAACCTGCTTCTAACTGTGATACTTCAATAACAAAAGTAAAGTACTGTAACATTTAATCTCACGCAATTATCGTTGCTACACCCATAGTTTTATGATCTATAACCGCCTGTATGATATTATTCAGAGTTCGACTATTACTGGCAAGGGTACCATCACTCAATCTTTGTAATGATGATGTTACTGATGACAATACGGTAATTAAGTCCTTTCTTCGGCTTTAGATGGATTTGATTGGTTCGGTAGAGATTATATTAGGAACAGGTTTTATACCTAGGTCGTATTTGCCTCTATGAGGACTGAAAGCCGTTGCAATACTACCCAAGACATGTTTTAACTAATAAAAATAACTACTCTACAATCTTTGTATGTATTTTTTTTATTGGTGGATACTCCTAACCTCATGTTTTAAAAGTATTTATTTCAAAAAATTATCTCTGTGTAATTCTGGGTGGTTCTCAGTATTATCTTGGGGTTGGCTTCCAGTTTAACCAGATGCAGCTGAATACCAGTATTTTACATGGAACGACTATCTATCTGACCTCCACAATCCAGTTTCTGGGTAATACAATACCCCTCGGTAAGACTGGTTGTCAGACTTTCAGGCTTCTGACGACCCGTAACGACGAAGGTACCCATAATTACATAACAAAAATTTTTTTTTGTTTATTTCTATGAGTAACGATACTGAAGTACCTTCGATGACCCGGCAGGCCATTTCGCTGCCATCCATACTGACTGGCTGACTGAATCTTGTAAACGTGACCCCATCTCCAATAAATTCATATAGCTCGCGTCAAGACCAGAGAAAAAGTAAGTAGATACATAACTATGTAAAAACTCGGTCGAGCCACTCATTCTTTCAGAGACTGCCTAACCAATTATTCATACAAAAAAATAACTCCATCATCAAGCATCAATTACACCTGTACAATAGCAAAAAGTAATCCGCTTAAAATTTCCTCACCTTTCTAAAAAAATTCAATGTACCTACATATTTACAAAACCATATCAATCTGACTTAAAAAGTCTTTAAACTTGTCTTTATTAATGCCGTGTCACCATTTTATGTAAATCTACTTAGGTACCGATTTTTTGACCTGTGACACGGTCGTCAATACCATTATTTGACCTTAGAATATTGACCAAACTAATCTCTGATTTGAGTAATTAATCTTTGACGGCGCTCTTCCGCGATCAAACTGGTTTAATGGTCAACTAGTATAGTGAAGACTGTGCAGTAGAATAAGTGTGTATTATGTTTGGGCTAAAAGATCATATTGGTAACATTTCTAGTCAGTGTAAATGGATTTCAATGTAATTTCGAGCCAAAATGTATTTTAAGTTTGTAATCGTAAACACAAAAGGAATTTAAAAAGAATGCTAGAAACGTAAAAACCGTAACTGTTTATAGAAAACTACAATATTTAGTTTAGGAAGGCATTTCTCTAACCCTGGATGTTTTATTATTTTAAAATGATAATGCGTTTTTTTTTATTGAATAGTGTGCAGATTAAATTGACAATATTTTAATGTGCTTGTGTAAAAATCTAATATACTGCATTGTAACAGCGAATCAATGTTCACGCCTTCCCCTGAAGACATAAGCCAAATTTTTTTTGCTATTCGTATCGATTATGTTCATGACCTAAGAGGTGCCATAATGAATATGAATTAAAAATATAAAAACATGTAGGAAAACAAAACAATTAACCTTAAAAAGTAGCTAACTCCAGTATACTTGCAATATTATGTTATGGCAAAATTAGACAAATTGTTTTTTTTTTTTACTTCTGGAAAGAGTTTCGTTTGTTTAACCATATAAAAAGGTACAGATACTCGAAGAATATAAAATTACCCACGGTAAAATTGTCTCCCATTTAATAATGAAAACAAAAAAAAAATAACAGTAAATCGCAATTTTCTCCAAACTAGAAAATTTTAGTTATTCATTTCTCCACCTACGCCAACGAATAATATATAAAATCCGCGAAATTTCGCGAGTATTCTGGTATATTTTCTAATGACCGCGCCAAGTTGATTCTCTGTATTTTCTCTACTATAACCAACCTTCTCGCACTACAACCAAAGCATTAGACAGAGCATTACCAAAACACATACATGCATAATGAACTATACTACATCAATAAATAACATTCATACATAATAATCAACATTATTGATTACAGATACTTAAATGAATGACAGAACACAGAGTTACATCTATATTCGGGGAGATTTTTAGGGTTCAGTTTTTAGACATCATGATGATAGCTAGACAACAATTAAGGTATATTTTTTTAAAGAAATTGATTTTATACATAACTATGGACGGGTCGATCCGTCAGTTTAAGTTTCGCTTGCCGGAGTTGGTCCGTGGATAGGTGACCATCTTTACATACCGAGAGTCCGTGTTTCGGAAAGCACCGTTAGTCCCGGCATGTCTTTCGTAGATCTTTGGCAGTCGTTACGGGTCGTCAGAAGCCTGAAAGTCTGACAACCAGTCTTACCAAGGGGTGCCGTATTATCCAGTTACTGGATTGTGGAGGTCAGATAGGCAGTCGCTCCATGTAAAGTACTGGTATTTAGCTGCATTCGGTTAGACTGGAAGCCGACCCCAAGATAGTTGGGAAAAGGCTAGGCAGATTGATTGACATCGGATTTTATAACATTAGTGCAAATAGTGTTGTACTACCTTTTAAGTTATAAGTTGTGTTCACTAATTGATTTTCCAATCATGATTATTTTTGAACTTCAAACTTAAATTAGAATCAGAATGATTGATAGGGATGCGTATCTTCGTATCTCAATCTTATCGCGATCTTTCACGCGATCTTTCGATCTCTGACATAACTCATAAACATGGAAAGTAAGTGTACGGAACCTTTTAAACGAGCCTACGTGAGTCAAACCTCTAACTGGTTTCTAATACAGTCATTTTGTTTTCGCATAAAAAAATACTAATTTATAATGTTCGACATTAATGATAAAGGTACATAGGTATTTTAAGTACTTTGTCGGCAACGAAAGCTGGTGAAAACCTCTTGTTTGGACAAGTTTGTTTAATATTCTTGTCGCTATTAGTTTAAAAGGGATTTAGTTGTATTGATGAAGTAAGCAAAATAGCTTTGATGTTATGTGGATGAGTGATTTATTATTGTGATTTTTTTTCAAGCTTTCATCGAGAGATATATGTTGTGTTATGATATATTATTTTTAGTTATTAACATTTGTGAGTATCACCCTTCTCTTTAACATGGCTTTCGAAAGGTTTTGTGGTTTTTTTTTTTTTAACTATTGTGTTAACAGTTGTTTATTTTAAACAGTGTCACTATTATATACAACGGGTTACCAATTTACTGTATTTTTACGGACTAAAAATAATTTAGCCTTTTTTCAGATAGTAGTAGCAAACCAAAAGAACCTATCTTACGAAAACGTTGATCACTTTTGACTATTGTTATTTTAACTTGCTTGGTTGTATTTTGACGTAACTATTTAATTTATAAGAAGTTACTTTTAATCATTGATGAGGTTCTAAGGATGGTAATAATTATGTCGACCTGCCAATTAATCTACCCCTCTGCCATGGATGCTAATACTTTTGTGTATTTATGTGTTACCAACTGGAACCGCGCATCGAGCTTCTGACGTGTCATATGTGTCCGTATAGGTTGATGTGAAATATTTTGATTTTATGGGAAAAA
Source organism: Lithophane leautieri (assembly GCA_949152455.1). Taxonomy (NCBI): domain Eukaryota; kingdom Metazoa; phylum Arthropoda; class Insecta; order Lepidoptera; family Noctuidae; genus Lithophane; species Lithophane leautieri. The sequence goes on along the minus strand of OX424472.1, from coordinate 1,791,111 downwards.
AGGTACTAATCTGTCCGAAAAATCAACAGAATAGGTAAACTATAGGGAATGAAATGAAATTGTTTATTCTGTTAATAGGATATCAGAATCACTTTTACACGTCATAATTTAATTAAAAAGTCCAGACATTAAATATCAAAAATATGTTTAAGAAGAAAGTATCAGAAACAGTTCCGAGTCGTGAACAGATTAAACATGATAAACTTCTTTCTCATTTTAATCTAAATCTAAACCCAAACAAATTCACCTCACAGTTCTAATAGAAAAGCAACAAACTGATTGTTTCACAAAGTCCCGATAAACACATGCATATTCAACAAACAAACTCATTCTTCTATATAAGGATTTCATTAAGAACGTCTTATCGAGCATCGCTGTGTCCTTAACATTTCGATTCCCATCAGTTTCACGTGGTCTATTTAATGTCCGGTTCGGTTTAATTAATATGTAAAGGGCTTTTGGATTTAGATCTGGGCAGCACGGAATCTTGATCTATGTAGAAGTAGAAACAAATTTTTGGTTGAACTTGAAAAATATAGAACTTAGCAGTTGTAGACCGTGGGTTTGAAGTTCGAACCCAGCCAGGCACTTTACTTTGTGTATTTTATTTCATCACCACTGCTTTCAAGAATATGAATCAATCGCTTTTGGTAGGGCATCCTTACCAAAAAAGAGCAAGGTGGCCAATCTTTAAAATTGATTTAACTACATACATAACATAATCAGCCTATCGTTTCCACAGCTGGGACACAGGCCTCCTCTTAGGTAAGAGGGAGTGTGTAATCCACCACGCAGACCCAGTGCCAGTAGATAAAATATGTCACATGTCTTTGAATTTGATCTATAATAAGTTTTACTTCACATTCTTGAAAGCAGTGGTGATGAAATAAATTACGACGCGGGGTTATGGTTGTCGCCATAATCCCATGGCGGTAACCATAATCTACCCCATAGTTACAAGTGACCTGCAACACCATTCGTTACAGAGGATTCTTTCGTTGACGAGGATTGGTTCTTCATAATGATCCAATAGAAGTACATCCATTTATATAATTACTCGTATGTATGTAGATAGGCACTATGGGCCAGCCCAGATAAAACTAAGTATGGATGTAGTTCAATTTCTGCTATTGATAGCTATTGTGGAATCAGCTGTGTAATAGCCGCTAAAGTGATAGAATCTTCAAGGGGTTTATTCATAAACGATGATTAAGAGACGTTTAAACGTCAAAAATGTATGGTTAAAAAGTCGCTAATCATTACTTAACTTTAAGTAACGTTTATGAATAAAGGGGCAAGTCTTGAGCCAAATAATAGATGAATTAAACAGTTTAACATAAAGGAATTCGTTCTTTTTTTTCTAATAAAATGAGGATAGTGCCATGCGGGCATTACTTACAGCTTAGAGCTACTATCGCAAGATATTGGTAACTCAATCAATCTGCCTAGCCTTTTCCCAACTATGTTGGGGTCGGCTTCCAGTCTAACCGGATGCAGCTGAATACCAGTATTTTACATGGAGCGACTGCCTATTTGACCTCCAAAACCCAGTAACTGGGTAATACGATACCCCTTGGTAAGACTGGTTGTCAGACTTTCGGGCTTCTGACGACCCGTAACGACTGTCAAAGATCCACGAATGACGGCCGAGACTAAACGTGCTTTCCGAGGCATGGAGGAGTCTCGGTATGTAAAGATGGTCACCCATCCACCGACCAACCCCGGCAAGCGTAGCTTAACATGATGGATCGACCCGGTGTGGCTGTTATTACTTAGCATGCAATATTATAAAATTAGAACAAACATAAACAAAAGAATCCTTCACCAATGACCAAGATATCATTACGGATGTACCTCTATGACAAAGGTCAGGCATATCAGGAACATCTGATATTTGAGTTAGAAGGGAATTGCGTTCATCTGTTTTTTGTTGAAGGCATGACATTATGCAGCGTGTCGCAATTGTGATCTGGTTGGCGGGATTGGTATTGTTTAGTGTTGTTTGAGATGAATAAACATTGATTCACACGATCGAGCAAGTCATTTAAAACCATAAACTTATAACATCATAGAATACAGACATCTCGTAGAGAGGATATCATTCTCTCACATTTCACCAGTTATATCAAAATAATATGTGGTATGTAAAGGGCGAGCCTACAACAGCTTTTAACCGGACAGAATTCTAGACTCAGAAAAACCCAAAAACACTGTCGAAGTCGGGGAACAAACCCAGGAACTCAGGATCAACAGTAGTGCTTGCAATTTGCAACCAATAGAACTAAAAGTTAAAAAAAAAACAAATTCAAAATCCGGAGTCAAACGTAATCAGTTTGATTTATGCCCTAACACGGATTTTAAATTTGTCTGTCTGTGATGTCTTGTTAATACCTTTTTCATTGACTTTTTGCCGTAGTTCGGTTTTAGTTTTTTAACTTTTACGACATATTCAATTTAATGTGACGTCACATAGCCTAACTAGCAGACGATAAAGACGCTTCCAACGAGACCTCATTAGTCAAATTGTGATGAGTAGTTTAGAAGATACGAGGGAATAGATGAACATACATACATACCGGTCAAAATCATAACCCTCTTTTTGCTTCTCCGTAGTCGGGTAAAAAGACTTCACATCATAATCATATATGGGCTACGTTATAATTAATCCCCTGATATCTTTAAAGAAGAGTATCACACTATCGCTTTTATTTTATAACCAGTAAATCAATGCTAAGTTATTCATTCTGAAAGGTTATCTAAAACCTATAAAATAAAAGGACATCTTTAAATCTACAGAACCAAAATTAGACGCAACAAAACACCAAAGCGTGTGCGCCGAATAAATCTTAGCGATAACTCTACGCTAGGTGGCGCTAGCATCGCGATAGGCGTGTTTAGGTGCGCGCGCGCATCGTACCGCTATCTGATCGGTGTTGGGCGATTGCTCTTTATAGACTGGTTAGCTATGGAAATATAGCGTGGGTGTAACGTTTTTATAGCTGGATGGATTAAGAATATTTTAATAAAAGAATATTTTAATAATTTTTTTATGGGAATATTTATAAAAGGTTTGATTCAAAAATTGATACCTTTACATGATTACCTAGGTACACAAAAAACATTGGTATGTAAAAAAATAAAAGTCTTAATTTTTTCATAAATATTCATAGCAGGACTTCTCGTAGCATCTAAAGTCCGTATGTATATTGTGTCTAAAGTCTGTTTTATAAATCTCGTAGACTAATTTGACATTTCAAGTGATTCTTGTTGGTTTTTTCAATTTGGTGTTTGACATTTGCACCTGTCAAATTAGTTTACGAGATTAAAAAGTCAGGCTTATAGTAGTGTGAATGGAACTAACGTTCATGATTTTTAAGTACCTACAAGTAATTTAATTCCAATTGATCAAAGATCTTTGGAAGATAGGAGCTGGGTTAGAAATGAACATTAGTACAGTCGCGAGCACCAATATGTACTTGTGTGTCTTTACGGTTTTGACGGTAATTTTATGTTATAAGGAACATAGTATTTTGGAACCCATATTATTATGAAATAGGTATCATCTCAAAGTTGCAATCGTTATTCCACGAGAAAACTGTTATTGAATTTTGCTGAGTGTATACATATGTCCGTCCGTCTGTCTGTCACCAGGCTGTATCTCATGAACCGTGATAGTGAGACAGTTGAGATGATGTATTTCTGTTGCCGCTATAACAACAAATACTAAAAAACAGAATAAAATAAAAATTTAAGGGGGCTCCCATACAGCAAACGTGATTTTTTTTGCCGTTTTTATAGGTAATGGTTCGGAACCATTCGTGCGCGAGTCTGACTCACACTTGGCCGGTTTTTATATATTTGTCGGAGCATCAACACTGATCCGGAAACGTCAAGTTGAGTAACCTACTTGAGTGAGGTCAATATAGGAAGTGGCAACACTGGGTTGAAACTGGGTTACCACTTTAACGTCAATCCAGTGTTAACTGGATTGACGTTTGTCGATGGTCGGTTGACAAGGAAGATGATGAGACGACGGAGCGGACGGAACGTGTTTGTTGGTCGAGACGCCCTTGCAAGAGATTCCCTTTGCCATCCTATGTTGAATTCGCCTCGTTTCCCAAGTCTGATTGCGTCCAACTAGTTTCGTGACATTATTGTAATTGTTGAACGGTAACGCCTCAGCAGACGCATGTGTTTTGAATTTTATTTAAATTACCTATCCAGCATGGCCAGCCACTCTGATAACGAGGAGACTGAATTACCTTCACTATATTTTTGTTTTAAAGTACAAAATAGTCATAGCCATACACGACCACCATAGAAGTTACAACTCACAAAATTAAATCTCTCGAAGAATTTAGAAATGCTCCATATATTTAGAATTTAATAGAAAGCTATATAGCTGGTTGTGTGAGAGATGTTTTTATTCCATCAATGACTATTATTTTTGTATAATTTTTTTTTTGTTTTGTTATGGGGAAATAGTACAGACGCTTCTACATTATTCACTCTACAGAAAAAATTAATTAGAATTTTAATAAATATCAAAGATATAAACTCCTGTAAACCCCACTTTAAAGATCTAAAAATATTAACCCTGCCCTGCCTCTACATACTTGAAATTTGTAAATTTGTACGAAAATATCCGCAATTCTTTACTAAAAGGGGAGATATCCAAACTAAAATTGCACTCAGAAATGAAAACAGACTAAACATACCCACTTCACGATTAAAAATGCACTCTTCTGGTGCATTTGTAATGTCCATTAAAGTCTACAATAAGTTACCAGATTACATCAAAGACATAACTAAGAATAATATCTTTATTAATAAATTGAAACAATTCCTATTATTCAAAAGCTACTACACTATTGATGAATACTTTAGCGATAAATTTCAAAAACAATAAAATCATTGTTACCTAATACCTACATTTTACTATGAATATAAAAAGGCGCCTTCATCCTCTCTCCTGTTAAAAATTAACTTTTGCTCTGCCCGACAGGGTCCATAATTGATTCGATGTCTTAACATACCAACTATTATGTACACATTATGGATTGCAATAAAGTATTGAGTATTGTATTGAGTATTGAGTAAAATGTAAACTGATTTATTATAATTATTATGACATTTTTAATGACATTACATAAATATTAGTGAAACATTTTCATTATTCTTGCTATTTTTCATTGACATATTCTTAGTCAGACATCATCGCTATTTTTAATTAATTTTAAGTACAATTTAAAATCAATAGATTTGTATCTAATTTTATTAATTGCATTATAATCCACATTTAAATTATGAATTATTATTAGTATAATTTATTTATGTTAATGCTAATAACTAAATGTGTACTGCATTCGATAAGTATAACCAAGATATAAATATAAATATTTGCGCGGCTGAAATGCCGAATATAGTGAAACCCAGAACTTAAAACTAAGAACTTTTGTGCCTATATTCTTGCAAATAAATATATCATTCATTCTGGATATTTTTGTATCAGCCACCATTCCAACATTCCCGTACTTCCTTCATACCTAAACACTTTAACGAAAGTATTTCCTATTTAAAATGCTAGGTTCGATACGGCATTGTTCGCCTATCTCCAGCCAGTGTCAGATCCCATATATTTGAGGAGGACCATAGGATTCCCTAAATACCACTCCTGCGCTGCCTTAGATCAAATCTCTGATAGTTTTGTTGGGACATTCTTGTGTATTACTAAGTTGGATAGAATTAAGTGAAGGTGAATTGTTATTATTTTGGTGGAAGAGGAAAATGTGAGAAAAATGTTACAGTTTCAAATAATAAGAAAAGTTTATACAAAAAGGAGGGTTTTGATTTTGACCAGTATGTATGTTTTTATGTATGTTCATCTGTTCCCTCATATCTTCTAAACGACTCATCACAATTTGACAAATGGTTTGACAAAAATTTGACAAAAGGTATCGTTGGAAGCGTCTTGATCGTCCGCTGGCTATGTGACGTCAGATTAATTGAGTATGGCGCCCTCTAGAGGACATAAAGTCATGAACAAATTTTTTTTTTATGAGGCCATTTTCGGTATCGTATGAGTGGGCTAATTCGCAGATTTCATAGGTATATAACCCCATAATTAAATAAAAATTAAATTTATAAAACTAAAACTCAACTACGGCAAAAAAGTCAACTAAAAAGTTATAAACAAGAATCACGAAGACAGACAAATTAAAAATCCGGAGTCACACGTATCTGTTTGATTTAAGCCCCAACACGTGTGACTCCGGATTTTCTTCCTTCTTTCTTCTCTGAATTTGACTTTTTTTTTTATAACTTTTTTTTTTGTTCTATATTTACCTACTTGTAATCAGGCTGGTAAATGTACACAGTTCCCATAATTAAGTGTCCATTCATTTGAACATTTTGTTAACGTGTATGTTCAATAAGTAGCATTTGTCAGGAATCAATTATTTTAGAATAACTTTTTTTGGAAAACCGATGTTTTATTGTGTTGTACTGATTGAGTATAAAAATACCTTCATAGCACTATCAGGGCCAAGAGATCAAATAAAGTTATAAAACGCCCAGCAAAATCATGAACAAAGATTTTATGAGACGCCCAGTGGTGCTTAAACGCAAGTAACGTAGACAAAATAAAATACGAACTGTAATAAAAAACTAATTTCATAAATCGATTAAAAAATTATCGCCTATCACAGCAGCGTCGCCACAGGGAAGGTAATTTTTGGAAACTCCGTTACTTATAGTATTCACAAATTAAATATCGATACAATATAAAACAAAATAAAATTTATATAATTAATTCACACTTAATGGTTCAAAAATTAAAAGCAGCTTCTTAAAATTAGAATAACATAAAATGCCTTTGGTCAGATTTCAATCGAAACCATGGGTGTAAATAAATAAATTCGTTAATTTACAACGTACAAAAACCGTGAATTTTATTAATTGCTTTAGTATTTTGTTGACCTTTGAGGTAATGGGTGACATTACTAACACTTTTGGCTTTAATCTACTTAATATGCGACCAACCTACATAAATTCGTCCTTTTTCATAATCCTTAATAACTTTAGTGGCAGTCCGTAATTTGTCTATTTGTATAAACCAATTTTTTATAGATTAAAAAACCCCCCGTAGACATTATTATGACATTTAGTTAAATTATGCTAAAATTATGCACACTGAATATAACGATTGTTCGATTTTCGTATTTTATGCATCGATTGAACTTTGAGTTGTATCGATTATAATGTGCAATAAAAAATCTGTCCTCAAATCGGGTAGAATGACTCAATGTATGTTTTACTTTTTTATGTGCCGCTTCAGATAAAAGAGAATTAAATAATAGTTTTGTTTTTATTTCTAAATAACAACTGGCTATTAAAAGCCAATAAAATATGGTATTTTACAATACTTTACAAATAAATAAAAACGATAATAACCTTAGGTGTTGTCAAAACCCCTTTACGGGGCACCGGTGTGGGCGCGTTCCCTTAGGCTGCGGCCAGCACGCCGGTTGAACGCGTCCCAAAGGGTCATGGCCATTCGGCTGGCCCGGGGATACCGCACGGTCTCCCGTGAGGCGGCGAGCCTCCTTGCCGGATTACCGCCATGGGATCTGGAGGCGAAGGTCCTCGCGCACATCTGGGAGTGGCGCGAGGAGGTGAAGCGCCGGGGTGTAACTCCGCTGCCGCGAGAAATCGCGGCACAGCGGACAGAGCTCCGGCAAGATCTCATGGCGGCATGGAGAGTGCGATTGTCGCAACCCAGTGCTGGGCACGTCACAATAGCGGCGATAAGTCCCCTCTTTGAGGAGTGGATAGAGAGGCGCCACGGCGTCCTCACCTTCCGCCTGACACAGGTCCTCACCGGACATGGCAGCTTCGGGAGGTACCTGTGTAGGATTAGGCGGGAGGAAACGCCCGGGTGTCACCACTGTGTGGATCGCCCGGAGGACACGGTGGAGCATACGGTTGAGGTGTGCCCTGCTTGGGCGGAGCACCGCCATGTCCTCGCGGAGGCGATTGGCGGCGGTGACCTCTCGCGTCCGGCCCTGGTTCAGGCCATGGTACAGAGCGAGAGGGCATGGGAAGCCGTCACCTCCTTCTGCGAAGCAGTAATGCTCGCGAAGGAGGAGGCGGAACGCGTGAGGGAAAGGCAAAGTTTGCGCCCTCACGCCCCTAACCGCCGCCGTTGGAGACGCCCTGGGCGTCGGGAATCCCAGGCGGATTTCCGGCCACCATAGGCGCGGGCTTGCGGACGGCGAGCAACGGGCAGCTCGCCGTCCGATAAGGACCAGGCCCGGGTCGATGGCGCGTCGTGTTCCACGCGCGCCTCAAAGAGATGTCAGCAAAAATGACGGGGTCCAATAGGACCGATGCCTGCCAGGGTTGCGGGAAAGTCCGAAAGGGATACCGGGACCTTGGCAACAGGCAAATGAAGGAACACGGGTGGGTTTTAGTCAGTAAAAGTCTGACACGCCCTTCCGCTCCGCCCAGAGCGGGAGAAGTCATTGGATGATTTCCCACCCTCAAAAAAAAAAAAAAAAAGGTGTTGTCAAAACCGTCTCATATTTACTTAGTTGTTTTGGTAAAAATAAAATATTGACCAATAAACATAATTTAGATCAATAAATTATTTCCTTTATTATATCTGTGATCCTCATTAATATAAAAATATTAAACTACACAATTGTTTATTTAGTTCTTTCAGGTTTCAAACATCATAAATATCATAGTCTTTTTCGTTGCTTTATCGAATCGACTTTTATTTTTTTCAGATCAGTCATAATCATAACATAGAGATGAGGAACAATTACTTTAAAAAATTCAATAACAAGTGTTACTTTTAATTCTTTTCACGATTAAATGCTCATATTACATTACAGAGCCTATGGTCCTTTATACATTATGTTAAAACGAAGGGAAATAAAAAAAGAAACTAAAACCCTCATAATTATTAATAACAAAATGGAAGAGAACCAAAATTATAATAACAATAAACCAACGAATCCATTATTATTGCTTAACGTCAAGCTCACTCATTTAATAATGATTAAAGGGACTCTCGAAAATAATAATCAGCGAAGTAACACGAACATTTAACTTCGTGTCAATACGAGAGCCAAAGTTGTATGTTAAATATTTTATAATACATTAACTGCACAGTGTGACAAACAGTAATTATTGTGGACAAAATGTAAATAATATTATTGTGAAATCGCCGCCACTGTGCGCGTAAAATTGTCGTTGGGATTTTTTTTTTTTATGGGTGTCTTGTATTTAGTGGTTCACAATAATGTTAAAGGATGTATTTGAAAAAAAAAAACGTTGCCTCAATGAAATTAATATACCTAAAAGTAACAATATGCTTTCTAATTTTACTGAGTATATGGGTTGTCTTTGTTCTCTACGCAAATTCATTCAGAAAGAGAAGTCAAGAGAAAAATCGTTTGCTGCTTCATCTAAAATAATAAATACAAACGACAGATCCAAAACAATAAATTATGAATTTGATTCAAGTTTTCAGATTTTTGAACTGTTACTTATTTAACAAACTTTAACACTTTTTAACCGATACATTTTTTATAACGATTTTATTTTAATTAAGTGACAGGCTATTAAACCGTAAACTTCATGATTATTAAAATCACACAATGTTTCATAAGTTGCACCAGTTAATTTGATTTCAGTGACTTGATACATTTTAACGAAAACCATCTTAGTTAACCTTACCTATGGGTATAGGTAAGGTTAACTAAGATGGTTCTATTCGCGTTCTATTTAAAAGCGATCATCGCGCGAATACGCGATCGTTCGCATCCAAATGTCTTTTTTTGTTTGGAAATCTGGAACGCGCCCGCAGTCGGCGTGACAACGCGTTCAGGTTTAAATAAGACGCAGCCTTATGCAAAGCCCGTTTTCCGAAAAAAATAAAATAAGAGCTCACATTATTTTAATATTATTTTCATTACAAATCTCTCATCTACATCTCTTTGAATCAGACTTCTTCCTTGCAACCGAAAGTCAGCAGAGTCAGCAATCGTTAAGTCTACTCCAGATTCTTATGATAAAAAAAAACCAACCAACCAATCAGCGTCCCAACCCGCGAAGATTCGGCAGTTCAATCAATGAAAAAGTGTTCACTGCTCTCATTTCGCGACGTCTATTCCACTGACGTGCAAATAAATCACCACCTTCTTTGGCTATAATGACGCGATTTTTTGAGACAGGCCGTGGTGCAATCTCAATTAGTGCGATGTGTTTCCTCGTTAAAATCGGCAACCGACTGGTAGTACAGGTGAATACAGTTGTTCGCCAGTTTGTAGTTGATTTGTGTGTGAATTTTTTTGCATGGAATGTCTTAAGGGTGTTTTCTGTGGCCGTTTTGCGCATTTTTGTGTGATTACGGTCGGATAACGCTTGTAAATTGGGGATTGAATACGTGTATTTAATTTTTGTTTGTACGGTTTTCGAATTGAATGATTTAGAATCATTCTATATAATATATTTTTTACGTACCTCATGAGCATTCAATGAGTGAAGCAAAATATAGCATTCTACATATCTTATCGTAACGTACTCAAACTGGAAAATGAAACACTATGGGCTCATCATTGTGTAGGGCTATCTGATTTTCATAAATTCTAAGATGACCCACTGACCCAATAACTGAACTGCTTTTAACTGTAAATAATTGACGCTTCTGGCAGTTACTCCATTTTTACTTCATTTGAACGAAATCAAAATCTTGACACGTCATAAAGGTACATTTGACATCCGATTCAGTCTGTCACAGTACATCAAAATTAATCACGTCTGTCCTCACCAGTACGTTTCAATAACACAAAACTGTCATTATCCAACTAACGAGGCACATTTCTTTCGTGCCGCGTAAACACCCGACTATATCGGGAAATGGCGACCATTGCGAAAAAATTTGATTTGTTACTTCGACCGACATGACTTCAATTAAATTGAGTGACAAAAATCGTGTCGAAATTATTTTTGTGCACCTGAAAAAGTCTGATTCCTCTTTATTGCAAAGCTCATAAGGCTGATAATTATTTTAGTGAGGTGTAAAAGGTTGGTGTGACAATAAGAACGGTGAGACTTAATAAGATCAATTAAATCAGTTAAGGCTTTATTCTGGTGAACCATTTTGAGTGGTTGTACTGTTATTTTTACAAATTAACGTTGCCTTTATTGTTTCGGGATACTGGATTATGGTTTAAAGAGCCCATTATTATAATAATTATGTGTTTTTAATTATGTTCGCAAGTGTACATTGAATTGTTTCATGTATCACCGCATGTGAGGAGAAAGATGCTTTGATGATTTGTCAAATTAATTATTATTCAATCAATTAATTTCTTTAACCACTGCAATAACGTTTCTGCCTAAGTTTTTAGTGGCCAGGGGTCTTAAAACGGCCACTTTGGCAGAATCATAATTGGAAAGTACAATTAATCATCTTAAAATGTCACAAACTGACATTTCATAATTATGATCTGCGTGCAATCATAATTATTACGAAATAATTCATTTGTTTGACAGTTTTCAATGGAGATTCGTGAAATGGTCCACAAATTATGAATTTCTTTTGTGTCTAATTAGAGGAATTGCTAATGCTAACAGCTGGGAATTCAGGAAATGAATTGCTTAGAGGAATTGCTAATGTGGCCATTTTAGGCCCCCTGCAGTTGTTAAAAAGTCGGACCTTTTTAATAATAAAATCAATCTGCCTAGCCTTTTCCCAACTATGTTGGGGTCGGCTTCCAGTCTAACCGGATGCAGCTGAATACCAGTATTTTACATGGAGCGACTGCCTATCTGACGTCCACAACCCAGTAACTCGGTATTACGATACCCCTTGGTAAGACTGGTTGTCAGACTTTCGGGCTTCTGACGACCCGTCACGACTGTCAAAGATCCTCGAATGACAGCCAGGACCAACGGCTTAACGTGCTTTCCGAAGCACGGAGGAGTCTCGATATATAAAGATGGTCACCCATCCACGGACCCTGGCAAGCGTAGCTTAACATGATGGATCGACCCGTGCGGCTGTTATTACTTAGCCACGAGCTCCTCTCGGATCTTTTTAATAATATGAGCAAGAAAATATAAAGATTGTTCAATAACAAAAGTATTAAGTATAAGAGAAAAAGTATACCTGCATAAAATGAAGACTCAACTTTGTATCAACTTCTTCTGAATACTTACGACTTGTTACTTTTTCAACGCACAGACAGACTACCAGCTCCTTACCATACCCACATTATCCATAGTGAAATACAAATTAAACGATGACTCTTCAAACAACAAGTGTAATCAAAGGAGCATTTTCTAAGAAGATGTGAACTCATTTGACTAATCACAAAAGAAACAGTAGTTCACAGTAGCCAAACTAAAACACATCTGAATATTCACACTTACCTTAAACAATCAACATAAAATGGGCCATAATTAGAGAGGGATTAAGTTCAAGTTTGAATGTTCTCAAAACGAAATCAGCCCAGTGAGTCCACTCATGAATAATTATGGAAAAAATTCATGGGAAATAAAATTTCAAGAAATGCTTGGAGTAGAGTTCATGAATATTTAGTGTGACTGTTGGCTTGTAAACACTGTTTGTCTGTTTGTCTTGTTGTGTTTTGTGAAATTTTAATATTTTAGATTTTTATTTCCATGGTGCAGGTGTGTTTTTTTTTTTGGAAATGTATCACGACCGTGTTGAACATTTTGTTATATCGATGCTTTTGTGTTCAAAATTGGGTTGAATGTAACTTTTACCCTAATAAATATTTAGTCAATGTCACGATAAGCATTTAAATGTGTATTTTTATAAGTTGAATTCATTTATGAAACAAACAGTTCTCAGTTTTCACCTTTTGTATGATGCTGCTGAATTCGTATAATTCAACAAAAAAAAAAATATGTAAGTAAGTCTTATATTATGAGACCTACCTACGTAGTTTGTTTTGTCTTTGGAAATAGGTTAATACAAATGAAACTTCAGAACATATAAAGGCACTCGCTTTTTATTATTTTTTTCTCTCAAATATATTAAAATTTACTTAAAAACGTAAAAAAAAATGTAAACACAGATCTAAAAAATATCGTATCACACTGATAACAACAATTATGTTTCAAAATTGATAACTTAGTCAGTACTGCGGGCTTACTCAGTAATAAATGAATATGGGTACCATTTTACTATGGAAATAAATATAAAAAGTTTTATTGTTTTATAGTGGTCAATTATACTGACATTTATTTATATTTCTACAAAAGAATAACAAATTCCTATCGGTCTATTTTTATTCAATTGAGGAAGACAAATATTCTAAAGTAAGCCTGCTGCTTGTACTTCATTGAACAACGGTTATTATTAACTATTTTGACCAAAGAAATTAAAATATCAGTATTTTTCTATTTACTTATTCATTTACAAATTTGTGACATTTCAGGACTATGATAGATATAATTATGCTCATTTTGCAAAATATGTATTTTCATGGCACCATTTTTTTTGTGAAAACCTAGCTACCTCCATTTTGATATGGATTCCTCAAAGCTTGATTTTTTTCTTAAAAATATTACGTATTGAGTATTCGAACCGCAATAAAAAGTTATTTATTTTCACACTTTAAACATAATACAAAAATATAAAACTTGAGTGATCTTAGAGAATATAGCGCAAAACGCTAAGAGAAAATACTGGCACCAGAAAATAAAAATAAAACACGATACTATAAGTACTGGAATCAAATGAGCATTGGAATGTGTCATTTTCTTAAAAAATCTTCAACAAAATAAAAAATAACAAAATAATAACACAAGCATATCAAAATCAAAATTACGCTAAAATTAAAAACTAAAACCTTAAAAAGTACTTACGAAAATTAAAAAAATGACTCAATACAAACTGGCCTAAAAACTAAGGAAATAAATACTTAATTATTAAGTACATAAAACAAAAACTAAATTTTTACAAGACTCTTAAGTTTGTACATTACAATTTTGAGCTTCGTTTTAACTGGCCTTTAATCCCATAAGAAATTAACTAAAAATGGTAAAACATACACTGGCACATTCTATAGTTCGATGTGTTTGGACATAGCCCTTTGCATAATATATAACACTTTTTGCATAACAATGGTCCTACCTTTTTAAATATACAATACATTTTTGTGGGGTTAGTAACGAAAAATTAATAAATTTTTCTTTTAACAGATTTTTTGCATGTAGCTGCCATTATTACCTCTTGTTGCCATTGCTAATTGTTTTTTTTTTTTTTCAAGTTCTTTTACCTTAGTCTGAGCTATGCCTCCAACACAATTAAGAAATGACATTATTTAAGTCCTACCTACAAATAGATACAACAACAATGTCATTTCTCATATTTCTTCTACTGTACTTTGCTTTACTACTTACAACTATAAGTCCATGACTTGAATTAAAAACTAAATAAACACTAATTATGGTAAATAAGATCAGGTAATCAAGAAGAAAGGAATGTAATCAGCTAAATACTGTATGGCGTGAAAGAGTATTAACAAGAATACTAAAATACTATTTACACATAAATAGAAAACCGTCGCTGTACCAAATTGTACAAAAAATACTAAAAAATCAACCAGTCATTGGAACCTCTTCCGTCCTTTTCGGGACAAGTGAGAGGTCTAAAGGATTCTTCATCATTTCTTTACTGTTTTCTTCGCTCAGATCAATTGACAATTCTGGTTCTGAATCACTGACTTCGTCGTTTTTAGGACTTCTAAATATCATGGCTGTAGATTTTATGGATAGGTCTATCGGTTGGTCTTGGTCTATGGCTACTCCTGCAACTGCTGGTGAGTGAAGGAGCAAGTCTCCACCGTTTCGGTTCTGCCAAGTAGCGAGCCCTGGCGGTGCTCCTCTCATAGATTGAAGTTGAGTTGGTAAGTACGGAGCACTTCTTGGTGAGAAGCTTGGTGGTGCAGATACTGATCCGAAAGGCGATGGAGGCATTGTGGGCTTCCGTCTTCTGTCTTTGCTTTGATTCCTAATCGCTTGTAACCGTACATCTTTATCACTGCAGGGAGATGACGTTGGTCTGAAGATACTGAGGCCACTTGTACTTCGAGAACTATTATCATCCTCAGGATCTGCTGAGGATGCTCCTGAATCTGACGGCGACACACTTTGTCGCGTCACGTCTTCCGTAAAAGGACTCTTTTCTGAGTTCTTGTAATATTCTGCTAATGCTGCCGCTGGGAGTAGATTCGTCGGTAGATAGGACGGATTCATAGATGGATTAAAAGTAGGGGGTGATTTACTGGTCTGCATGTGCTGTATATGTTGTTGTTGTTGCTCTTGGAGTAAGCAGTGGATCTTGAACCAGTTGGATCGTCTCCCGTACCGTGAGCCTGACTTCGACATGCCGACAAGGAGACATTTCCGTAGCCTGCAGGCTTTACAAGCCGTTCTGTTCTTCTTGTTGATCACACACTCCCCGTTGTTCTTGCACTCTGATATCGAGGACAGGTTGTTGTACGTCCGCCCGAAGAACGACTGCAACAAAAGAAAGCATAATTTTAATTAACGAAGCTCGTTAAGATCTTATTGATAGTGATATAAGAGAATATGATATATATGCAAAAAATGGAAATTAAAAAAGGGCATTCGATTTTCTCGAGAAAACGACAACGCCAATTTTGGCGTACACGGCCGCATTAATTTAGTTTAAAATATCGACAGACTTCCGTCGGCATCGCATAAGAAACAAAAATTTATAAGCGATACAGTTAAAACGAATCATCCGTGGGCCCATTCAATTCGGTCCGACCCTGCACGGAATTAAAAATTACATTTTTCAAAAAGTCGTCATAAAGAGCAGTGCGAGGCGTATTAAAATCTGGGTCAACACGAATAAGGTCGTATCTCACACTTAATATTACAGAAGTGAGCATCGCTACGGGTACGTTGCGTCTCGCGACATAAGTAATGGGGGTCTTTTGCGAATTTTTTGTAAATAAATTTGGAAGTTACCCGCTGCGAGCGGTCTCCGGTCTCTTCTTACTCAATTAAACTCATACAAAAGCGTAAAATATGTGATTGTGCTACAGTTTTACTCTGCGCCGGCGCGTGGTTGGTGCACTTTCAGCAGTAAATAACGATGTGCCTCATTATTTTGGATTATAACAATATTTTGGAATGCAATATGCGATTATTGGTACGCATATTGTTTGCATTATACTCGCTTGTGAGAATTTGAATTTAAATATAAAAATTTAACTTTCGAATTAAGCTCAGCGAAAAATTATGGGTTTTAATTAAAACCAGGGGAAAATTATATTTGCTCTGTAGGAGAATTTTATCTGAACTGACCCGAGTCGTAACGAAGCATTATGAATGTGTGCCTCTGATAAAATAGTATGCAAGGTCGCAACAAATTACAATAATCAAGATGTCATAGAAACTGTAACGAGACGTTTTCGACACCCAGAGGTAAACATTTATGGCTAGCGAAACCGGTATTCTTGAGATTATTTTGTACAAAAAAATTGGATAGACACGTATTCCACCTATGCCAAAATAACGTAACAAGCAGTAGCATTGTTAGTCACGGTCGTGCACTGTGGCCTTTTTGACTTGGTCGGGAGTGTAGCGGGTAAATTGAGGTAATTTCGCGAACGCATGTATGTGAGTCACTAGATTAGAAATTTCAGATAAGTCCGTCTTCCTTATGGGCGAGCCGCGTTACTGATAGTGCTCTCTAATTGAGGCTCGTTGCGTAGTACGTGATGTGATTCTCTTTAGTTATTATGCGAAATAATCTTACAATAATGGGCATTGTCCATTTTTCACAAAATAATTGGAGTTTATGTTGAAGTTAGTATTCTTTTTGTATAGTTTTTGTTTATGATGAACGAACTTTGGTTCGTAAATTTTTGCCTTATAAAATAGAATAAGTAAATAATGTTAGTGAAGTTTTCAATAAGGGATCATAATAATGTTTTGTAACGTTTCCTTCATCGAAGTTGGAATATTATTAAAGTGTCAAAATGCCGTAACTTGGACAAGCATACCCATAAGATCACAATACTATTATTAAGCTGTTATATACAAATAAGGTATAAACAACAGATCGAAATGGCGCTAGAAAACATCGCAAAGCCCACACACTGATTATAAATTCGAAAAGATCGTAAGTTTCCCAGTGGCGCCATCTGTCCCATTAGTCATGAGTTACTAAAGCGATTTACATAATATCGTAAAGCAATGTCATCGATTCGTAATCGATTTGTACCACTTGGAGGTCTGCTGTACTCGTCCCTAAGGAGATTTATGAGTGTTAAGATTTATTTGTGGTTTTATACATCATTATTTGCTCCTCAACTAACTTGGTCCTAATAATATAATAAGAACGGCTATGTAGCTTAAAAAGTAGGCACGAATTTGATTAGACAGAAGTAGTTCTAAACGCTGACCAGTAATGTTGGTGATAATATTTCAGCAGCTTCTCAATTAAAACCTAAACCAAACAATCAATCCTACGATTTGGATTTCCGTATTTTTGTCCAACATTCGCCATACTACTTACTCGCATCCGCCTGCGGCTTCGCCCGCGTGGTATGTCGGTAAAAAATTGCCTATGTTCTTTTCCAGGGTTTAAAGTATCTCCGTACCAAATTTCATCCAAATCCGTTCAACCGTTTTAGCGTAAAAAACAAACAAACTCACTTTCGCAATTTATAATATTAGTTAGGATTAGAATTACACTTACATAATACGCTTCTAAAACCAGGCATACAGTCTTTTACAGTTACACAAAATCAGAAAATAAAGACGCTGCATTAAGCTATGCACCCACGAGTCAGGTCAGATAATTCCAAGAATGTGACATCAAACAACAATAAGATTGACATTAAAGTCGCCTGCGCATAATTTACGGCCGGCCACACACTCGTCAAAATGCACAGATTAACCATCCAGTATTCAAATAGGTTGTTAAATCACCAAATTGAGTAATCTTAGTGATTTATGTGCGATTACCAGCAGTTTAAAATTTGTATCGGGCAGTGTTTAATGAATGTGCTCGGTTTTGTTATCTGCTTGTGTTAATGGAATGGTGTTCAAGTGATTTTGATCCTTAAGAATCCGTATAGAATCTTTATAGCCGTATTTAATTGTTATTAGTTAATGAAAGGGAACGCCAAATTTTACGGGCTGGCACGTTCTTTGGCCAAAGAATCAGCATTGCCATTGAACGTGGCAATGCTGTCAGTCTCCTGGGCACGTTTCCGGATGATAGCGAGTCGGCGAGTATTTCTTTTTGTTTTTGTATTTATTTGTAAAGTTAGTCATTTAATTTAGTGTTAGATTGTATATAAGACTTGACATGTATTTACTTTTTACCATTTTATGGGTGTGTCAACAGTATAATATCCAAATTACCCAATCTGTATCAAAGACCATCTTCATCAGTAAAATATTTTTTCTAACGTTGTAATTATGTAAAATATTTATTAATATTGTAAATAGTGATTACTCTCCCTCTTCTATAAGTAGAGTGACTCAAAACAACTTGTAAGTGTAAAAAAGAACCATGTGGACACCATAAACGTATCCGATGCTTACCGATAAACACTTTTGCACGCCTAATTAAAAATGCTCCTCAATAGACAAACCAGAATAGATTAAATGCAATAAAGAAGGACAACAGAATTACCGCTCGATACAATACACGCAGAACAGATGGCCGGAAGACGTAGCGTTACATGCCTCCCACGAGGTGGACCAATGACCTGGTGAAGGCCGCAAGAATCCGCTGAATGCGGGAAGGACAGCTGGTCAAACAGACGTTGCTTGGTTGGCAGCAGTGGACGTCTTTCGGCTGAAATAATGATGATGACAATACACGAATATGTTCGTTGCACATTTCAGCCTTTCTTAATTACACACCTCTCTGTTGGATGGTTGAATGGATCTTGCTGTATATAACAAAAGTGTGCCCACAGTGTGGAAATGGTAATAGCTTTCAAAGCATTACCTATTTCTACAACAGCTTTCAACAGGATTGACATACGTTTTTCGGTCGCTTGTGTTAAACCAATACATTTTTGACTTATCCATCATTAGGTACTGCTAATAAAATGTCACTTTATCTAGGCCACATGGTTAAACAATGTTTGACCCAGAAAAGCCATTGCTAATTTGGCCAACCAACCGATAGCAACTAAAGCTTGTTTCTGTACAATGCATTATCAGCAACATTTGTGTGTAATTGCACCTTAACGGATTGTGTCTTCTGACTTTTCTGTTTAATAGAATTTAATTAGATCCTAGCTCCTTATTTACGATATTGAACGATTTGAACCATATCTGGTTTAATCGATGAGGTGTATGGCTCACTGACTCTAACAAATTGTTCGTTCAACGAGTATAACATTGTTTATAGAACCAATGCTTTCGCATTAATGAGATATGATGGAAATCTTAATGTATTTTTACGATACTAAGCCTTTGCAGGACTGGGAAGTATTACGTCATCATTAAATTTATAGTTCCTTGTCTTATTTCATGTTTATTATTTTATATATGTATGCGGAACTCGTGTCTAAGTAATAACAGCCGCACGGGTCGATCCATCAGGTTAAGCTACGCTTGCTGAGGTTGGTCCGTGGATGGGTGACCATATTTACATATCGAAACTCCTCCGTGCTTCGGAAAGCACGTTAAGCTGTTGGTCCCGGCTGCCATTTGTGAATCTTTGACAACCTTTTCATAACTATGTTGGGGTCGGCTTACAGTCTATCCGGATACAGCTGAATACCAGTATTTTATATTGAGCGACTGCCTATCTAACTTCCACAACCCAGTAACTATAACTGGGTAATACGATACCCCTTGGTAAGACTGGTTGTCAGGCTTTCGGGCTTCTGACGACCCGTAACGACTGTCAAAGATCCACGAATGACAGCAGGGACCAACAGCTTACTCGTAACGTGCTTTCGATTCAGCCTACCACAGTCCACAGCTGGATAAAAGCTTCACCTAACCACATAATCCATAACAGTACAAACACATAACGGGCAGTAATTTAGCAGTAAAATAAAACTACCTACCCATGAACGGAATACGACAAAAACCCTAATATATCACCATGCAAATCTTAGAATGACAAATGTTCCAAGAATTTTGATTCTTGCGTGGGTGGGTTCCCAGGTTCCCACGGCCTATGAATATATACAACCACTTTCATACAACGACAATGTTTCGTTGAGTCGCAGCTATTTTATTAAGATTACATTAGATTTATAGATGGAAGAATTATAATATTTTTTAAGATTTATTCTGGTATCTACCGCCGTTACGGAGTGCCGTTAATCATTGAAATTGGTATTTGATATTTGGAGTTTTTCTTTATAAGCATACGTATTTGTTGGTAGGTAGACCAGGTGTTTTGTTTTCAAGTTTATTTTATATTTTACGAGAATCCGTAGTAAAAGATGACAATAATATTAGCATCATCATCATCATTATTAGTAGGTATCAATTATTTGTTTTTATTACATATTATTTTTTGTAAACTGTACAAGACGTGTACATAGACGTTGACGTTGACGTTGACGTTGTGACTTATAGCATCGCCTTTGATTGTTCTGTAAAGGTGTTGTATTTGTAGTTTATATAAATAAATAATCATCATTATAATATAAGCCTAAACAGCCAATGCTAACACTCCGATAAGCATGTTCAAAACCTTATAAAATATTTATTTGTAGGTTCAACAGTGTGAACAAAAAATAGTTTTTAATTTTCTGCCGAAAGACGTCCAGTGCTGGACATAGGGCTCTCCAAGCGTCACCATATCGGCCGGCCCTGAGCTTTATCCAGCGGATTCCTGCAGCCATCTTTATCATAGTATTATTTGTAGGAAAACTAGCTGCCCCGCGGTTTCACCAGCGTAAATCGCGATCCCATAGAAATATCGGGATAAGAAGTACCCTATGTCCTATTCCAGGTTATAGTCTACCCATGTGGCAAATTTGTTCTAAATCCGTTTAGCCGTTTTAGCGTGAAAGCGTAAGAAACCAACAAACAAACTCACTCTCGCATTTATAATGTTAATATTACTAGCTACTACTATACCACATTACTAACTAATACTTCCGTATAATATATAACTAACTTCCGCCCGCGGCTTCGCCCGCGTGGTCGATATAAAGTAGCCTCTGTCCTTCCCCAGAATGCCATCTATCTCCTTGCCAAATTTTATCGAAATCCAATCAGTGGCTTAGGCGTGAAAAGGTAACATACAGACAGATAGAGTTACTTTCGAATTTAATATTAGTATGGATAGTATGGATATATAAGTTAGGATAGTTAGGATAAAATGTAACCATTTGGTATCATTGCTTTTTACAACAAATGACGTTGTAATCGTTTCGAAAGAAGAGATGCGCAGGATATTAAGCGCTTTCCAATTGGAAACTTCTGCGCATCTTGTAAACACAAGACATGTTCCAAATGTCCATAACATACACCACAATATTGCGTTCAATGAACATATTTTGTACACTTAACCCTACAAAGCGTATGCGGTCTCAGTGGGTATTGTGTTACAAAATGACGAGTTTTGACCCAAAAATTGTGTAACCATGTGGTTTTAAATGTGATTCATGTACTTTGCCCTAGCGGTTCTGGGTAAATGTTATAATGTTAACATATTTGTTACTGACAAATCGGGGTTTTTGGTAATGTTATTGCAATTGTGACTTGGGTGCGGCGGAAAAATAGTGCCATCTTGATTTTAAGGATGCGGTATTCCGTGTTTAGCGTGATATTTCCCTGTAATAAAGTTTGAAAAAAAGTACTAACATAACATCACACCTACTTTCCCCGAAGGATGAGGCAGCAAAATATAACAGCCAAAATTAGCCAGTAACGATAAAAAAAAAACAGGAAATATATTTAGGAGACAGTGAATTTACAGTGCTAGTGCTATTTACAATGACAGTGCTAGAGAAAATTAGAGGCTAAAAAAGCAGGCATAATCAAACCTAATTGTAATAGATAGACACGCGCATAAACAAGAATGCAAGGCTAAAAATGAACACAGCAAAAAAATCAGGTTGGTCAGCGTAACTAAAAATGTACAACAATCTGTGAACCAATCTCAAATACCAGGCTAGACTGTATTGATATCTTAACCATTCTAGACCATTGTTCCCCATCACAAACCATTGTCTCCAAAATCAGTTACAACCCAAATCCGGACTCACCTTATTTTTTATCAGACATTATTAATGACAAGAAACATCTGGCTTTAAATTTCAACACACAGTTTGACCTAGAAATCGTTCTTATCAATTTGCGGTTGGAGTCCAGCCCAAAATTGATTTTATTTTTCGGCCAAAAACGAAAAATTAATTCGACCTGACCTGCATTCCGATATCGGAAAAGAAAATGTTTTAGGTTTTTGTTTGGTAAAAGTAAAATGAATACCTACACGTTAAATTTTTTAATCATTGAATTACCAGTTCATCTTAAATCGCACGAAAATTAACTTTCCACAAAGGCATATTAACTATCGATACAATTTTACAGCATTTTTTCAGTTATTTTGCTTTAAGCTGTTGTAACGATGGATAATCTATAAAAAAAGGAAATGTTAGTATTAATTTATCGGAACTTATTTTTTCGGCCACTGCCGAAAACCGAAAACGAAATTCGGTCCGACTCTATTTGCGGTACAAAAATGGAGCTGGTCATAAATCTCGGGTGTATATTTTGAGTGGTGGTATCTCGGGCGTTTGAACGGTCGCAAACAATAGTTCACGATCGATAATGGCTGATCGGTGGCAAGTGCCATGGTCACTTGTGTTCTCACGGCATAATGGCGGTCGGCGAGACCGGGGGCCGCGGTGACGGGTTGAGCGGGTAGTGGGTTTATTTATATTAGGTTGGGTTTTTTGGGAAAATTTAATTTAAAGTGTACCTAAGTAGTTTAATTTATAATTAGAAAATGAAAAAAAAAAATAGAGGATCAATGTTAACTTCGAGGATTTGATTCGTGTGGACTGCATAATTGCTGGTATAAGTATTCCCCGAAATAATTGTTATCAATTTCAGTTTCTACGGACGATATTTTTCCGTTGACACACACTAATAAAAAAAAAAAGTTGATTTGGTAAAAGTCGTGTCGGATTTGATTTTTTACTATGTAGTTACCCATACTAAACGAAGTTCAAGTGGAAGGAATAAAATCTTTTTGCAGCTTAGCTAAGATAACAGTACAAAAGATACCACAAAAAAAAAAAAAAAAACAACTCCGCCAAAACGTAAGCTTGCTACCGCTTATCACTAACACCAAACCTTACAAAACGAGCGATCCAAGCCGCGGGCGGTGCGTGCATTTGGTAGCGACGGCGCATCACTGATCGGCGCGACCTATATCCAGCACAAATTACATGGATTATGTAATTATTGTCTCTACTTTATATTGAAATTGGTACGAGGTTTTTGGCTGTTAGAATTGACGTTCTTTTTTATCTAGTATTCTAAACCAGTGGGGTTTAGCGAGCGGGTATTGGATTCATGAAATAGATCATCATCTGCCTAGCATTTTCCCAACTATGTTGGGGTCGGCTTCCAGTCTAACAGGATGCAGCTAAATTTTACATGGAACGACTACTTATATTATTATGACCTCCACAACCTAGTAACTGGGTATTACGATACCCCTTGGTAAAACTGGTTGTCAGACTTACGGGCTTCTGACGATCCGTAACGACTGTCAAAGATCCACGAATGACAGCCGAGCCCAACGGCTTAGCGTGCTTTCCGAGGCACGGAGGGGTCTTGGTATGTAAAGATGGTCACCCATCCACGGACCAATCCTGGCAGGAGTAGTTTAACCAGAACTATCGACCCATGCAACTGTGTATTACATAGTTACTGGGTTGTGGAGGTCAGATAGGCAGTCGCTCCATGTAAAATACTGGTATTCAGCTGCATCCGGTTAGACTGGAAGCCGACCCCAACATAGTTGGGAAAAGGCTAGGCAGATAGATTGATTAAATAATTCATCAAAATCAACCCAAATAATATATACTAACTGAACATATCAAACAATTATTTATAATATAAACCCCAGGGCGATACCCAGCGACCTCAGAGTGTCGGGTTGCGCAACCAAGGAGCGTCCTGACGTATAGCCCGCGATTTCTGTCCGCGATTGCCAGCAAAACTTATTACACACTTACATAACTTAAAGATACGCATAAAGATATGGAATTTATATATTTTTAAGTTATATTCTGTAACTTGAGTCTGTTATAATGTGTGATAATTTATAATTGGGAATATCTATGTCGTAAAACTTGTGTGGATGTTGGTTTACAGGGATTAAAGGACATGGAAAAAGCAAAGAGAAGAAGGCACGTGTACGCAAACTGTCATAGAACTTAACATAACTATAATGTAGGCATCAGTGAGGCAAACACAGGAGGAGCTCATGGCTAAGTAATAACAGCTGCACGGGACGATCCATCAGGTTAAGCTACGCTTGCCGGGGTTGGTCCGTGGAAGGGTGACCATCTTTACATACCGAGACTCCTCCGTGCCTCGGAAAGCACGTTAAGCCTTTAGCCCCGGCCGTCATTCGTGGATCTTTGACAGTTGTTACGGGTCGTCAGAAGCCCGAAAGTCTGACAACCAGTCTTGCCAAGGGGTATCGTATTACCCAGTTACTAGGTTGTGGATGTCAGATAGGCAGTCGCTCCATGTAAAATACTGGTATTCAAATACATCCGGTAAGACTGGAAGCCGACCCAAACATAGTTGGGAAAAGACTAGGTAGATCGTTTTTTTTTTTGTGACAATCACGTGTATATAAGAATTATGCAACCCATGCTCTTTGAACATTCTTAGTGGTCATCACTGCCAATAGAAATCTATGATACCACAGGCATCACAGATGCGTTATTGCCATCTCAGAGACAAAGTTGAAATGTCTCATGACTACACCGTCATCAATACAGTTCAAATCGGTAGTGCTTCCCCGAAGGAGTTCCTTCACAAAAGGCTCTATACTCCTACATACATGAAGTAATTTTATTCTACTTCCATACTCAAACATCTGGCTACCAAGTACATCATCAACCATTCCCACATCAGTATTTAAATTATAAAGACATAGTCGCCCCATAAAAATAACAATAAACTTGCATTATTCTAATGTAACGTCAGCTTTCCCCATCACACAAATTGATTCGCATATCACAAGTTCAAACATAATTCAATCACTTAAAATAGTGATCACAAAGAAATATTCACACATTTTGAATAATATATTGATCTATAAACAATCTGAAAGGTTTTTTGTTGCCCACGCGCAACGAAATGTGTATCGGGGACTTTGGAAAGAGTTTTTCTGTGACCTGCGCCTACGCAGATGATCTGCGTCTATTCAAATTAGGTGATGTAAGGTATGGTTGGCACGTAAGTAATGTTAAGGCTTTAAGTGATAAAGAAATGATGATAAGATGTGCATCATTTGTGTTGGTATTGTATTTTTATTAGTGGATGGGCTACTGAGATCGATGTTATCATGATGGCTGGGCAATTTTATGTTTTACTAGCTTCCACAAGCGGCTTCGACCGCGTGATATCTTTATAAATTATAGCTTTTGTTACTCAGAGATAATAAAGCATTCTACTGGTCAAAGAATTTTGAAAATCGGTCATGTTCTTTTTGCGTTTATTCATTACAAACAAACATACAAATCTTTTCTCTTTATAATATTAGTGTAGCTATAAATATTTTAATAAGGAATTTTTTTTCTTACAGATTTAGCTAAGGTTTTTTTTTTTGTTCTAGATGACGGTGATTTGAGCATTTTAAGTTGCTGCTGGGCTGAATGGGCTTTGGTATAACCAATTAGATTTTCTTATTTTATAGATTTTACTTTAGCTGAAATATTATGTAAAAAAATATATATATGGACAGGCGCCCGTCTTCATCAGACACGGTCATGTCTTCAATAAGTTGTAATTTGGGTAGGAACCGACAAAGAATCACCCGAGTCAAAATCCAAAGTTAATAAATCATACAAAATATCTTCCTTACAGAATTTCACTAAAATCTATTCACTAGTAATTAGGAAATCATATAATCAATCGGTTTTAATTATTCTTTGAATCAAAAAGGGACAAGATTACTCGGAACAAAAGCGATTCGTCGGATACGTGGTGCGCTGGCCGTTGACGTTCGAAAAGCCCAGAAACGTTCAACATGGCCGCGCTGACCATCGCCTCGACGCTCCACCAGACTGACAGTTGTCAAATCTAGTTCCGACGTATATTTTAACAGATGGCGCTAGCAATGCGCCGTCATATATATATAATTATTATGTTTATACAAATATTCATGTGATGACGACTTGAGCGAGATAAGCACTAACATTTTGGTTATTTATTTGTTTATCTAAAATTGATGGCCGATTGATACGCAGAGCTGACAGTCAGTAAATAAGTGAAATGTCACATGCATAGATCAGAGATTAGATAAATTAATTTAATTTAATCATTACGAAGACACTAATTTATAATTATGTTCTTTTTATTTAGATGTCGCAAAAAGGGGGTTCTTATTTTTGAAACTCATAAAATAAATGTGTTTTGTTTCATTTATTGTTTTTAGATACTTTAAACAATAAAGGCTTCGACAGACAGGCGCGATGCGGTGGAATCTGAATTTGTGCCCAGATGATGGCACTAGGGTCATGCCATATTATATGGGAATTAAACTTAACGGGCTTGGGTGTACTATAGGTACACCTCTGCCCAACCCTGCGGCGAAACGAGGCGTGATGTGATGTTGACCACAATTCATAACCTAAAAGGACAAACCCAAACTTGATTTGTGCTCACACTTAACATACATTTGAATTCTGCCATTCACCATAAAACATACATCGTTTTGTATATCGATGCATAAATTTATCACTACATATTATAAAACAAAGTCCTCCGCCGCGTCTGTCTGTCTATCTGTTCGCGATGAACTCAAAAACTACTACACCGATTTTCATGCTGTTTTCACCAATGGATAGAGTGGTTCTCGAGGAAGGTTTTACTATATAATAACCGACATCTACGCGGGCGAAGCCGCGGGCATCAGCTAGTTCAATATAAACAAAACTTGTTTATTTTTTCTTATATCTAAATATATATGATTATTCTTATGAAATTCGTCACCCAACCTTCGCACGCACGATACACTTTCCATTTCCGCGAAAATACAAAAACTAGTTCAAATATTACGCATTTATTTCGAAACGACAAAGCTTTGCAAAACCATTGATGGAATCTTAGAAGGAAAGTATGGCAGGATGTGTCATAGTCACTTGACGGTTCTCATAAATCTGTTTCTTTAAAGTTTTTATAACTCAAGCTCAACAAAAATGCGTCATATGGTACACATTATAATCCTGTTAGGTGACCTCTCATTATGCAGAAATCCTATACAATGCGAGATCAGCTTTAATTGGAAATGTTTAGCTTGTTAAGTAGCCGTGTGTGTACAACGTCCTAACATATTAATAATCTCGAGTAAACTAAATCTGTATCTATGAAGAGATTCAAAGATCGTATTATAAACGGTAACGTTCTTATAAATAATATTCGGTGGTTTTTTTTTGTTCCAGTCATCGGAAAGATCACCTTAAAAGCAAGGACCATTAAATGGTAGAAAAATTATTACAAAATTATTTGGCCACTTCAAAGGCGTTAGCGTTGGCCTCGAAAAGGTATAGCAGGTAAGCATAGTGCAGGTCCAGGGTCTGGTGAGGTATCGTTTATGATGTAGCTCCACTGACGCACTGTGGCTCATCGAGTTACCCCTTTGTGATGTGGCTCCACTGTCGCTCTGTGGCTCATAGAAGTACCTCTTTGTGATGTGGCTCCACTGACGCACTGTGGCTCATCGAAGTACACCTTTGTGATGTGGCTCCACAGTCGCACTGTGGCTCATAGAATTACCCTCACCGGAGTAAGTTGTAGATTGCAATGATTAATTTGTTGGATGACTTTCATGAGGAATTATTACAATCAAGACTAACTAGCCTAGGACATTTTTTTTAACTATCCACATTCTAATACCCAAAAAGAAATTAGCATACACTTTATGAACGCAATTTAATCAGTTCAGAAAAAGACATGCACTCAGAATCGTGATACATCATTGCAAACATTGCATCATTAATCGAGGAAAAATGATTCTTAAAAGTTAAAATATAATTCTAAATCCTGACTCATTTCACTTAACATGATCTACATTAGTAAAAACCTCTGTAGGCAAAGTATCCGCTTTATCATCCTTTTTCCTTAACACATCATCGTTTCGTGATTTAATGTAAGTATTTTATTATATTATTTCCTTGAAATGTTGTGTTTCTATAAATTGTTAGTGAGTAATCGTAAGTTGGTTGATATAAAGTGCTAATTTGTGGTTTTGTGATCGGATGTAGGTAAAGTGGGGGAAACATGTGATTTATTTTTATTGCTGGTTTGATTTCTGTTTAGATTGTGGTTAAAATTAACACTCTCGGAACATTACTTACCTGTGTTGATGACTTTACAAGGAGTTCTTATGGTTTGAATATTTATAAGGAAACTAGTGATTCGCTCCTGCTTCGCACGGTTTTAACGACTTGATAAAACATCGAGATTTCTTATGCCGAGATCCGACGATCGGCGATTTTGCGGACGGACACCGACGAGCCCGGACAACGGACCGTGGGAAGGTGTACGTGCGGAATATCGCAGACATCGGAAGCGTCGGGGCGCGGTGCGTGGTCGTCTGCCGTGTGTGTCCGTCTGCAATATTGCCGATCGTGGGATTCCACCATTAGTATATAACTTTAATATTAACCCCTTTTTTATATACTTGTACATATTATTATTATTTTAGTGATGTATATAAATTATAAAATTATTATACTGAAGAAAGCGATAGCAAAAAAAAAAAAAAAACAATTATCGATGGAGCGAGATTTTAGATGATTATTACATTTTTGGAACGAAGTTCTAAGTCGCACGTCATACTCTGCTCTGAACACTTGGCGAATGAAAGCTAAACCGAAAATTGTAACATTTTGACCGTCACAACCCGTTTTGCTATCCGTTACTATTTCTTTTTCATTTATTCACTCTCAAACGTTGTTATTTTATTATTGTGACTGTTGTTTAATACATCATTTACAGTAAAAGGAACTACATTCCAACCGGGTGTCCTACGAGTCCTCTTGACTTTTCTTTAAGTACCTAACTTTATAATTATGTAGCATAATCAGCCTATAATGTTCCCACGGCTGGGACACAGGCCTCCTCTCTGTGAGAGGGAGTGGGCCGTAATCCACCACGCGGGACCAGTGCGGGTTGGCAGATGTCACATGTCTTCGAATTTTAGGTTCTAGGACATGCCGGTTTCCTCACGATGTTTTCCTTCACCGTATAGAGAGCGGTGGTGATGAAATAATTTACAAAAAGTAAAGCGCCTATCAGTGTTCGAACCTACGACCTACAACTCGTAAGTCGCGCCCGTTACCACTGAGCCACCACTGCTCTACTATGTATGTGAACTTTTAATATGCTTCTTTTGGTGCTTAATTTTATGATTGTCAACAGCCAGGCAGACATACCTACTTGTCGATTTGTCTCATTTTGCACTAAATACTGTGCGGTTGCAAATTGTAATATTTGGCGAGAGAAATGTATATAGTTGCAGTCATTTTAAATTCCGGAAGAATTTTCAGGAACACTATTCAAACGTTGATCCACTGATGTGATCACATTAATAACCTTATTATATTCTGCTATAAAAAAAAACAGTAAAATATTAAGACTAGATGATAATAGCCCGATGCGTCATTGAAATAGCGTTTAAAAGATTTATGACAGCTCAGAGGGCCTAGACAAGTGACAATCGCTTCGAAAGCGTTTCGTATTTCTGCATCGACTTTCAACAGGATTGACATAAGCTTTTTGATAGCTATGTCAGTCCGATACATTTTTGCCTTTTCCATCATCGTTATCGCTGATAGAATGTCACTTTGTCTAGGGCCTCTGGTTTCAAAATTAAGATTGTGTTATTATAAAAGACATTATAGGTATGGTTACTACAGAGACTTATGATTTTATTTGGATAATAAATACGACTGCTTAAAAGTAGGTTTTGATTAAAATTAATGTTTCATTAATTGTTTTGCCCCGTGGTTTGGCTGGCTGAATATAAAAATATGATTTCACTTTTGTATTTTTATTTTCAGTTCTTAAATTGAAAAATTGAATTAAAATGTATTCGATAAAGCAATAAATTGTTTTAAAGCATCATTACATACACAGCGATAATAAAACTTTTTACCGTGAGCAAAAAGTGCAAAAAAGAACTCGTGTCCAAAAACAGATTTAAGCAACAAAGAGAACATTTTGCATACAATTCAGAACATATTTCATATTCTTCGTTTTGAATCAAATCTTAACAAATATCATTCGTTTATGCTCCGATTTATAAACATGATTAATTTATTACCACCAGCATCTGTAAGCCATACTAGAATTTGCCCCTACACGGAAATCGAACTCCTGACCCTGAGTTCACAATTCTAATTTACCGCAGTTCTCATTCAAATACTGCACAGAAATCAGATATAATTAAAATTCAACGAACCGATAGAAACGTTGACATATTTATAATATTATAAATGATAGAACTCGATTCTGAATCTAATGCAGAGCCAATAAAATATAAATTATGTATAAAACCCACATCGCGATTCGATCATAACTGTGTATAATTAATTTCTAAGATTTTTAGTTCATTTAGTCTAGACTTTATTATTTGTCTGCGGATTTTGGTTATCAATAATGCTTTCTTTTTGTTTAAAGTATGCATTTCAGAATAAATTGATTTCAGATTACGATTTTTATGTCTCGGCATAATTTATTAGTAGTTGAAAAATGTTAAAGGTTATCCTCCATTTTTATTCTCCGTTAGCAAACTGACTCTGACCTACCCAGCTATCTATTTTCCTACTATTTTGCGATCTAACCATGAAGATACGAAGTGTAATCAATCATTCACATAGAGCAACTGTCATCTGCTTTCGACAACCCCATACAAGGGCCCTTTTTTTTTTTTTTGAGTTTGGGAAATCTTCAAGTTACTTCTCCCGCTCTGGGCGGAGTGGGAGGGCGTGTCAAACTTTTACGGACTAAAACCCAGTCGTGTTCCTTCAGTTGCCTGTTGCCAAGGTCCCGGTATCCCTTTTGGACTTTCCCGCAACCCTGGCAGGATACATAGGCCCTAAGGACCTTATGTCGGACGGGACCTTTATTAAACCTATCTCAATTTAAATGGAAATGGCGACAAATGCATACGGAGAATGAGTAAGGTCTCAATGAGCGACGAAAATTCTGGATGATTTTTTCACAAGCTTTTGCCCAACATAGGACACCAAAAACAAAACCTTAATTATAACCAAATATAAAGTCTACCATCACCAAATTCATTAAGAAATCTCCGAAATGTCAAAGTGTCACCGACCCAGCCACACCTATTTAGTTTTAGTGCACATTCCATATGCGGTGATAAGGCCCTATAAATATATCACCAAGCTTCACCCCGCCACTAAATCTCCACAATACGGCACGAAACGTATCTAACAATAAAAAATGACCACCATAAGTGGTGGTTACGAAATCTGAAAGTGGGGTTAAGTTACGAGAATATAGCGATTTTGAAACAATATTTTCTGTCAATGTAACTCTCAGTTCGTGGCTAAGTAATAACAGCCACACAGGTCGATCGATCAGGTTAAGCTACGCTTTCCGGGGTTGTTCCGTGGATGTCTGACCATCTTTCTCACCGAGACACCTCCGTGCCTCAGAAAGCACGTTAAGCCATTGATTCCGGCTGTCATTCGTGGATCTTTGACAGTCGTTACGGGTCGTCAGAAGCCTGAAAGTCTGACAACCAGTCTTTCCAAGGGGTATCGTGTTACCCAGTAACGGGAATGTGGAGGTCAGATAGGCAGTCACTCCATGTAAAATACTGGTATTCAGTTGCATCCGATTAGACTGGAAGCCGACCCCAATATAGTTCGGAAAAGGCTAGGTAGATAGAATGTAACTCTCAGTTATGTAAATGTTTGTTTTTATATTAATTCTTCAAGGACTTCCTAATTAACTACAATAGTTTTTGGTCCGAGCGCGGCCCGTCCGCGGTCATACAGGTTAATACAGAATTAATTTAAAGAAGTCATGTCTCATCAATTATTTTATGGCATATATTATGAAAATTGCAAGAAAATAACAAGCCAATCCATGTAGAAATTACGGCATTAAAATTCCGAGTGGAATACAATGTAGAATTATCAGTATTATTATAAATCTCTTTTCTACGACTATGTTCTAGTATAATAATTGAAAAATAAAAACAGATCTTTTCACCCCAAACAAAAGAAAATTACGAACTTTTTCATCCTAAAACAGTGTAAGCTAGTATGAGACAGAAAACTTATGTTTCAATAACGCTCCGCTTATAACTCACACCACAAACTAACAGGTATTTTATCGACTCGTGCGCGAAGGTGATAAAAAAACATATAAATATAAATGCTAGAGGTATAAAGGAGCTGAATTAATTAAGAGAATTTCGATGTTAGTGACGTCGCATTTCACCGGCGTGCGACAAATCTATAAGAGTGAATGACGTTGTTGAATGAACTTGTCATTCA
The DNA here is from genome assembly GCA_949152455.1 of Lithophane leautieri. Taxonomy (NCBI): domain Eukaryota; kingdom Metazoa; phylum Arthropoda; class Insecta; order Lepidoptera; family Noctuidae; genus Lithophane; species Lithophane leautieri. The sequence goes on along the minus strand of OX424472.1, from coordinate 1,758,313 downwards.
TGTTAGGTGGACGTAACATGTTTGAGTTTTGACGAAGCATGTTTGAGTGAAATGTTAACAAATTGAATTGAAAAGCAGCGAGTTTTTTCTGTAAAATACAAATTGTATAATTATATAAATTCCATTTGACAGTGTTCGATTGTGAAGGAAGTGACAGATTCTAAAATAAGTATCCAAAATCATTTTGTAGAGCAATCCCGGAGAGATCTATATTGAGCAAAGGTAAAACAGTCTTCCAAGATTTACACAAACTAAATAGAGTAGCCCACTCCATGTCACAGAAAGAGGATGCCTGTGTCCCAGCAGTGGGAACATATATAACATATGCTGAATGCTGAAATTACATACCGGTCGGATATTTGAGTCAAATCAACACGTAAAGAAAAAGAAGCAAAGGTGCTTTTTCTTCACTCGACACTTTATTTAATTTCTAACTTTATTTTATTTTATTATTTTTTTTTATAGCGGCTATAGCAGTACACACACTTTGAGAAAATTTCAAGCGTCTATCCATTACGGTTCAAAAGATAACGGACCGGCGGAATCTTAGTAATAGAGAAAACCAGCGCTGGGGCTCTGTCTCGCATAAGGTCGCAGCATTATGCTGAGCGATGGCCGTTTTGCGTGGATGTGACGCATATTTTCCCCCAATTTGTTATTTTTCATGTATGTCCTTTCTTATCTTAGAGTCTAGTGTCCCATTGGCACCCGTTGGGTACGGAACCCTTAAAAGTAGAAACACTCTATTAGGCTTGAAACTATTTTTATCCTGTTACAACTAATTAAAAAAATCTCCTCTATTTACAAGTAGCACTTTCAATATTTAATGACACTTGACACCTGTGTCATAAAGCGGTCCCTGCCCACACACGGACACAGTCATAGGTAGATACCTACTAACTGACATTCATTATATTTATAGCTGTTTATTCTATCCGACTTGTCACTCATAAAACGATAGATTTCGTCAAACATATATTAATAAAACCTGCTTTTGCTCTAATGAATGAAGGTAAGACTTTTGAATGGACACCCACCTGTCGAGAATTTAACACCATGCTGTGAAAATTTAGTTTCCCTGAGTTCATTAGAGGTCAGATAGCAGTCGCTCTAAAATAACTAATGAATCAAGTCATCGATGAGACGATGAACGAACTTTAGGCTTGCTTATGGGGTTAAAAAAACAATACGAAACGGTGATTTTCTTTCGTTCTAAACGAAAATACTACAAAATAATGGGAGATGTAAGTAATTTCGATAAGTCATTGGTTACAAGTTCCTGTATGTGTAAGCTCGAGAAAGATATTTTCGATGTTTTGTGACTTATTGTAAAATAACCTATTCATAATTCAGAGTAAAAACGGTTGTTACGTAAAAAGTATAACACCTGAACTACACACAGTCATAATTATATATTATTACACTAGCTTCCGCCCGCGGCTTCGCCCGCGTGGTATGTCGGGTAGCCTATGTCCTTTTTCAGGCTCTAGACTATCTGTGTACCAAGTTTCATTTAATCGGTTCAGTAGTTTTGGCGTGAAAGCGCGACAGACAAAGTCAAAGTCAAAGTCAAATAATTTATTTCAAATAGGCACATAAAAGGCACTTTTGAACGTCAATGAACAACAAAGAAATAGAATTGATTCTAGTTGCCCATTCCTAAAGGTAGCTATCGTAAGGAGAAGAATGGGTAAGAAACTCCACAGTTACTCTTTTCAAAAATGTTTTACAATATTTTGTATACATGAATTATATAATTTTATGTGAAGACGATGTACCTACAATAAGATTACAGTCCCACAAAAAGCAAAAAGAATTATAAATGGAGCAATGATGCTCACATATTTACAAACATTGTAAAAGTATACGATATTAAAATATTCCTAACATCTTTACAAGTAATACTAATAAGTCAGTGCGTGATTCCAAGCAATCACAGAGTGTAAAAATCTATGACATACAAATAATAAAATATACAACTAAATTAGCAACCAGTTTGATTTTGTTCTGACTCTAAACTGTCCTATGGAGCTAGACCAGCATATTTCCAAGCATTCTTATCTTGGATATAATCCCCTAATTTGTAATAAGCTTGTTTACAAAGTGTACTTTTTATATGAGTTTTAAATTTTAAAAATAGACAGACAGAGATACTTTCGCATTTATAATATTAGTAAGGCTAGTAAGGATTAGTAAGGATAGTAAGGATATTTGTTTTAGTTTAAATATGACTGGAATTCGACCCCAACATAGTTGGGAAAAGGCTAGGCAGATTGATTGTTTTAGTCTAAATAATGTAACAGTTTGCCCGTCGATGGGTTACACCGTAGATTCATTCATAGGTACTTTTTTTTGGACATTAAAATCAAAAGTATGGTTGAACAAAGAACTGTTAGAATCATATAGCTGAAACCCAACATATACATTACTTAAGTAATTATCGACTTAATTGCCTTTGCAATAGGTGTGGATATTAAACTACACTAAAGTCGGTTACAACACTTCACATTCTAATATTTTCGCTAACCCTAACCCCATCAAAATACCATTCTTTTCCCGCACAATCGTTACAAGGTGAACACAAAAAGCCAACTAGGCATTATGCCCATAAACATGCGCGGGCGCCCAGCGATGGGTAATCACAGCCATAAGCATACCATAAGTAAGGTGTTATCTTAATGTTAAGCTTGGCGGGCGTGAGTGGGATTGGGATTCGGTGGGGGGCTAGAGCGGAAGCGATTTTAGAGAAATCTTAGGCCAGAAAAAGTCGCTCTTCTCAAAGGTAGATTGAGAAAGATGTCAGTTTTAAACCGTAGCACCAACTCCGGAAGGCCAACTCCCGTAATTTTAAACCTTCAAAATCCAGCCACAATGTCATCTCAGTCACAATCAATGTCAAAAACTTGTCAAACATTTTCAAGTACTTTTGTGATAGATTGAGACTGAGATTAGAATGCTAAAGTCCATAAAAATATAAATATTGCCTTTCTGAAAGTTTGGGTCTGTCCTTTTTTGTTTTTATGATTGTTTAAAAAAAAAGATAAACTACCTATACGTTTTTTATTGATATGATGGCTCATGGTTCAACAACCAGTGACAGCCTCCACTGAATGCCGGAAAGATATAAAGTAAGTAAGTAACTAATAGAGTTTTATCTGATTAATGATTGATTAACATTCTTCATCGGCCTGGTTCACGTAATCCAGATCCCATAACGTTAAACTATTATAGGCCATATCAGCCTATTTCAGTGTAACAATTTTCCTGCCAGGGTTGCGGGAAAGTCCGAAAGGGATACCGGGACCTTGGCAACAGGCAAATGACGGAACACGGGTGGGTTTTAGTCAGTAAAAGTCTGACACGCCCTTCCGCTCCGCCCAGAGCGGGAGAAGTCATTGGATGATTTCCCACCCTCAAAAAAAAAAAAAAAGTGTAACAATTTTCCCGACCCGCTTCCGCGTATCGCTCCGCCCGTCACAGCACACACTCGTTACCTTTGACCGTTGCAGTGCGCTGTCTCACAAGTTAATGTCCGATATTCGAGCCCAGATAACGGCCATCGGCTGTTTCCGACCAGATGTTTAATTAGATAAGTTAAGCTCTTCTTCGCGTTTTCTCTTGTTTATTTTTAGTTGATTTTGCTTTAGTTTGCCTGGGAAGATTAGGTGATAGTGGGACATGGTTTTTGTTGAAGAAAACTATATGGCGACATTGTATGTTGACATATTCGGATACAATTAGTTTTGCTATAGAAGTAGGTTATGGACAGAATTCATTACAACTTCCTTAATTGAACGTAGCACCCTAGAAATATGAAAACCCGATCTCAATCAATTACTTACGACATAATTACTAATATAGAGACCTTTATCTTCTTCTCATCTTTTTAGAGTGGTTAGTGGCTAACCTGATGTCAGAGTTTTAAGCCGCATTTGGCTTAGCTTCACATACTGTCAGAAATATCTCTCAGGCTTGCCGGTTTCCTTGTCGGCTGTCTATTATATTCATAATTATGTACATAACTGTTATTCCACGCATTTTCAACACAAAAAATATATAGTCGTAGTAGTAATAGTCTTTAAATGCTTATTGATATCGAAAACTCATCGCTGACTATTTAAAATAAAATAAAATGATATTTAAATCGGTACAAGACTACAAGCTTATAAAACGTGCATCGTCCAATTTTGAAATACCTCACAAAATAATTCAAACTGTACAAAAAATAAAAATAATATAACAAGAACAGCATTTCGCATAAAAATTATTCTCACGCGAAAAATAGTATCTAGATCGATTAGGAAACGATAAAATTTTATTTCCTGCTAAAGGATGTTCCGAAATTGACCGAATGCTACATTTCATCCTAGTAGCAATAAATATTAGGCGTCAAAATCACTTTACGATTCGTTACGATTTCAATATCAATCATACCAACTGGTAGACAAAAAGAGCCACTGGGTATATTTTTCTGGTGTTTGGCACGAGCGGTAGCGGGCTCTAGAGTAGCGATATTCATTAGTACACCACCAGTGCAGTTGGGAATCAATCAACTCAGCTTATCTCTGTCCATTTCTGAACATAGGCTTCTCCCAAACCGCACCAAAACACTTTTTTCTCCGCTTTCCGTAGCCAGTCACTCCCAGCCACTTTTTTAAGGTCGTCGTAAGTTGGAAATGAATGAAAATCAATTTGCAAGCGTTGTTGTAATAATCTTTCCCTCTTTTAATTGTCGGCAAGCTAAACGGTTTGACGTAATGCGGCTTATGATGTTTAGTAGAACAAAAAAGCTGTTAATTGATTAACGAATAAATAACAGTCATTAAATGATTGCTTTACAATCACAAGTCTAGTGAAACTTTTACAGTTATACGAGTATAAGTACGGTTTCAATGTGTAGTGAATTTATATTTCAAGTGACGAAACGAACAGAGAAAAATATTATTCTGTAAGTAAAGTTAAACTACCTTACTGTCTTTACGATAAATATTTTTGTTTTGCTACCCTACGCTGTCCCACTCCTGGGCAAGCGCAAGGTCTCCCTTCACTCCTTCCATCTTTCTTTAATCAAAATTTTACCGTTATTGCCGCTCTTCGCTTCTAACTTGCACCACGTAATCTCTCCCAAGTAATTGTTTCCACCGCGTATTAAAAAATAAAACATTTATTATAATTTTCGGCTTGTCAGTCTGTCTATTGAAATGCGAGCGTGTCTCATCTTTAATTGGATAATATCACACCCGTCCTAGAACATAATGATGAACACATGTATATAAATTAACTTTTTTATATTAGGTAAGTATGGATATTGAATTTGTAGCAAGTGATATATGGTTTCATCTATTTTTGATTTGAGTGTTATTATTTTTTAATGAGGTAGGTGAGAGTTATGGTCTCTGTATCATAGATAAAGAAAATGATATTAAGCTCATTAATAATCTACCAATGAGTGAAGCGAATTACGATATTAACAAAAGACAGCTTGAAGAGGAAAAAGCAGATATTAAAAAACAATTGAATAATAATGTTCTGATTTTCAAATTGAAATCAAAATCAAAGTCAATCATAAAAATTGTGTTGATTTACCCCAAACTAGACTGTTCAAAATCAGGAATGATCAAGAATTTTATAGTGTTATACTATGAAATCAAAATCATATTGGCAAAAAACCTCCCAAAACAATTAAGATTATGATGTGCGCCAATTACCATGGCAAAGGTATATATATCTATCATGAATTGATTTACCAGGAAAATTAGGCGAACGCTTTCACAACTTAAGGGGATTCTAGCAAATCCAATAAAGAAAAACCGTAAATTGAATCAGTTATTTTAATCGTAAGCCTCGACCGAGAGGAGATAGGTAATAGCAATGATTACGTACCGCCAAAGGGTATGGTTTATGTCTTAATACGAAAACTATACTCAGAAGAACTGTATCACTCAGATAGAATCTAAGAGTTTTCTAATTATATGGTTCAGACTTTAGAGTTCCAAGTAGGTATGTATGTTGTTATTCTCGTAGAAGAGAATGCTAGAACTGAATTACAGCAAATTTCGTAACCCTACTATAGGAAGATCACCGACGTTGCAGTTACGTCATTGGTCTTGACGAGATCAAATCGCCGATGCAGCATTGAAGTTGTAATAGCGATCACGCCATTTGGTTTAAATAGGTTTTTTTTATTATTATTACTTTTTGATTATTTGTCTTTTATATAGATTCTTTTCTATTTTGTGAATGTGAGAACGTTGTAGGCGTAGTGGAGTGTAGATTTGTTGATCATCTTCTATTTTGTTAAGTACCTGGTACTTGTTGAAAGGCCTACATTGTCCTCCGATGCCTACTAACACTGTAATTTGAAAATATTGTAAAAGCCAATTATTTTTAAAAGAGTAACCGTGGAGTTTCTTGCCGGCTCTTCTCCATAGGAAACGACCAATTGGAACCGTGCACCTAGCTTCTGACGTTTCATAAGTGCCCATGTAGGTTTATGTGAAATAAAATATTTTGATTTTGATTTTTCGCCTTTTTCCTATAGGGGTACGCATAAACTACAGAACGCCACCTGCTACGATCCTTACATAATCCTTTTGGCCCGTAATTTTAATTAATGATTATTTTAATAAGAATAAGCATTCTATATTCCTACTTCGACTTTAAATGAATATTTGTAGGATAATTTAATTTTATTCATTAAAGTTCATTCATTCATTCTTTTTTTTTTGTCTTGTGCGTTTTGTTTTTGCAGTTTATACAATTTTTCTTTCTTTAAAAAAATACAAAAATCATTTCGATTTTTTTCGATCCTCCGGCTTTGGTAAACGTCATTAGCATGATTATTTTAGGGCAGAGCAGTGGCCACTTTGGCTGCATGTTTGCGATAGAGAGAGCAGGATGGTAGGTGGAGCAAATAAATTATCACTATCCTTCAGTCTTTACTTACAAAAAATGTTACAAAGATATCTATACTCCATTTGAAATAAGATTAGACATTTAAATAAACCTTTTTTACAGTTCGTTCAACCGATTTTGACTTCTATTGCGTTGGTAGCATGACAAATGGCAGCTGCAGTAGACAGTTGGTATTGTGTAACCTTTTTTGCCTGCGGTATAGAAGTCAAAATCGGTTGAACGGACTGTAAAAAGGTTTGTTTAAATGTCTAATCTTATTTCAAATGGAGTATAGATCCTAGGCTAGCATAAAAAATCCCCGAACCAATTTAAAAATAGCTAGCCGACTCTAAATTTAACCTCACACTAAAAAAACCTAGCTCAGATCTATATTAAAGACCCCATTCCCACTATTCACCGATCGATAAAGAGAGATGACGTCACGTTATCGACTACCAATCAATAACAATAAAAGCTGATGGTCTATTGAGAAAAAAACGAGGAGCAATCGCTTCAGGCGCGAACCAGTAGCAGCTTCTATTCGTTATTAAAATACTTAGATCGTAATCACACTGAGATACAAGAATGATAAATTGTTGAGTATCGACATTAGTGTCGGGACCACGAGGTGATTTTTGCATCGATACGTACGATGTGAGGATGGAATTTGTTTTGTATTTTACGTTCATTTTCTGCGAGGGTTATAAATTTTAGGTCTGTATTTGTATTAGATTTTCTTTATCTCAAGTGTTTATAAGTGTTTTCTAAGATAAGTTTTGTTTAATATACTTTTATACGCTTCGGAAGAGTGTAGCCAGCATCAATTTTGTCATACAATTTGAAATCTTTTACCAGTGAGTGCTTCATAAATAGAAAAAGTCCTGTTTTCCTTTTCAACTTACTTTATATGGAAAACCACACTATCCTAACTAATATTATAAATGCGAAAGCGAGTTTGTTTATTTGTTTCACGCTAAACAGCTGAACAGATATGGATGCAATTTAGAACATGGGTAAACCATGACCTGGATTAGGATATAGGATACTTTTTATCCCAGTATTTCTACAGGATCGAGACTCATACTGGTGAAACTGCGGGGCGCAGCTAGTTGTAATATGAATTAGTTATTAATGACAATTCTTTTTTTTATTGATGATTGCTCTGAGCTGCAATTGCTGTTTCCTGTTACTCTTCTTGCCCATCATTATAATTGTCCAATATATTAGTAGTGGTCGGCGCAACATATATTTTTCTTCCATAATTCTCCATTAGTCGTCATCTCGGTAGTCACCCCCTTTCGAGCCATATATATATCATCTTTGACACAGTCCATCCATCGTATCTGTACTGCCCATATTCATCACAATAATCTGCATAACAAAAACTATAATTACAGAACTATTTATTTCTTTCTTTCTTTCTCTGTTTCGTCTACCAGTAGCCTAACATCGCAAATTCATATCACTTATTATATTGATAGCCATCTCATTTTAACTTAATGATAATTATCGCTCGCAGTGTTAATCATTTCCATGATGATGTGTTATTATTTTTTTCTGAAGAATCGAATAGAAAGGTTTTTTGATTCGTATTATTTGATTGAATTGATGTATGATGGGATTAATAGATACCTAGTTACATTGCCGTTGGTTGTCTTCAACTTGTTAATTAGGTAGATTTATGGCAATTGAAATAGAAGATGCAGCGTCTTAGGCTGCCATCAGACGGACTGCATTTCGATTGTTTCAACAGCACTCCAACTGCTTTGCATGCAGTTATCAGTACATTACGAGCATTGCAAAAACTGCATTCAAACTGCAAGAATGCAGTCCGTCTGAAGCTAGCCTTAGACCGATGATGTTTTTTCTTTAGGATTATCTTCTTATGATAGTCTGGAGACCCTGACATATCCTAGGGAACCTAATCCTAACTAATATTATAAATGCGAAAGTGAGTTTGTTTGTTTGTTACGCTTTCACGCTAAAACGGCTGAACGGATTTGGATGAAATTTGACACATGGATAGACCATTACCCGGAGAAGTACGTAGGGTATTTTTCATCCTGGATCACGGACCAAGTTGCGGGCTACAGCTAGTGGGAAATAAAACCGGTACAACATTAATGATCAATGAAGTATCTAATATCTTGTAAGAATATATTTTAAAAGAGAATCCGTGTATTACCCGTTCTTCTCCATAGGAACCAATTACACATTGGAATAGGCAACTAGCTCCATCTTTCTGACTGACCGTCTCCTTAGACAATTCAAAAATGCCTGTAAATGGTATAATTTGAAATAAAGGCTTTGAGTTTGAGTTTATATTACTCATTTCGCCACAACTTTTCACTCCATGAACATGTATAACTGGCTCCAAATTCTAGGGCCTTTGATGATCATAGATTTATTAACAACTACATGAGATATTAAGCCATAATTATCCATATGTAAACGAATAACAAAACTTTAAAATTATTTATGAGCCGATCAAAAAAACATTAACCCTAAAAAGCGCACGGGCATATTATTCCACCAAAATAACAGTATAATATAATAATTTAACCGAGTATATTATATCGAGCATATAATTGTCGGTTGTAAGGCATATAATAGTGTATAATTACGACACGTTCATTAATGTGTTACTATAATTTAGTTTAATATGAGACTAATTGAGCTATCGTTACTTGAAGCTTTGATCGACATGAGAACCGATCGCGTTTACTATACACTGTTTGGTTTAATTAAATACTTGTTTTTTTTTTTGTTGTTGCACTAGTTATTTGGTATAAGTGCTTTTTAGTCTAATAAACGTTTCTTATTATTATTAATTTCTTACTATTTTCCAAGTTCACTTTGTCAAAAGCTTAATAGTAAACTATGTATTTCAACAAACTAATAATTTTCGCGATAAATGCACATAATGGCGAGATTCAACCAGTGTGCGGCACTGTGTCGCGCTGTACTCCACAAGGTACACACGGCTACACATCAAGCTATACATTTCCAGTTTATGCTGATCTCACATTGTATAACATTTCCGTACAATGCGAGGTCAGCTTATAATGGAAATGTATAGCTTGATGTGTAGCCGTGTGTACACAAATACTTCTTTCGGTGGAGTCACTCAAGTAAACATTTACAAATGTGCTGCTCTGTACGCTTACAAAATTTACGCACAGTTTTGCCGTTGGAAACAGAAACTAAGGGATCTGCAGCTCAGTACGTGCACTGTTGGAGACGGGTCGATCCATTAGGTTAAGCTACGCTTGCCGGGGTTGGTCCGTGGATAGGTGACCATCTTTACATACCGAGACACCTCCATGCCTCGGAAAGCACGTTGGTCCCGGCTGTCATTCGTGAATCTTTGAAAGTTGTTACGGGTCGTCAGAAGCCCGAAAGTCTGACAGCCAGTCTTACCAAGGGTTATCGTATTATCCAGTTACTGGGTTGTGGAGGTCTGATTAGCAGTCGCTCCATGTAAAATACTGGTATTCAGCTGCATCCGGTTAGACTGAAAGCCGACCACAACATAGTTGGGAAAAGGCTAGGCAGATTGATTTAAATTTTGGTGCAATCGCGCCTTAATGAGAACTAAAGTGGATGATGCTCCTTTATTCAATAAAATCGCTCTAACGCATATTACAACACTCAATTAACCTGAAGAGAAGCCTTAAGCTAACTATAATAAGTTTAACTGCCTCACCGACAAATGTAATTAGATACCAACACTAAACTGCTGACCTATCACTTCACATAATACATCCATATCACGATCACGCACACACCGACATAAATAATGTAATAGTTATCAAAAATAAATATAAAATCTAATGCAAATTAATAATGTGCATACAAAAAACGAGATAATGATTTGGATCGTGAGAACGTGGAAGTGAAAGTGCTAACTATTTTAGTATTACGGTTACCGATGTGTGTAACAATAAAAACTGGTGCCATATTGGTAGTATCGGGTTCCGTAGTTAAATTTTATTGTTATTTTTACGCTCTACTTATGAAATGACTTGACTATGAACTTAAACGCGGTCGTAAATATACAATGCGGAGACAACAATACGACAAGTAAATGAAAATACTGGCAATACATAGGAGTATTTTGAAACTATGAAATACAACAAAGTTTTTTTTTTTTTTCAAAAAATATCTAGTTTTAATTATGGGTTGACTCTGGGTCTTATCTATCAATCAACTGGCTATAGTGACTAAACTTTTTGATAATTTTGATTGAATTTTTGTAGACTTAGGAGTATTTTGAAACTATGAAATACAACAGTTTTTTTTTTCAAAAAACATCTAGATTTTATGATGGGTTGACTATGGGTTTTATCTATCAATCGACTGGCTATAGTGACTAAACTTTTTGATAATTTTGATTAAATTTTTGTAGACTAGGAACATTATTAGATACACAAAGTTTTAAATTATTGTCGTACTAGCTGTTGCCCGCGACGTCGTTTGCGATCCACGACAAAAGTAGCCAATGTCCTTCTCCAGGTCCCAGGCCTCACCTTTCTGTCAAATTTCATAGCAATTCGGTCAGCCGTTTTAGCGTGAATGCGTAACAAACAAACAAACTTATTTTCGCATTTATAATATTAGCTAGGAATAGGATAATCGCCTCCACATTGTTTAAGTTCTAGCATGGTTATGGTAAAGTAAATATGATGGTAATAAGGGACGCTAGTAGAAGGAAGATAATTACCGGTAAGCAATATAATTTCTCTAGAAGAGGTCAGGCGAGCGTCGATCTGCCCGTAAAACCAGTAGTTTGTCGTTTAGCAGAGGAGCTTACTGACTATTAGCTCATTATTAAACTTACGTGAATTTTCCTCATTAAGTTAGTAAAAATTACTTACTCAGCGCAAAAAAAACAACGCTATTTATTTTGTCTGACATTTTAGTGTCACTGCAAATCGATTTATAAAAAATAAAAAACTAACCCTCCATTTTCTTGACCTTTTTATAGTTTGCTGCTTTTTATGAGTTAACTAAGCTAGCTAGTATTAGCTTTAGAATTTATTTTGATTTTTCTTTTTATTAACTTTTTTTTTGGCTTTAAAGTCTCTTTTCTTCCTTTACTATCTTTCTTTCTTTAAATTAAATACAAATTCACAATGAAGAATTTTTTTTAATGCCAAAAGTTTACAAAAATATGCTACAAAAATCAAAAGATCTCCAAAACTACTCGGCACATAATAATAATATAATATCCGTAAGCAATCACAGATCATGCAGTAGGTAATCAGACAACCTGTCGCTTTGTAAAGGTGAGGACAGAACAATGTAACGCGTTGCGTAAAGGAATCGTGTATCGCGTGGTTAAAGGGCACCAGTTTTTATGTGATTCGTCTTATAGGGTTATTTTTAAGGTTTTTGAATATTTTTCATCGATTTTATATTTTTAACAGTGGCTATTTTCATATTCACAAAAAAAAAGTACATAATTATAAACAGATTAATAGATTGATATTATAGTCAAACTGACTACAGCCTCAAAAAAAAAAAAGCTTAGATGCAACGAAAAAGTAAATGTGTTAACTTTGAATAAAAATTAAATATTCTTGAAATAATCTCGCAGTTTCAGATACCAGGAAGAAACGTGACTATAACTACTATATAAGTTACAGTTTAATTAATTTAAGCCTGATAATTAATATTAATTAACTGCGACTTGTTTCCATGTAATCTACATTTAAATTATCATAATTATGTACTTTAAATGTAGTATTAAATACTGAAACGTGTAAGTAGTAATACATTGTTATGATGCAAGTAATAAATTCGCTAGCTTAATTATGTGTAAAAAATGCCTACCTGTTCATAAGATAAGATAAGATAAGATAAGATAAATTTATTTGCTCAAACATGTGTACACATACAGAAATCAAAACGTGCATGCAGGATAACATTTAAAAAATACAGGTTCAGACATTTTTGCCACATATTATGGCGTGCAAATATGAATAATTGTGATTGTTTATAATAAAATTAATTCGGTAGTCAAGTCATTATCATTAATTTAGCAAACTTTAGTAAATTACAAATGATAACAGTAAATAAAAATAATTCATAAAAATCTATGTCAAAAAAATATATTTTTATAGATAATGTTTAAGTATTTAAATTATAACATCGCAAGCAAAGGGTTAAATGCAAGAGTACCGCAAAGCAATACACGCTAACTCCGGCTCTTTGACATAATAAAATTACATCAAAATAGGATTTCCACAAACAAGGCACATTATCAATAATCAGAATATCAGATACGCTAATTATTTTAATTTTATGCTTAAACAAGAAGTCAATGCACGCATCCTCATAACTTGATACTAATTACATCACCAGATTTGGTGTTTATTATAATTTTAATGTTTATCTACGTATTGCATTTCAAATGGTTTTTAATGATTGGTATCAGTCAGAATCTAGCTTTAGAGGAGATCGTCTTCCCTTAGACTGCACACATAAGTGAAGTTATAGTGTAGTGACGAGTTGACCTCACGCACACATAGACACGTTCACCTGCCGCGATACACTCGTGCTCACTGTCACATGTTAGGACATGGCTATACAGGGCATTTTTCTTTTAAAGTTTTTTTTGTTAAATGTGGTGTTGGTATTTTTATGGCAGTGTTAAGTTACGATTCGCCGGCAAAAAACTCGAATGGGTATAAATATTGTTCTTAACATTTTGTTTTATAACTATAATAAAGCCAGCACAATAATAATGAGTAGCATGATTATCTTTTTAGACTGATCCAAATAAATCTCACCTGTCAATTTACATGCAATAAAAATGCCAATTTTCCGACACGATATCTAAGCTAATGAAACATCGGATTTCGAACACTAATTAAATGCAAGGCAATAAAAACAATAAACCCAGTGTAGCAACACTCTAAGCTAAACTCTGACATTCCACTCACACACGCACACGATCGAGCGAGTATCGCAACACATCACCTGTCGAGTCGACCGCGACCTCCCAACCAGCCAGTACGTTATTAATATTGGTCAATACACTCACACTAACACACTCAAGTTTTCACAAAACCAACCGTATCAATCCAAACACAGAATTCAAATTCAATTGCAACGAATTTTCATTCAATACGATTCTACACGCACACATTCAAACTAAAGGTGTTGGCTGCGCATGTGTGCACGAGACATCGCTTTTGAATGGATACAGTTATTGCTGGAATAGTTTTGAGCTCTATTTAAGTGAAATTAGGGTTCGTATTAGTTCGTACTAGGAAGTAAGATTGGATAGAGCACAGCGAAATGTGGCTCTGAGGTCGTGGGAGCTCGCCCGACCGGCGATTCGGTTAGTTATATTATTTTCGAAGATGTAACGGTATGAAATTTTTGATAACATATTCGGGTACAATATATTTGACGTATATTATTGTTTATGACAGCCATTGTTATTAATTTCGCGTAGTAATGGCGAAAAAAGAGTTCTTGATGCTCAATTTTTGGTGCTTTACATTTTATTGATGCGGTTGCAGATATTTTATTTTGATATTAGAAATAATACATTCGCATTTAAATGGTCTCTTAACGGCATTATTTTTAATTATTATAAAACTAAAAAGTGAAAATAAAGACATCGTGTTGTATTTTTATTTTAGTTTACGTAAGACCAATGTATTGTGTATCGTCGAATTTCATTTTTTTCACGGAATTAGATCAAAGGTAGTCATAATTAAATGCTATTAAAGTGGACAGGTAACTTACTTACCAAATAAATTAGCGAAATATATTTAAAATAAATTGTTGCACATTTTGGATCAAAATATAATTAAGCCTAGATTAATTTTAATAAAATTAGGAGATCTTAATTTAAAAATCATAAATTATGGTTTGTTGTAGTTTTAATATATTTTTATTTCCAGATTAAGACAGAAACAGCTAAGAAAGTGAATTCTCGATATTGCTAAAGATCAAAATGTCATTTATAATATTAACTACAGATTATTTTAATTGATATTGCTCATACTGGATTAACTAACATTTGGTGGCGCTTGGTTTATGAAAACAGAAAACAGTAATTAAATCTTTAGCAACATTGGGTAAATTGGTTATATATTTGCTCACAATTTTTAAGAGACAAGTATCCTCTAAGATGACTTAAAAATAAGTACAACCAATATGTAATAATACTTGATCAGCACTATTCACGTAAGTGATAACAAAATAATGCTCCATAAAATGTAACATAATATCACACCTGTTTTCTCCAAAGGGTAAGGCAGAGATGGACCTACATACCACACGTACACCCACATTTTACTAGTTATGTTTAAGGCCCATGTAATAGCGGGTGAGTCTATTACGATCAACTGAGCACAAAACCAGACTCCGTGCTGGTACTGAGAGATTTCTGACAGAAAACCCAATAACACTTTGCCCGACCTGGAAATCAAAGCCAGAGGGCCTAGGCAAGTGACAATTGCTTCGAAAGCATTTCGTATTTCTACAACGACTTTCAACAGGATTGACATAAGCTTTTCGATAGCTTATGTCAGTTCTATACATTTTTGCCTTTTCCATCATCGTTATCGCTTACAGAATGCCACTTTGACTAGGGCCTCAGGACCTCAGGCTAGACCGATTAAACAACTAAGCGACTAAACAAATTTAAAAAAACATAGATAACTAAAATACGGTGATGACTCATAATAATAGCAGTATCTTCTTCAGATCGTTGACTCACCAAGTCCAGTAGTAAACAATTATCAATCAATATGATATCATTCTATTCCGCATTGAATCAATCCAGTTTCAACTTATTTGATCTCACCGCAAACTTTCGCCTAATCATACTTAAAAATTAACTACATAATAGATATACTTTTTAGATAATTCTTTTAATGATTAATAATATAAAAATATTAATTAACGTTATAAATCATAATTGAGTACGCGAAATAATTACTTTAATTGTATCATAATTATATTTTTATTAAATTGTTAGTGTTCTATGGGGATTCGCGGTAACATGAAAGTTTTAATTTTAGTTTAGAGCATAATTTAGTTTAAACGAATGTTGGATTAACTTTTTTTATATTTTAATTGATTGTAAAACGAGCATATGGCACACCCGATTTTTTTTCTTATTATATGCATTTTTTTATGTTTTAGTTTTTATGATTTTAATTTTAAACGAGGTCGTATGTGTTTGCCGATCTATTCATTATAGATAGTTAGTGGTTATTACTTGTATGTGATACAGTTATCGAAGAGTAGGGTTATACTGGTTATTAAGAACCTGTTATTTTATTCGTGGTGTATGATTGTTGACAGTAGGTTTAGTGGAATAATTATTTGATTGGTACAATTTGAGCTTGGGAAAGAATTCTGCATTTTGGAGAAAGTCAAACATAAATTGAGGTAATATTTTTATAATCAATGCTGCTAGTTAATGACTGCCTCAATGGTCAAGCGCTACTGCTGAGCGTGAGGTCCTGGATTCTATTCCCGGGTCAAGCAAAGAGTGATTGGATTTTTCCATCAGGAATTTCTCGGTAGCAGCCCGGAGTCTGAATTTGTGCCCGGTTGATGGCAATAGGCTCGCCCCCTATTCCATGGGATCTAAATATAACTGATGAAATGTGGGTGTACACACATCAAGCTACACATTTTCAGTTTATGCTGGTCTCGCATTATATAGGATTTCTGTGCAATGCGAGGTCAGCTTATACTGGAAATGTATAGCTTGATGTGTAGCCGTGGGTACCAAGTTACCTACTAGAGGTTCACCCCTGCCCGACCCTTCGGAGATTACAGGCGTGATGTTATGTTACGTATATTGGAAATTTCTGTAGATGAAGAAGATCGAATATTACTTTAAAGTCAAGTTATTTGCAAACTCGACGTGTTTTTTGGTTTCAATTGTTTTAATTTGAATAATAAAATATCATTCATAATTTAGAATCAGTGCGTCAAAATGTCGAAATTAAACGATATGTCGAAACAAACCGTGACGAATTTATGATAGATGTGACATTTTGATATCATTGACAAAACTATTGCCATCATCGATCAGCTGTTATTTGTTTAACAAATATTAACACATAAAAGGTCGTAGGTTCAATTCCTGATTGCCTTGATAATTATAATATGAGGTTTTTTCCACAAAATTATGTTTGTGACCTGCTTTTTTCTTAGTTATGGAATTTATGCGTATTTCGGCTTTGCGAGTTACACCGCACCTTGGAAATTAAAATGTTGCTATAAAAATAAATAGTGAAACAACTACATATAATAACTAGTTTTGATACGTAAATAACACTTTGCAATTATAAATATTCGCACCCAGAGATTATCAGCAATTAATAATTACGCGAAAACCTTGTACGAACACTCTAACTTTGATTGCAAAATTAACATACTTTACATATTATCATGTTTAATTATTATAAGCAGAAAAATAAACACGCCGTAATCATTTATAGTAGTAGGTATTTTTTTTAACTTATGATATAAATAAAGAAATGAATAAATAATAATGATAAAAATATAAGTAAGTATTTTAATTGTATTTGATTTTATTGTATTGAATGTTTTGAGGTGTTATTTCATTGTTTATTGTGAGTGTTATATATATAAATATAATTTTTTAACGTACTGTAATGTAATGGTATTTGTCTGAAAATAAATCAAATTAAAAATTAATTTTAATTAATCCTTACATAATTATTATAAAACAAAGTCCTCCACCGCGTCTGTCTGTCGTCCTGTACGCGATAAACACAAAAACTACTGCACCGATTTTCATGCTGTTTTCACCAATGGATAGAGTGGTTCTCGAGTAAGGTTTATATAATAACCGACATCCACGCGGGCATCAGCTAGTAATAAATAATTTTTAGTTAAGGAAAATAATATTTTCTTTAAATGTCCAAAAAATAGCTTCAGCATTTATGTCTTTTGTACTGCGAATTGGGCGTAGTACAAAAGACATAAACGCACTAAATCACTCCCGAACCAACCGCTACGATTTCTTAAAATCAATTTAGCTAACTCTTCTAGTCATTAGTTTCTACCCGTGAGAACCTGTAATTGGCTCTATGTTTCTTATTATAATTTGTATCCATCTGTTATAGCTGTAGTAGTCCTATAAATAAATAAATAAACAAACAACTCGTTTTACAATATAGGAACCCGAAAAAGTTTAACCATCTGAGGGGGGGCATTTCCCTTATTTGTAAGAACATTCGCATTCGCATCTCATTCGCAATCTGTCAAAAATACAATCAATATACCAACATTTTTGACAAGTTTGACAGAATACGACTTGAATGTGAACGTTTTTCTTAAGTACGAGACTTGGCCTTCAGGTGAATACACAGCAGCACATAATTTACCATACCATTATCTCAGATACTGAAAATGACCCAAGACAACCTGCAAGCTTCCATCTTGTTTCATTTCGGTATACTGACGAGTAAACAATATTTGGATAAATCTTGCAAAGCTTTTCTATTGCCAATGCTGTGCCAAACTGCAAAGAAAACCTTTAAATAAAGAAAAACATACTCAACACAGTATTTATTTAGAATTAGCGGTGTAATCAGAGAAACTTGTCCTAATTCAAAATTATGTGAAAAAGACATAAACGCGAAGTGGCACCACAATATCTCCGCTTCGATTTTTTCAAATAAATTGTTGTGAAAACGACTCGTTAGCTAATATAGGAACTGGAAATAGTTTACCCATCTAATCAGACAACCCGCCCCGATTCAAAATCATTTACCACCGTCCGTAAGTAACACTATAACGGTTCTTAAGTGCTGTAGATGCAAACATGCCGTATATTTATCGAATAGTTAACATTTGTGTTCGTTTGTTTACTTAGCTAATGACTTGGTCGGTTGTTAGATATCTATTGATGTTATTAGTGGGATGGTATGAGGTTGTCATTGTGTACGTGTCGTGCTTACGAGGCGTTGATGGTCTGTTGGTGGGTTATTGTAATAGGATGACAATTTACGTTATCTACTACTAACTAATCGTAATCGTTGATCTTTATTAATCTTGATATCTTATTGCAGTATGGGGCAAGTAAAAATTAACCATAAGGTGCTTCACATAAATATATTAATGCCTCGTAGGTCTAGTGGCCGGAAGCGTTGCATAAGGTCCTGGGTTCGATTTCCAGGTCGGGCAAAGTGTTATTGGATTTCCATTCGGAATTTCTCAGTAGCAGCTCGGAGTCTAGATTAGTGTCCAGTTGATAGCAATAGGCTCGCCCCCTATTACATGGGACTTAAACATAACTGGCGAAATGTGGGTGTACTTAAATTACACCTCTGCCTAACCCTACGGGGAATACAGGTGTTATATTAATTTATGTCGAAGCTATGAGTGTTTGAAAATACGAAGAAACGTTTCGAGAAAAGGTGATAGTGCCCCCTGCTTTTATTGGCTCGTCTTAGCTGGGGCACTACCGTGCTCCTAGATTCCCTAAATGTACTGGGCTTTATCTTAAAACTGACGATCTGTCATTTGGCAATTTGGGGGCATACCTATGCCAAAGTTGTCAAATGATCAGACCGTCAGTCTATGCCATAATATAATATGTTAACATGACCAAGCCAGGCATAGCAGTTATGCCTAACCAATCATAATCAACTTATAATGTTCCCGCAGCTGGGACACAGGCCTCCTCTCTGCGAGAGGGAGTGGGCCGTAATCCACCACACGGGCCCAGTGTAGGTTCGTAGATTTCACATGTCTTCGAATTTTTGATTCTAGGACATGCCGGTTTCCTCACGATGTTTTCCTTCACCGTTTTAAGAGCAGTGGTGATTAAATTATTTACACAAAGTAAAGCGCCAGTCAGGGTTCGAGCCTACGACCTACAAGTCGTAAGTCGCGGCCGTTACCACTGAGCCACCACTGCTCGCTAACCAATACTAATCCGAAATTAGTTCTTTGTTCCATAAATGTTGTTTACCAGTATTATGCATTAAAAAAAGATGACTGTCAGTTTTGATACTAATAGGGCTCACACGGGAAATAACGCTTTTGAGGCAAATTACTTTTGAATGTCAGCTTCACTTATAAAATATTTCAAAATCTGTAGGCCTAATGACGAATTTAATGCTCGGCCTTCACTAAGAACTAAATTAATAACCACTCATTTATCACCTTGCAAATTTAACACATTTGAGAAAAAACTTAATAATAATCCCTTGGTTAACTAAAATGAACTTTGGCATTATTGAGCTAAAGTTTATATTAGATTGTCTAAATTATATTGTCGTTGGTCTTGACAAATTTAATGTTAAGTTGCCGACGATTCGAGCACCGAGTGATTTGATTATTGATCGATGTATTGATTTGTATAGAGTTGATGATACCGCCTGGTTGTTTTTTTTTTTTGCGGATAAAGAATGAAAATTTATTTAACACTTACTTTACGAAAATCTGTTCAGCACCTAGTATAGTTATGAAACTTATAAAATATTTAAAAATATACCTAGAGAATGAGACACTTTCGTAGGAATTTATAATAACAGAGGGGCAATTCCCGTAAATTTTAAGAACGTTCGCAGTCGCATCTCATTCGCAATCTGTCAAAAATACAATCAATATACCAACCTTTTTGACAAGTTTGACAGATTACGACTTGAATGTGAACGTTTTTTAAGTACGAGACTTGGCCTTCAGGTCAATACACAGCAGCACATAATTTACCATAGCATTATCTCAGATACTGAAAATGACCCAAGACAACCTGCAAGCTTCCATCTTGTTTCATTTCGGTATACTGACGAGTAAACAATATTTGGATAAATCTTGCAAAGCTTTTCTATTGCCAATGCTGTGCCAAACTGCAAAGAAAACCTTTAAATAAAGAAAAACAAACTTATCACAGTATTTATTTAAAATAAACAACCGATTTAACAACTCCAGAGAATTCGTAGCGAAGTTGCGATACTCGGGTGACGCTCGTGAAATGCGAAATCAGATAGTTACAGCTTTTTGCTCGACTGTACTCGTTCGTGTACACTTTTTACTGTGACTGTACAAGTGTTGCGCAGTTCAGACTAGGAGATTTTGTTTATAGATGTACTTTAGAAGGAATTTGTGAATACAAAAATCAGAAATGAAATAGTTCGTAAATTAATTTAGAATTGCACAATAAAATAATAAAATTGTAGGACATTTGAACTTTTCATAAATTCACTAGTTATGAACTCAACTGTTGATCATGCTGCTTAAAATGTATAGGTCTTTATAGACATCTTAATCCCAATCCTATTTAAAAGAGTGTGATAAATTTTTTTGTACTCGTAAGATTCTTTTAATTAGATTCACTTGGTACTAAGTCACAGTCACTGCAGAAGAGTTACTTGGACCAGTTCCAAAACGAAAAAAAACATCTAAACTACTAGAAAAATCTTGTACTCGGCAGTAGAAAAATAATGTACAAAAGAAAAACTGGTTCCCGTCACCCCGGGCACCACAATGCGAATAGATACATAAAACGACCCCCGCAGACCAATGACTTTTTTGTCGCACAGTTGGACGTAAGAAAATGTTCGGAAGCACAGCAATTTTATTGATCGCAGTCAGTGTAATTCGATGTTTGCGTTGTTATGCGGACGATTGAAAGAAAAGAGTCGATAGTCTGCGGGAGACCTTTGGGCTGCAATTGTCACAGGTAACAGGGTTTTTTGTTGGAACGTTTACAGGATTTGTGGCAGGATACCTGTGTAAGTTTTGGGTTAATGCCTGTTGTTGTTGGTAGATGTGTTGATTCTGTACCTACTGCATGAAACAGGTTCTTTGCCCAATGAAAGCAGCGCCAGGTGCCAGCGCCATCTTTTTAACTGACTTCTTCAAAAAGGAGGCAGTTCTCAAGTCGCTTGTTTTTTTTTTTTTACCCAATTTCTCCGCCAATTATGAATCGATTTTGATGATTCTTTTTTGGATGGTAGGTCATGCTAGGTCCCAGGTACCATATAAATTTTATTAACTTTGCTTGCGTAGTTTTTTAGTTAGCTTCAATATTACGTACTTTTCCCTTGTAGTTTAAGTTATTCCGTCACTGTTATTTACATAGCAGGTCGTTGTATTCGAATTTGTATGGGGTAGTACACACACGGCTACACATCAAGCTATACATTTCCAGTTTATGCTGGTCTCGCATTGTACGGAAATCATATACAATGCGAGACCAGCATAAACTAAAAAGTAAAAACTAACTTTAATTACGGAAGTCGGTGGCAAAAAACGAAAATTGAAAAACAAAGACACCGACTTCCGAAATTAAAGTTAATTTTCACTTTTTTTTTTTTTAAATAGGTTTTTGACATTGACGCATCTGTCGTTTGATATTCAGTTTACAATTTCCGTATGAAATGTCCTGCCAAAATTCACCCTTGCAGCAATGATCTTCTATAGAAATATGTGAGTTGAATGTTCACTATACGTTTTCTGAATCCCATTCATTTCAGCTTCTCTCTGATGCCGCGCGCATTAAGAAATGCCAGATTGTTGATTCAATGACAAACTTGAAATCGATGAATTGCCTTCGATATTCTTCAATCAACCCACGTTGATTCATCAATGGCTATGAATTGATTACGGGAATTTCTTTGTTTCTCAACGTCATCTTTATTATCTTTAATTCATTCGATATAAATACGACAAAAAACTTTAAATCACTCGATTTAAACATACGATTCGTCTAAATTTATACTAAATGTCGCAATGATAATTCACGACCATCCCTAGCTATAACTCTTCGTACATGTTGCCTTGAAACTTGTCACCTTTATGTAAAGGGGTTAGAGTTCAGAATTGTGTAACTGTTGTAAAAGAAGTGCTTATTTGAAAATTCCTAACACGGCAGAAATTAAAATACAATGCTGCCTTCGTATAGTTGAATGTGTGACGTCGGCGAAGTTGAAAGCCGGTGGACGGCGATATATCCTTCAATGTAGGGATTAGGGTTGGCGAACCTTTCGTTATATATTTTAATATTCCGTTTTTCAATTATCTATTACATATTTCACTGTAAGGTGAAAAAGCGAAACGAGTTTTGACGCAACTTCCATAGTTAAATTAATAATTAATTATGATTCCAACTAAGCTAGTTGATACTTTGTTAATTCTTCAAGGACATTCTATTTAACTACAATGGTTTTTGGTACGCAGGTGTACCACGCGGTAGCATAGAGACTTATTTTGCTGTAGTCATTAGCTGATAGGTACGGAATGACCGGTAACACCAAAAATCTGTATGCATGATCAAGTAAACTTTGGCACCACTGATTTATTTTTCTACTGACGTCATTGCAATGACCTCGTGAACCACTTGAAATTCTGCCCACACCACAGAATCAATAGCTTTGGTATAATTAACACTTATTAAACCTCATTTCAGTGCTAAACAACTCACGTAAAGGTCGACCGAATTTAATGAATTCAAATTGTGTTTGGATGCATTGAAATTAGTTTTAATTTTTTTTTTATTATAGCTAACCATAATCTTGTGTTGTTATTGTGATTGTAGTCTCCGTGGTTTATAATTATACTAGCTGATGCCCGCGGCTTCGCCCGCTTGACAAATTATACACTAAAACCTTCCTCAAGAACCACTCCATCCATTGGTGAAAACAGCATGAAAATCGCTGCAGTAGTTTTTGAGTATATTACCTATAGCTAGGTTACACAAATTATTTACCAGTGAGCCCCAGACCAGACAGTTAGTCTGTATCTTGGGGCTCGGGGTACGATTTACAAAGAGGAGACTAGATAAGTGGTTTCAGGTGTTGTATCGTATTTTGTTTGTGTATATGTGATGTGAGAGTGGTGTGTGCTGTATGTGAGTGTGTGTGTATTTTTGTGTGTTTGTTCCCACTGTGTATCTATACATATTCTAAATTCTGATCCTCACTTTAATACCCAAAATGGCTATATTTTTTAACCGGAGCTTGGAAATATTCAAATGGAATTAATCAACTTAACAAGCTTGCTCTGTATGCCAAAAGGTCTTATTGGTATTGATACCGTTTCCGAGGAATATTAGCCAAAACTCATAGGCCCGCTGTCACCGACATCTCCTCAGTTTAAAATATCCCTTAGCATAGTTAGGGGGGCTGTTAGAAGGCAGGTGGCTTACCAATAATAAGGGGACAGACAAGCAAACAGTTGCGTTCAATGCAGACTGCGGACCAAGGACTAATGCCCGTTTTCACTAACATCCCCTAAGTTAACCGTGGATTTTCTTGCCGGCTCTTTTCCATTGGAAACGACCAGTTGCAACCGTGCACCTAGCTTCTGATGTTTCATAAGTGCTCATGTGAAATAAAATATTTTGATTTTATTTAGGGATTCCGTAAGCATGGTTAAGGTGCTGTCAAAACCATTGGAGATCTTAAATCGTTGATGATTTTTAATTTCAGAAAGACGATGCTTTTTTGTGAAGACCATTAGTATTAGTCTCCACGTAAAGGCAATGTATGGGTCACACGAATTAAATTAATTCTATTTGTCTACAAATAGTTCTAAATTGCGTGTATAAAGTCACTTATTGGTATGTATGTGTTGCCGGCATCATAAAGCAGTGAAAGTTTATGGCTCTTATTGGGAGCTGAATTTGAATAAAATGTAGCAACTGAGCCTTAATTATATTGATTGGCTTAATTATGTGGCATATGTAATGAGAATGAAGGTCTTTTGATTTTATGGTGTACGCGGAAAACTAAGTGGTTTTACAAGATATGAGTTGTGTGGTCTGTTTTGGATGGGCCACCAGTATTTAAAATATTTTACTATTCACTTTTTTATTTTAAACTTTTTAGTTGTGGTACCTACCCCACACAAATTTGAATACCACTACCTGTTATGTAAATAACAGTGACGGAGTTAATTAAAATATCATCTACATAGACTAAGTGGGAAAACTACGTAATTACTGAAGCTACCTCAAAAACTTCGAAAGCACAGTTAATAAAATTTATATGGGACCACCTCTGAAGCATGACCTATCAAACAAAAAATAATCATCAAAATCAATTCATAATTGGCGGAGTAATCGCGTAACATACACATAGATAAAAAATAAAAATTTAAACAAATTGAGAACCTCATACTTTTTGAAGAAGAGGGTAAAAAAAAAACTTTTTTTCAGTACCACACACACTACACACACTACTTACACAATACTACAACACACACTATTACACACACTACTTATAAGCTATGCTAGTAACAAAAAATGTAATACAAAATTGTAATTCATATATCTGTAGCACTAACCAGATGCACCGGGTACCTACGTGCACATGCACCCAATGCGGCATAATTTCGCAACACGACTTATCACCAATGACCTTCAGAAAGCCGTTGACGCTCCCACGCACTCTGCGCACCATGGTCGTAATCCTTTTTCGTAGAATGGTACTGACGCAAGTTTTGTGTGGCTATTGTAACTTTATTTTTGCCATGGACTGGGACGCGCGCTTTTTCCACAGAGATCGAGTTCAAAAGTCTTTCGTTGCTTTGTCATCCCTTCAAATTGGCACAAAACAATGTGGCAAAAGAAGGAAAAAAAAAACCAGCCAAGTGCGTGTCGGACCACGCACAATGCAGGGTTCCGTAGTTGGGATGTTTTTATACCAAGAACAAACTTAACATTGTAGTTGAAAAACATGTTCTGCAACTGCAAATTTAAGTTGGTCGATTATTACTGGGTAACTTGTGGAGCCTACGCAGCGGTGATAGTTTGCCTTTTAATTTCGTTATATATACTACTGCCGTGATATATATTAGTAATAGGGTCCCGTTTTACCCTTTGGGTACGGAAAATTCTACTCAGTTAAGAAAACATAGAATCTTCCACCCATTATAGACATGACCAAACCCGAAGTGAAGTCACCAAGTGAAGAATGACTTTCTACAACGGGTTAATTTGCCTCAGATCAGCGCAAACTTAGACACAGCTACCACTTCATACTAAAGTATAACGTATAACCATATACCACGCTGCACTAAGTACCTACCTAAGTGCCTACTAATGTTCTTGTCGACATCAAAAAAGACCATCGCTCAAAGTTATGCCATCAGATAACGACAAGAAGTTTATTCTCCATGAATATAACGTTCGTGCATAATTATTTATTAGATTTGCGTGTATTATTTGTTAGATTCTACATAAGAATGTAAGGTTATCAGTGAGATTAATGTGTTTTGTGCTACTAAACGGTAAAGGTAAGGTTTCCGTAAGGTGCATACCTGTAATTATGTGTGGCATTGCGGCTAGTATTATAATTTTGTTTTGATGTTACATGCGCGATGTATTTCGTAATTTAGATATATGTTTTATACGGAGTAGTTTTCAGCATGCACAGCATGATCACAATAGAAACGGAAGATATGAAATGGAAGACAACATTACAGATTGTAGAAAGTACATGGGAAAAAGTGTGAACTTTTGTTACAAAAAGAAAGAAAGAAAATTATTTACCCACACGGGACTCACACAAGACACTAAAACATAGTCTTAAAAATATAAATAAAAATAAACAATTTAATTAAAAAAGTAAAATTAAACAGTCCAAAACTTGCATTAAAACTTACCCAGTGATAAATGCTTATTTTTTTAAGTTAATTATCTTACAAATATGTATTCACTGGCAAGCAATATAAAAGAGCCACTTGTGAGCCAAAATATTTAAATATATCCTAAACCACACAAGTTAGCTACATCAAGTAAAAAAATAATGAAAACAGTTTTATATGTAAGGTATTTTTTATCCGTTATTAAATACAGAATGTTGCTTTTTACTTCAAAAGCTATCTTGCGTGGATTCAGAAATATTACATGATAAGTTAGTTAGTGGCTTTTTTATATTGCTCGTCAGTGTATTTATGAAACAGCCGTAAAATGTAGCATAATTTTGTCTTTTAATGTTTTTCTAACTATTCATGTGTCCGTGTCCCTAATCTAGCCGCCTCCATTTAATTAATAAAACTTAAATTATCCTAACTTTTATAAAAAAATTGCCAAGCGTCAACCCTAGGCCCGCGCGTGCGCACACGCGGCAATTTGTAAGCGGCGTCCGCGCAGCTTTCCCGATGCGAGCCAAAGAGGATCAATCTAGGCCATATCGATGTGTATCGCCTATTGGCTATTGTGACCCTACGTATCTATGTGAGCCTAGTATTTATGATGTGTGTGGTATGAGCAGGAGCGGTTTTGTTTGAGTTGTGATGTTGAATCATAACTGGGCATGGATTGTGACGGTTTTATTATTTCTATGGGTAGACTTGTAGAAGCTCTTTATAAAATACATACTAGCTTTTAGCCGCGACTTCTCCTGCGTTTAGGTCGAAAGAAAACCAATAAACACCTTCCCCGTGAATAACTACATGTTGTGCCAAGTTGCACGTTGATCGGTCACAGAGTTTATCAATCTCAACATCCATTTTTATATATTTTAGTTAGCATATTCTGCCCCACTTTTGAGCAAAGGCCTACCCGAAATCCTTCCAGGAATCCTTTTCTAGCGCCACCTCGATCCAACCCTTGTAGTACGCGTCTATTTTTACCGACTTCAAAAAAGGAGGAGGTACTATGTTCGGATGATTGTTTTTTTTATTGTTTATTTATGTTCACCGATTACTCCGCCGTTTGTGAACCGATTTTATAAATTCTTTTTATAATTATCCTTACATATTATAAAACAAAGTCCTCCGCCAACTCTGTCTGTTTGTTCGCGATATACTCAAAAACTACTGCACCGATTTTCATGCTGTTTTTACCAATGGATAGACTGGTTCTCGAGGAAGGTTTAAGTATATAATAATTGACATCCACGTGGGCGAAGCCGCGTGCATCAGCTAGTAATACATAAAAACTAGAATACCTTATAATACTGAACCGGAGCTCGATTAAAAAAAAAAACAGTTTGAAAACCTGCATTTTTTTTTAATATCACATGAACGCTAAACGCATGCTAGACGTGTTAATAAGAATAAAGGATCAAAATACTTTCTGGAAAGTGTAGTTACCTACTGCAAAACTTTTTTTAACCATAGGAACTGAACAAATACGTAAGACATTTTGAAATGTAAATTTAATATGTCATATTTTTACCCGACTACCGCGAAGCAAAAAGGAAGGTTATGATTTTGACCGGTATGTATATAAGTATGTATGTATTTTCATCTGTTCCCTCATAACTTCTAAACTACTCATCATAATTAAAAATCCGGAGTCACTCGTAATCTGTTCGATTTATGCCCTAACACGTGTGACACCGGATGTTTTAATTTGTCTGTCTATAATGTCTTGTTTGTATCTTTTTAGTCGACTTTTTTGTCGTAGTTGGGTTTTTTTAGCCTTTATTTTTTTATATACAACGTGTAACAGAATAAGCGCAAGACCTGAAAGTAGTTTGCTCAGAATCGGCTTCAGAATCGATTTCCGTCATTATTTATATATGTTAATTTTTCAAAGAAAAATATTTTATTTAACTGAAATTAGAACCACTGCGTCATAACAAGGTAATAAGATATTTTATTTAAGGAAATCTAAGCCTTATCTCAAAGGAATAAAGCCTATGAAATGCATAACCAAATTTGTTATACGCTCAAAGCTATCCTATGTGTAGTGCGCGTTAAATAAAATAGTTAATTTAAGGTGTGGTTTAATTAAATTAAATTACAGATATTATTTTAGTCTTATAATTTAATATTCTAATTGGGGTGTATGAGCTCTTGCGTTTATTCCGTTAAACGATGTATATATGTTCAGTTAATATGTAGGCTCTGCTCCAGTTTGACTAGCGCGCAATGATATTTAATAAGGTATCTTGGACATCGGTGAAGAAAAACATCTTGAAGAAACCCATCCACGGACCAACCTCGGCAAGCGTAGCTTAATCTGATGGATCGACCCATACGGCTGTTTTTACTTAGCCACGAGCTCCTCTGCAGCCTTAAAAACTAGGCTATCAACAGCCTATTTTTAAACGATTTCTTTAAAAAGGTGGAGGTTCAATTCGTGTTTTTTTATTTGTATGTTTGTTACACGATTACTCCGCCAATTATGAATCGATTTTGATGATTCTTTTTTCTTTGGTAGGTCATGATTCAGAGGTAGTCCCAAATAAATTCTATTAACTTTGCTTGCGTAGTTTTTGAGTTAGCTTCAAAATTACGTATTTTTCCCATTTATATATTTAGACGATGTTCTATGTTTATGAGAGCAAAAATACTGTCAATCCTTTTACAATTCGCGCACCGTTTAATAACACTACCCATCGAACCTTTATCGTCAATAAAAGCTATCGAAACAATAGCGAGTGTGATCAGATTCGTAATCGATCCATACCGATTGCAAATCGATACATACGAAATCGAATCGGGATGGATCGATATGCGCTGGCGACGTTTCGCGCGGAATTTTCCTTTGTGAATATTAAGTTATTGAGATCAATGCCAATGAAGTTTGCATATTTTTTAAATATATTTTGTTTACTTCATGTCGATGTTGGGAATTTAACTTGGCTATTATCGGGCGGTAAGTTATAGAAAAACCTATCTTATTGCGTAACTTATTTTCGTAACCGATTAAGACTAATCTGTTTCATTTTGACAGTTCAACAACATTCGTTACGCGTTATTGAGCAGATTTTTTTTTGAACTTATGAATCAATGGATTAGCAATTTGTTTCAAACTAATTCGGATTCTGATTGGTCGAGTATTAGTTCATTAGAGTGCAGCCTGCAGGTCATATAATTCTTCATTTTCAGTAGCCAAGACTATTTATGTTAATACATACAAAAATTACATAAGAACCATAAGCACTAACCGTTTAGAGTCAAGTGCCACCTTTATAGTCCACTTTGAACTACAAATGTTAACGATTGGTCAAGTACTTGTATTAGGTAATAACAAACATACGCATCCACAATAGAAAATATTTCAAACAAGAATGATTGACGTAAAACGAAGACGATAATGGTTTGGTCAGAAGTAATGTGTTTAGGCAATAGTACTCGTTGAGTCTGTTCCCGGCATTACAAACCCAACACCAAGTGTATTGACCCATTAATCTAGTTAAACTACTTACATAACATAGTCGCATGGTGCATAATAAGAGTCGATTTATTTATTTGAAGCGCGAACTCTGCCGTCATCGTATTCTTTAATTATCACACCTTCATCATCTACCAGTGCAATTCCAACTTTATGACGTTGACAAGTAAGTTTATTTTTGCATAAAACACAGGCACGTTAAGTTGTTTCAGTATCGCGTTCGAAATATACATTTAAATGGTGGCGTTTATACGGATTTGCCAGTTGAATCATCAATGCGTTCACTCGAACGTACGCCGAGTATTAAGTCGAGCTGAACAGATCTAAATGTAAATGTTTAGCAACACGAATGTAGAATAAGGTTTTATTTTTAGGGTTCTGTACCCGAAGAGTGCCAAACGGAACCGTACTATTACTAAACCTTGGCTGTCCGTCTGTCTGTCAGCGGGCTGTATCTCATAAACCGTAATAGGTAGACAGTTGAAATAAAAATGAAATAAAGTTAATAATTAAAGGGGGTCCTCATACAAGACACTATTTTTTTTCGGCGTTTTTTGCTAGATCTTTTTACGTTACGGAACTCTTCGCCTGCGAGTCCGACTCGCACTTGGTCGGTTTTTTGTAAACAAACTTCGGTATTTCTCGAGATCATTTGATCATTTATATACATGACACAGTCAGTGTTTTTCTATCAACGGCCGTATTTTGAGTTGCTTGTAAACAGGTTTGTTTTCTACTTCTCGATTACTGGATACACTGTAATGTCCTTTACTTGAAGGCAATACGTTTGATAATCTATAAGAATGTACCTGTAATCTTTGTAAGAATGCTGGGCAAGTTTATATGCTGATCTTTGAGAAAGAAGTGTATAGAATGTATTGGCAGTTTATTGCGAGGTTGTTACAAGTCTTCACGCTCTTTTTATAAGAGCGAGCAGGTGCCGTATTATGAAGTATTAATCCCACCATTTTTCCAGTGTGAGAGAGAGATGGAGCTAGACAAGGCCGCTAGCACCATCCCGGTTTTGCAGTGGAATAATGATGGCATTAATACATAATACTTCCCCAGATCTAAGATCTAAAACGACCATAAATATACCGGTCATTATTGGTAACTACAGTAATACAGAGAAGTAGGTACTAAGATTTAAAGATACGTGTTTAAATACAGCAGTTAGGTACTATGGGAATGGTACTAGTGCTTGTATGTCCAGCACTAAATTATGATAAACTGGAGGAATTGATGGCAATATTCTTCTAAAAGTAACTCTGAGGTCTGGCAATGCTGCCAGCCTTTTGGGTACTTTTGCTGTTGAGACGTATTTTTTGATGCACTATGATTATTTTCCCCCCTTTTTTATAAACTTTTACATATTAATACATATAAAATGTTTAATTATAATAGGTAAAACGGAACGGTTTCCGCAACCTCACGTCAAAGCGCGTAATTTGCGTACGGAAAAGTAATTAAATAATTTATGAAAAAGTCAAACATACTCGCATGAAAAAGAAAAATACATTTTCTTTCAACTACATAGTAATGTTATCATTAATCACTACAAGACCGATCACAAAGGATGTATTTTTTGCTTAGAACCAAAACATTGCAGTAAAGTTGTATGAAATTTCATTGTTGCACTGTTTTTCATTAATGCACTGTTTTTAGGGTTCCATACCCAAAGGGTCAAACGGGATCCTATTACTAAGGCTCGTCCGTCAGTCCGTCTGTCCGTCTGTCCGTCTGTCCGTCAGTCCGTCAGTCCGTCAGTCCGTCAGTCCGTCAGCCCGTCAGTCCGTCTGTCCGCCTGTCCATCTGTCCGTCTGCCGTCTGTCCGTCTGTCTGTCTGTCCCTCTGTCCGTCTGTCCGTCTGTCCGTCCTTCCGTCTGTCTGTCTGTCTCTCTGTCAGTCCGTCCGTCCGTCCGTCCGTCAATCGGTCTGTCTTTCCATTTTTTTAAACTTTTCTTGCTAAATATGAAATATCAAAGTTTTCGATAGCGATATGAATGCAACTCCAGAAAGTATAAAATGAAATTGTTAATAATCTTTTGCGGCAAAAGTCGCGGGATGTCTTTGTTTTCATTAACTTAGGTTTTTATTTTGAGTAGGTATATTTTGTCACGGTAGATAGATTGGTAGTTGAAAGAAAAGTACATTACGCACCTTGCTAAAGTGAGTCATTATTGCACTCGTGTTAATTTAGTGCCCTCGCGTGCGCTCGGGCACCAACATAGCCCTCGTGCATTAATAACTCACTTGGTGCTCGGTGCTACAATCTACTATAATTGTTTTTTTTGTTTGCTTTTTTTTTTATATTTTTTTGGTTTAATTTAGTTTCACCTATTTTTTTATAAAGACAATTTTGAACTATTTTATTCTGTCTTTTTAGTCACCCTCTCTTAAGATGCTAAAATATTAAACATTTCGACACTATATTTTAATATACACATCCTCTCTATGATCGACTTCTGAAAATCAGTAGAACATTAAAATTAAATAAGTTTCTTAAGCACCTATTTTGCTTAAGTATACTAGCTAATTTGTTTACGTACCAGTCTTTACTCGGCCGGTCTGAACAAGGCGTTAGCGATTATTATCGAATAGTTTTGCATAACGATACTCGTGTTCGAACCGATACTGTTTGCGTCTGAGTAAGGATATTTGTTGTGGATACTAACGACGATGTCCCCAGTAATGTTTCCATAAACGGGGACTGTTTCTCGAAACTAGTATACACGGTAGAATCGATTCTTTAATCGAGTTGGCACGAAACGTACACAGAATCAAATATTTGATCAATTCGATGTATAAGAATATTGTAATGGTAATTGTAATTGGTTTTTGGTTTAGTTTTAAGTTCTGATGTTTGTTTTGCAACAGTGACTATAAGATGGCAATGTGTAAGATCTTTAATCTTAATGTGACTAGTCTTTGAATATTATTGTTCGAATTTACTTATTTATTGACTAACTATTTAAATGTACACACAGCAGACAGAGGAATCAATAAAAATATCTTCCTTCCTTACAAATATTTAAAAAAAAACTATGGCTAATGATGTGACGTTATACACAGTTTGACAGTGAGTGTTATCGCACCTAATTACATAGTTCTAATTATTCAAGCTCTTATTTTATCTGTCTCATCATAAAAAGATACAGTGTCCTAATTTCCTAAACTATTCGAAATATTAAGACGAAATTAAAATACATTAGCCACAATTTACTATCCTCATTTCAATATTAGATTAATTCGGAGTATCAAGCACTGGCGTTAAAAAATAAATTGTCATCTAAGATACCAAAATAATCGACGATGCGTGTTCATTTTGAGTGAGCATTGCACTAGAACGCACTCCATATCATTCCAACCTTATTTACGACTATAAACCGATAATGCTCAATAAAGTTAAAGATAAAATAGGTCCTATATAGCGTCACATACACTTTGAACTGTGAAAAAAGGTACATTACAAATAGATTTCGTGGTCAGTCGTTTGAAGGCGTCCAGCCGAGGATTGAAATCGTCTAAACGATTTAGGCGAGCGCAGTTATCGATAGAATGTATCGAATGATTACCGTAATGACAATTTATGCGCGAGTCTAGTGGAATATGTAAACGAGGCATGGACAAGTGTGGCAGTCGCCTCATTTTAATGGGACCACCCGTGTGAACCTGAGCTTATGTGTTGTGATTTGTTTGAATTCGTTTTTCGATGTTTATTGTTCGGTTATGAATGTAGCTGATAACCCCTTAAATATTTCATTATTTCGATACGGTTATTATAATGTTTTATATTGAATTTCAAAATTGTGATGCAATGTGTTATTCATTAGAGAATTTTTTGGAATTTATTGGAGTCAGTGTTAAGTTCAGCTCGTTAGAGCTATTTTATTGGTCGAAGATTAACATGATTTGTGGATAATGTATCATACATAGCAAACATACTACCTACCTTCATAAAAAGAGTCTCCGACACGATCAATTGCAATTGTAATTTTTTTACGTGATTGATACACATTGAACATCTAAAAAATGCAGTGATTGACAATATACGCACAAAATGAAATTATTATTGCAATTGACAATTGCAATTAGAATTGATCGTTTAGGGGACCCTTTATATCTCTAATAACTCGTATTCTCATTATGATTTTAGCCCATAAACGCCGAGTGCTACAATTCAAACTTCCAATTAATGATGTGAAAGGTCATTGAGAAAATTACCTTTTCCACCACCACAGAAGTCATAAACAGAAGACACGGCTGCTTACCTAACTAGCTTTTTATTACACCTAAAGGAAAAAGACAAACCAGTCAAGTACGAGTTGGACTCGCACATAAAAGATTCCGTACTGTATTAAGATCGAGCAAAAAAACGCCGAAAAAACACGTTTCTTGTATGCATTCCTTTAGTTATTAACTTTATTTAATTGTTATTATTTGCTGTTATAGCGGCAATAGAAATACAAAATCTGCGAAAATTTTACATTTACGGTTCGTGAGATACAGCCCGCTGACAGACAGACGGACGGAGCCTACCCTTCAGATACATTACGGTTAAAAGTGACCTCTTTTTTGCTAAGAATCATATTATGGAACCATCAAAGGTAAGTAGGTAAGTACCTACTCTATTATGGAAAACATGGTTATGTAAAGGTTAACCTACAAATAAATTAAAGGTTGCTATAAACCCTTGAGATATCGAACCATACAAGTGAAGTTACAAATTATTTTGATTATATGCATTTATTTTTTCCGATTGACAAATTGATTGATTCGAATCAATCATTATCACCTTGGCTTGAAGCGTGAAATTGTAACTAACAAATAATTGTTTCGACACGAAGTTATTTATCATTTTGTTGTTTCATGACCGCCATTTTTTTATTATTTCAAATAATATTTTTAAATAGAAGATCCTTTTTAATTATTTTTGAAGATAATCAATCATTATTAGTTACGATTTTCAATCAGTTTTGATCGTCTAAAGGTCTACGTATCGACAGGTAGATAAAAAATTTGGTTATAATTTTATTTCGAATTTTAAAAAAAAAACAGGTACAATATTGTTTGTGGAGTACAAAAAATGGTTCCTGTCTGCATATGTTTGTATGAAACGAATAATTATCGGTAATTAAGTTCTGATTTTTTACAGATTTTTGGCAAAAAAAATGCTGATTAATGTGGGTAATATAAAAAGGCTATGTCGAGTTAAGCAAGTGTTGTAATAAAGAGTACCTATCCCTTTATTTTTTTCAAGTTCCTACGGAGCTGTTTCAAAATAATAATTAGCGTTAAAATGAATGAATGAGGAACAGGGTGTAAAGTTTACTCATCCTTATTTTTAATCTTATATTTTGAATTATTTTT
This sequence comes from Lithophane leautieri, assembly GCA_949152455.1. Taxonomy (NCBI): domain Eukaryota; kingdom Metazoa; phylum Arthropoda; class Insecta; order Lepidoptera; family Noctuidae; genus Lithophane; species Lithophane leautieri. Next base: position 1,722,960 of record OX424472.1, on the reverse strand, counting down.
GATTATTTTTCGTTTGACATTGTTCTCACATATAGAAGCACCAAGAATACTGTACCCAGGATTTTGTAATATCTATATACATTTTTAAAAGAGTGTCCTTGGAGTTTCTTGCACGTTCTTCTCCATAGAGATCTACGAATTTGAATGGGCAACTAGCTTCAACTTTTTGACTAACTGACCGACTCTTTGACAAGTCAAAAGTGCCTGTAAATGGTTTAATTGAAATAAATGCTTTGAGTTTGAGTTTCGAGTTTGAGTTATAGAAAAGGGAGGATCCTCCGACTGTCGTGTCTGGTGGGCTACTGCCCGACGATTGATATCAGGACGTTGTATATATGCTGGTCGAGCGATAAACCCTGATTGCGTAATTCACGATTTTGCGTGACGTCAGTGAGATGCGTAGTTCGTACGTAGCGATGTAGATTTCGCCACAGTTCACTCATAAAAATACTAAATAATTGCAATTATCTATGACTATAATATCATTTCTAAAACTGAGGGCCTGTTTTAGAAATCTAAGCCTAGTTGTCAAAATCTTCAAAGAAGCCCATCCATCTGTCTCTATACCAAACTAATCACTTCCAACCAATTAGCTTTACACGTCACAAGCGCCACAACACTGTGTCGTGTGCGCTGATCCGTGACGCGCGCTTACACGCTAGAGTAACTCAGATTATGATAGGGATCTATGTAATTATGTGATTAATTTGTTTGAAAGTGAATGTTTGTTGTTTTTTTTTGTTTATCATGGTAGGCGTAATTAAAAATGCGTTATGCCTCGCAACCTGTTTCTGTGAAAAAATGACTTGTTTCTACCGTTATGATAACTTAGTCGTTTCCTAGATCTAACGTTGTTAGCATCAAGCTTTTAGGGCAAGGTTTGGGTTTTGGTTAAAACCATTTACCAAACAGCGTAAGCCACTTGAGTGAAGTTACATACTTATAACGCTTTTCATTGCAACTTTCAGACCACAATTTTCACTTGAATAAAAAAGCATTTTTAAGAACAAAATTCTTGCAGAAATGTATCATCAAAGCGGATGGACGCCTACGACGCATGCGCGACAGGGCACCTGTTTGGTCACACCCGCTGTGACGATACTTTATAAAAAAAGAAGTGGCTTCAATGATGTGGTTACTGTAATCTTTACTTTAAGGTGGATGCGCCAGGGTAGCCCGCGAAATTCAAATTTTCTTACGTTTTTTGCAATTTGCAAATTTCACGAAATCTCGACATTTGAGACTTTCATGAACTTAGAGAGTTGTATTGCTGATTCTTATGTTTATAATTCTGTAAATCCATATTTATACGTGCGCAAATCATATTTAGATCAACATACAATCTAATACCGACCTGCAAATTGCAAAAAAACGTAAGAAAATTTAAATTTCACGCGCTACCCTGGCGCATCCCCCTTAATCAGCGTCTGCAGTTATCCTGAGAGCTTTCAAACTGGAAATCATGGTGACAATGATGAGAATAAATGAATAGAATCAAGGTGGCAGTGCTGTGCCCATAAAAAAACATGAATAAAAAACCTATGAATTTTTCACTGACAGGTTTTTTTTTTAGATACTCTTCAACCAAAAATACCGCTTGGACTCACATTTGATAAGGCATGTATAACATTCCATACCATAACATCTTCATCTCTTCATGTTAGTATGAGTCACTTCAAGAAAACTTCATGGTTTTCTTGAATCTCCGGTCAATTTAAAACGAGACCATAAAACCTATGATAAAGTGGAATAATTATGAAAATATCGTAACACGTAGATATTGCAATTTAAACCGGAAAACGTCGCCATGTCGCCTCGTTCCGTCGGTTCAGAGGTCAAATTGTATATTTGAATATTACGACCGTAAATGTTTGAGCTACGTTTCCAGTGGGAGATATGCTATAGGCAAGCTATACAGCATGTTTGAAAAAGGTCAAATTTAAGGGACCACCAAACTGGGAAACTTTCTCCATGGGATCAAAATCGTAATCGAGAAAAAATTGTCAACCGTCCCATACATACCTATATTTGGGTATAAACTTTTTGACCACACTTTCCTGATACACGTGGTATTTTTGGTTGATACAGAAGCCGGTTGTCTTTGGCCTCTGGCCCTGACATCAAACAATAGACAAAATTTGTCAAACTTTATAAGTTACTATTATTGAATTTATTTATTTTTTATTTATTATAATGTATGAATTTTTATTAATATACGGTATTTACATAGTTATAATATATACTCTAACAGACTTAAAAATAAATATAGTACGTATCATCTGCCTAGCCTTTTCCCAACCATGTTGGGGTCGGCTTCCAGTCTAACCGAATGTAGCTGGATACCAGTATTTTACATGGAGCGACTGCCTATCTGACCTCCACAACCCAGTAACTGGGTAATACGATACCCCTTGGCAAGACTGGTTGTCAGACTTTCGGGGTTCTGACGACCCGTAACGACTGTCAAAGATCCACAAATGACAGCCGGGACCAACAGCTTAACGTGCTCTCCGAGGCACAGAGGAGTCTCGATATGTAAAGATGGTCACCCATCCACGGACCAACCCCGGCAAGCGTAGCTTAACCTGATGAATCGACCCGTGTGGCTGTTATTACTTAGCCACGAGCTCCTCCAAGCTCCTCACGTATATATAACAAAATTAAAAAGAAAAAATAAAGGGGAGGTGCTCATTCAGCATCAAAACATTCGTCCGCATCTTTTTGGGCATTTTTCCCATTGACAGCGATGCGGACAAATGTTTTGATGCCCAATGAGCTCCTCTTCTTTGGCTAATTTGTACTTAGTATTATAATGCTTTATTTTTATTTTGTAATTTGCGTTTAGTTTGTGCATAACAGTAAATTTTTCCGTATTATATCTGTAATGGTTTGATTATCCAGGTTATCACACAATCTAACATTTATGGTTAGATAATAAATTATGACACAGTAATTGCATTCGTTTTACAAAAAGCTTAATGTTCAATACAATAGAACGTTATGAATACAAAACAAATATTACAAATATTTGCTCTTGTGTGATGCCAAATCCAGATTCTAATTTATTCCATACTATGTAACTGCTAAATAATGGCATTCAAAGAAATCTAATTACCTACATTTTGAATATTCAATAGAGATTAAAATACCACTTATAGGTTAGCTTGTTACCAGTAAACAAAAATAAAAAGCGGATATCGTTATAAAAAGTCGGTCATCAATAATAATGAATGCAAATATCAGAACAATAAATTAGTTGTAGGAAGATTCTGCAATAAAAACAAATATTTTATACCTCGAGTAAATAGCTGCAAAGTAGCATCGCATCCTCGCGTGCAACAAATCCTAACTACATAGGTAAAGCACGGTTTTGTAACGAACTCAAGTGTGCGTTAAGAATTTTAATAGTGTTTTTTGCATGCGTCTGCGCCGTTCAAAAGGTCATGCACAGCTGTGTCATCTATTTGCATGATCTAGGTTAATATTTTACGTTCGCTAACTTAATTGTTTGTTGAATTTTTATTCTGTATCCTTGCGATTTTAAACGTTGTTTTTTTGTGGAAATAATGATAAAGTTTATCTTCTTTTTCAGTATTTACAAGGAGCTTAGGTGTATAAAAGACGTGGGCAAAATTTATCAGTGAAATAAGCAACGTGGTTGAAAAGACATATACATAAACTCACGCTTTCTGCATATAGCAGTAGTCATATAGTCCGTCAAAACAGTGAAAAGAAGTAGTATTCTGTAAAAATCTCACCGTGAAATCTTAGGTGAAGGGAGCTGTCACTCCACCTGACGCTAGGGATTGACAGGTCATTTCACCTAAGTTTTCACGGTGAGGTGTTTACAGAATAGACGGGCATTTATATAATATAAAAACAAAATATAAACATTCGAATTGATAACCTCCTCGTTTTATTAGTCGGTTAAAAAAATTAAAGTAAGTAATAAAATCTAAAACCCAACTACGACTAAAAAGGTATAAACAAGACACCACAGACAGACAAATAAAAAATCCGGAGTCACACGTGTTAGGGCATAAATCGAACAGATTACGTGTGACTCCGGATTTTTTATTTGTCCGTCTGTTGTTTATACCTTTTTAGTCATAGTTGGGTTTTAGTTTTTATTACTTTAATTTTTTTTAATTCTTTTGGGGTTATAATATATATATTTTTGAAATGTGCTCATTAAGCCCTTTCATTTAATTTTGATAACCAACATGGCACGATTAAACAATTATTTTTTTAGTTCCTGACTTTATGTCCTCCAGTGGGCGCCATTTTTAATTTAATGTGACGTCACATAGCCTATTACCAGCGGACAATCAAGACGCTTCCAACGATACCTCATTTGTCAAATTGTGATGAGTGGTTTAGAAGACAGGAGGGAACAGATGAACATACTTACATACATACATACATACCGGTCAAAAACATAACCCTCCTTTTTTCTTCACCGTAGTCGGGTAAAAAGGAAGAAAACTTTTGCCTGACACTGCGTTGAGAAAAACAATAGAAAAACTGTCATGTTTTCTTCGATTTAGGTCGGTTTTGCTATATTTTTATCAGTATTTATGAGTTAACATCACAGTCAGTTGTATCATATTCATTATTGTACACGTGCTAATGCAAAACCATTAGTTGACCAATAAATTAAAGTGTTTTTTGTTGTATCTCAATCTCAGAACATCGAAAACTGATTTAGGTTTAGTGTCGTATCTTTGATATTTCGATCACGCACGACATTTTTTGTGAACCATTAATTTCTGATCTCATTAATGAAACCAGTTCTTAATTAGAAACACCATCGGGAATTATACAGTTGTCATTATACATCAAATATAAGTTCTATGAACACATTCCTGGTCTACTATACATGTTAATACTGCTATAAGAAATTTTCTGTTTCCACAAAAGCAGGTATTGATTTAATTTATATTATAATCTTAAGTTGGTGATTTATGTCCAAAATTTACATTAAAATAAGATTTATTATTGTGTTAATGCTATTTTGTCATTTACTGATTAGGGTTGTAAAAAGACAAAGTATAACAAAATGGTTGACCCACTATTATTGAACGGGTGATGATAATTTGGGCTAGTGACCTTTTGAAGCCAGCTGTCACTGGACTTAAAGGTATATGGCAAGCTTCATGAGTCATACCATCATTAAACATCTGTTTAGTAAAATAATTTAGTGTGATCATTATTTTCCTACATACCGTACGGCAGTTGAGAGAATACGTTCCTGATGCCTATCAGTTGAACAATTTCTAGTAATAATAAGGATCAAATTCGCAAAACACATATTATGTGTTAGTAAGAAACTGTCAGGTGTCAAGAATGAATTTTCTTGACGGCCGTTCTGTAGTATACCAGACACTTTGTTCCCATGTGCTGGGTGCTACTAAAGTAAAGTCTATTCTAAATCGGTAAAAAACTTCAGTTCCTTCATTTAGCCAAATAAAATGTACAGTTTGAACCCTTATTTTTTTTATAAAAAGGCATTGGATTTGTGAACTCCTTAAAAAATATTAGTTGGACCAAGCAACAGTTTATTGAAGCAATGTTTGGACCAAGAAAAAGTTTATTAAACCTCTTCGGACAGTTTTGAGTGATGTGCTTCTAAACTGTTGCTTTGACCTGACCTTTAATAAATCTTAATTATACCCACACGGGTATTAATATACCATAAATATTTCTACGTACAGCACTATAATAGTACGTTTAAAAAACGTGCAACGAATGAGAGCAATCGATTTCATTACATGTCGGGGGCGTGTCAGAATCGATTCCGATGAACTGCAAGAATCGAATATTGAGTGATAACCTGGACCACCATGCGAGTAACCAAACATTTTGGCACATAAACCATACGTGATTGCACACAATTTGATCCTGATTGCAATTACATTTGGAATCGAATGTTTTCTACGAAAATCGATTTTATTATGGTGCATTGGCATCGGGAGCGTTTCTCTGGGTTGCCAATAATTTTATTGGCAATCATTATTGCTGTAAGTGTTGCCTGATTGAAACCGAAGTGCGTAATTCGTACTTGGGGGGCCGTTTCCTTTAATAAGGCCGTGTTGAGATAATTTAACGGAAAAAACTAAAGGGCAAAGAAAGATGTAAGTACAGTTTGTTTCTTGGTATTTATGAGAAAAATTTATATTGTAAGGTTTCCAGGCACTCCTACTTTTTGACAATCCCGGCTTTATACAATTTTATAAAAATAAAACCATCAAGAATTTGTTTACAATGCATATTTTATTTCAGTTGCGTGTGTTTCTAATTTTGTCACAAGAAAAAACCACCTTTTTTTCTTCTTTTGCATACCTGTCTTACGAGAATCATGAAAATAGATAAGATACATTTTACGAAATACATATTATGATACATTTTACAAAATAGATATATTATACATTTTCTAAAAAAATACAGTGCAAATCTGGGGCAATTCCAATAATATTAAACGTCAATCAAAACATTTAAGAATGCTCATTTTGCATTTAAAATGTTAGTTAATTCACCAAAAATCTTCAGTAGAATCAATTTAAACATATTTGACATTTTATTGTTGACTTTTACGAGGTAGACATCGATAAATTAGTGCCAATCAGATCAATAAAGATTGAGGGGGCAAGAACTTTATCGATTGAAGACTGTTTTCTTTTTTTAAATCGTTTATTTGTCATGACTTTGAATGAATGCACTTTAAAAAAGCCGATTTCTTCACAATGACAGTGTCAATCCCTAGAAATTGACACTATTGACAGCTCACTTCACCTAAGATTTGACGGTGACATTTTTACAGAATAGAACATCTGACATCTTTAGTGACTAGACTAACTGATTCAATTTTATTTTTAATTAAATTCGAGTCACTGTCTATCCTTACATATTTATAGATAATAGTACGGAACCCTTCGTGCGCGAGTCCGACTCGCACTTGGCCGGTTTTTTATTTATAATACACAGGTTTTCAGTCTGGTTTTCTGAAATCGAACTCTAATCTATATTTTATTATACCCTACATATTATAAAACAAAGTCCTCCGCCGCGTCTGTCTGACGTCCTGTTCGCGATAAACTCAAAAACTACTGCACCGATTTTCATGCTGTTTTCACCAATGTTTAGAGTGGTTCTCGAGTAAGGTTTTAGTATATAATAACCGACATCCACGTGGGCGAAGCCGCGGGCATTAGATAGTTAAATATAAAAGAATAGATTTATAGATAAACATTATTTTATCAATGTCGAGACATTTTGAAATGAAAGTCTAATCTTCAATAAAAAATGAAGACAAAATTCATTATTATGAAATCTTTAACTGTAATAATAAGTAGCTGAATAGTTAAATATAAAAGAATAGATTTATAAATAAACATTATTTTATCAATGTCGAGACATTTTGAAATTAAAGTCTCTCAATCTTCAATAGAAAATGAACACAAAATTCATTATTATGAAATCTTTAACTGTAATAAGTGGCTGAAATCAAGCTAAACATTCAGCTCTCAAATTCTCAGACAAAATTGACAGTTGTGGTCAAATGTCAAGTTTTTGAACCGGCTACTGCTTTCAAACTAGTCTTTATTAACACGTCTTGTTACATCTAAGTCAATTCTCACTTCCATATTTTTCGTTCTCCTGCTCACACAAAACATGTCCCGACTAACTTTTAATGAGCAGTCTATTTGATGCTAGAAAACTTCAACAATAGACCCAATCAACTCAAAAAATCACAAAACTCACTACCGTTACCGATTCAATATTCGTAACCGATAGAATCGATTATAATCACGTTCGATTCAGTATCGATACAATGATCGACATAGTGACGCCTTGTCCAGTGCAAAGATGGTTATACAATAGAAAAGAAAGTGTTAAGTCTGCTAACGATGTATAAATTTGGTATATACGTTAGATGTTACCAATATTAACTGTTATTCTGTGGCGAATTCTTTTTTATGTCAACGTTCCTGCTTTCTCTTCGCGCGAATGTTTTGACAGGTCGAGCTGTCAGTGTCAGATTGGAACAATGCAACTTGAACTTACTATAGAGACAATGATACAAATGTTAAATCATTTCTTTTTTTATAGTAAGGTTTTTTTAATCTAGTTAGTGCATATCTAGAATTAGTAACAAAAGACGGCTTCGAGATCTCATTAAGAAGCATGAGTTAGTTGATCGTGAATTTGTGAAGTACGTTTGTCCGTTTGTAAAGTACGAACTAAGCGTTAAGTGGGTACTGGTACTTGTAAAAACTAAAGAAATGAATAAATTATAATCATAAATTAATATTTGTGTAACTACTACCTAGGTATTTAATAATGAACCTAATGTCAAAAAAAAATTAAACACTCTTACCCTACGATTTCACGTTCTACCCTTTTCTATAATCCTACTAATATTATAAATGTGAAAGTTTGTGTGTTTGTGTGTGTTGGATGTTTGTTACTGAATCACGCAAAAACGGCTGAATGGATTTGGACTTGGCAAACAGATAGTTTATAATCTGGATTAACACATAGCATACTTTTTATCCCGATATTCCCACGGGATCGAGACTTACGCGGGTGAAACCGCGGGGCGCAGCTAGTAGTTTAATAAAAACTTCACTGTCAATAAAGCCGACAACGATTGGTAAGCGGAAAACGGATGGTTCTATAATTTATAGGCGCGAACCGACGACCAACGGTTTAACAAGTACACCACCATAATCAGAACAATCAACCGGCTCATTACGACTTTAATATGAAGATTGAATACGAGGTTTTAGGGATCTGTACATTTGTTATTATAGTTCATTACTTTGATTACGTGGTAGTCGTTGAAATAGAGTTTATTACTGTGACTACGTCTTAGAAGTGTGTGTTTTCAAATTGGAACGAAAATCCACCATGTTAGTTAAGTAATATGAACTGTTTGAGGTAAATCAATTTATTTTCTAGATTTTGGGGTAACGTTGATGTCAATAACATAGCAAGCATTAATAATTCTCACGCTATTTTTGTTTTATTTTTCTATTTACTATCTTTTGTCTTTTATTTTTTTCTTTTTACTATCAAGCATTTGAACAAGATTTAAAAAATACTAATGTTTTATCAATTTTTTAATGTCTTCGTAGCAGATAGATTCTTTGGACTTCTCATGCTACGAAAGCATCTCTATCTCATTTCTTTTATTTTTATTATTTTCACAACATACGGGACCTTTTACGATTTGATTTGAGTTTTTGCAAAATCTCTTTTACTTAAGGTTAACCTTAATGTCACATGATCGCTGGTTTTTTTTCTTTATAAGGAACATAAAAAAAGGAAAAAAAAAAAAAAAATTTAGGAAAACAATGAAATTTTTGTGTTTTATTTATAAAAATATTCAATTTTTTTTAAATTGACTTATAACGTTTCCACTGCTACTTCATAGGGTATAGATTAATGCAAATTTTAAATTATTTAGAGCCAAAGAGGATGTTTGCCTTTACGGTTAATTACCAAACTCAACAAAAGCTTTCAACACATCTAGGTGCATAACTTTAGATAATGTCTGAGACAACAACTGTGGACCTCATAATGAATTCAGTCCAAATACCAGTTCATATTTAAGTATTTATTTTTAAATGATCTTTATTTGTCCATCTACGTTTACTATTCAAACAATTTGCTCTAAAATTTCTCCGACAAGTCTGGTATATTTATCTGATATATTTGCATATACTTACTATACACACATGTACCAAAATCTCCATGAATTATTCATGGTGCGTACGCACATTATAAGTCATTACGATATCTGCGCAAGCGATGCCGCTGTCTTTAAATTTCAATTTCTTGTTACTTTTGATTTTAAAAAGTGCCTTTTCTGAATATTAATGCAAAATCGAGTTAATGTACCTTATTATGGATCTAAAATTATTTTACAGTAATTTTTTTATTTTTGTCATAAAAATTATGTGTTGTGACAAAATGTCAATTTTTTTTGCTTTTGCAAAGAATCGATAAACCTTTATAATGCTGTAATTATGACAAGAAATGATGTTAATATATGCTACATTTTTTTTCCGAAATGGACAGTGTTATTATTCTCTTTTGACAAATAAATAGCGTATTCGACTAGAAATTAATCCAAAAACACCTTCTTACTTAAAAACTGATCCTTTTTTATCCACCAAGGGGAAGTCCTTGGCCTCACCTCAGCCTCAACTGAAGATGATCAAGCCGAAAGTGGAAGTTAGCTTCACCCGGAATCCTCAACCACAGAAGAACTGGCTATCTTACCTCCAACTGCCGAAACACAACAATGCTGTTAACATTGTTGTTATGGCGACAGACTTAGATAAAATAACTTTGAACAATAAACAGTACCTATTAAAATAATTTTGAACAAAAAACCGTACCTACCTATAAAGTAACTTTGAACAAAAAACAGTACCTATAAAATAACTTAACAAAAAACAGTACCTATAATATATAGTACAGTCAAAAAATGGTACAATTTAAATTGGTCAGCAATTTTTTACAAAGTGTCGGTACGAATTGAAGATTGTCTGTTGAATAATTGAAGATGTTCTGTTGGTAATAATTCAATTTATACATAAATGATCGTAAATATACGTAACCAACGATACGGAGTGTTCGTGTTACGGTACATTACAAGTACGGTCAGCAGAAAAATGGAAAGTACCTGTAGGTTTATAATATTTCTGGATTTTTTCTGTATAATGTGATGATGTAACGTTACTGTGCTAGATGAAAATAATGTTATTTATGTTAAAGAGTTTTTAATTTCTTGAATTTTATATATTCGTGTTTTCCTCACATAATTCATAATAATAAAATTACAATGTATTTGTTTATAACTTCAAAAAATATGGAACGGAGTGTAAAAAGTTATTATAAAAAATAACAGAAAAATACATCCTACAAAAAAAAACACAAAAAATATACTGGCTTGGATACTTTTCTGTCTTGTCAACCGTCTCAAAACTTAGCCGAACTCATAAACAATAATCAAGCGCAACGTCCAACATTTTGCAACAACCAGTTTTGAAATTAAATTTCCCTCTGTACCATCCGTATGAAGTACGATGTCGATTATTGAAAAGTGTGCAAATTATAGGGTCATCGATAATATTCGGCAGTAATGGCCGCCCGAATTACTGACCCCGACGCCATGTTTAAAACTCTTTATAATTTATAATGTCCCACATATTTCGTGCGTCAAGTGTACTTCGATATATTTATGATTTAATCATATTAATTTGATTTCTTTTAGGAGTTAAATGGTTGTAATTTTTTTGTTTTGCCTTGTTTATTGCTTTGGTGGGATTTAGTTTTTTTTTATCCTTTTATTAACACAAGATAATTTTGATATTTTCTCTATAGTAAAGAGATCAGTATAATTAGCCCAACGTTCCCACTGCTGGGACACAGGCCTTCTTCTCTGTGGAGAGGAAACGGGCCGTAATCCATCACGCGAGCTCCGTCTGGATGCGGTGGATGTGACCTGTCTTCGAATTTTTGGTGTCATCACGATTGTTTTTCACCATTTTTAGAGCAGAAGTGATGATTAAATCAATTACACAAAGTAATGCGTCTGTCTGGGTTCGAACCTATTACCTACAACTCGTAAGTCGGGGCTGCTACAATCGGCCCACCATTGCTCTACTATAGAGATAAAAATGATAATATTTCGCTTCACATATAAATTGTGATTTACTCTTATTATTGTTCTAATATGACTCGAGATCAATAAAAATGTAATCACTAACGAATAACCTGTTTTACCATAAAGCAGTACATCCTAGAAAGCTAATTATGAATTTTACGATCACATATTACAGAACTACAGTTCAAGAGGGTAAAATCCTCATAATAACTTTTGGTGTCATCGTAGAACATGAATGTTCTGCAATAATATCTGAACTCTAATTCCCTTTCATTTACCTGCATTCAAGGCTTTGATAAAAAGCCTAACTAAGCTACTTAGAGGGTTTAATGCCAGCTGTAGACATTAGGTAAATTAAATTTGACTTGTGTAAATATTTCCCACAAAAAGCGTATTAATATAGTAAATGTCAAAGCAAATGCCTTTGGGTATTAAACCTTTAGTCTATTATGAAATAGGTTTTTAGCTTTGATGCGAGATTGAACAGGAGTTATGGCGAAATAAAATGGGTAATGTACCTTATGGTTTATGTCGTTAGGCCATAGACATCACCTATATGATAGACTTTATGAAATGTACGTCCTACGAAACGTGCATTTGTCATATTGTCTGGTAAATTAATAATGGCTGATTCCTATAATTTACAGACCGTTATTAAGCCATGATAACCAGTGTTGGTCCGTGGATGGGTGACCATCTTTACATACCGAGACACCTCTGTGCCTCGGAAAGCACGTTAAGCCGTTGGTCCCGGCTGTCATTCGTGGATCTTTGACAGTCGTTACGGGTCGTCAGAAGCCCGAAAGTCTGACAACCAGTCTTATCAAGGGGATCGTATTACCCAGTTACTGGGTTGTGGAGGTAAGATCGGCGTCGTCAATGTAAAATATTAGTATTCAGCTACATCCGGTTAGACTGGAAGCCGATCCCAACATAAATAGTTGGGAAAAGGCTAGGCAGATTCAGTAGGGACATTTGACCCTAAATTACTAACGCAACCAAATCATCAGTAATTTGTTTTCTTCTGCTATCGAAACTTCATTTTAAAATCAAACAGTGGTTTCCCAAACCGAAGTTTTTATAACAAAAATAAATTACATACTAACGATAAGAAAAATTATGGAACACCTACAGTCAATTACAAATACGAGATTAACTAAATCAACATACTGTAACAATGAATAATGACCCTTAAAACTGGAGACTAAAGGGTGTAATTAGCATAAAGCATCTTCGATTCTTCGCCCACTCCTTGTTTTTATTTTGTCATTTGAATAAACAGTTAATTATGCTAAGTATAATCAGAGATATAGTGAAAAGTATATTTGTTATAAGCCAAAGATGGCTGACATTTATCATGTTTATACGTTTCTGATTATAATATATTGATAACTGATACGTGCAGGCTCCAATTATTATAACAAATCACCGTATCGTATGTCTTTTTGGTCGATAATTTCAGAAAATTATTTGTGTAATAGCCCTTACATGGGGAATGTCTTCGTATATTTTGTTATTCATCGTCCTCGCGGTTTTAACGGTATATTGTAAGAGAATACTTTAGTATAAAAATAATATCTTATTCAACAAATAAATTTTCTTGTGAATAGGCTTTCTTTTGCTGTAGGTACATAAGTACACAGCAAGTTTCGAGTGAAAATTGCAAAATTCAGCAAAAAAAGGTCACGGGCACAGGAAAATGCCAATGTCACTGTCAAACAGATAAACTGAGGGATGTCATGATTGTGCATTTTTACCTAAATGCACTCTCATTAAATTTTGTAAACCGCATATCACCAATATTTAGCGGTTCAATCTGCCTAGCCTTTTCCCAACTCTGTTGGGGTCGCCTTCCAGTCTAACTGGATGCAGCCGAATACCAGTATTTTATATGGAGCGACTGTCTATCTGAACTCCACAACCCAGTAACTGGATAATACGATACCTCTTGGTAAAACTGGTGGTCAGACTTTCGGGCTTCTGACGATCTGTAACGACTGTCAAAGACCTACGAATGACAGCTGGGACCAACGGCTTATCGTGCTTTTCGGGGCACGGAGGAGTCTCGGTATGTAAAGATGGTCACCCATCCACGGACCAAACTCGGCAAGCGTAGCGTAACCTGATAGATCAACCCGTGCAGCAGTTATTACGAGCGGTATTTAGTGGTTAAAAATGATAATTGTTTAACTCCTTTCTAGCCGAAGTCTGTCACTACAAAAGCCATAATATAACACCATGTCTGTTTACCCCAAAGGGTTAGGCAGAGGTGTACCTTTAGAACACTCACATTTCGCCAGTTCATGTTAAATCCAGTGTAATAGGAGCGAGCCTGTTGATACGTGGCACAAATCCAGACTCCGGGCTGTTACTGAGAAAGTAGTCGTTAAAGCGCTAACACCACCAAATACTACTACTTATGTCGATCCTCTTCTATAACAAAATCCATCAGTATCTTACGATAATCTCAAGAAGAAATGGAAATCACGACTCTAGAAGATATCTAATGAATATAATTCAACTATCACAAAAGATAATCATAGAGCTCGGGACCAATTATAAAACAACATTCGGTAACCGTTTATCGAAAGATACGACTGTGTTATTTTCCTAACAATTAATGAATTTATATATTGATTTATAATATCGAATTTGTAATTATCTTTTACAAATTTTCTTCGTTCTCATAGAAATGGGCTGTCGTATTGGTGTGGTCTGGGAGCTTGACAGCTTCTATTTTGTGCCATCGTAATAATTTGGAGTGAAACATATCATCACGCCTGTAATGAAGGGGAAACCTAAAGTTGGGCGTACTTTAGGTACCTCATCTGAAACATACATACATAAAAACATAACTCGAAATCGACAGTTACGTTTTTAAGTCCCATGTAATACGGGGCAAGTCTAATGCCAACAACCGGGCACAAATCCAGACTCCGGACTGCTACTGAGAAATTCCAGATGGAAAACCCAATAACACTTTCCCCGACCCGGATCTTGAACCCAGGACCATGCTCAGCAGTAGTGCTTGCGATCACTAGACCAAAGAGGCAGTCTTTTGGAGAGAAAGTCAACACTTTTCGTATTTGCTTACTGGATGATTATTATGCAAAAATCTGGTAATATCGTATGAAAAAGCTAAATAAATAATGAATGCACTTATTATTTAGTGAAACTTTTATTTGCAAAGATGCTTGAGACGTTTCATTTCCACACTACATAACTAACATAGCGCGAATAGACCTAAGGTGTTCTAACTTCAAATTAGATGGCACTTGTCCTAGTTGATTAGTTTTCTCACGGTTGCAATTTTATATTTTTTTTACTGAGTGTTTGTGAAATAGATACCTATTTGACTGACAGTAGAGTGGGCTCATATTTAAGTAACTTCTCACGTCTTGATTTCATACATATTTTTTATTTATATCATTTATAAAATTCCGTTTTAATTTGCAAAAATGATAAAGTAATAATTTACCTTATCCTCAATAATTGCACCAATAAATTAAATCACATACTTCGCAGCATACATTGCGTAAAAATGATTGACGTCATCTCCTTGACTATGCCGCCAAACTATCTTCGGCTTCTCCTTATCAATAAGCAATTGTTTAACACTGATAAATTGGTCAATTTGTTACCTTATACGTCGCGTAAAGTCATTTGGAGATGTATAATTAACTGCAGGTTCAACCTCCTCTGAAAGATACGTTTTATCGTCAGTCATCGCGTATTGTGAGATTCTTTCATTCATTTGCAGAACTTTTTTTTGCGAGTAAAATAGTCTTTGGGTTAGACCGCTAGAGCTTGACATGATCGTGTGAAAAGAGTACTCTTTTGAAATATGATCAAATAATAACACAGCAATTTTTTCATCATTTTGTGCTCATTATAACTTGTGATTGAAGTACCATCATGTTTTTCTGATAGGTATTTGGCGGACAAGTAACAGTCAAATGTTCTTCCGCGCTGTTGGATTTACAACCCTCTTCTCAGCGCCGTGGATTGAAAATAGAATAGTGCAAAAAAACAGTTGACTGTTACTTTGGCTATTACTTTGATGAAGAAACTGGCCGTGGGCCTATTTTCATTTACCGCAAAGCACTACGTAGGTAGGTATCATGTTTACGATAACGCACTTTTGATACAGTAAATTAATGAGCTGATTAGAAATGGGACAAAATTTTCCCAGGTTGGTTGAATTTCACCCCGAAAACCAGACAGCAGTAACAGTTACTTACCTACCTATTTCGTTTTGAAATCCAAAGTCTGTATCATCGATATCAGAATTTCTTGTATCTGCTCAATCAGGTAAAAATCATAAGAAATTAATATATTATCGCTTAATTACCAGTGCGACTTTACCTCATAACTCGGTGACATATTCGTTCGCCTTGATAACGGGTGGTCTTTAATTGATCGCTACAAATCTACGACGAAATATGGGCGGAGTTCATTTTGAGGCCAAATTATGTATTTTAAAAACATATTCAAAGTCGTACGTGAGTAGGTGTGATCATGCGAGTATTGCTCGTCTCAGTTTTAATAAGCAGTTAGATTTAAGTTTTTTGATATTTTTGTAAAGTCAAAGTCAAAGTCAAATAATTTATTTCAAATAGGCACATAAAAGGCACTTTTGAACGTCAATGATAAACAAACAAAGAAATAGAATTGATTCTAGTTGCCCATTCCAAAAGGTAGATTTCGTATGGAGAAGAATGGGCAAGAAACTCCACCGTTACTCTTTTCAAAAATGTTTACAATATTTTGTATACATGAATTATATAATTATATGTGAAGACCATGCACCCACAATAAGATTACTGTCCCACAAAAGGCAAAAAAATAATTATAAATGGAGCAATGACAAATAAATCAGTTATGTGATAGGTACATGGTGCTCACATATTTACAAACATTGTAAAAGTATACGATATTACAATATTCCTAACATCTTTACAAGTAATACTAATAAGTCAGTGCGTGATTCCATGCAATCACAGAGTGTAAAAATCTATGACATACAAATAATAAAATATACAACTAAATTAGCAACCAGTTTGATTTTGTCCAGACTCTAAATTGTCCTATGGAGCAAGACCAGCATGTTTCCAAGCATTCTTATCCTGGATATAATCCTCTAATTTGTAATAAGCTTGTTTACAAAGTGTACTTTTTATATGAGTTTTAAATTTTCTTTCATTTAATTGCAATATATCACAAGGTATTTTGTTATAGCATTTAACGCAGTACCCCATAAAAGATGTTTGTACTTTAGCTAATCTGAAAAATGGTTGATCTATTTTATCTTTATTTCTAGTATTAAAATTATGTCTGTCACTTATTTTCTTAAATAGATTTAAATGTATTATAAATGTATTATTTATATGTATTTCGGTAAATGTCATTATCACAATTAATTATATGTTAATCTTATAATTATAGCTAGCTAAAGGTGTCAGGAAGGTCATAAAATAGAAACTACAGTTTGCGCGAATGATCTAGGTACTTATACGAATCAGCATATAGATTGAATAAATCGTTCATCATAAAAAATAAAAATACATTTAAGTATTACGAAACCGTTGCCAATGCAAAAGAACGACGTAGAACGTAGGGACGTAGGGACGTAGTATTATCAAAAAAACTCACTTCACCTAAGTTTTCACGGTGAGATTTTTACATACCTACCACCTGTTGTGTTATTTTGTAAAAATCTCACCCTGAAAACTTAGGTGAAGTGAGCTTGAAGTGAACTGTCATTGCCGTAGCATCAGCAGGTATCGATGACATTGACAGCTCACTTCACCTAAGTTTTCACGGTGAGATGGTTACAGAATAGCAATGCTGTACCTTTCTTCTTGTGTGTACTTATATGGATAAATAAATAATATTAAATAATAAAACTGCACATTTTCCGTTTAAAGAAAATGAGCAAAACTAGCGCACTCTACTTCAATCCAAAACCCGTTAACTCAAACGCCTTCACTTCATAATACGCAATGCAATTACGAAATCAGAATAAGTTTCTTTACGTCCATAATTCAGTTGCCGTGGCAACAAAACAACGATGCAGTTAACAGAAAATTGAATCGGGCGACATTACGAGCGACAAAAACGTCGCAAATTGATTCGGAGTAGCAAATTGCGACCGACGACGGGCGCGACAATTTGTGATTGGCTGTCGTATTCGTACGTATTACGTGTTGATGTGGGAAAATTTGTTGTGGCATAGTAAGAGATATAGATTAACAGGTTTTTTGACTTTCAAAAGTGCCTTTTATGTGCCTAATTGAAATAAATTATTTGACATTGACTTTGATCACTTTTTCTGTATTGCACTTCTTTTAAAGGACTTTTGATGTGTTGTTCCTTACTAGCTTTAACTTTCTGGCTGATCCCTTGACAATTTAAAACTGCCTCTATCCTAACTAATACTGTAAATGCGAAAGTGAGTTTGTTTGTTACGCTTTCACGCTAGAAACGGCTTAACGGATTTAGATGAAATTTGGCATATAGGTAGACCATGACCTGGAGTAGGATAGGACATAAGATACTTTTTATTCCGATATTCCCACGGGATCGAGGCATACACGGGTGAACCGCGAGACGCAGCTAGTTGTATAAAATTGAAATAGGATTGTTGTGAGTTTGAGTTTGCCGAAAAGTGTAGTTAGTAGTAACAGTTTATCCACCAACAATAGAGGCATGGTAATTTCCAACGTAACTTTTTTAACACAATACGACGTTAATGACAAATGCAATGTAACTGTGATAGCATTTTCAAAAATAACCTTTTTTTTTTTCAGGTTTATATAAAAGTTAATTTTCAACGGCTTAGGTATACGTTAAAATATTCCCAGAAAAGATCAATGGAATCGTTTCCCTGACCTTTTAAAAACAATTTACGTACAATAGCAACTGCGTCACGATTGCCATCTGAGGCCGACACGTAATACCGGCGCCGCCTGTCATTAATCATTTGACATAACATGTGACCGATAGCAATGATATTAAAGTCGGCTATCTTTACGCTATTTTGCGCTTGTGGGGTGAGCAGTGTTCCAAGTAGAAGCAGGTAAGTAGCGGTATTGTTTCATCTTGGAAATCCTTTCACATGAAAAGTGACTTCTATGTGTTTGCCTATTGGATATGTAATTACTTTTTCATCTGAATCTTCTTTCTGAACTATACTCCATTTGAAATAAGATTAGACATTTAAACAAACCTTTTTACAGTCCGTTCAACCGATTTTGACATCTATACCGTGGGCATAATAATGGCATTAAAAGCAAAAAAGGTTACACAATACCAACTGTCTACTGCAGCTGCCATTTGTCATACCACCAACGCAATAGAAGTCAAAATCGGTTAAACGGACTGTAAAAAAGGTTTATTTGAATGTCTAATCTTATTTCAAATGGAGTATAGAAGAAGATTTTTTGGGGATCTTTTGCTAAATTGTTTACTTAAAAAAACCCTTCAGTAGCTTTGGCTGCTTGACTTTACCTACTACATATCTAGCTACTGATATCGAAAACCATTATTACGACAGTATCAGTCACATAATAATATGATGTGTAACATCTGTCATCTTGCCTGACAGGAAACGACCAATTGGAACCGTGCACCTAGCTTCTCACGTTTCATAAGTGCCCTTGTGGCCTTAAGTGGAATAAAAATTGATTTTCATTTTGAGTACCAACCATCTGATAGCTAAAACTAGAACCGCGCGCACTCATTTGTCAAATCAAATAGGTCGCGCTTCCCCGGCTTCCTGTTATACACTTCCGTCCCTTTTCATGAAATCACTCCCACAGATTGCAGGAAAGCGAAGTGAAAGATGTTATGCATCAAAAAATACTTTGACTCCATAAAAAAAATAGAAATCCAATATTCTAATCCGGTCTTATGCCATACCTACATCAGCCACATCTCTTCCGCCATCCATCTAAATACCAAGCGTCTCCATAAAACCAATACATTGGAACAATCAGACAATTTTACTTGTAGCGTGATTTATTCCTTAGGACGGACCACCGGCTCTGCTGACGACCATTCACGCGTCAATCTGTTTCATTTTATATGGCGCACATCGTATACCATTGCGTTTTAGATTCCCGTCGTCTTGGGTTAGGGTGTGTTCACATCTGTGAACGAACGCGCTTGAATTTTGTATCGAGTTCACAAGCTTTTCGTTGAGTAGCGTGCGCTCAAGGTTTGCATAATCAATTTGTTTAGTCTGTGAATTAGGATGTGTTCCCATCTATGAACGATGTTACATCTGGCAACGTGCGTTCTATTAGGTAACAAGTTTACATCGTCAGTCTTTGGTCAGTCTATTCCCGCAGTGTTGGGTAAGGCTGTGATCACATTTATAAACTAACGCGTTTCATTTTGTATCAAAAGACTTCACTAAAATGTTTCGTTGAGCTTGCACTGCCTGCTTTCGTTTATTCATAGTAACCGTATAATTATCATAAAGAAACAATCATGTTTTGTTTTTCTAGTATATGGCACAGTTTTGATTTGGTGTTTAGACGTTCCGTTGTAAAAAAAAGTGTTTTGCCTGGACTTAAAATTTCTTCAGAATGAAAATTTTAAAAAATCAAAAATCAAAATCAAAATATTTAATTTCACATAAGCCTACATGGGCACTTATGAAACGTCAAAAGCTAGGTGCACGGTTCCAATTGGTCGTTTCCTATGGAGAAGAGCCGGCAAGAAACTCCATGATTCATAGCATCTTATTTATATTAGGAGCGTTATGTTTGATGATGTGTAAGCTCCCTAAGGAAAAGGGTGGCAAGGGTGGGTTTTGTTAACTTTTATTTTGCTGCCTACAAGACATTGAAGTAGATAATATGTGAGTCTAATAAATGGGTATTCTTTGGTATCTAGGATTGGTAATAAATTTGATAAAGTTAAAAAAAAAAACTTTAATTGTAAAATATTGTTTTTTTTAACTCTTTTTTTTAGATTCAATAGGTTTTCCGTATTTACATAACCGTTCAAAAAACGTATTTTTAGTTAGTCAAGATATTCACTGATAACATCTTCTAGTAGCTAATAAATTATGTGTCTAAAACAAATTAATTGCAATATTCAATATTTTACGAGTAGTTTGGCCCAAAAGAGCAGATGATTTATTTTAAGCAAAAACACAGCTTCCTAAATGTAAAAAAAAAAAAAAAATTGTAACGCATCTTCAATTTATGGATCACTCTCATTTATTATGAGCATTAATAAAAAAATAATTAAAAAAATTGTGTGAAATAAAATAAAATTGTTGTATTTAAACAAAATATTTTTTGAATTGACAAATAATTACCTTGCAGCCTTCACAGGTGAACGCGCCAAAATGGAAGCCAGCCGCGGGTTCTCCGCACACTTTACATTGTTGATTCATCTGAAACAATTCAAAATAATACAAAATTATCATCTTGTTATAATTTTAATAATTTTATCAATATTTAATTAATAAAAATAATTGTTTAAAAAAAATAAAAGACAAGCAAAAAAAAGAAGGACAGTACATTTTTCTATAATTCTGTTTGTCATTGTGAATACTCAACTAATTTGACATTTCAAGTGATTATTGTTTGTTTTTCAAATTTGGAGTTTGACATTTTGCACCTGTCAAATTAGTTACGATTAAAAAAACAGACTTTAGCATACCTACCTATTAATGGAAGTAATTTCAAAAGTGTATTTAGAAATTGCTTACTTATTAACACTTCACCACAGGGATAAAAAATTGTCTTCAGCCTCACAATTAAAATTAATTAACCCTACATTACACAACGGACCAGAAGTTATACATCACTGAAGGATAGTTAATGAGAAATTAACACATCTTCATGTAAGTGTTAATCACTCAATAATGACTACTAAAAACTATTTAAAACCTTCATCGCGCAATGTAAAGAGAATTCTACAATTTTATTAATTTTCCATTGCTTGTTTTGTTCTACAGTTTTTTTACTTTTGACACACAAAATCGGCAATGGATAAAAAATAAGAAGACATTTCCTGCTCATACCAATTAACTACATTCTTTCGCAAAGTTGATTGTTTTTTTTTCAACAAGGAAGAAATGTGATAATTTATACAGCCTAGTCAACCCTTTAAAGTCATGTTATTGGTAATAAACTGCGTTATTAAAAGAGTGAAGGAAAAATTCGTGGAATCACAAAATAATGTTGGTTGTTATGAATACACGAAGAACCTTAGCTTTACCACATGACAGAGACATTGGCAAAGGTAAACTTTTTGTATGGAATTCACAAAACAAGTTAATTCTTTGTATTCACAAATCTAATTTTCCGGATATCTCAGATATTCGAGATACTTCAGATTAAAGACGTATACTAGACGTCTTCATTAATGACCCTATCAAATAATTTGATTGACCGCCCTAACCTTTTATATAAGTATCAATTCACACACGTTTTCGCTATAATGACATTTATGAGACCATTTTATATTATTTAACAGGTAATTAGACCATAGATGATAGCCCAAACATTCTAGAACTGGGTATAGTAACTGAAATCATTATCACTACTACTTACTATAGGTACACCTCTGCCTAACCCTGTGGAGATTACAGGCGTGATGTTAGGTATATATTAACAATTATTTTTTAAACAAAAATTCGAGTAAACCTCATATTACAAAAAAAGACAACAATTATAAATGCTCACCACCTCTCGTTCCACTTATAAAAATATAAGTATATGTATATGTGTGTGTGTGTGTGTGTGTGTATGTTTTGATAACTTTGGGAGTGACCTTATTAGATATACAACAAAAACGCTTATCCAAATATCGTAATACTAATAAATGGTCGACCATATCCGTTACTGATTGTTATTTTAACGCACTTCTATAGCCACTACTTGTACCACAATGGTTGTCAACTGATTATGATGTAATGATTTATTAAGTAAGTCAACTTTAAAATTATTGTAAAAAAGGTCTTATGAAAATATGGATTTGTTGTCAGTCCAAATTACTTCAGAGGAAAATCTACATAAGTACTTGATGTGTTGTCGAGTAAATTCATGTTATTTGCTTTATTCAACTATCGAGGTTTGGTATCAATAATCATCAATGAGTTTCCTAAAAAAGTGCAGCCAAATGTAAATTTTTAAACGATTGACCGAAGTTGAAACTGAGACTGAACGAAAAATCGACAGTAAGAACAGTCAGATAGGAAAAATAATTACCACAGAAGTACTTATTTGGTGTCAATACGTTTGATGAGTTTTCGTATTAAATGTGATAAATTGATGAATGTTTTTGACCAATATGATCAAAATTAGACCTATAGAAAGATCAATTGTCTACTGTAATATTTGAAACACAATGTATTTTGTTATGAAATAAATGACTTATGATCGACAATTAAAGCCTACCAGAAAAACAGGGTTGTCTGTCATCAACTTTCTTCGAACTGATTCGTAAGGATTCGCTTTAATAACAAAACAACTCAAAACAAAAATGATCTAATAACAGGAAATAAATCCAGAATTCCAAGTGGTAACCTTAAAAACGTCAGAAGTAAAACTTCAAAATTTACCGAAAGCCATTCAAGTGTTACGCTTATGACGGTCAAGTGGCTTGATGAGCCAAAAAATTAGGTGTCCAACTCCTACTGAACAAACATTGTGGTCGCACTGTTAAGAGCCATTGAGGAGGTCAGACCATCGTGTATGAGTGGTCAGGTACGGAGTGTGGTTGGTATTGAGTCACAGGTGGAGGTTGGTGATAAATTGTGAACATGTAGATGGTGATTTTATTTTAGTTGGTGGCAGGCAAAAGAATTTTTAGAATTTGTACTGAAATTTTTGCTAAGATCTACGCCATGAATAAAAAGAAAGGTGACTTAGAGGTGGAGGATGAATTTATTTAAATATCTTATTTGTAAGTTCACTGGAAATCTAAACATTCTAGTAGCCACAGGCTTCTTGAAGATTGAATTGAGATCTGTTACGATAGAACTGAACAACAACTCTATAGATAACACAGTCCATAATAACTGGATGGACAGGACTTATGTTGTACGTGGAAATTACTCCCAATATCTAAATTCTCCTTAAAATTCTTGCAATTTCATGTCCGTACTGATTTCTGAAAATCACACCCAGAAATGCCACATAAACACACAAAAGTGACACGCCACTTTTCGCCCGACATCGACAGAACACGACAGCGAAAATTTCCGAAAAAATCACTTTCGTGGCATCGCGTGCGCAATTGTGTATTTTGTTAAACCGATTCCCCCGTTCTCGCAACAAACGGACGCAGGTTTAAAAAAATTAAATAAATGTTGAATAATAACATGTTTTGGGCCTGTGCTAACAAGTTGGCGTGACTGGGCACTGTTAACGTATCCGAAATGTTATTTTTTTTGTGCCTTTTTTGGGCATCGCGAACAAGCGATGAAGGATTGAGCACATCTGTAAGACAAGGGGTCCGAAGTAATGGATTCAACTCTTATGAATAATCTTTGATGTTTTCGGGTGAAGATACTCCATCAGGAGCTGACGCGAATGAATTGCTTGGTCTGATTTCGATATTTTTATAAGTATTGCTGGTAATAAAGCCTGATAAATGAAAGGTTGAGCGTAATATTTTCAGAGTAAGTACATGCTTCATCAAAGTAATCAACGTACGAGTTTTGAACAACCCTGGACAACTGGTTCATTTTGCGTTATTAAAAATTAATTCAGTACACTTACAAAAAGTGGAATTGAATATAAGAGACAGGGATTTAGTAAAGGTATTTTTAGTCCAAAATATGAAACATATTAATTCGACTTGTCACAAAATCTGAGAACGAAAGTTCTGTTTTTACGATGTTTACCGGTATTGTTCAGAATCGGTTTCTCTTTTGACTATATTAAGGAAACAATATTAATTTCATACCATATTTCGTAGCTTAATTTGCACTCGGATCGATGTACCTCGTCGGAGCATATTTTATAAATCACCCAGATCTTATCATTTGGAATCACCGGAATCGGCAAATGAATGATATATCAAAGTCCGATATTTGGGTTGCAATTCCAACAATTTTATCAGATACTTTAAAATTACGGTTTAATTAAGTAATTCTTGCAAAGTTTGAACATTGTTGATTTTTATCGTTTCCTTTACTTGCTTATCGTCCATTTCGGGTATAAAAACAAATTGTTGCGATTTATCATTCGCGTGTAATACCGTAATCTTTGTCTTGAGAAATATCTTCGATGTCAAAATCTTTTTTAATATGGATGTAACCGATTGCCGGTGAATGTAAAACTTGACTTGTCGATATTAAACTGTATGCTTGAGTATAAATTAATGTGTGAATATGCAATTATGATGATTGAGATTCTTTTTGATTTCGATCTTTATTGTTTAAAACATCGTTTCGTGCTTAAAGTTCGTTTACTTCCACGTCTTATTTAGTCAACTACAATTTATGATAAAGAATTATTTTGTCATCCTACTAATAAATTGCTACATTGTCATGAAGATCAATATTCGTACTATTAAAATTAACCCCGTCAACATTCTCAATACTACAAACAAACCCACCCATCCTCGACCATAAACAATCTAAACATATTCCCTCATCAAATCAAGGTCCATGTTCTACAAAACAATACGACCACGTATTTAAGGATGGTCCGAACACCAGAAGTCGTTAAACAGTCGCTTGGGGCTAATCGGAACACTGATTGACGAAAACTGTATACAATTTACAACGGGCGAAGATGTAGCGCCGACGTTCGGCTGTAAAGCATGTCAGTGGGTGGTGCAAGGTATCGAATCATAGCGATTTTAGTTTTATTACAGAAATATAAATAATATTTATTTGCATTACACATAGTATACAAAGTTGTTTTCAAAAGACATTATCGAGCATACAATGTTTTGCTTATATCATAACATGCAGATATTATAGGTTACATTACAAAATATTTACCGTCAATAAATACAGAAGTTTTTGGGTAATATTTTATATTGAGAATGGAGGGCATTCATTATGAGATGTGTCCTTTGATATATTTGCTAAAGTGTAAGCTTGGAATGAAAAAATCTGTACAATGTTCAATCTAGCCCAATACAAATCTGTAGGCATTATAATGAAAAAAAGAGCAGTTCACAAAGTTGGTGGATTAAAATTGTTTTTTTCAAAGATAGCTATCACATGAATCAAGAACGAAGTAATATCTTGTTTCATCAATGAATAAACTATAGCAGATGCTTCAGATATACTCTAGACAAATACAACATTAACAGCAAACTGCCCAACTCTCTCCACTCACAACTCCTACCAAACATTCACACGAACGACAAAAACAGCTACGTATTGGCCTCTTAAACCAAAGCACATCATTGCAGGAAAGGTGTTCACCCCCATTTAAGGCTCTCTGCCTATACTTGGTGCTAAGCCTATCTATTTTGCATACACCATCTGGATTTACAATTGGTGACCATCAAAAACGGGAAAGGAAATTGTCGCACGTACGACGTGTGATACGGACGAACTTTCTATGCAACGGGGTGTTTTCTCCAGCGATGGATGGTGATTTTTCTTTACTTAGTAAGGTGCTGAATTGAGATTTATTGGTGTCGTGTGCGCTAGACTTTACTTAAGTGTGTGACTAGTTCTTTTTTTTGTTTACTTGAAGTGCTGTGACTAGTTTTAGGACTAGATTTGGAAAGGCTGCGGCTGGTCTATTTAAAATTCTAGTATACATATATACATTTTAGCATACATATTGCTCTTTAGCTTGGAATAAATTTATTTTTAAATTGTAATCTAACCTAATGAAGTGACTCTAAATGAAAAACTGATGAATTGATGTTGCGCTTTGTAAACTAAAACTAAAATAATGATAAGTAGTTATTTACAATTAAATAGATCAGGAGGCAAATGAAAGGCTAAATTATGTATATAAGTGATCCAACAGATGATCAGTCTATTAGAGATATATACATTAAATTAAATTACATAAAATAACATCTCCCATAAATTCCCCGAAGGGTTTGGCAGAGGTTTTCCCTAATAGTACACCTACATTAAATTAATACAGTGAAAATCTTGTTTGATCCAAAATCAAATCTAGCCATTACAAAATTATACACAAATAGCTCTCTATCCAACTCAGAACCACTTATTTATACAACATCAAAGTAAACCACAGTAAATACAGACAAATATTTTACCACCTGTCGATATCAGACCTAAATTCGAACCCGATTGCCACAATATATCATGCGCCAGCCGCAAGGCGTGTCGATCCGATACGCAGCTACTTGGCGTATGCGCGTATTTGGTGAACTTCGAGCACAATAATTAAGAATCCAATGCGATTTCTAGATAGTGTTAAACGAATTTTTGTTGATTTATTGCATGAGGTTTTGGCATTGGTGAGTAGAGTAAATTCTGGGAAATTGTTCGGGTATTTATGAGTTTTTGGGGCATTCCAAGAAGAGAGGAAATTGAGGGTTAACAGTATGATTATTTTGATCCACATACCAATCACTTAAATTTACTGTTAAGGTAATTAATATTCTAGGTATGGCTTGTCTCCTTGTGATGGCATTTGAAAATTTCATGGTATTCTATTTACGTAAAAAAACATCTATATTATTTCCTAAAGGGTGTCATTTTGTTAAGACCCTGTCTATTCATTATTTATGTATTTTTTTAATTGTACAAACACGAGTTTTATCATTTGCCGGTAATAACATTATAAATTATGACATAACATCATAACAGGACATTACGCTTGTAATCCCCGAAGGGTTAGGCAGAGGTGTACCTATAGTACACCCACATTTCGCCAGTTATGTTTAACTCCTATGTAATAGAGGGCGAGCCTATTGCCATCAACCGGGCACAAATCCAGACTCCGGGCTGCTACTGAGAAATTCAGACGCAAAAACTGAAAACACTGGCCGACCTGGGAATCGAACCCAACCTCATGCTCAGGAGTAGCGCTTGCAACCACTAAACCAATGAGGCTGTCAGTAAATGATGATAAGAAACTTATTTACACAAAATTGTACATACAACTTATCTACTTAAATAAAAATGAACATTAATAACTATACGTGTCTGTGGTTGTATAGGTTTAAAAATGTCAAAGCACCTATTGTCGGTCAACTGACGTTCTGCTCATCCCATTTCTGGAGCAGGATACATTATAGAGTCGCTATATTAAAGTCTGTATTATTATGTGCATTCGCTTAAAATACTAAAACAAATGAGATGAAATAACATCGATCAGTATCTGTATCTCTCCCAAATAGGAGGTGCTCGTTGTCATGATAAAAATATCAGCAGAAGGTTTGAAATATATAGTACATTACTGTCGCGGCCTGCAATAAGGGAATTGATGGACGATCGTGGAAATGAGGGCCGAGGCGAAGCCGAGGCACTCATGCGTGAGTCCATCAATTCCTGATTGCGGCCAAGGCTTGTATAGTACTTTTCTCAAACAACGCGCGGAAATTCAAACTGAGTAAAGTAAATAGAAATTCCAGAATCAATGACGAACAACTATCATTTTCATGCGCCAATATGTTAATTTGTTTCTTCTTTGTTCTATTTGCAAACCTATTCGAAATTTAAATAAAATCTTTGATAAGTTACCTCCTTGGTTGCCGTGTGTTCAAGTAAAAAGTTCGTTCCATTTTTAAATAACACGACAGATATGAGTTTTCATAGTAATTTATTTGGCCGCTAAACGCGCCAGATATGGATTTTCATAGAAACTTTGCTGGCCGCATAGTCACTTGTTTTTTACCAGTACAGCAATTTTGATTTATTTCGAAGAAGGTTGTCAAAATAATGCTCGAATTTCCAAGCATGTTTGAGAAAAAAATATTATGTCATCATAACGGACTGAAAACGACTAAATTCTAACTTACCCTAACTAATATTATAAATGCTGAAAGTGAGTTTGTTGGTTTGCTTGTTTGTTACGCTTTCACGCTAAAACGGCTCAACGGAATTGGATGAAATTTGGCACATGGGTAGACCATGACCTGGAAAAGGACATAAGATACTTTTTATCACGATATTCCCACGGGATCGTTACTTATGCGGGTGAAACTGCGGGCGCAGCTAGTACTAGATACGAATATAGAACGACCTGAATGGCATTAGTCTTTCTTTGGTCAACTGTTGGCAAAAATATCTCTGGGAAGAAAACTATTTCCTGATGGCCAGCCTCATAAAGATAAAGCGGCATTCTTATATTGTTTCTATAGTAAACCCATCAATAATCTGTCAGAATATTGAAAATACTTCTTTTTTTTTATATCATACGTAACAGGAGTAAAATCACACAACACCTCGTCAATCCAAAGACTGTTTTAGTCGGCTTTGAGTCACAAACATTCTAAAGAACGCCCATCCATTCTGACTTGACCGCAATAGCGTTTTTCAATCGCACAGATTGATCGATTTGCTGCGGGCACATTAGCCACCAGCCACTCAGAAGTGGGTCTACTGTGCCTCATTTTTTGTTGCTTTATGCCTCCAGAAAAGGCATCCTAGAGTTCCTTACAGCCTACTTAATGCAACGATTAAAAAGCGATTATATTACACTAGTAAGGTTAGGCGCGCACTTGCGATAGTCGAACGACTTGATTACTTCTGATTTCATAATTGATGAGATGTTTTATGGTAGTGTAAAAGATTATGGAGGGAATTAATAATCAGTGTTATGTTAACTGCAATGTTTTCTGTTCATAAAGAAGTTGACAGTTTGTGTAATGTTAGTGCTGTATTGCTAAATAACGGTGTTGGTGGGTACGTCAGAAAATGTGTTAATGTCGTAATTACCTTAGTTTGAACCACAGTTTGCTTTGAAGACGTATTGCTTTATTAATCGCTCAACTACGCAGTTGAAAAATGCGGAGAGTATGGAATATTCATTTGCAGTTGGAAATCACATAGTATATTACTTTTATTGAAATATTTTAGTGTTTGGTAATTGTATTGAGAAGATTTTTTAAATTATGTCTATCTATTCTAAATTGTGTCTATCTTGTGTCTAAAAATAAAATTACATGGGTATGAAAAAAAATAATTGGGATGATTTCAATTGACAGACAAAGTATTCAAGAAATGTCATAAGCTTTTGAGTTTATTTATTTCTTTATGCACTGTCTTTTAACATTGCGAGGAGTAATTTCTAACCAAGTTAATAAAAAAAAAACCAGCCCGACAAACACGGCACAAAAAAAAACCGTATCGCCAATCGTATAATGCGCGCACAACCTTACCACATACAATAATATCAATACTGATCAAGTTTTTCCGTCATAGACATAGAAAAAACCTACTGAACCATTAATACCCATCAATCAATCCAGCTGTCCTACGACAATATGTCTACATGTTGACGTGAAGCATAAATTACGCTCCTACGGACCCTAAAAAGGTAAAATGCCTTAGGAAATACTAATTAGAGTTGTACCAGGAAAAGATAACTGAAGTTGTTTTTTGTTTGGACATTAATTTTATGAGATAGTGCGGGAAACATGAAATGAGGAGCTCGTGGTTAAGTAATTCCTGCCGCATGGGTCGATTCATCAAGTTAAGCTACGCTTACCGGGGTTGGTCCGTGGATGGGTAACCATCTTTACATATCGAGACACCTCCATGCCTCGGAAAGCACGTTAAACCGTTGGTCCCGGCTGTCATTTGTGGATCTTTGACAGTCGTTACGGGTCGTCAGAAGCCCGAAAGTCTGACAACCAGTCTTGCCAAGGGGTATCGTATTACCCAGTTACTGGGTTGTGGAGGTCAGATAGGCAGTCGATCCATGTAAAATACCGGTATTCAGCTGCATCCGGTTGGACTGGAAGTCGACCCCAACATAGTTGGGAAAAGGCTAGGCAGATGATGAGTGCGGGAAACATGAAAGGAGGTTTTTGTAATAAATTGGTTTCATGCTGGTGGTACAGATTTTGTTTGTTTCGTTACATTTCCGTGCAGCACAGCTGGAATCAAACCAAGTATCGTATTTTCCTCGTATTTTCGTATTGTCCGTGTTTACATAGTTAGCTAAAGCAGGTTTTGGTATTTTTTCTACATAACATCACGCTTGTATTCGCCGAAGGGTTAGTCAGAGGTATACCCACATTTTGCCAGTTCTTTGAAGTCCCATGTTTTATGGGGCGATTCTATTGCCACCACAAATCCAGACCCC
This sequence comes from Lithophane leautieri, assembly GCA_949152455.1. NCBI lineage: Eukaryota > Metazoa > Arthropoda > Insecta > Lepidoptera > Noctuidae > Lithophane > Lithophane leautieri. The sequence continues at coordinate 1,692,057 of OX424472.1, read as the reverse complement.
GGGCTGCTACTGAGAAATCCCAGATAGAAAAACCCAATAACACGATGCTCGACCCGGAAATCGAACCTAAAAATAAAAAAAAACCTAAAAACCTAATAAACCTAAAAATACCTACTATTTAATTTCAACTCTATAGTAGTGGCTTTTGCGGACATGTTAATTATTCAGATTTGTTACAGTTGTAATGGCAATCATGTCATTTGGTCTAAATAGGTTTTTATCTGTAGTATCTTATTTATCGTATATAGATTCCTTTCTATCTTGTGAATGTGAGAACGTCGTAGGCTTAGTGAACTGTAGACTTTTATTTTTAATTTTAATTTAATTTTAATAAAAAAAATTATGAACTTTATCTGAATTTTTTTGAAAGGCCTACACTGTCCTCCCATAACTATTAACACTGTAATTCGAAAATATTGTAAAAGCCAATTATCTTTTAAAAGAGTAACCATGGAGTTTCTTGCCGGCTCTTCTCCATAGGAAACGACCAATTGGAACCGTGCACCTAGCTTCTGACGTTTCATAAGTGCCCATGTAGGCTTATGTAAAATAAAATATTTTGATTTTGATTTTGATTTTTGAACTCCAAAAAATATATTTGATTTCACATGGTTGATAAAATTCCATTGAATGATAGTTTGCCACTTACACGTACGTGTAAAAAATATAACCCACTTCTTTCACTTTTTCAAGCACTATAATTTTTCTCCCGTTATTTTACGGGTAATATCCAGTTAATCATTCGAAATTAACTTTACACCACGCCCTCATCTACGTAACAATTAATAGTGCAATTTATGTGATGACTTGATAATTCTTTAATAAAAAAGACAGGGCGGCGACAACTCAATCAAGGAGTTTCACGTAAAATAAATAACCTGGTACCAATTAAACCAATTTTCATCAAGTTTTTAATGAATTTCTTGTTGCTTTTCGTCATAAAAGGATGTTTTTATAAACTTGTTACCACAATTTTCGAGTGAAATAAATTAAATCGTGTAATAACGATTGTTATCAGTAATTGAGTGATTGTTCACAGTGGGGGACAGATTAAATGAGTGAGTGGTTAAAAGGTATTGTTTTTGGATGTTCTGCTCATCAGTCATTAACAAATTGTGAAAAATTTGAGTACCTACGCACATCGGCTTGTTTCCAAACAGCTGTTATTAAATGATTTTTATCGTAAAAGAGTTCAATTTTGCTTAACATATTGTTGTTTTTGAATCTAAACAACAAAACTAGATCGAAGACAATTAATTCAAGATACTTAACTAAATTACGCTACCTTTAAATATTCACAAGTTCACTAAATCATTCAAATACGTGCTTCCGACTAATCCATTAAGCATAATTAATGAGTTTTGACATTTCGACAAAAATAATTTATCTGATCTAACCATAAATAAAAATCAGAAATGTCTCACAATTATTTCGACCACTAAAATATGTGACAGAAACAATAAATTTATCTCTTCAATAAATATTAATATTTAACTATTCAGGTCACATCAATATTTTAATTTTAGAAGCTCACAAATTAAGTAGGTAAGCTTGATTTAAAAAATTGTCAGCCGTCATAAAATAATTAATTCATTTCTTTAGGTTACATGTAATTCTCCATGAATATGGAGATTATTTTGAAATGTTAAAATAATCAATAATAAAGTAAATCACGGTAACTTTATTGCACCAATATGAGCATCATTGCAAATTAATAAACATAAATAATTTGCAAAATTACCATGTTTGAATGACGTACTTTTTTGATTAAAATAAAACTACCGAATTAGAAAAGGCCTCAATAATAACGCACATAATAACTAGATAAAGCAAACAGACCTCAAATAACATAAGTGAACGAAAAGCATCTTTAGCAAGGCGAAACACACAGTAACTCAGAAAAAAAACTTTCTTATCCACAATTCCAATTAAAATAAACATTCAAATAAATCAACTACAGCTCCATATTGTAAACAGAAAACAAATTACAACACAACACTTTAAAATGTAATTACAAATAATTGTTCTGAAAACGCCGATCCGCTTGGCAACAGTAAAAACAATCGCAAATAAAAAGGTTTATCCAAATTAACGAATACCTCACGAGGCAACCCGAATATATCCGAAGTCACAGGGGAAAGTGCTGACAGCTAAATATTACCACGCCTCGAGACCTGAGACCTATCAAAACGTAATTACATACCTTATTACAAGTGAATAAAAACATTTTTTCTTAAAGGAATCAATGAGGTGTATTACAACCTTGTTACCAGTAAAAGAACTAACTGTGTTTGTTTAATATTTAAATTAATTTTCTGCGTCAGTTTGTTGGGCTCGCAGTGCACGGCTGAAGGGCGCGAGACAGTTTTAATTGGATACGTTGATGTGCAAAATTTGTGCTGATATTTTCGGCCGCGATTGTAGTGTAGTTTATGGTTTACAGTAGTAATACGTGTAATTGAAATATGATTGTACTTCGCACCTGATTTTTCATACTTGCAAACAAAATTGGCACAATATTGATCGGATTTTTTTTCAAGTGAATGCTGTCGTAAGCTTGGTGCATGTCTTCCCAATGTGGTCTGGGCTTAAGTAAACATGAACAGTGTTCAATCCCGATTGACACATTTTCTCACAAAGTCAATCCTTATACTTTGAAGAAAAGTCATAAATTATTCCCATATACCTATTGTAGTTTTCCTTTATGTATGAAAATAGTAGCACATTTTTACAACAGCAAAGTCAATGACCTCGCTTGTCGAAGAAGATGAAATGTCAAAATATTAGAAAAACATCCACATGTTACACTTTTCCACGGTTACACAGAAGCGAAAAAATTAAAGAACAATTTACACGCTCTGAATTCTAACGCGAAGCCATTTTACACACAGCGTAACACATTGTTTTGAAAGACAAAAATTTACGCTAAAATTGACAAAAACACTGGCTGATTAGGAATTCTTTTCTTAAACACTATTGGGACCGTTAAAATATGAGGTCAACGCCCAATAAGCGAAGACGAATTTTATGCACCAGTTTTGTGAAATATTGTCTTGTCCTTACAAATTGTTTTGCTGATGGAGAATGCTATTTTGAACTTTGTTAATTTAACAATAAAGGTTATGTAAGGGGTTTACTGTGTTGGTTTGTGCTGTCAGAAATATTTGCATGGTAATGGTTAATTTTAGAATTTCGCTCCCGTTATGATTCCAATTTTGACGTTTCAAATGTTAATGTCAGATTTGACTGATGTAAACTAAGCGTTTTTGTTTCTTCTTTATTATTAGATTTAGATATTAAAATTCTGAGTTTAAAACGTTTTTTTTTTGTTATTAAATCTCACTTGATTTTTCTTCGTATTCGTATTTTAATTTATCGGTATTATGGAAAATTAAGATTTTTATCTATGTGTTGATTGGTTTTGTTAATTAATTACCGGAGATATTGCTATGAATATTAATACAAAGATTTAATATTATTAGCTTAAAGTGGGGGTATTTATATATGCCCAAAAGTGCCAGTTACATGGCACTTCTGGGCATTAAAATGATCTTTTGCAATTGTGCACATTTCATTTACATTTAGTCCAATTACTTTTCGCAATTTGTACAATGACGGGTTTAGAACGTTCCACAGAATCACTTGTAATTCTTGTGCCGATTAACCTAAAACTGACTAAACTGACTAAACTTTTATGATAATTTGTTTAATAAATTCGGTTTCGTCCAAAATCTAGATCATTATCTAATTGTTTTACAAAACATCTATTGGAATGTGATGGACAAGAAAACTAAGGCACCTAAAATAACAGAAAATACGCAACCTTAAGTATCAATTAAGGTATATCAGAAATACAGCATGCATCTCAATGAATCAAGAACCCCCATTTTAACACTCAAACGCAGAACGTAAACAAGAAAATAGATTAACTTGAGATCAAAAGAAACAATGCAATTAACCCCTCAAAAACCTGTCAAAACTTTATATTCAATAACCACTAATTACTACCGGCTACCCTAAAAAGAGTTCAAGCACCTTTAGGGTAAAGATTAAAAAAATGGCCCAAATTTTTTGATACGGAACTCCATTAATCAAAACCCATGGCAGCGCCCGAGGGAAGACGACAGGCGGCGGAAACGCCCGACGTTTCACGAACCCGCCCGATTGGTCACGAACGAAAACGATTAATAAGCGAAAGTCGCCCTTTTTAATTTATAGACGTTATTGAAAATTAATTTTAATTATTATTAATAATGGTAACGTCGGTATATTGTGAGATTCGTCATGGTTATCCAGCTGTCAAAAACCCCCAATCAATTTTTAACTGTATCACTTTGTGATTGGGTTCAGAATCCTTTATGGCTAAGTATCGTTTGCCCAATCTAGCTAGTCGACGGTTGCTGTCAACGATGAATGCTTCAGGCGAAAGGAGACATCGACGTAAGATATAGCTTGTTACAGAAGTCTTAATGGATATTCAAAATCAACGACATAATTATTAATTAACCGAATACTCGGTTCTTGATTAATCGATATTAAATCATTCGATTCGTAGGTTTACCCTGAGGGGTATAAGATGGGCGGTATGCTTTAAAGTGCGGTTGCGATGTTGAGTCATTAAGCGGAGTCAAAATCGGAAACTTGTTGTATGAGAGATAAAGAAAATGATCGAACAGCTTTGATTTTCGGAGCTCTTCAATCAATCTGCCTAGCCTTTTCCCAACTATGTTGGGGTCGGCTTCCAGTCTAACCGGATGGAGTTGAGTACCAGTATTTTACATGGAGCGACTGCCTATCTGACCTCCACAACCCAGTAACTGGGTAATACGATACCCCTTGGTAAGACTGGTTGTCAGACTTTTGATCGACCCGTGCGGCTGTTACTACTTAGCTACGAGCTCATGGGAGGAAAATAAATGGAATGCATAGCTAAACTGTTTTTTGTTGACTGTATAAACAAAAAACAACTTAATCTCAAAACAACTAAATGGAACGTCAACAAATTAAGAATAACAAAGTAAAACAAGAAAAACTTAAAAAAAAATGTGTTACCGTTCAGAAAATCTCAAGACTGAAGAAATCCCTGTCGCTTCCGTCATCAGATCAGCATCTGAACACTATGATAATAATTATTGAAAAACCAGCAGAACACACACCAACCCGGACTGGGCCCGCATGGTAGAAGCCCTCTCGAAGGTGGCCTGTGTCCCAGCAGTGGGAACATTATAAGCTGATTATGCACCAGAACACACAGCATCAGAAGGTAGTAAAACTTGATGACAAAAATCTGACTGATAAAGACAGGTGAGTAACTGAATAAAACAGAGTTGCTAATACCACCACCTTGGTCACCACTGACCTTAAAGACAATGCGGATATTGAAAGGGGACGGAGGGATCTGTCCGTGCGTGTGAGTATGATAGCCCGCAGAATTGCACGTTGTACTGCAGACGTTAAGTTGACGCTCTTTACAGCATTCTATACCACCTTCTACACATACAGCTTGTGGGAGAAGTATTCTCAGGCGTCGTATGGAGCCCTTCGTGTCCAATTTAATAATGCGTTCAGATAACTGATGGGGCTGCCATGGCGTTGCAGTGCATCAGGGATGTTTTCGGCGGCGCGTGTAGATTGTTTTTAAACTATAATGCGCAAGCGCGCTGCATCAATGGTGGCACGAGTCATAGCTAGCCCCAACAGGGTTCTGAAAATGATAGCTGGCAGAGTGGACTGTCCCTATATAATTCATTGCTGTCAGTTACATGTGTCACCGTATTGTGTTATTTACTAGTACGTAGTTTTAAGGAAAATGTTACTAACTCTATATGAGTCTTGGCTCGAATAAAAGATTTTGAAATTGAATACTAAAATGAAAATTTAACAACAACCCAGCAATGTACACAATTATAATGAACAATATTATCTTTCATACAAGTATCAGCAAGGTTATATGAACACAAGATATATCGTGAACGTAAAGCCATAACTTATTGTAAATAACGTGAGACTTAATGAATATTTAAACTTAATTAGTCATTATTACTTTGAATATTTATTATTTATTTCGTAATAAAACTGAATGTAAGTGTTTACAACTTGACAAAAGGAGTGGTTAATATAGTGTTTCGTTCTGATGTGATAGTAAATTCATAATTATGTTTTAGTTTATGTACACATGGCTACACATCAAGCTATACATTTCTAGTATAAGCTGACCGCTCATTGTACGGAAATCCTATGCAATGCGAGGTCAGCGTAAACTGGAAATATATAGCTTGAAGTGTAGCCATGCGTACTATCAAAAATTCATCATTTATTCATTCATTTATGTAAAATTCTTCAATTGAATCTTAATATATTTAATTAATTTATTTATCATGGATTTTTTTTTGTTAGATCTTTAAATTTTGGCTTTATATCCCCTAGAAGTCTAGAAGGTGCCATATTCCTAGTTCAGGTAGAATCCAATTATTATACACCTCTAGTTTAAGACCCTATTTTGTAAATATTTATATATAAGTAAATCAATTATTTCAAATAAAACATATTTTTTTTATATTTGGTATGTGACGTTACATATCTTCCAACGGATGACCAAGACGCTTCCAACGATACCTCATTTGTCAAATTATGGTATGTTGTTTAGAAGATAAGAGGGAATAGATAATCTAAATGTCAAAATCATAACCCTCCTTTTTGCTTCACTGCAGTCGTGTAAAAGCTCTGCTGAACGCACACCTCCAAGCTTCGCCACATAGACGACCGATCCGGGCTTCTCGTAATCAAATTATTCCCAGTACCTTCACTAGGTCATCGATCAGCGAATATATAGTAGCAGATTCTAACTAATAATAACAGAGCAAGACAACTCTAGAAAGAAAAAAGATACGCATAATATAGAGGCGACTGGATATATCATCAGAGATGTTTATGAAAATCCAAATGGAGCTTATCCCAATGAAAAAGAAATGATAGCAGGGAAAACAAAAGATTTAGTTAAAAGTCGTGCCCCAGCAACAGCCAACCACAATGATTAAGAAACAAAAAAAAAGAACCTGCAACTATGATGAACCAGTACATAACACAATAACAAATAATGATAAAGTGATTATGAAAGAGCAATTATATTCGCAATAATTCGTTCAAGCAATTTTGCCAAGTCATGAAATAATTATTGGGCCTGTCAATTATAAATATAATACTTGAAGATGTTATTCTGACAATTCGTTAAGGCAGGTGTAATTTTGAATGGGAGTTTTCTGGCATTTCAGCTAAGAACTTAATATAGGACTCTTTCTACCATCAACATCTCCAAATTCCAACTTAAGTTAGAATCGATCGAGATCTTACAAGATTTGATCTAGTTCGATTTTATTCAAATGAAGCTAGCAAGAGCAAGCTTGCAGATCCAGCAAAAGGTAGATAGTTAAATTTCGTCCAAAATCAATCTTGGTTGATCATCATCATTATCATCAGCCTCTATTAGTTCACTGCCGAACATAGGCCTATCCAATCGATTGAAAGCATTTGCGTTTGCGACACGAAGTTTGCCGAGGGACATTAAGTAAATAGTTGTACTGTACATACATTACATAGGTGATAATATTGATGATCACGCACGCACATACAAAATGTTTAAACAATAATTTCTATCAAAGAATCAAAACTGGACTTTAATCACTACATATTATAAAAGAAAGTCCTCCGCCGCGTCTGTCTGTCTGTCTGTTCGCGATAAACTCAAAAACTGCTGCACCGATTTTCATGCTGTTTTCACCAATAGATAGAGTGGTTCTCGTGGAAGGCTTTAGTATATAATAACCGACATCCACGAGGGCGAAGCCGCGGGCATCAGCTAGTTATAATTATATATAATCTCGCATTACCAATAGTTAGCTAAGTTCGCTTCACCAATTTAGCGGGTCATAGATTAATTATTGGACCTGTCAATTACGGGCTTAATTAAATTATAATGTTAAATAATGACATTTGGTCTCTTGAACTTTGGTGTTTGTAAATATTTTTAAGTAACCTTTAGAGGAATTATGTAAATGTTGTTTCATGCGACGCTTTTAGAGGTTTTTGTTAACAATACGCTGATTATTATGCTTGATGTTTTGTTGTTTAGTAATATTAATGACGAAAAGGATGAGATTATCAAAATTATGAAAATATTGTTCGTAATATAGATGTCCTGGGTTCGATTCCCAGGTCGGGCAAAGTGTTATTGGGTTTTTCTATCTGGATTGTCTCAGTAGCAGCTCGGAGTATGGATTTGTGCCCAGTTTTTGGCAATAGGCTCACCACCTATTACATGAGACTTAATTATAACTGGCGAAATGTGGTATACCTCTGCCTAACCCCTCGGGGAAACAAGGCGTGATGATGAGTATATATAAAAAAATTACAGGTCCAAATTAACATTAGATACCTATTCACAAAAAATACTTTATTTTTAGGGTTCCGTACCCAACAGGTTAAACGGGACCCTATTACTAAGGCTCCGCTGTCTGTCCGTCTGTCACCAGACTGTATCTCATAAACCGTGATGGTTAGACAGTTGAAATTTTCACAGATGATATATTTCTGTTGCCGCTATAACAACAAAACTAAAAAACAGAATAAAATAAATATTTAAGGGGGCTCCCATACAACAAACGTGATTTTTTGTCAGTTTGATTGATAATGGTACGGAACCCTTCGTGCGCGTGTCCAACTCGCACTTGGCCGGTTTTTTTCTTTAATAAAAAGTTATTGACTCGGAATCAAGGCATCATAATGTATAGGTGTCAACCTGTAGGTATACTTTTAAAACAGAGTTGTCTAACAATCTAATCAGATCTCAAATGCTACAATTAGATTGAATTAGAATTAAGATCTAACAGGCCCAAAATATTGTTGGATTATTTACCTTTATCTAACTTAATAACTGAACATTCACATGCTGAATTCAGACCAAATAAAAAACCAAGTCGGAGCGCTGCGAACAATACAGTGATACATGCCAAAACTACACCACCGCTCTGTGCATACACGCTCACACTCACACATTTACAACCATTTACAATCAAAGTACACCTCACTAAGTGCACACATGTTTCCGAAACCGGCCTCACGTCACTATTGACAGCTCTCTGTCTTGGTTTTTTATTTGGTCTGAGACCCCAAATATATGAATATTGAGGTGAATGACAACACTCAGAATTTCATTCAAACGCCAAGTCAAATTAAGCGCGAAAATACACCAATTGAATGTCCGCCATAACAATATTGAAAGTCCAAGGAAACATTTATTATTCTAATTTCAAACGTTCGTAATAGCTTGTCAAACAATGAACGCAACCTTACGATCCCATTTCTAAAAAGCTAACACATGTAAAGTTGGTTGCCATTTTATTAAGACCTCTCTTGTCCCTTTCACTGGAAAGTTTTCATAGTAAAATGGGTGTGTGAAGTGGTCATTGTGGGTCTAAGTTTGCTGGTCGCGAAGCTTGTAGTTCGTCAACACGAAAGCAGCAATAAGCAATGTTTGTTGAAGCGCGTTCTTTATTCAAATTGTTTGTGGATAGACTGGCGATTATTTGAATTTTATTTTTAGAACGTTTGTGTTTTGTTAAATTGGAATTTTTCGATAGTGAAATTGCCACTAACATATTGGATTATAATGAGGTTTTTTTGTGAGTTAGATTTATCACGACTTGTTCTCAGTTTTATTAGGGCGAATTCGACCAAACTTTTATCCCTAGTATAAGTTTAATCCAGAATCCAGCGAATAAATATTAAATTTTTGACAGATTTTCTATACAAAAACTGTCAGACGTCAATTTTATTCCCCGAATAAAAGATCATCTAGCTTTGGTTAAATCAGCCCATACTCGAATTAAAATCAATTTTTTTTTCAAAATTAACTTTGGCGTGCGTTGTTATTGGAAAAACGACTGTCTTGCCAGTTAATGATAATCAAACATGTCAATAAAAGTGTTTTTTTTAAGGCAGACCATAATATTTCCAAAGTCACCAAATCAAAAGTACTTTTCTTAGCGTCTTTTAACCGCCCGTCTACCCAGTTCAAAGCTCGACCCGCGAACCGCTTGTGTGAAAAGCCAACAGAACATAACGGCCTTTTGGCCATAGAGCCACATAGCCGCACAACCAAGCTAGACTCGGTAAATTTGCCGATACGCAATTTGCTCCACAAACATAAGTTTTAGTATTAGTTACCAGAGAAATCTACTTGTGTTAATGTGGCTGAATGGTCTGTGGGTATATGAGGTGTCAGAGTATGCTGGTGTGGTAAAGTAGGCGTTTGAAGGCTAGTATAAGTTGAGCCCTAGTTTAACGATGTATGTTAATAGAGTTTCTGAAATGAGGTGAGTTTTCTTTCACAAACTAAACAGGAAAATGTGTAACTAAATATTAGATTAGAGACACCTATTTTCTTGTTAGACGGCGCAATTTTTATATTGGCGCTATTTCCCTTTGCAAATTACCTGTAGCAAGCTCACTGGCCGATAACATTCGAAAACGAATCCATATATTAAAAATCATCGTTCAATTAAAAATCGAACAAAAAAAAACAAAAGCCAAAAAAAGAACGCAGCGTGACACAACCGAAAAAGCGATCGCGATCGATCAAATTGTGCAGTATCATCGATTCATTGCGTATCGATTTAAAAATATCGATTCTGCACCGACCACCTGCATATTGCAAGTAACGGGCCCTATATCTCGTTACATCGACACCTCCGCTCGGTATTTCGGATTATTACCGACAATTACTCGTCGGATCGATTCAGGAAAATCGATTTTAATATCGGTAGACATTGGTAAATGGGTTTGGCGCGCCCGTTATTCTTTTGGCGCCTTTTGTCCATATCAGTAATTAATACACGCTGATCTGTTTTAAAGGAATCACGGCAACCAGGAACTAAATGTTGTTGCACTTTTTAAATCGACGGTGAAAAGGTTAACCCTCAGTTCAATGTAAGAAATTGGTGTGAAAAATAGCTTCCGTATGTTCTTGATATGTTTGCAGCGTTGAGTCGGTTTTATTTCATTTGTTTGTACGACCATGGTTTGAAAGAATTGGAATTAATTTATTCTAGTTAGATTTGAAATGTACATACCTAAAGTTTTGAATTAAAATTTAAAATACTTTCCCTTGATCTTTCCGTTCAAACCTAAATCAAATAGGTCATAGAATTCCTCGTTATTTTTTTTTTTCAAGATATTAAAATAAATCTATTTATTTATTTAAACTTTTCGCACTCAAAAAAGAGGTACAAAGGCGGACTTAATGCCTTAGGCATTCTCTACCAGTCAACCAAGGGTGGTGAAGAGATTAGATGGCAAGTGCTCTGATTGAGAGGAACAATGAGAATTAAAAAAATATATAATATAGGTCTCATAATGCATTAAGATTTAAAAAAAAGTAATAAAAATTAAAACCCAACAACGACAAGAAAGTCAATCAACTAAAAAGGCATAAATAAGACACCACAGACAGACAAATTAAAAATCCCAAGTCACACGTGTTAGGCCATAAATCAAACAGATTACGTGTGACTCCGGATTTTTAATTTGTCTGTCTGTGTTCGGACGATCAAGACGCTTCCAAAGATACCTCATTTGTCAAATTGTGATGAGTCGTTTAGAAGATATGAGGGAACAGATAAACATACATACATACATACCGGTCAAAATCATAACTCTCCCTTTTTCTTCGCCGTAGTCGGGTAAAAACAGGTAGAATCTATTAAATCAAGATAAACCTAAAATAATATTAGGGAATCAAAAATGGAAGTAGGTTCTTCCTATTTTCATATGTACTTATTGAAGAATTTATGACAATAGAAATAAAATTATTTATCTAATTTTTTATACAAGTATATACTATGTCATTGCTCATTAAGTACCTACTTAAGCAACGACAACTATGACGACACAATATGTTCTACGGCACCTATTGGCAAGACGGGCTATGTCCTAAACCATACCCTCTAACCAATTAAACAAAAACATTGAACAAACCTCAGTATTTCGAAAAAGGAACAAAACAAAAATCCGCACACAATTACAACGTATCTAATTACTAACCGATCCCTTACACACATTAATACTTGTAATACTGATCGCGGTTCCGATAGGCGAAACATGCGGTCAAATGACTCGGCGATTTTTCTTAAAACATCGATACTTGGTTACAATTACGGGTCGTTTATCACCGGGAAAAGAATCGAGAAGAGAATCGGTGATTATGAATAATGCATGCAGCGTTTAAAGTGTTGAATCGATTTTCGGTTCTGTTTGGTATCGATTTTTGGTGACGGTGAGTTTCGTTTTTGGGTTGTACTTAGTGTAGCTATATTTCGTAAAATAATGTTGTGTTTTTTCCATGTAACATTTTTTATTCATTCAAAGTTAGACAAACAAATTTTTACATTTCGTAATGAATGGAAAAAAAGTTTCGTAATCCATCCAAAAGTCAACCAAGTGAAAACTTTCTAGTCATTTAAAAACACTTTTTCGCAACAATATCTGTAAAAATTCATAACAAAAGTAACTATTTTCATTTTCAACAGGCATTCCACTTAGAGCAACGAATCGAACATGGGGCATAAAACGGCCACATTAGCAATTCCTCTAAAAGCAGTTAATTTCCTGAATCCAAGCTGTCATTAGCAATTCCTCTAATTTGACATAAAAGCAATTCATAATTTGTGGACCATTTTACGAATACCCATAGAAAACTGTCAAAGAGATGAATTATTTCGTGATATGAATTGCACGCATATTACGATGATTCATAATATTTTCCTATTACGATTCTGGCATAGTGGCCGTTTTGAGACCCCAGTACTTGTGCGAAAAGCAACTGAAATTAAAGTTGATACAACCTTAAAGAAATCTGTTTCTTTTATATTCAACACAACGAACAATTTACATAAGGTAACTAAATTACAACGCTAGGTAAGTTAAATGACTAATTGCACAAATAAATAAAAAGCTAAAGAACACTTTAGGCGTCGAATACATAGAAGTTATAGAAATACATTATTTCAGCAAATATCAATAAACTTGTTGCTACTCTGGAAATTCCGTAGTAAAAGGCGCCACACGGTTAGGTACTATCAAATCCCTCACGACGTCAACACTCGGTGCGTCTTAATTCCAATACAAATGCATCTAGCGATTACTATTCCATCCAGCGGCTCGTTACCACCCACAGTATTATAGGTCTAAGCTATAAACTTATTGGGGACTTTAGCGTTGGACTTATTTTGATGCTCTTCTTTGCTTTTTTGGAAGTCCAATTGAGAATTGGCCATGACGTCAATTTGGAAGCCTTGTCAGTCAGAAAGGTTGGTACCTGTCTACTCTGAGCACCGGCCTACTTGACTACAGTCATTCAAAAATAATCTTCTATTATATAGCTTATGGGTAAACTTGCTGATGCCCGCGACTTCGCCCGCGTGGATGTCTGTTATTATATACTAAAACCTTTCTCGAGAACCACTGTATCTATTGGTGAAAACAGCATGAAAATCGGTGAAGTAGTTTTTGAGTTTATCGCGCATTGACAGACAGACAGACGCGACGGAGAACTTTGTTTTATAATAAGTAGTAATATTAAGCAGATAATGCAGATCGAAAAAAAAATTAGAGCTTTTTCTCAAGACACTTTCGACCAGTTCACAGCTTTGACTGTCTAAAAATATTTATATCTTTGGTTTTAACCAAAATTCTTGAATATCCTCTTTGATAATCAGTATCTTAAGAAATAAACAATAGTTATTATAAGTTCATTAAGTTACCAGCATTCCTCATAATAGTCAACATATTACCATCACTTATCACTTAGAACTAACTCGGACTGACTGATAGTGATCTGGTTAGCACACGATTTGTAATACGTGAGATGTTCAAAGTAATACGCCGTTTTGTAGTGATTTGTTGATTTTACTTATGTGTCTATGTTTACATTATTTTGTCTTCTTATAACCTCGTGTTAATTAATCAGAATTGAGTAGGTTCTGGAAAACTTCATACTGCTCGTTTTTAACGCAGAAAATTTGACAAAGGGAAAAATTATTGCAGCCAGTTCCACTCCTGAGCATCTCTTTTGTGTTTCAAACTATTAGTAAGTTTGAAATGTATTTGTACCTGTTACAAATAATAATTACAAACGGTTAATAACTGTTAATGTGAGTTGTGGTGCAAGGTTATACTTAAAATTGTATTGTAATAATTGTCATAATTTTAATATATTTCATTTTATTTATATCAAATAGCGAATGAAAATTGTAAATTTATTTAAAAAAATTGTTTATCTATGCTTTATTTTAAATTGGGAACTAATCTCTAAGGGACCTTGTAACAACTTAGTTAGATCATCTTAGTTAGTATCCAGAAAAAGCAACTCTACGCAATGTATAAGTTTTTTAATCCATAGAACCTAAGAAACTGCCGAAAATCAGCCAGCATTAAGTCCGCTTCTATACGTTTGTGTGCTCAGAGTATTAAATAAATCAATAAACCTACTACTTAGCTTTAATGTTGTGGTCAGTGCTCACTAAAATGGGTTACATCAATACTTTAAAGCTACACAAATGAAAAACAAACTTCTACATCCGCTTTCCATAGACACTAATAAATTACAATCCAAGAAACCGTCCAATTGAATTAAAACAAATTCAATTAATTGCCCCAACTCTAATTTTAGTGGCTTCAATTATTTATTTTACAATTTAACCACAGTTGTAATAGTGTCAATTTGTCCTACAGTAAAAGTGTAGCTGTCTGTGGTAACTCAAATTCCGGATTACGGTATAAAATTAATTTTATATCTGTTGTTGATCTGTGGCTTGGTTTTACACTGTAGTGTAATTATTTAAGGATTTAAGTTGTATAGAACCTTCGCTGATTTTTATTTTCAATATTAGTAATCGCCCTGAACATTGCTTATGTTCCAGGTACAAGTAATTGAGTTCCCCAAATTGATTATTAATTTCAATTTTGAAGCCAAATTATTCAATGTTAGTTGGGGTAAGCGCAACACGTTATTAGCCATCACAAAACGACTTTCTCAAATACCCGAAAGTTGTACCTACAATATAGCAGCCGAGACCTGGAGTAGAGACCGCGTATCGGCAAGCGTAGCGTAGGACGCCCCCCAGGTAGGTAGACCGACGACTTTAAGAAAGTGGCTGGGACAGACTGGATGCGGAAGGCGAAGGACAGGATGTTGTGGCGCAGTCTGGGAGAGGGCTATGTCCAGCAGTGGACTGCGATAGGCAGAGTTGATTGTACCTACATATTTTCTGATCAACTTTAATTTGCTCCGACATAATAAATCTAACAGCATCTCAACGATACATTAAAAGGGTTTAGATTAGTAATCCACCAACTTTATGGATCATAGAACTCGAATTACGAATAATATAGCATTCAAACCCATTTTATATAAGATTATATGTATTTAAATAACAGTATGGTACGGAACGGTGTGACTAAAGGCAGCATTAAAAGCTTAGTGCGTATTCTGAGCGTTTTATGAGCGTCTAATCCGTCGTCAACTGCTGAGCGCGCCAATTCGCTCGCGGCTTAGGTGGTCGCTAGGATTCAGGGATCCGTTTAGCTGTTTCCATGTAATTAGATTCGATTAAATTATATGTTTTCTACGAATTACAAGTAGTTTCAAAGACTCCGTCAGTGGTTACGTTGTAAATGAGATTTATTTCATCAGTATTGTTAATTGATAGACTAATGATTTCATTATACAATTTAAATTAAAATACAAAAGTTGCAGTTTCGGACGGAACTTATATTTTTCGTTCGTTCCAACTACGGATTAATTCAGAAAGTGTTTTTTTTTATAATTCTATTTACTATTATTTGTAGTAGCACTATAAACAAAAACGCAGCTCAAAGTTCCAGGCTGTTGGCGTAACCCTATGTAATTGGAAGTATGTGATTTCTACATATATTTTTGTAATTTATAATTATGATGGCCATATTAATATTAAATTAAACTACGGAACTCTCAAATTAAGTAAGGTTTCTAGCCGACCGGCTATCAACACTAGAATCTAGTGCAAAACCATAAAACATGCTTTTAGGTATAAAAGTGTGATATTGATTCTAAGGCTGATATTAATTTATATAAGTTATTTTTAGTGTTTATTAAAATCATACTTTATATTCTATGATCTTGAGAAACGGCTTGAGCGCATTCTGTGATCGAAATATAATTTTATTAGATATTAATATTTCTTGGTTGCATTTTTATTAAATATTACTGGAAACCATAAATATCACACAAGACTTTTTAAATAACCGTAACTTTTTCAGGTGCTTATAGCCAAGTGCGTATCTTAGAACCACGTGTCGTCTTCCCTCTCAAATTCTTTCGCCAAACTTTTCTTAGTGACAATTAGCCCCAAAAAGCACAAAAACCCACAATGACACAGCACTTCTCGCTTCGCAAAACGATTTTTCACATCCACTTAACCTTCAACGAAATCATTAATAAGTATTTACGATGCATCTGTCCTTCTGTGACAATTTTACAATAAACAATACTTGTGCAAACCCTGATAGTTTTGAAAAAAAAAGCTTCCAGCACCACAGGATTTACAACTCTATGTTTAGAAACATAAGGTTCAAAATTAAGGTAGCCAGGTTTTTGTTCAGCGTGTGTGGCAGATAAATGTTAGGCCGGGAACTAACGTTTGATAAATGATGTGATTTGACACGGTACAGTCAGAACGCTTGGGAATTCTGCTGATTAAAAATATATGTTTCCGTTTCGGCTTTACTTATTTTTTTAGGGTTCCGTACCCAAAGGGTAAAACGCGACCCTAATACTAAGACTCCGCTGTCCGTCCGTCTGCCTTTCTGTCTGTCTGTCCATCTGTCACCAGGGTGTATCTCATGAACCGTAATAGTTAGACAATTGAAATTTTCACAGATTATGTATTTCTGTTGCCGCTATAACAACAAATACTAAAAAATTGACTTAAATAAATATTTAAGAGGGCTCCAATACAACAAACGTGATTTTTTTGCTCGTTTTTATAGATAACTAGCTGATGCCCACGGCTTCGCCCGCGTGAAAGTCGGTTATTATAAAGTAAAACCTTACTCGAGAACTACTCTATCCGCTGGTGAAAACAGCATTAAAATCGGTGCAGTCGTTTTTGAGTTTATCGCGTACAGGACGACAGACAGATGCGGCGGAAGACTTTGTTTTATAATATGTAAGGATGGTACGGACTCGCGCACGAAGGGTTCCCCCTTTGTGCGCGAGTCCGACTCGCACTTGGCCGGTTTTATTAATAAAGTGTTAGGACGAAGATAGTGTAAAAAAGAAGTAGCAAACATCAAAAAGTTCTAATTACCCTGATTGATTAATGCATCAAAAACCTTTCACCAAAAACCTTTAACGTAAGGTCCAAAATAGAAACAAAATATGCTCGACACCGAAGACTAAAAGTTTGGTGACTAAAAGGAACTACCAGTCCTTCACAGATGGAATTCCATATCTCATTTTCAGAACGGTTTCGGAACGGAACAAAAGGAGTGTCTGTCGAGTTTCTTGCCCGTTCTTCTCCATAGGAAACCTATTACGCTTTGGAATGAGCAACTAGCTTCATCTTTCTGACTGACCGACCCCTTGATAGTTCAAAATTGGGTTGTACGTTGTTTTATAGACTACATTTTTATAGAATTTCGTTTCACATATTTTTTTTCTTATATTATCATTTCATAGAATAATCAATTCAATCAATTTCTGTCTGCAAAACAAGGGAACATCTCAAAATTGCCCTTTAATTGGTTTATTTGAAATAAATAACTTGAGTGTGAGAACTTTAAAAAAATCAAACATTTATTATTTATAGCATTTCAAGTATTGCCTCTATTAAATTTTATAGTCCCGTCATTGTAGGCAACGCAACGTGCAATTGTATCACATAAAAAAATAAACAAATCATACATCGCATTAGGTTTTATAACCTCAAAACTATTTAACGTTCTGTGGTACTTGCTAAATAAGGCGTTTACTCCCCAGTACTGGCCATCATAGGACAAGCATTAAAAACTGTGACCACAGCGTATATCGCAAATTTTACGACAATATAAACACAATCTGAATTTAGATCGTAATCTGAATCATAATATCGGATACGCTTCAGATTATTTTACTCAAGGAATATAACTTTTATTGAGAGTGAAGGCAAACGGTTAAAATTGTTGGGTTTTATTTTATTTTAGTTTAGTAGTAACTGGTACATACGAGTTAGTATGGTTTAGTATATGTCAATGGGTAAATCGTCTCGTCGTTTACGGTTTGTCTCTAATGTATGGTAAAAGTGGACTAATTAAAGTAAGAAATTGCGTTTAGATAGATATATAGAATACTCTTTATTATGTACACCATAAAAACACTACCACATTGCAGTTTTGCATTTTTTTTTTACATTGCTTTACTACATTGTATGAATTTAAGGTGAAGTGCAAACTGGCCTATTTCTTTGGAACGAAGTTTCTTATTGCATGTTACATGAGAGTGAACATTTTGACTGTCACGACACTTTTCTTACATAACAAGAATGTTACACTTTTTTGGGTCTAGCTTAATGTTTTTTTTACTGTTTACATGAAGTAAAAATTGGTAGGTACATAATTATAATTTAATTTAAGAGGTAAGTATAATTTAATTTAATAGAGCCAAAGTTACTTCAAAGTGCAAAGAATTTTCGCCGTAACATGTCTTCAAGTTCTATTATTTAAACAATACACATTAAATATACAGCTAGGAATTCCGTTAACAGCTTGAATATTATGCAAGTGTACGACCACCATGGAAATGTCCAGACCAGTATTCCAGTATATGAGCTAAAACTGTTTCGAAAGCAATAAAGTCAAGCTACGCTATTCATAGGAAACACTCCGTTAACCAACATTATTGTGCACCAAGTCGTAAAAACTGCTATAAAATCCATATTCATAGTTATTTAAAGTATTTATATTTAATATATAATGTAATAACGTCTTTTGTCTAAGTGGGTGTCGTTTTATCTCTTGTTCAGAATTAATTAGTGGATTTTTTATCTGTATTATTTATGTTTACTGTGTATGCTTGTAATGCTTGTCTTTGTGTATGCCGCTTTTCTTAATAATTAGGAATATATTTAATGTATAATATAATCTATATAAAATAGATAAATTAATTAAAAATATGTTTTGGATGATTTATTATATATTTACCTATAGATAATCGATAGAGTCACAATTTCTGCCTCATATGACAATTGGCTGTTGATCTATTTTATTTTTTCGAATATTCTAATAATCTATCAAAAATATCTATAATTTACAGTAACGTTCTTAAGCTCCATTAATTTAAGAGATTTCGATACCGAGATTTTTTTATATTTGAGAGCTTACATGCTTGATTTGTATTCTATATTACTTATACAGCTGATACTAAATTCAACTGATGTGCTTCATTTCCATACAGTTTAAATAATATGTTTGTCCCAATTCTAGGACAAAACTCCATCAATATTGTATCAACAAGATAAACTCTCATAAACAAAACAAAACGTTATCTCCAAAAACTTTCTTTTAATTTAATAAAAATGTGTTAACTAGTTAAGATATTCAAATAGCGTTTAGTTAACATTTAGTTTCGACAGTATTTGTCTTAAAGAAGTTTATACAGAAGGTACAGTTCATATAGATAGAATCAGACCTCTATTTTTTTTTTGGTAGCAGTGAAAAGTCCAACGGCATCGCGTAAGACCCAGGCTAAGATGGCGGAACAAACTCGACGCTTATAGAAGGGCAGAGGACCGGGTTGATTGGAAAAAAGAAAGAGAGGTCTTTGCCCTGTAGAGGGACAATATAGACTGACTATCCTCATTCTTTCATATTATAAAACAGTCCTCCGCCGCGTCTGTCTGTCGTCCTGTTCGCGATAATCTCAAAAATTACTTCACCGATTTTCATGCTGTTTCCACCTATGGATAGAGTGGTTCTCGAGTAAGGTTTTAGTATATAATAACCGACATCCACGCGGGCGAAACCACGGGCATCCGCTAGTTATTTTAATAAAGCAGTGAATGTTTGTGTGGTGGCATCTTTATATAAGTACTTAAATGGCAGTGGTTGCAAATAGTTCCAATTTCAAATCAATCTTTGCAGCAAGTAAAATTCTTCCCATGAGAGAGCTGTAATACAAATTTACTAAAAACAATTGAATGCTGGCTGGTAATATTTACACTTTTAGGAATTTGTCCCACTACATTCAATATTTTGCCTTCTGAATTCGGTTTGTTTTATAGCTTCTGACAAAATACTGCAGTCACGGTAACTCAATCTTTTCCAGAAACCACGTGCGGCAAATATTTACGTGGGAGTTCTTTATCGCACGATATTAGAATAGGCCTTCTACTGCTTCTTGCTTTATTGCAGTTGAACGCCATGAATCAATTCGGATGTAACTATAATGAGAATTACAAAGCAATTACATGTAGCCGTTGCTCGTAAATCTTAGTAGTCGTGATTTAAAACGGTAGTGTTTGCTTTGATTTCGGTGTTTCTGGTAATAGGAGTCAGGTCAAATCTGCATAATATTTGATTGTTGTGTTATGATCATGGAAGGTTTTGATTTTGATATTGCAAAAAAAAATTTAAAAGTAAGGCAAGTGAAAATCTGATAAAGCAGAAATTTGGAAAATATTATAGATAATAAGCAGCATCAATGTGAAAATATCTGTTTTATTATGTGTGATCAGAAAATTTAAAATTAGTTTCTTAAAAAGAGCAGAAATGTACCTTGATAGAGAAATAATTAAAAAAAAAACCGTTTTCTAAAATTAGGCTTTTTAATTAATCAGTTTTTATTCCTACCAAATACGTTTTTATCTAAATTAATAAAATTATCGTAATCCCTGGCTCCCTACTTACAAACAGCCGTGTGGGAAGCAAGATTAGATTAGTATGGATGTGGCAATCGTAATAAAATTCCTAATTCGAATTCAGAGCACGTTAGAATATCGTACGCTTTAATAATAAACTCACTTATTCACACTTTACCTTACGCCTCCATGATGGTTATGATCGCCTGGTACTTTGAGTCAAAATTCTGTGAGAAACTAATAATATTATTTGATTTGATGTTATTGATTCTCGCTTGTTAGAAGGTAAGCATGTATTTGTAATCTGCCCTATTTGTACAGCTATATAATGTGGTAAGTATTTTATTTAATATTAGCTGATGCCCGCGACTTCGCCATCGTGGGTGCCAGTTATTATATTCTAAAACCTTACACGAGAACCACTCTATCCATTGGTGAAAACAGCATGAAAATCGGTGCAGTAGTTTTTGAGTTTATCGCGTACAGGACGACAGACAGAGGCGGTGAAGGACTTTGTTTTATAATATATCAGGATTATTTCAAGCATTGAAGCAACATTATTGCCTACTTGGACTAATTAAATTAAATTAAAATTCACTGTTGCATAAAAGCTCTATAATTATTATAATATCTGTATCAGGATCGAGATTCGGAATATCACTAAATCTCATGTGGTTCTTCATCTGCATGAGTCACAAAAAAACTTCAATCAACATTTTATAAATCACATCCCAGTCCGCAAGGAATTCTAAACTAAATTAGCGAAACAAGATCTTCAAAGACCTTTGCGTGCTACATAAGTTATCAAGGCAAGCAACTTCCATCCATCCCATCTGATTATCAAGAAAAGACGTACAAACTAGCGTTATTTACGTAAGATATCAACTGGTTCGTTAGTGCACCCGTAGCCGAAGGTGCAAAAGTGCAACTATAAATATCATACAAATGTGAACTTATAACTGGTGGTACTAAATCTGGGATCGTGGTAGCTGGGCTGCTAATACATAGTAATGCTGTGGAAGATACTTGTTTGACATTGGGTTATTATTCTTTGTAAAGTTATACTTTAAGAATCAATCAATAAAATGAATTTTATTTTGAAATCAGTTGTAGTGTGCAAACATGAGATATTGCAAAATAGTAAAGCAAAATGATTGTAACCTAGCATTGCTTTCTATAGATCGTACGTCACAAAGGATATCAACGGTAAACACAAACAAATATAATAAAAAAATTAATGTCATCAACAGATGCTCACTATAAAAAGCGTTAAGTGGAACAAAACAAGTCAGATCGCTGAAAAAATTGCATGAATATTTGATCCCAAACCAGAATCATTAGTCAACTTTTTTATTAGAACCCGATTCTTGACGGAATCTACACTAAATTGAATAAATGCTACAACAAAACCACCTTTGACACCCTGCAATAAGGCCGATAATAATTTGAATTTTCAAGTTGCAGCAGTATTATGCTCTTGGCAATCTTTTTGTCGTGATCTTACATTGACAATTGTCCCGCTTCCTCTGTTGGTGATAATAGTTCAGTAGTTACATCATTAATCACGTAGAACACATGTGGATATAAGCTTTTTACTGTATCACACAAAACTTTGTTCTGATTGTAAACTTTAACACCGTCTCACCTAACGATAGTTACTTCATCTCATTCAACTTTAGCTCTAATCTGTTTATTATGAAGGACTATATTTCCTTGAAGTTCAACAAGATCATTTATTATAATATTCGATCCCATATTTGCCCTTGGATTTTCACCTTCGTATGTGGGAATATTCAATTTGTTTGCTTCGTCTGTTTTTGTTCAATTGACGTTTAAATTCTTTGAGTGACTAATGATGCAGATTCTGACGGAGTCTTAAGCAAACTTTGGTTTAATGGTCTTTGAAAAATTCGTAACATGAGCTTGATGAAATTGAATTTAATGCGATTAAATTACTTTTTTGGGAGATGAACATTAGGCGATAAAATAACGTCGGTATGGAGTTCCAGATTGCTTTTAAAGACATATCTTGTGAATCAATACTCTTTATATATATACCCAATTAAATCACAAGAGCACTTATTCCATTTAACTTTCCAGTAGTTTCGTTAACGCTCATTGATATAAAACCAACTAAACCAATTCAAGAAGTCCATTACAAAAACTATTTCATTAGACTTGATCGGACCTTCCATATTGATCAGTATAGCATCAATCACATCTTCCTCGTCGACTCTCTTTATAAAATCAATGAATTGTATCAGATTTGAATCAGTCACGATCAATTCAATAGTTACAATGAGATATAACTCAATCTAAAGTGTACCGTTGGTAATGTTTATTTATGATTATTTCTTTGTGGAGCATCTAAAAAACGGTTGATATGTTGCAATTGACGTTGTAATGTATGTGCGTGCGTCTGTCTTGTGTGAGGTGTTTCGGTTACAAGATAAGGAGGTGTAATGACTCAATTCTGCGTTTAATTCTTTTAAATTGGTTCACGTACTTACCTATTATCACATTGTTAAGTCTGTTTCTCTTTTGTTAACTTTTACTGTTCATCGCTCATTGTGGTTAAGTTATATATGTGGATTAACTGACTGGTAAGTACGTCAAATCGTAGTCTGTTCATCTTGCCACGATAATCATTGTAGGCAGAACTTTCTGTTTTACTTTCAATTATGTACTTGATTGTGTTTGTTTCGTATCCTTCTTTATTTATATCTTCATCATTCAAGCCCTTAAACTATTTAAACACTTCAAACGTCAACAAAACATTTAATAGGCAAACCCCATGATTTCAAGACTAACATTTAAAGGGAGCACTTACCCGTACCACTAGAATTAATCACGCGACATGTTGGTAAACTTCTAACAATGCCTTTGTGAACCATTGTTGGGCAAAATAATAAATTGTTACGAACAAGCGACCCCATTATGTTAGGTTTCTCAAATAAATTCGGGCAAAGGATTGATGGCTACATCTTTTTTATCGTTGGGTCCTGATCGGAGCGATACTGGAGCATGTGGTAAGGTAAGGGTGTTTTTTAGTTCAGATGTGGATTTGTGGTTTGTAGTTATTTAGGATGTGAGACTTTTAGATTCTATGACACTGATATCTCTTCCGATTTTCTTTTATGTTCGTAGTCTGTTCTATCGTACTCCTAGGCGAAACCCTTCCACCATTCCGTGCTTATTATTCTGATTTTCAAAAATATGGAACTAGGCAAGTAACGTCATAATTATGTTTAGGATCTTTGGCCAATTTATTAATTTTTATTAGATACTCCTGAAATTAGTCTATTCAACGTATAACGGAATAAACGCAAGAGCTCCTACACCCCAATTAGAATATTAAATTATAAGACTAAAATAATATTTAATTTAATTAAACCACACCTTAAATTAACTATTTTATTTAACGCGCACTACACATAGGATAGCTATGAGCGTATTACAAATTTGGTTATGCATTTAAATAGGCTTTATTCCTTTGAGATAAGGCTTAAATTTCCTTAAATAAAATATCTTATTACCTTGTTATGACGCAGTGGTTCTAATTTCAGTTAAATAAGAGATTTTTCATGAAAAATTAACATATAAATAATGACGGAAATCGATTCAGAAGCCGATTCTGAGCAAACTACTTTCAGTTCTTGCGCTTATTCTGTTACACGTTGTACACTTTTTATAAACTCTACTAAAAGAAATCCATTTCACATTCACTAAACGCAATCCACCTTATATTCTCACCGGAAAAAAAAACCGTAATAAAATTGACCAGCATAACAGATCACGCCCAAAGCATATCATTAGAGCAATCGGTTCAAAACTGAACCTCATTAGACCTCATCACCACTCTGCTCTATTATAATGTCATTACGACAACGGGTCAAGATTTCACTTACAAACTTGTAAAGGGAGCCGAATTTTTGAAATACGTGCTTGAATTTTTGAATCCGACACGTATTTGGTAAGTGCAGTTTTTATTTTTAGAATAGATTGAGATGTTTTCGTAATAGGTGGTTCAAAACATAGAGATTTGACAACTTATCTAATAAATTTCATACTAGTAAGTGCTGACTTCGCTTATATCGGAAAGAGCAAGGCTTCATCATAGTTTAATGCAAACTATAGTTGAGGCTGATTTTCTTAAACATCTGACTTCAAATGATTTATTTCTCTGATTTTCTTTCATTTGCCACTTCGTTGATAGTTGCATTTTAGATCACCAAATCCGATTTCTAAAATGTTTTATTTTACTTATTTATTATCCTCAATTTGGGTGACTGAGTAATTAAATAATTTAATACGTTGATCGTTAAAAACTTTAATTAGTTTAAAATAAAAAAATTAATGCTAACGATTGATCTTATCTTGTTTCTGAAACATAATAAAAATATAACAAAAGAATTAAGGTATTTACGAAACTTTATTGCTTTCATTAATTAACTTTGAATAACTTTGCGTAAGAGTGTTTTATAAAAATAGCAGATTATTTTAATTATGCATATTCATGTCATTAAAGCGATCATAATATTATTAGAATTAATCGTATTCTGGTTTATAAAACGGTATATCGGCGGATCTGCTGTCGCTACTTTGTTGTATAAAAATAGGAACAACTATTACAACTTTCACAACTTAATTTTCTGTAAAAAATACAGTTTTGAACCAACTGTATTTTTTACAGAAAATCATCACAAAAATAAACAGATAATGTGACTAACGTAAAAACTATGAATCATTGCAAAAGCATGGGTACTTATTCGTATAACTGATTCTTCTCACATTTGTGACGCTCTAAACCGCAATACTGAAAGCATGACATAACTCCCACAACTTTTAGACCACGAAAAAGCAGATGATACCTACCCGTCAATTATACTAATCAGCCAAACAAACCGTTACAAATGGCCGTCACACGCCGATCAAAACTTATAAGTTTGAGTTCACACAATAACACATTGGATGAAAAATACCAACAATGGATAAGTCACAACATGTCAAGGATCACTTATGTTTGGACACGCACTTTTGAAAGTCAAAGAATCGTAGCTTTGTGATTTTAAATGTCATTTCGTAAAAAGTTTTATTTGTCGTCATGTAACTATGCAGTTTTTGGCACAGAACTTAACATAATTTTATTGATAGAAAGTCAATCTTATAGACCACTAGCTGTGCCCTGCGGTTTCACCCGCGTAAATCTCGATCCCGTGGGAATATAGGGATAAAACGTATCCTATGTCCTATTTCAGGTCATGGTCTACCCGTGTGCCAATCCTCTCCTCTCTAGAGTAGGGAACGTCGCGGCGGCGCGGCGCGGCGCCAGCGTCGAACGGTTCGCGTATTGCATTTCGTGATAACTTCGAAATTAAGTATTAAGTATTTTACTGCTACATAAATACCCTTGATGTTAAAACTATTTATTTGAGTAAGACGTAATATTATGTTGACAAAACTCCTTAGCAAATAATGCATTAATTTCGATCAAATATGATTACCTACCATAAAAAAAATTATAGTGAGTCAATCTTAAAAGTTAGACATATGCTGTCATGGACTTTTTTTTAGAACTTTTAAAGAGGAACAATTCCACCACATAATATGATATTTGCGTAACTTAAACCGTTTACGCAGCGCACGTAACGGAAGCTCTCAAAAAGAAATAATTTTTCCCGTATTTGCAACACTTTTCATTTATGCTCCGCTCCTATTGGTCGTAGCGTGATGTTATATTGCCTGTAACCTTTCTCGATAAATGGACTATCCAACACAAAAATAATTTTCTAATATTTTCACAAAAATAATTTTCCTGAGATTAGCGCGTTCAGACAAACAAACAAACTCTTCAGCTTTATAATATTAGTATAGATAGATTGAAACAGGAAAATTGACATTCGTTAAGCGAAGAACATCTTTGATCTGAATAAATGTGTCGGTGCCGTATGGATTTCAATTAATTATGAGTTTTTAAAAGAGAATAATTTAAAATAACAGAAACATTATTTTTGATAAATTGTGACACCATAATAATAAAGCTACACCGATTATGGCCTAAAAATTCCATCTAAATCGTTTGCATGAAACTCGATACTACTAAATCGATACATAAGAGTCAATCAGGTGAGTCAAAATATTATCGCTGTAGTCATTTGCAAGCTTTCTTCTAATCGTGTTTAGAAATCGATTATACAAAATATATATGATGGTAATTCCGAAGATTTCGTTACATTGTCTAAGATATTCGATTGACACCAAAATCTGGGTGTTCTACCATTTAATAAGAATGCAAATTGGCACTTAACCACTATTTTAATTAGTTACAAATGCATAATAAAGTAATATAAATTATGTGTTTTTTATATAAATTATATTTTATATAAATAATTATTCATAGATTTATAGTGTCTAACATACCGTCTGCGCTTGAAGTATCAGAATCTATGTTAATTAATATAAACGTTTTTGATACTAGACTGAGATATAAAGAATAATAATTATGATAAGATAATGAGTTTCCCAAATGAATTAAAACCAATACCGATTCTACACATATGTATATTTCAGCATAACCTTCGACAATAATTTGCAAGTTAGCGAAAAAAAGATGATGATTATAAACTAGAGGTAGCAAAAAAACTAGTTCATCCACTCAAGAGGTCATACCCCTTGTTCATTAAAACAGATTTTTAATACAATGCAGACCAAAACATCAACGTTCGAGATCAAAAAAACCTTTCCCATATCCATGACATTAAGACTGATAGTAATAAATCATAACTATTGTCTCAAAAATAATTTATTACAACTTTTTTTAACCAGTTACACGATATTGACTTCTGGTATGTACCTCATTGTTGTATAAGTGGCGTAATATTATAATAATAGACTTAATTCTATTAAAAAACAGTACTTATCCCTTCAATGGTGATGTTTGTATGAAAACCGGTTCAGTGTCGCAATGGGTCATGTTAGCCGGTATTGTTGAATAAGTAGGGGTAATTGTATGAATTTAGATCAAAAGATTATGCAGAGACATTTTGGGGTGATGACTGTATTAAAAACATGAGGGGGATAAAAATCAGAGCGGTTTTACAAAATTATGATTTTGTCACCGCTGAAACACATAAGTTGTACCTAGATAATATGTTACTTCATGTGATACGATGATGGATAGCTTTATTAAAAAAGGTAGACAGGTGGATAAACAAATAGTAGATCAAACCAAACATGCTTAAAAGCTTCTTATGTAAACCCAAAAGACTGTTTCGATAAGTTTGTCTTACGGTAAAATTACATAATTGTGGAGATTTTTGATAAATCAACTTCAATAATCTTCTGGGCGCAAGGATCTGTTATGGAAGAATGAGACAAAATTCACTGACCAATATTTAATTTATATCAATATTTTTGCACCTAAATCCAATTCTACTTTTGGCTACGGCCAAATGTAGAATTGGATTTAGGTGCAAAAAAGTGCTAATAAAGCGTGATCAACTCCGATTATTGCATCAAAGATATTCCCATTGCGGTTAGGAAATTAAATTCTCCAAATATTACGGTATCAGAAGACACCTATCACATTAATGTCTGAATTAAACACCATATTAGCTCCATAGGTGAGTAACCTAATATCTTAATGGCTACTGGCTCGACATCCGAATAAAGATATTCTTCTTCTTGATAACTAGATCAATTGACATTTAGACCAGAATCATTAATAATAGATTATTATTAAAGACATGCGAATTATTGAGTATTTAAATTAATTATGAGTAAAAAGCGGGTTAGGTCTTGGAGCTAATATTAATATTGACAAATTATTTACACGAATGACATCATTTTCTAGGTTTAGCTGGCGCCAATGTCTTAAATCTGCTGTGAGAAACTTAGTAAAAACCTTAAAGTTCAAGGCCTTTAAAGCTTAGACATCATACACGGTAGAAGATAGTGAAAGCCAGGCAGTGAAAACCAGCACAGCGATCGCATAGGGTCGCAGCAATATGCTGAGCGATGACCGTTTTGCGTGGATGTGAAGAATATTTTCCCTCAACTTGTTTTTTTTTTTGTATTTGTGTTCTTTCTTTGCTATATGGTTACCACAAAAAAAAAAAACTTTCTTTTCTTTCAACTTTTAACCTGACAACAGCAAAATAGATGACGTGAACATGAAACGTCATTGTTTTCTGAAAGAACGAAAGAGGTCTTTTGCGAGAAGACTAAAATGAACATTAACTAATAAAATAGAAAGACATCTTACAAAACGAACCTAAAAATAAAATTAATGATTTAATTTATGTCAAGCATCCAATTTGCAAGATAAATTAAAATAAATAGAAACCATGGATATTAAGAGAAAAATAGTTTCAAAGAACTAGAACAACACCAGATTATCAGCTTAATAACTTATACATAGCTTATTTACTTAGGTGGCAAAGGAAATGATCTAATTAATATTTTGTCGTTATGCTTAATTTTCTGTCATATATACGTAAAATATGTTGTTTTTATGTGAATTTAAAGTGGATTTTGTGTCTCGTATCAATTTATTTAGATCTTTGTGATGCTTTGATGTAGAATACGATAAAACAAGTAGTAATGGCCTTAGAAAAATATTTTTAAATCTGTGACAACATCTTATCAGCTTATTATCAGTGTCTACTGAGTAACCGAAAGAGCGTATAAAATGGAACTTTTTCCACAACTGATACTATGTATACATATAGAATCAAATTTCAAATCGAAACTACAAGCAAAAAGTTATATAAATAACTCTAATTACAGTGTAATACCTACTGTGTATATATCGATGACATAATCAGTATTTACAGTTTCAAACACAGATTATAACTAATATGTAAAGTTTGAGTGAATTATAACAAAAATCGAAAGTAAATATAGCGGTTAATAGTATCCATTAAACTCAACAAAAAGCAATCGATATTCCATTTCACATAATACAGCTCATCGCTGATTAATCTAAAGAGCAAAGTACTAACCTGTACCAAATAAGTCGTCCAAACATGATTCAAACAACACGAATCCATAATGAACGCTAAATAGCCAACTTAAAACGTGATTATTGGACGTAACTAAATCACAAGCCATTCAGATAATTAACATTCTCTACAACCATAGTAATAAGGTAGAGAATCGATTGACGAAATTATTAAGATTGGATTTAAATTGTCACGACTTTTACAAATCCGATTATAGTAGATCGGAATGAAAATTCGAATTTGAATAATAGAATACAGATTTGAGGCGGTGAGTCACCCGTGCGTTTGCGTTCGATGAAATGAATGGCGGATTGTCGCAAAATCGAAAGCGTGCAGGGATTCTGTTTCAATTAGAGATCAGCATGCTTTGTTTTTATGTCATTAGCTTACATTATTATACTTATCAAGTTACTGAAAACATAATATTAGATACTTTACTACCATTAAACAATCAAATAATTTTGGTCTTTCGAGTCGCTTCTCTCAAAATATCTTAAAGAACATTTCACCTATCGGGCTCGAACTTCAAAAGACTTCTACCACAATCATAAGGAACTAAACTAATTAACAGATAAACGATACAACATAAACTAACCATTCCTATTCAAGAACAGAACATTACATTATTTCACTGAACTAAATGAGTACCATAGCACACATTCCCGACATTTTTGTCGCAGTCTGCTGTGATCGTTCGTTAGTCGCCCGCGCTCACTTACAAATTGTAATTCCATGTTAATTTTATATCTATTTACGACTTAGCCTTTTATGAAACGTCTTTTCTGTCAGTATGTATATTAGCTTTAGTTTTCTGTTGTAAAACGGAATGTTGGTACTTTTATGATGGCCAGGGTTGTAAATGTGTATGACTGTTAATAATTTCCATACTAAATATCTTTTGATTAGTCCTTCTTGACGTTCTGTTAATTTTTGTTTGGATTCTAATTAAATTAAGGAGGTTGTAATTCCTTTTTGGACATGTGCGTGTAATTTAATTTTGGATGATTCGCTGAAGTCAATGATTCTACGAAGGGGCAGATCACTAAAACAAACTTTAAAGATATGCAGTTGCGTTATCCTGAAAATAAGATTGTTTTTGAAGTTTCTCCCATTAAAACTGCATTTACATATGAAACATAAACATTTTCTTACAAAATAAACAAAAGCGGTAGTGTATATCGCCTCTTTGCAAGAATACTGTGATATTTCAGAAAAATCGTTTTTTTTTTTATTCCATAATCAAAACCGCCGTATTGAACTTTATTTTCGATAAAAACGAGGTATTTTTTCGACAATAACGGTGCGTCTATGAGCGAAAGAGACAAGACAACTGCAATATTTTGTGTTGTCGCGCTGTATCTTTCTGCCTCGTGATTTGTTTCGACAACGTGTCCCATCAGTCGGCGCGTGCCATTTGGAGGGAAGGGCGCTCTCGTATTTGTGCAAAAACGTGACATCACGAAGATACCACATTACGATTGCTAAGGTAAGTTTGAACTCTTTGATATTTTTTTATTAAGTAATGTGATATGTTGAATTGACACAGTTTTGTTGAAAATAGTATGCAATTTTAACTTGTTATTACTTTTGATATCACGTTTTCGTTGAAAAGATATCGTTTTTGTTTTGTAACATCATAAGATGACGCGTTGTTGACAATGAAATATTTTACAAACCATAAAATGGATTCGGAGTATTTTGTAATGTTACTTTTTTCTAGATAAATTATAAGTTTTTTTGTAAATTAAATCGTTATGTCACGTTGTAAATACTAAAACAAATGAATTATAAATATTTATTTTTTCAGATGGGATCGCGGTCCAGAAAATTAGTACAATTAGCAACTATGCAAAACGTAGTTGATAGTAACGTAAATGATAGTTCCAGTATCCAAGCCGAGGAAGTTGATGACTCTAATATAAACGCAATGATTCCAGAAGGTAAGACTTAATAATTTTGTTTTTTAAAGAATATTTTTGTAAAGACTAAATGCCACCTATGTTCGGTCCCATGTAACAAGGGGCGAGCCTGTTGTCATGTAGTTATTTAAAATGAGTACCTATTAATACGAAACGAACTTAGGTGCTTACATTTTCATAGATTTTAAACAAATTGGATTTCCAATATTGGAAATCCATACATGAGGCCTATGCCCAGCAGTGGACGTCCATCGGCTGAGAAGAAGAAACAAATTGAGCAACATTATAAGGAGTCTTAGTGTGTTTTCTACAGATAATTATGTAAACACCTCGATTTTAGTTTAAATTTTTGTTTTAAATTAAGAATTTAAAACAAAAATTTAAACTATTAGGTACTTATGTTTCATAAAGTTTTTCTATTGTTTAAGTTATTATTATTTATATTTCTTTTAGACAAAAGTAACGATGACTCAAAACATCGTCGACGTGAGTCAACTAGTAGTACCGGTAGCTCTTCAAGTAGCTCTTCGAGTTCTTCTTCGAGTTCCTCCTCAAGCAGTGGACCATCTTTTTATGAAGGTAGTAAGTTTTTATATAAATGCATTTATTATATTTCTTAATACATACATACATTATTATTGTCACGCCTTTTTCCCATTGGGGTAGGCAGAGACTACTATTTCTTAATAAATGCACTTATTCAATTTATGTAATAATTTGTGTTCAATTCTGTGCATTTCGGATGCCGAACGTTTGCAACGTAATTATTTGGGACTAATTTTCTTTTAACTTTTCCCCAGATAGTGATGATTCCGTAAAGGATCCCAATTATCAAGAGGAGAAGTCAAAAAGTAATAATATACATACTTCAGACTCTGAAGAAGAAGGTGCCAGCACTAACTACAACTTCTCAAAAGACCAAGACTTGTTTAATTTAAATAATAATATTGCTTCAGTTGACACCATAGAGCAAGTTGACATGTTATTGGTAAGTAATTCAGCAGAAAATCGAGACATAATAGTTAACCATACAAATCAGATAGATCTGGTCGCAACAGAGAATAATTCGCTTGTAGTTGGGAATGATACCACTATGCCAATAGAGCCAACCACTTCCAACATCACCCCAACTAAAGTAGGAAAAAAAAGACCAAGGCAAGAGTTAAATTGGAAGAAGAACATCGCTAAGCGATTAAGAAATAGTGGACTATCATATATTTCAACAAAAACTAATAAGCCCTTTCCAAAACGCCAGCTTAAACCACCTTGCAGAGAAAATTGTAAATTTAAATGTAGCTCTAACTTCTCAGAGCTTGAACGTGAGAAAATTTTAAACGAATATTGGGGTTTAGGACAAATTGAGAAACAATGGACGTTTATAGCTAATAATGTCGATTTAGTTATTCCAAAACAGCGATATGTGAAAGTGGACTCAGACGGAAATATTGCTGCAAAGCGTGAAAACAACAACGCTTTCTTTTTGACTATTTCTGGTGCAAAGATCAGAGTATGTAAATTGTTTTTCAAAAACACTTTGGCTATCAATAACCGCCCTATAGAGACCGCGTTGAAAAAGAAAAATAATGACACTAATATCTCGTCAATGAAAGATTACCGTGGCACTCATCTAAATCACAGTAAAGTTGATGAAAACATTAAAGAAAGCATAAGAAAATTTATAGAAGCGATACCAAAAATAGAATCGCACTATATTCGAGCAAACTCGAAAAGACATTACATTGACGGCAGCAAAGCAATTACAGACCTGCATAGAGACTACGTTGAACAATGTAAATCTAAAAATATACCCTATGCAAGTTATTTAATGTTTTATCGTATATTTACACAAGAATTTAATATATCGTTTTTTGTGCCGAAGAAAGATTTGTGCGATACATGCGAAGTTTATAAAAATAGTACGCCCGAAGAAAAAGAATTGAAAAAAGAAGACTACGAAAAACATATCAGAGAAAAAGAATTATCACGCATTGAAAAGACAAATGACAAGAACAATAAAAATATTTTAGTTGCTGTTTACGATCTCCAAGCTGTATTCCAGTGCCCTAAGGGCGATATTTCTGTATTTTACTACAAATGCAAACTTAATGTTCTTAATCTAACAATTTATAATATTCAGAATAATGTTGTTGAAAGTTACGTATGGGACGAGTCACATGCAAATAGAGGCATAAATGAAATAGGTACTTGTGTATTTAATTACCTTACCAAAATGTCAAATTCAGCTGAAGATTTAGAGGTTGTCTTCTATTCAGACAACTGCGCAGGGCAAAATAAAAACAAATTCATGATTGCCCTGTATTTATATGCCGTACAGACCTTGCCTAACCTGAAATCCATAACACACAAATATCTTGTAAAAGGCCATACCCAGAACGAAGGCGACTCTGCCCATTCCCAGATTGAGAGACAAGTAAAGAGGCTATTAAGATCCGGTCCTATATACACTCCCGACGGATTTATCGGTGCTATAAAAACAGCCAGGAAAAAGAGTGAGCCAATACACGTCAATGAAATGTGTTTCGAAGATTTTTATGATTGGAAAAGTGTGTGTAATCAAATTAATTTTAACTTAACAAAAGATGAAGATAACCATGTAGTTAAACTATCAGAAGTAAGAGTAATAAGAGTTAGTAAAGATGATACAAATGCTATATTTTATAAAAATTCTTATGCTGAAACGGACTTTAAAAAAGCCGTCGTTTTGAGAAAAAAGAGAAACAACAATATAGAAATAAAAAATGTCTATAATAATAAACCCGGGATAGCTGAACGAAAAAAATCGGACCTAATGGATTTGATTAATAAGAAATTAATTCCCGGAGTTCATAGGAGCTTTTACGAATCGCTCTAAGAATGTTTTTATTTTATTTTTTATACTATTTTTGTAATTTTTATAACAATTATTTTTTATTACTTTATGTGAGATAAGTGAAACGTCGGTTCCTTTAAGTACAATACCTATGTGATATTTTATAATGAAAAGTTCCTAAGTCGTAATTTTATAGTACTTAATGATAAATACTCAAGTTTTTAATACATTTTGCAAGTATATAATACTTATAATTTTAGATACTTATTTTTAAAACCTATCTCAATATGAATAAAAATATTTTTAGTATGTATTATTATTCTTATTGAGATGGTTTTGTTTTAGTTAAAATATAGATTATGGTCCACCTAAAGTAGGTTTAGAATAAACCTAGTGATTATTTACAAAGACTAATGTTACGAAGAGACTGATTGGTTAGCTAGATCTAAAATAATAATAACAAATTTAGTAATAACAGTATACTTTTAATTAAGAACTGATAGCTATAGTTTCATTTTGTTAACTTTGTTGATTGTTAACTGTTGAATTACTGTATTTAAGTAGGTAACTGTATATCCTACCTACGTTATAATGACTAATGTTTATGCTTGATTTTCTTTTCCTACAAATTTTTCATTGATTTAATAAACATTTTTATTTCTAAAATGTGTTTTTATCATATAACCTAACACAACACAAAAAAATATATTATCAACAATGTGACAAGTTCATATGTCACATCGATCCTTGAAAACTTTTTCAGTAATAGTGTGACAAAATATCCCTTTTTTTTAATCCTGTTAATTTATACCGAAAAATAGCCAATAGCGCAACAATTACTATAGTTTTAGATGAATTAATAGTTAAATTATAAATCACTAGAAGGTTTTGTTGCTTTAGCTCTATTATTTTAGATTTTATAACATTTCGAAAGTTTAAAATACGCGTCCTGTAAAATTGCCTTTTTTGAGATGTTACAGTATTCTCGCAAAGAGGCGATATACTCATACATTGAACGTAGGTGTTACTCCTCCTTTTTAAGTCGATTAGTTAATATTAATTTAAGTTACGCATTTTATCTTTGTTAAATAATTTAATTTCGCACCTATCCCAATCACCAATAAAATTCAAGCATATCTTTTATTAAAATAGCGTGAAACTAATGTTTCATGATGACAACAATGCTTGTGCCAATCTTTAATTATTTTTCTTTTATCTTATGATAAAAAATATAATTTTAATACCGAACCATAAGCACTTCAAGACAATCCATTGATGTGCATTGTCCTAATTAAAAATGCAAATAAATCTAGTTCAAAACATCACACGAAAAAACCAACGAAATAAAAAATCTATAAAAATCTTCTACATTATCTTAAAAATCTTTAATAGTTCAGTTTTTATTGAAATAGGCCAACACTATTAATGAATACGTATTATAGGCTATTATTACTTCATTGGCATTATAGTAGCCTCCTCTAGATCTCTATAAGAGATAAACAATAAAATAAGACGTTACGGTTCTGAATAGTACCAGTATTTTTTATATGGCAGCACTAAATTTAACAGAAATGTCCGTTTTTCTTCATTTTATGACGGGAGCATAAAATTTTGTCACATCACTAGTGTATTAAAAAGTAAACACTTGTATCAAGTTTCAAATACTTTTAACGTTGTAGCAAAACAATTTATATATTATTGAAAGTATTTCTTTCTTCTCAAAAACTGGTGTCTGAAATGAATGTGTCTTACTACCACAAATACATTTAGCGCTAAACAAATTTGAAAAAAATTAATAACTCGTCGGTCTAGTGGTTGCAAGCACTGTTGCTTGGGTTCGATTCCAAACTCGGGTAGTGTTGTTGGGTTTTTCCATCAGGAACTTTCTCAGTAGCAGCCGGTCTGGATTAATTGTGCCCAGTTGATGGCAATAGGCTCGCCCTATATTACATGGGACTTAGACTTAACTGGCAAAATGTGGGTGTAGTATTCGGTAAGTAAACCTCTACCTAACCCTTCACGGATTTCAGGTATAAGGTTATGTTATGAATTAAAAAACATCGTTCTATTTCTTTCAATCGATGGAAAATGACAGAGTCAAGATGATGTTTTTGATATTTATGTTTAGCACTAAATGTAGGTATTCAGTGATTTGCGGTTGTAAGGGCCTTAAATGTTTCCGGGAATTTTGAAGGAAAACTTTTTTCGAATCTGTTCCTTTTGGTCCTAGGTTCCGAATGATAGTAAGTATAAGTAAGAGGTCACTGTAATTGATCTATTTAATGTGTACATTATTCTATCTATAGTCATATTTATAAAGAGGTCCAATTTGTGAGTTAGTATGTACGGGAAAACCCTCGGAACTACTGATCTGATTCCGAAAATTCTTTCACTAATGGGTAGCTACCGTATTGCTGAATTATGATTATAATAGAATTATATTCTACGTTAAAACAAGGAATCTTACGCTGGCGAATACGCGTGCAGAAGCTAGCGTGCCGTAAACTAAAAACCTATTAAAATTATCTAAAACCGTGATGGTATAGTCATGATGATTGACCATCAAACTGCTCTAAATATGTGGCTTAGACGTGTTGGCTGTGCACGCGCACGTTTTTATGACGCCTAATTAAATGGCGACCTGTTAATCGTATTAAATTAATTGAAAGCTCAAGGAGATATCTGAAGTTTTCAATCAGACATCAGTTAAACCCTTCACTTGTACCATACAATTATGACTGTATTTTTTTTTCTATAAGTATAGGTACTACACATAATTATACTTTACAATTTAGTGATTTCATATTTTATTCTTTATTTTTTGGACTGATTTGATTTAATATTATTCAAACTGAATCGTTGTGTGCAATTGTGTATATTATCTGTCCTAGAGAAGCAGCTTGATTTAAATTTTCATCAGATCTTGTCTCTTTGTCTGTTAAATTGACAATAATTTCTTAGTATTATAAATTCCTAATTAAAAAATCAAATTAATGTTGTAAAGCTTTTCTAATTACACTGCTATTCTTAAGTCTTCTTACTAACTTTTATGATGCTGTGGCGGTATCTACATCGCCACATAAATCCTGCATCGCGCAATTAAAGTTTACCGTGCAATGGACATGTATACAAGAACCCGACATCAGTCGTTGGGCAGTTGCCCGCCAGGCACAACACCCATCTGGTCGGAGGATCCTCCCTTTTCTATGGTGGATGAGTGAACTTTACAGTCTGTTCCTCATGCCCCTAAAATACTTTCATCTGTTTATTGTGCTGACCCTCCGTCCTCGGTCACTAGACACCCACGCACTTCTCTACATTCAAATAAAAGAAAGTCATAAAAGCATATGAAACAACAAAACAAAAGCTATCAAAAATGCCAATAAGTGATAAAAACGAACCGCTCTCGAATTTAATGACTGAAAAATTAAAATTCCGTAATACAACATTCAATTGTTTATCAA
Source organism: Lithophane leautieri (assembly GCA_949152455.1). Classification (NCBI taxonomy): domain Eukaryota; kingdom Metazoa; phylum Arthropoda; class Insecta; order Lepidoptera; family Noctuidae; genus Lithophane; species Lithophane leautieri. The sequence continues at coordinate 1,653,918 of OX424472.1, read as the reverse complement.
TTTAGTTATGGCTACTAAATACCGATCTATTGAAATAAACCTATTTATTACAATCAAACCTATTTCATTACAATAAACATAAAAACCTGCAAAGTGCGAGCCGATCCAAGAAAGGGGTTCCGTCGTTTTACTTTCAATTTATTATGCATCATTTTTTATTTAAATAATTTCTTAGTAATTTTCTTTATTTTTAATATTGTGCCTAGAAAACTGTAGGTGGTTATTTTTTCAGCTGAAAAAGAACATAAACTAGTGCTAACTAGTTTTTATTGTTTGTCAACATTTGGATGACACTGTCTTAGTCATCGCGTGAATGTCGAGGCGATCCAAATCCTTGACAACATTGAATTTGTGCGAAGACTAATAAGGGTAACCTTTTGACCACGTGAATTAAGTGTCTTCCTTTTAACATATCGAATAAAAAATACGTTATTAGACGATTTATTTGTACTTAGCAGTTTAAGTTATATTTAAATTACTTACCAATACGCTACTCGGCTAGATTGTACTATGAATAAAGTATCCCCCAAAATAAAATGAATGACAGACCGGACGAAAGCTCAGAGCTTCTTGTTTATAATATCTATGGAACTCCAAGAATGTCACACGTACAGTGGTAGGGATTCTTAATTCAAATATGTCGTTTACGACGGCGGTCGCATATCTCAAAAGATTACAAATATTACGATCCAAAGTACGATTCCTATGATAATCAATTTTTATTTGCCTTCCTAAGTATTACGAAATGTTACTTCAATAAATGGGCACTAAAATATTTTAGTGAACTTGTCGTGTTTTATGATTTTTGAAGTCATGACAATGACCTCGAATAAACAATTTAGATTTAATTTAATTTTAAAGTTATGTCAAATTACATTTTACATATACGGTTCCCTAAATATTTCTCGAAATGAATGGAAAACACTTTTCTAAAATGCGATAAGAATCTTTTTCTTTTTTTTAAATGAGAACAACTCAATATTTCATACCTACAACAAAACAGAAATATAGATTCGTGTCAATCCTGCTAATATTATCAATGTGAAAATTTTGTATGTTTGTGTGTTTGGACGTTTCTTACACAAACACGCAAAAACAGCTGAACGGACTTGGATGTGGTACACAGATAGTCTATAATCTGGATTAACATAAAGGATACTTTTATCCCGGCAGTACGTTCCTATGGGATAATTTCCGACCATCACGCGGGCGAAGATAGAATGCTAGTAGTAAAAAATTATAGTAATAAAAACTAAAACCCAACTACGACTAAAAAGGTATAAACAAGACACCACAGACAGACAAATTAAAAATCCGGAGTCACACGTGTTAGGGCATAAATCGGACAGATTACGTGTGACTCCGGATTTTTTCCCTTTCATTTGATACCCAACATGGTACGATAAGACAATTTTTGTTTTTAAGTTCCTGAGTTTATGTCCTCTAGAGGGCGCCATTTTTAATTTAATGTGACGCCACCTAGCCTATAACTAGCGGACGATCAAGATGCTTCTAACGATACCTCATTTGTCAAATTGTGATAAGTGGTTTAGAAGATAGAAGGGAACAGATGAACATACATACATACATACATACTTACATACATACCAGTCAAAATCATAACCCTCCTTTTTTCTTTGCCGTAGTCGGGTAATAAAATAGATTCTTTCTTATATTTCGTATTTAGAACACAATCATTTTACGCGGAACTCTAAATTATCTTACAATCGAATGGCGCATATCTAACTCCGTTTGTATAACACTGCAACTGCTTAAATATTCAACTGAACTTAACACTAACTTAGCCTTAGCTTAGAAAGTGATCACATGAGGTCAGGTGAATCTTCATTAAGCCACAGTCCTACGCGTGCAGTAATTAGCCATTATTCTTGAGGAGCCTTCAACTTTCAATACCAGATGTTATTTATACGCTGATCTGCAGAGATAAGAAGGTATAAGGCACGCCCAGTGGATTTGAGGTTAAAGGTCGAAGTGATGAGTGCTACTTTGCATAGTATTATATTGGTAAGTTAACCCAGTTTGGTAACTTGAAGTAATCAACTAGCTATTGCTGGCGGATTCACTCGCATCTAAGAGAACCACTTTGTATTCCCAGTATAAAGTATTTTATTTATTTAATCATTTATGCACACACATATACACAAGACAAGAAGGAAAGAAACAGAAAAATACATACAAAGGCAATGCTTATTTCTAAAGAAATCTCTTCCAGCATACCTGCGATAGGAGAGTAGATAAAAGTAAAGTATTTTGTGTTAAATCCATGATAATTATAGTCTATCTTTTGTGTCAAATATACATATATGATTCTGATCATAAAATTAAAAATAAACAAAAACTTCTTCACATACGTAAATGTTACAAGAAGTTATTGAAATAACTGAAATCCTGAAAAGGTGTCATTGGTCCTACATATCGTTTCGATCAACTTTAACTGTAAGAACAATCCTGAAATCGCCCTTAATTTTGTCTTGTAATCTGAATATAAAGCCTATTGCAAATTATGCTTTAGCGATGGTATATCTAAGTCTGAAAGTTAAAACGTAATCATTTTAGTGAAGGCTTTTAACTATGACTGATTTGAATGTATGACAGAACGTAAATTCATAAAATATATTGTATCCAGGCATACATGGACTTCTTCACAGAACAAGTATCGCACGATAATCCGAACATCACACAAAATGTGTAAAACAAAGTACGGATTTTCGATCATTCGCAACCAAACTGCGGCAACATAATGTATCCGCGCCTTAAAAGAATGCAAACACAAGGTAAAACAAACAGTTATGAGCCTAAACTGTCGATAATTTCTAAACGTTATTACTATTTATAAAAAGGACGTGAAAGTGTGTTTGTCCATTATTAAATCGCTTTGTGCACCGTTTGATGTTTCCATTATTGTTTTAGTCTGAATATGTAAAGTTGGTATTTTATGACATTTTGTTCGAATTGACATGCGAAGGCGAGGCTGTTGCTCAACGAAATTGAAATTATTTCTTGTTATAGTAGTAGCTGGCTACGCAAATATTGAAGATGTTTGCATTACCTACACTTTTGCTTAAATAATGTCATGTGTATAAACTGCGACTACGTTTTTTGAGAACCATCTTAGAAAGTTAACCCAGTTAATCCCAAGAGAATGGCCTATAATTTTTCTCGAATTGACCGTTTTGTCGTCAATCAACCGTGCTATATTATGGTTGACCATAAAACCTATGATTAAAGCTATTAATTACACAAAGTTGCATCAAATCAAAGCCCAACTGGTTTAATTTTATTACTGGACAGTATGCTGGAACCATTATAATTTTATGATAATTATTAATTATAGAGGCAAGTTCTCAATTATATAGCCGCAAATTAATGTGTGGCCACGTCACGCTGATTACGAAAGCCACAATTTCTTAAACCTTCACAGTATTCCCAGTATGACTTGCTTTTAAAGTATCAAACTACAATTAAGTAACCTTGAAATGTCTTTTCTTTAAGACAGAAACAAATTAATCTACTAGAACCTTTCGATGTAAATAAATACAACAGAAAACCTCTTTATAAGAAATGTCGTTCTTGTTTTAAGAATGTTGGTATGTCCGACATTACTATATCAAAGTGGCACGAAATTCTAGTTGGATGATTGAAGAACCTACGTATATGAATTACAATAAATATGTTAAGTATTGTAACAGAATTGATTAAACTTACCAAATAAAATCTCATCGGCTTTTCATCAGTAGAATAAAATATTGAATTTTTTATTACCTGAAAAGAATAAAACGGAAGTCAATTAGTGATGAAGCAATCAAAGATCCGCCTAATAACAATTATAACAAACCATAAAGTACAAGTAAATAAAATAAGAAAACCTAACGACTATTATTAAATAACTCAAATTATTACTATAACGTGTCTCCATCTCCAGAATCTTTATTCTAATGAAAATCCTGTAGGGTCAATAATTACAGCATGGTCGATAAATGGTTGCGCTACCTTATTTTCCGTATTATTTGTTATGTGACAATTAAGAGGTTCAATTTCTGTTTCTAAGTTAGAGCAAGTCGTAGATTGGGTGTCCATGGTCATACAAATCGTGGACTGTTTATCCCATATTTTCTCGCGAATGTATATCCTACTAATATTATAAATGTGAAAGTTTGTGTGTTTGTGTGTTTATGTGTTTGGATGTTTGTTACTCAATCACGCAAAAACGGCTGAATGGATTTGGATGAAATTTGGCAAACAGATAGTTTATGACCTGGATTAACACATAGGATACTTTTTATCCCGATATTCCCACGGGATCGAGACTTACGCGGGTGAAACCGCGGGGCGCAGCTAGTGGTTACATAATTTAAGTTCTACTGTGAAAGGTAGGTAATGTATTTTTCCGGGGTTATAGTTAAAGAATCTTAAAATTTTAATGGAAAATTAATTGAAAACTAAAGTTATGATTTGAGAGGAGAATAGAATATAACTATACAGCCTAAGTATAAAAACGAATCCATTTCTTTCTGTATGTAACGTAAGCAACAGATCTTCGGTCAATTCAATACCTCGTCGTTCCGAATAACACTTCTACATTACATTATCAAAACAGTGAACGAAAACATCGTGAGGAATCCGGCATGACTAGGTCTAAGAACAAAAAAAATCTAAAATATATATGACACCCATCAACCAGCACTGCGCAAACTCCACTCCGTCTCACAGAGAGGAGGCCTGTGTCCCAGCAGTAGGAATGGTATACTTAGACATACGAAATCAAAAATATCAATTCAAGACAAACATTTTAACCCAACATGACGACACGTGTCAGTAGAAGTTCGATTTAAAAAACAAAAGACGGAAATATTCCGTTCAAAACAACACTTATCTTCCGAACCTTTATTATTTACCTACCAATTTATTTTCAACATGACAAACAAAACTTTCCTTACTCTTATGATTTACTTGCACAGCCGTAACACACAAACTTACAATGTAACGTAACACTCAGTCTCAGGGAAACCTAGCAACAATGGTGTTTCAGTACCTAACTACAAACCGCCAACTTTCCTTTGACATAAAATGTTGGAAAAGTACTGTTGACTGGTAACGTTTGGTTTCTATGGAGATGTCAACGTGCTTTTGTTTCTTTATGATGTAAGCAGGGGATAAAATTGAACTGGTACATAATATCTATGTGAGCAGGAGACAAAAGGTACTATGACTTAGTTGGGTTTTGATATTGTATTCGATTCAAATCGGATCTAAGACTAGATATAGTTTCATGTTCTAAATATAAATAATGGACCTGGTATTTCTAGATCATGACATGGCATCACTGACTCGTATTCAAGCAGTTTTACTAAGAAAGAAAACCAAGATAAAATATACAGGAAAAAGCCGTGGTAGGAACTGCTTTAAATACAACCAGACAGAAATAAGCAAGAATTTCGATCTCATTCCTGAATTAAAATTCCAAGTATTGCAGCATTTTTCCCTCCCAGCAATAGTAATTTTCCGGGCAAATTCATACAAGAGAAAGTTAACAGCCCTTCATAAAAGAAATAAATACGATAATTCTATAGATCCCTAATTATGGCCACTTTTACGATGTGAAGACTTCAAGCAATTCTAACACGAATGATAGTAATAAAATGTCAAACTTAAATATCGTTAAAATACATAAATACTGTCACTTTAAAGCATCACTTGAAGCAAGGTCTGACCGAGAGCGGAAGCCGGAGCGGAAATCATTTACAAAACCTCGTTGTGGTATGTTTGCCCCACAGCTTCTAGATGAGATGAGGTCGCATTACCTACTAATTCACAAACCAGGAAGAATAGTTAAGGCTAGTTTCCACTGTCTCTGGATTATGACTAATTGCTTAATTTATTCTAGAGAAGCCTATGAATAATGCCCAGCATTGTACTGCAAAATTGATTCCAGTTGGTAGCAATATAGACTCACCCTTTATTTATTACTTAGCACTAAACATACCTACCTAAATGTTGATATGTTTATCTACTGTTATGGTAAATCCCTTCGGGGAATACAGGCAAGCTTATATATTATGTAGGTATACTGCAATTTCTACTTATTTTTATCCACTACGGAGATTCTCTTAGCCTGCATCTCACCTGGTAAGTGATGATCAGGCCGAACGTGGAAGCGAGCTTCACCCGGAATCCTCAACCACAGAGGAACTGGCTATCTTACCTCCAACTGCCGAAACACAACAATGCTGTTAACTTTGTTGTCATGGCGACAGACTTAGACAAGATGTTGGTAGCTAGCCAGACGGACTTAGAACAAGCCCTACCACCAACCAAACCGAGCAAAAAATTTTGCCCCCACTGGGAATCAAACCCGGGACCTCTGGGTCTGAGTCATGTGATTTAAGCCACAGAGCGGTTATTACAAGTTGATGTTACACTAACGGCCAGTCTCTTCATCAAAAGTAACAGCCAAAGTAACAGTCAACTGTTCTTTTGCACTGTTGTATTTTCAATCCTCGGCGCTGAGGCGAGAGTTGTAAATCCAACAGCGTGGAAGAACAGTTGACTTTGGCTGTTACTTTTGATGAAGAAACTGGCCGTTAGTCGCTATCCGCCTTCAGTATGTCCAACCTCCAAGACTGCAATATAACATAAAACACTACACCATCTGCTTAGTTACCAGTTTAGTTAAACTTAAATTGACACTCAGATGAGTATCATAAGCAGCTGATATAACACTATTTTATGTTATTTCTATAAACGTAAGAAAGGTGCAACTACAGAAGACTATTAAAAATCGTCTATAATATGATTTAGAGTCACATAATTAAGATGGTGGGTTTGTATCTTGTTTTTACCCGACCACGGCGAGGCAAAAAGGAGGGTTATGATTTTGACCGGTACGTATGTATGTATGTTCATCTGTTTCCTTATATCTTCTAAACTACTAATTACTTTACTTACTTTACTACTTCATTACTGTACTAATACAAATTATTTAAAAAAACAAAAAAACCTGACTGCAAAAACCTATAACCGAAAAGAGAAAAACAAGCATTGAACTTTGTTTTTTGTAAGGTATTGCAGGCGGGGTCAAACCAATAACCTGAAATGAGGTGTAACACTGTACATTTATGTGCTTAAAGTATTAAATAAATAAATACCTTACAAAAAATAAAGATAAGTTATCTATAAAAACGGCAAAAAAAATCACGTTTGTTGTATGGGAGCCCCCTTAAATATTCATTTTATTCTGTTTTTTAGTATTTCTTGTTATAGCGGCAACAGAAATACATCATCTGTGAAAATTTCAGCTATCTATCACGGTTCATGAGATACAGCCTGGTGACAGACGGACAGACAGACAGATAGCGGAGTCTTAGTAATAGGGTTCCGTTTTACCCTTTGGATATGGAATCCTAAAAATGACATCTACTAGATTTACTTTGAATTTTTGATGTCTGTATGTGACATAATTTTTACAACAGTTTAAAAATCTAGAATTCTTCACTCTCGAACCCGTGACCTTTAGTTATGATTCAATCGATAAATACAGTTTCGCACAAAAATGTGGATTTATTTGGTCCGGTGTCAATGACCTCGGCGATGGCTAAGAGTTTCTGCATGAAGTGCACATCAGGTCATTCACCTTTAATGGTGACAGATTTTTAGGGTACCTTGAGATAAATTGAAAAGAGTTTGTAATATCGGCTACAAAACGTCGTGTTTCGAAATTCGGGTAAATATAAAATGTACCACCTGTTTAAAATTAATTAAATTACACTTTCGCCTAAATTAACATCAATTCCCTGAATTCACCTAAAAAGTAGAAGCCCCAAACAATTTCCTTCCAGCACCGGAATCCGCGAAAAATCAATTTAATAAAAACCAGATTAACTCGAAAAAAGCAACAGCCGAGAACCGAACCACGGACATTAACATGCCACACGCAGTAACCACTTTTTACGCTGGCTCCCATCAGCACTGGCTTGAAGTTTAGGGGTCACTTCGTGGGTGGCCCTTCCACGGAAATCAATTTGACCCACATGCAGGTCACCAAAGTTGACAACAGTGGTGAAAACTGTGTACTCTCTCACTTTGAATGTTATCAGCACAGTGCTGAGATAAAGGAAATATTATGGAGCCTTGTAATGGATTTTTCAGGTCTCATTTTAAAATTCGAATGTCTTAATTCCATGATACTGTATCTGGTTTAAACACACAAGTCAAGAATAACTGTAATTTTCAAATATGAAGAATAAGTGTAAAGCACGTTAAAAGCATCATAATAAAAAGATAAAAAACAATTCAAAAATTAAAAGAAACCATGGCAGCCAAGAGATGACCAGTCCCACTAGACCACAGAGGCGGTTATTTTATGACAACTTACTTCATGAGAGAATAGATAAAACAGCTTATAAGGTACATCGGCACATGGCTACCTAAGGGTCATCCATCTTTCCTGATACCTTCAGATGGAATAACATGAGGCAAAATGTCACAAACAAGTGTGACTTCACAATTACACACAAATGGTCTGACGTCCATAAAGACCACAGAAACCAATTTCTCTCCCATTTTTATGACATTTCATAAAACGTCTGAGAGACAGTTGAACGGCTATTGACAGATTGGATGGGTATGTGATAAGTATAGTGTGTAATTATGAATGAAACTACGTTGGAGACACAGTTTTGAAATTCTTTATGTCTTTTGCATAACTTGTACAAACTTTTTTCATAACATTGATACGATAGCAGGAATCTTTGTCAGGTTACATCAGTTTTGCTGATGTTACATCTTTTAAACTAATATTATAAAGAGAAATGATTTGATTTTTGTCTGTTGGTTTGTAATGGATAAACTCAAAACTTACTTAACCGATTGAAAAAATACCTTCACCTATAAAAGGCTATATTATAAAGCGTCGGACAGTACTGTCGCTGTGTGTATTGTACAGGAATTCGTGTAGATATAATTATCTTAAATTACTAACATAGGATAAGTTTACTAACAAATAAGTCATGGTTACTTGAAATAAATTGAAATTGAATTGAATTATCAGCGAGTACCATGGGCTATATTTTATTGACTTCCACGGGAATGAAGTCGCGGACAGAAGTCTTTTATAAAAAAACATTGTTATTTTTTTACCAGTTTTTTAAGAATATTCGTGTATTGGTCTTAAACTGTCCCATGAATGTCTTATTTCTCTCTTTTCCCATTGAATCAGGATACGTACCTTCCAGTAACTATGATAAGGTCAAAGGGATGTATTTGCTCTATCTTTCAAATGTGTAAGAATCACGATCAACTTCCACTAATGACATCATACTAACATATTTGACATCACCAATCATCATCAGTCTTCAAACATCATACGCTTCTATAGTCAAGTTCTCAGTCACGATGTACTAGGCAGTCATAAATTAACGGAGCTACATAATCATGTTATTTATTTCCATGTTATTTCGTACGTTTTCTTAGAACATTCCTCCATCTTCAATGTAGGTGAGAGCCAACAAATACACAAAGGTTTGTCAAGAAGCTGTCAACGAAGCCAGGCGTTCCAAGTGAACTTTCAAATTTATTTTGTAAATATGACTCCGAACTCATTATTACGGCTGACAATGCCCAAAAAGGTACCAAAAAAGTTTGAAAACCTTTCATAATCGGGACAGAAATGGTTTCGTTTAATTTGGTTAACCAACCTTTGGTGGAATCGGTTCCGTAGATAACAATTTATTTTCACTTAGAATGCCTATAAAAATTGTTTCAGTATTGCTATTCTGTAACCATCTCACCGTGAAAACTAAGGTGAAGTGAGCGTGGTGTGAGCTGTCATTGTCATCGATACCTACTGATGCTAAGGCAGTGACAGTTTATTCCAAGCTCACTTCACCTAAATTTTCACGGTGAGATTTTTACAGAATAGCACAACAGACTTCACATAATCGAATGTTTATTTTTTCATTTCAAGTATATGGTGATTGTGAAATCCACTTGTATTAAAAGTTTCTGTATTTGTATCACCATTAATTCTAAAATCCGTAATGATTCATACAATTCATACATTTAGTATAATTTTATACAGTCCATGATCCTTCTCAATGGTTTTCACTATAAGAGCTACAGTTTTGTTGGCATAGTTTAATTTAAAAAAAGATAATTTTTTTGGTACCTACCTATTAAAAAACTAAACCACCATTTTCAATACAGTTTAAAAACTGAACCCTAACCCATCACTTTGTTAAAGTGTTGGGTTCAAATTAACTCGTCTGTCACTACTTCGTTGATTTTGACGGGCGGTGTCAACTTGCGCGTACGCACGTTGACGGCCGAAACGATCGCTCGTTAAGATTCGTACGTCACAATGAAATACAATTTAAATTGGATCACGATTCTTATGGTAATTCGAATGGCTGTCTTTTTTGTTTTGAGGATTTTAATTTAATTGAGATTGGATAAAATGCTCATCTTTTGAAGTAAGTAAGTAAGTAAGTCGTTTATTTTGCAAATATGGGTACAGTAAAAGGTGATAATTTTTAAATAGATAGGTTCAGCCATATCTTACCGACAGGCATGCAAAACTTAAATAAGAGTTTCACGCTAAAACAACAACAAAGGCAATCATATTATGATACATTGAAGAGAACCACTACAAAAATGAATTTAATTACAGTTTTAGTGAATATGATGATTACAGCCTTACAAGTCTTGTTATTGAGTACTTACATGTTTTGCCATTATGGCGTACAAAATTAGTCTCAGTAGACAAATAAATAATAAAAGTAAGAAATCACAATGTCAAAAATTTAAATTAATTTTAATCAAGGCACAATTCAAAACAAATGTCAATATTTAAAAGTAGAGTAGTAGGTAGAGTAAACAAATATAAAAATAAAATAAACCAAATCAATTTGGAGAACAAACAAATTCTTTCTCCGTAAGGAATTCGCTGATATTATAATATGCTTTATGCGTTAAAAAGCGTTTAAGCCTAGTTTTGAATATTGTTAATGGTAGTTCTTTCCATTGCTTAGGTAATTTATTATAAATAACCGGACCCATGCAATAGACACTCTTGCGCAGTAGTGCCGTTTTGAAGAAGGACAGATTTGTTTTAATTTGTTAACATGTTGAATAAGTACTATATTTCCGAAATTATGTTACATCCTTGCACAGTAGAAACGTTTTTGCTACTATATCAGGGTCAATAATGGATTTTCAGTAACATTATGATAAAGAACCGTATTCATTTAGCATTCAATTCGTGTAGAAAAAATCTTAAATTTCTTATAACTTTACTCCCACACTCAAGCCAATTCATTAAAAAAAAGCAGTTTATCAAATCGGAAGATATCAAAGCTATAAACTGCACAATCCAAATCTAACCAAATTATACACCCAACAATACAACAATACATTTACAGTATCACAATCAATTAAATTTTATTGCATCGACAAACGAATATCGATTTTAATGTAACGATTGTCGATCGAATCAACAGTTCCGGTTTACAAATGCTCGATAAATCTTAACAACACACACTAATGAGTCACTCACGCCAATAAATAAATAATTTTGCGATGTTGTCATCGAATAATTGCTTTAATTATTTTAAAAGAATATTACGTTCAAAGGTTGCGGTCATGTTAAAATGGACGCGAGAAATCTAATTTTTTAAATGATAGGTGTTTTAGTATTTTGAAATTGTAGAAATAAGAGTGACGTTGAGTGATGGCAGTGCAATTATCGTAGCATGCAGTACCTAATTACTGCATGCTACGATAATTGCACTACCAAGATTATTTGCCACTTCTATCATTAGTAGATTTTTGTTTTTATTTTGTCTTGATAAGGCGAAATACGTTGATGCAATAATTGGGGCAAATATAACTAAAAAAAAGTCTTGTTTATAGTTGCTTTTGTTGCTACCAACAAAATAATAAGTGTCATTCAAAAAAGTTGTTCCTACGAAAGCATAACTTTCTCTATCTTTCTGCCACAAATTCATAATGCTCACTTTTTCGACAGTATCTCGTCTTTACACGATTTTTTTTTGTTTTTTCATCCAAAATTCACTTCAACAACACCCCTATCCACAGTTCGTCTCTTGTACAGCCATCAGTCTGCCAGCTCATCACTTGTACCACCCACCACAAACTCGCAGCGCTCATCACTATAGCCTCAACCTAACTCGTGCACTGCTAGCCCGATGCGTCACGAAACATCCCGACCTTTGACGAGCACGTCACCGTCACGTCATCGGCACGTCAAGCGTGTGAGCGTGACCGATTGTTTGACTTACTGGTAATCAGTTCAAACTCTTGAGTAATGATTTTGATGATTTTGGCTGGTGTTTGTTTTTGTATCATAGACACATTAGTTCTTATGTTCCATGAATGCTTTTCGATTTAATCTTTTGAGAAATCTTATAGGTGTATTTTATGATTTATTAATATATAATTATTTTTTAATCAGTTACATGATCTGGCGTCTTGTAACATTTAAGGAACAATAGAGTTCTATAGTTTTGTAGTATTTGAAGCTTCTTTAAGTGAATGGGTTACCTACCATAGGACTAGATAACGACTACCGTGTTACACATGACGAAGCTTAAACCGCGAGATTGTGAAATAAAAAATATTGATAAGGAAATACCAGAACCGTAGAAACCAATTGTTAATTGGTTGGAAGAAAAACATAAAATTAAAAATAGACAAAAAGTTTTAATCGGGCGGAAATTTATCAATAATATAAATCGGGTTTCACCATAAACTTGATTACTCCGCGGCTCCGAATCTTCTGGACTGATTCTGATGAATCACAACTCTATGAAAACAACATGTTTTCTTTTTAACTGAAACTCGTTTTAGATGAGACAGATCTATTTAAAGATAGCCATAAGGCGAAGTATTAAAAATGATACACTTTGTTCACAGAACATTTAAAGAGTGATTCCAAAATCGATCTAATTTATAACACGATTATTTAAAAATTATACTATCATTTTCTAGTGATCATAATATTATAATATCATTAACATTTTTAATTATTTACACCTCAACACAACTGACCCAGAATTAATATAATTAAACCGACACTAATACGGTTTTACATTATTTTTTAAGATTCGAACGTGTCTTTTTTAAACTGGTAGCTTGCTTAATGTTTGCAATTTTGGCTAACACTAACACACACGGTACGATTAGAATGGGCTTAGATAGTAGGTATAAACAGATAAAGTAGGGGCTAAAAAGTTTATATACTTACGTATGTTATCTAACGAAGGGCGTTCCCGCTAACCTGCAATAGTATAGCGTCTATACAAGCTAAAAAAAATATTACCATTAAAAAAAAAAAAAAATATAGTATTATTTTTACAAGAAATATTAAATTGACACGGAAAAGAAACACTCTGTAAACACACACTTATCTTTCTACGTTGAAATACAAGTGTGCGTGTATACAGTGTCAGTACAACTAATTACATTTTTTTTTAAAGTGGTAATATTTTTTTTGCATATAAATGGACGCTGTACTATTGCGGGTTAGCGGGTACGCCCTTTGTTAGTTAAGATATTTTCATGTATACTACCAATCTCGGAATTCAATCAGTATAATTATATTTTATCATTGACCATTACCAAGTAAACAGTAACGGCTATAATACAGCAATACAACATACTATACTATAATACACATGCTTAAAGGACCCAATTCTTACCTAAAATAAAAAAAATATATATTAAAATTAAAATATTATTAGATCAAGATCATTTTCTTCTTAACGTGTAACGATGACAATCTAAATAGAGTCGGCCTAGAATGAGGCTACAAGTTTTGCACCATCGGCATCGTCCATCAGTTCCTGTAACGTGCAGGCAGCAGGGCACGCTGGAAAGTGTCCCATTGTTTGTGGTACAGCATAAAATTAAGAGTATTTTATTTAAATTAAAGAATAAGAGCCAATAGTGCAGAGAATAGTCCCCTGAAAAACACCAGAATGCTATTAAAATGAAGCTATTTATTTTAAAACACCAGAATGCTATTAAAATAATTTATTTCATCCAAATATTTGGTCAACCCAAAAGAAATCCATAAAATGTATGTGTCCAAATGTATCAGTATTTTCATATTTACAATCCTTGTGTATTCCTAACATTATCTCTAATCAATATAAATACTTCGCATTTTTATTCGACCGATATATTTAATTTATAGAACTTACGTTTTTTAATTGATTAAATTAGCCATTTCAATATAGCTCAGAGCAAGATATTAAAACAATAATTTAATATTTGTTTTCGTAAGGTAATCAAATCTTTAGGATTGCATTTGTTTTTTTTTTTTAATTACCTTTGTCAGTCCCTTTTTAATAGTTATGGTAATTCACACCTTTTTAATGTCATCTTTGGCATTATTAAAATAGAAAGAGAGATTTGGAGACAAACCAATATCTCCTCCTTTCTCTGCCATCCTTCCCTGGCATGTGCGGCACTTTTTAATACCTACTCTCAAAATTTTATCAATCTGCCTGGCCTTTTCCCAACAATGTTGGGGTTGATTTCCAGTCTAACCAGATGCAGCTGAATACCAGTATTTACATGGAGCAACTGCCTATCTGACCTAAACCCTGTAACTGGGTAACACGAAACCCCATGGTAAGACTTGTTGTCAAACTTTCGGGCTTCTGACGACCTGTAACGACTGTCATAGATCGACGAATGACAGCCTAGACCAACGGCTTAACGTGCTTTCCGATTCACGGAGGGTCTCGGTATGTAAAGATGGTCAACCCTTCTATGGACCAACCCCGGCAAGCGTAGCTCAACCTGATGGATCGACCCGTACGGCTGTTATTAATTACTTAGCCACACTCTCAAAATCGTCATCTTTAATTTACCAGTCTTATAAGAAACATTTTTGTTCACCATCCATCATCTTTTATTTAAATAATTCCCTACGTAATATCGTAGTCAGATTGATCAGCAAAAGATTTCAAAGCAATTAGCACAAACTAAAGAAGCATCGCATAAAAGGTATACTGCATTACAACAGTAACGAGTTGAGGACGATGTTGATTTCATTCAATGGCATTCTTTTAAGATCTCAAATGCACATGTTGTTTGTAAAGATCATACAGCTAGTCTTAGCCCTCGTTCCCATGAGCGATTTTTTAACGCGGCGATGTTTTATCGAGCCCTGGATTTCAAATGCACTGCTTAGCTCTGAGAGTTGAAAATCCAACAGTGGACTCTATTGGATTTTCAATGCTCGATTAACTCGAGTTTAAACTTAGGTGTCGCGTTATTTAAGCCCAGGTCCGCACGGGCGATTTTTTTACTTGATGATATTTTATCGCGCACAGGATTTTAGACAAATTCTGTGTGCGATAAAAAATCGTCGAGTAAAAAAATCGCCCGTGCGGACCTGGGCTTAAATAGCGCGCACGACGGTTATTTATCACGCGATTAATGTCGTAGAAATGCAATGTCAATGTTAATATGGCAGCGCGCGCATACACTAGAAAATGTCACCACGATTTTCAAACTGTACCATATAAACCAATACGCTGCATTTTTGTGACAAAATAATCGCGCGATTTAAAGTCGTGATGCGCGCTCGCTCAAACATTACCAGTACTTGTTTACCAGTAGTCAGTCCATATCGAACGTATGCAATCGGAACGTCTGAATCAGTAATTACTAGGCAAATGAGTCGATCTTTCTTTTAAGGAAAACTGAGATAATCAAGACAAGTAACGTTTGCTCTGCAAACAGTATGTGTTCCTAGAAGTGGACACTTGGACAGTTACGCATTAGGTTAGTTAACACTATTCAGTGGACGTAATTACAAAACTGGGCCCATCGTGCTTCGTTTGAACTGACTTGGTGTAATTACTCGACCATTATTTGCTAAAGAGAGTAGTTATGGAAGAGAGCTTGAACAAATATTTACAGTTGAAATGTCATAACGCTTGTAATCAAAACGATGGATTAGTCAGAGATGTGTAGACCTACAATAAGACAGTAAGTTATATTAAAATTCACATTTAATTGAGGATTTGTGTCTTTTGCCATCCTGTGACACATTCAGACCCCAAACTGCTACTGAACATTTATCAAACCTTGTTTGAATCATAAACTGCACCTCGGACCCTACACAGTCAATATTCAAACTTGTGACCACTAAACTAACAAGGCAGTTATTATTTGCTTAGACCAGTAGTTATAGATTTATGTGAGTTAAAACAAATAAAACAGTTGGGTATAAAAACACGTACGTAGTCAAGGACGTTCATTGGTACACACGGGCTTCCCCGTCATCCGGCTTTATGAATGACCTTTGGGGTAATAAACCCAATCAAATATCTTTCGAGTCCGGCCGTCGAGAAAATGCGTTCTTGACACCTGTCAGTTTCATACAAAGAATATGTGTTGTGCGAATTTGATCCTTATTAGTACTAGAAATTGTCCAACTGACAGTTGACAGGAACGCATTTTCTCAACGGCCGGATTTTATCAGGCTGGTTTGTGCTTGTTGAATGATTTCATACATACACGTTGCTGTTGATTCGAATTTAATGAGTATGATGATTTTTTACATCTATTTTTGTGTCGTAAATTAAAGTGAGAAGGTATTTATAAATATATTTTGGCCTATTGATAATTTATGATTTTATTACGTGACAAACCCAACGCTTCTCAGGGCCCACATTTTAATATTTTACTACCAATACATTAAAACCTTCACGGAAAATATGATAATTAAAAAATGTTTACTATAAAAAAATGTCGTCTTCATTATAGTTTTATGATTATTGCCCAGTGTGTGGGGTTATTCAGAGGTCCTATTTAATTTTGTGTCATAAAATATGCAAAAATAATAACTATGCTAGGATTCCAAAGGACAATGTCTCCTTTTGGTAATATAAAGGAAGAATTTGTAGAGCAAACTCATTAATTTTAATAGCTTATGTTAATTATTTTTTTAATATGGCAGCTAAGCTTCTGCGTGTAGGTGGTTTAATATTTACTATTGCATAAGATGTTTTTACTGTGGAAGATTTAATCCAATTTAATTGTCAAATAATTATGCTTTTTCTGATTGTTATCAATTATAGCTTGGACTTTATTATAGCCTTGAGTAGTTTTTAATTGGCTTGGGAGTTACTAGTACGGCTTGACTTTGAGAGCTTAGTGTCAATGTGCACTAGACTGCAGTAAGTAGATTTTCCTTATGTAATCAAAAACATAACAGTCACTTACTATATTATCCTTAAAATACGACCAAGAAAAAAATTGCTCTAAATGGGCATGTTTCATCATATTCGAGCTAGTACTGGAGCAAGTACTGTCACTGTACTAAACACGTCGTCGACACAGAATGCGTCTAGAACGCAAGGTATGTGAACCAGGGCCTTTATAGTGCACGCTCGAACAACGTGCGAAATGTAGACTGCGCTTATAACGTGGCTCTGATGTAAGTCTGTTATTAGTTTATATTATGACATATTTGTAGGTGATGGGGCCATTTTGTGCTTCGTTCAGTATGTGGCGAGGAGACAGTTGCGTACCTGTTGTTATTTTGTTTCTAAAGGCACATGTTTTATTTTCCCTTCATAACTTTTAACATTGGAAAATGATAATATAATGTCGCGTTTAGAAAATGTAAATATCATATTTAGGTTATAATAAAATATTTTTCATTTATTTATAGTATGTCAACGACTAATAAATGTTTAGTTATTACTTAATAAAATAATTCATTCTCGGCTGTAACGTCAAGGAAAGTTGTAAAAAATATCTTATTTGCTATTTAAAACACACTTCGACAACTTGTCTCGTTAAAATTATATTTAAAACTTTTATTTTATAATTATAAGAACATTCGTAGTAGGAAATTGTTGGGTACTAAACCTAGAAATAAAACCACAATTTTATAAACTTCATAGCGCACTTTTACGGAATAGCTCGCTAAAACGTACCTCCGTGGCTTTTGTAGAGATGGGACAGATCTGTTTCGCATACAATGTTTATGCCGATTTTTTAATTGTTTTTTTTATTTAAAAAAATTATTGTTCTTTTTAAGTGTCTTTTACTAACTATTAATTTTATTTTCTTGTCTTTTTTTCCTAACATATTAAGAAAACCTTCTTAAGCAGCCTATTTTATTTAAAGATGAAGTGTCGTTACAACTGTCTTTCTTGAGTGACAGGACACAGTCATAGACATCACTACATGAAATCTTATCACATTTTAGCTGAGCGGTAAACCTCAGGACCTCAGTTACTGAATAATTGCTCCAGCCATTTTATTGCAAATAACTTTAATTAAACTATACCATTACGTTATATTTATACGGATATAAAAAAAATATTATTTCATTTAATGTTATCATAAAATCTCTAATGACGGGTGTTTAATGCTAGACATAATCTAGATTCAGTATTTATTTAATATGAATTCTAGTTTTCATCGTAGAGATTATCGAACGTTTGACAGTAAAATGTCTCATATAGTATCGATCGAACTGTCCCGTATCGATTGCGTTCCCACGATTTTTATTGTCATATCGACGTTTAATCGATTATGTGTGTTTAATGATCGGCTTATTAATCATATGCATCTTCTGGGAGATTAAATTAATGACAGTTTTTTTTTTATCGACCTTACATTTGTACAACCTAATGATCAATATGATTGTATGAAAAACTGACAAAATAAAAAAAAATCTTTTTACAAAATAAAATAACAACCGTTTTCCAAAAAAACACAAAAAAGTGAAAAATAACTTCATTTCAGATGTCGGTGTCTTTCTTTGCTTCTCAATTTTCGTATTTTGACACCGACTTCCGAAATTTTTCTCTTCCGTTATTTGTCACTTTTTTTGTGTTTTTATTTTTCACTTTTTAGTTGTAGTACCTACCCCACATAAATTGGAATACCTGTGCTATGTAAATAACAGTGACGGAGTCAAATAAGATATTATCGTCTACATAGACTAAAGTGGGAAAAATACATAATTATTGAAATAAAATTTATATGGAACCACCTGTGAAGGATGACCTACCAAACAAAAAAAAAACCTCAAAATAGATTCATAATTGGCGGAGTAATCACGTAACATACATACAAAAAAAAACCATACAGACAAATTGATAACCTCCTCCTTTTTGAAAAAGTCGGTTAAAAACCCAATAAAATTCCCCGCAAATTTCTCTCAATAAAAAAATGTTTCAGAATTTCAATGGCTATTATGAACTCATGAACTATCAAAGCGTTAACACTACAAAGTAATGATAATAACTATAACACATACATTAAATAGGCTTTCACTTAAGATAAGCAGTAAAAAGTAAAAGAATAAGGTTAAATAAATCTTAACTGAGAACTCATTAACTGGTTGAAGCAGACGGCGCATTCCTTGTACTTTACCGGTCGGTAAGAGAGAATGTACATTAGATGGCTTTTGACTTTTTTTCATAATGTAGTTTTAATCAATTTTGTGCTTTATATTGGCAGCATTAAATGCTTTGATATTGTTCTTGATACCCTTTTAGAGATAAGTGAGTTATAATGCTTAAGAGGAAATAGGGTCGGTCTTTTTTTCCATACAAAAGTCATAATTCGAAGTTTGGCTCTCGACTATTTCCTTCTCGAATATTTCACCAATTTGAAAGATATTTTATAAATTGAATAAGAAGGATATTTACTGTGCCTCTATTTTTTCCGTTTTGATGATACATTATCTGTAGAAGCACTAGAACCCTCAGAAAATCCTCAAAATTGCCTGTTTAGACCGCTGTCATCAGAGGCCTATTGTACAAATTTGAAAACAATAAATGAAAAAAAGAAAACTTAGACGCACAGTAAATATCTTTCAAATTGGTTCAATATTGGGAGAGGAAATAGACGTGAGCCGAACCTCGAATTATGACCTTTAGTATGGAGGAAAAGACCGACCCTATTTCCTCTTAATATCTGAATATAAATGGGTCGGAAAAAATAATCCAAAATACGGACAGAAAAATATACGCTTTTTAGAATTAGAGCAGTCTCATATAAAGCATAAGATACCTATTTATATACTACGTAAAAATAATGAAAAAAGTAATGTCAAACTTTATGATTTTATTACAAAAAGTCGTATCTTGAATACCTGGCACATTAATGACATTGATTGAATAACATAGTCTTTATAGCTAAATATGTGCAAATTTAAAATCGATTTTTGTTAATTTGTATTTTATCATCTTGTTCTACTTGCTGCGTTTTATTTTATTTTTCTCACCTTCAAATGTCAATTGGAGGATCAGAATAAATTCATCAGGCTTTTTTTACTTTTGATTTGGTAGTCAATTAGCCCCGACACTTGTTCCTATTTGAAATTAAGTGTGATGATCATTTATTACTTTTAATAACAAAAATATCTAGGAATTCGTTTCGCCTTAATTTTAGGAAGCCATTCGGTATTCATGTAATTTATATAAAAATAATTTGATAAAATGTGCATAATATCCGCAGGCACAGAATAACCGCAATATAGGTAACTAGCTTCCGCCCGCGGCTTCGGCCGCGTGGTATGTCGATAAAAAGTAGCCTTTGCCTTTCTCAGATTCTAGACTATCTGTGTACCAAATTTCATTTAAATCAGTTCAGTAGTTTTGGCGTGAAAGCGCGACAAACAGACAGACAGACAGAGTTACTTTCGCATTTATAATATATAATAAGAATAATTAATAATTTGATTTGTAACATTATCCTAAAAATATTATTAAGACACTGTTATAACCAAAGAGGTGTAATGAAACAACGCAACCGATACGAACGAGCTCATAAATTGGACTGACGCAGCAGACGTTAACGTTAAACTAAGTCGCTAGTCTACCCTCCTTATTATTAATTATAAATATGTGGTTACCCACATAACAAACACTCATTCACTTCAAATACAGAAAACACACTTCAAAATATCTGAATACATTTTACCGCGAGTATGCAAGGTGCCTAACAAGTCGATACGGTCCCATCTCATTTTGATTCAAACCTCAAAATCTATTAATCACAGAGCGTGTTGACATCGCACTACACGTTGAAATCTTAAGTGAACGGTGAATCCGAATACTTCGGTGTTACGAAATAAAATGTACCTGAACGCTTTGGTACCTACCGTTACGGAGATGACAGAAGTCGGATATCCACTTGAATCTGTAATGTGTAAATTACTTTATGGGTGAAAGGACCACGAATTTTTACAAATAAAAAGTAGGACCGTACCCTATTGCGTAATACACTTTATTTATTTAGGATCTCCAACAAAGGATACACTTTCAATCACAATCTGAATCATTTTGAAGGCTATTGCTAATCCGTTGCTTCGTATGTTCGAATAATTTGACTGCTCAACAACGTAAATAACGCAATGAATGTTGTTGAACTGTCAAACTGAAACCATTCTTACTGATAGAGATACGCAATTACCCAGCTGGTTACTTATTGATGATAATAATGGACTAGTTATAAAGAGGTAGGTAACAGATCTTACCGAAGTGAAGAAATTGATTGCTATCATTTTGCTACCTTACAGTTCTGAATTAAAACAAAAGAATTGGTAATAAACAATAGGTTCGATAATGTCGCTGCTAGAGCACAATTATTATTCTTGAGGCATTTCAATAATAACACTGCAAATAATGAAAGGAAATCAATGTTAAATTCTCTTTACAAACCGTAGTAATGCTATAGCATAACATTAACATGAAAACACAAGCTCAACCCACCTACATAATATATGTATATAAAATCACAAGTGCAAATGCAAAAACCCTCAGACAAGCAAGCAGACGGTTACCAGAAAATTTCAAGACATAGACAAGACATAGACAGGACAGGTCGCCATTAAATCAGAAGAGGTGAAAATACCATCGGTTGTCTAGTAAAGTCTAGTTGACCACAGACACACCCTGTTGTAAAAACCATTCTCGTTTCCTAACTTTCTACTTTATTCGAAGATGAGTTTTAAGTCACAAGTGGAAAGCGGGTTGCGTAATGTTTCAGGTGGATAAGTTTATTATTGTACTTGTATAGTAAACTGTGTTTTAAGAGGGGCCATCTGGCTAGATAACAACAGATACACGGGTACGCTTGCCATGGTCGGTTCGTGGATGGATCCATCACATAATCCGTGAATCGGAAAGCACGTTAAGCCGTTGGTCCTGGCTGTTATTCGTTGATCTTTGACAGTCGTTACGGGTAGTCAGAAGACCAAAAGTCTGACAACCAGTCTTACTAAGGGGATCGTGTTACCCAGTATCGGTGTGAATTCCGTCACAGCTGTATCGAGCATCAATACATTTGACGCACCATTAGCTTGATGGTCAAAACAAAATAAAATTTATGAAAGAAAGAAAAAGACACTCACCTACTCACTAAGAGCACATTCAATGCAAATTGGATGACTTTAGTTAAAGAAAATACGTTATTACGCCCAATGGAATTACAAACACAGACTCACTGGTTATAATCGCCATGACAAAGCTCATTTTTCGTCTCATTGGCAAACTGTCATGGCTGTCAAACTTGAGTTGTCACGATGACAAGCAATGTTTTTGTTTGTTGTTATAAACTAAGCTGTTTGTTAATGGGGCATTAATGGTTTACTTTTACTCTTGAGTGTAATTTTTCTTTAGTCTTCTTTAATGACTTATTTTGCTATCGTCTTTTTATTGGATATTTTTTTTCTTCCACTGTCTCTAATTTTGCTTAAGATCAATGTCAGGTCTACTACATCTTGCACTGTGTCAACTGTGTGCATTTTATCATCGTACACACGGCTACACATCAAGCTATACATTTCCAGTTTATGCTTATCTCGCATTGTATACGATATCTGTACAATGCGAGGTCAGCTTATACTGGAAATGAATACCTTGATGTGTAGCCGTGTGTACATGACAGTCACTTAACGGACAGTTATATTTGTTTCAGCAGTATATTCTTCTTTTGTCTGTATTTTTTACAACTTAGATTAGTAAAACTTTGAAGGACTTTTTTCAAAAATGTTGATATCGTTTAAACAGCGAAAAACTGAAACTTCAAATCGCTGTACTGTTCTAACTTGCGCTCCACCACAATGACATAAAACTCTGTGCGGTCTAAAAGACCAGCGTGCACTGTTGACATCTAATTATAGTTTTGTTGTTCACAGGGTTATGTCCGTGTTGCTGTATGACTGTGGGGTACGCAGTGATATATGTGGAACGTGGTCATGTTTTTCTTTTCTCAATTTTAGGAAAAAGTCGTTTAAAGAAACTAGATCTAAAAAAAACATAGTTACAATGAAAAATTAAATTGTTAAAAAAAAGAGTTTTTTTTTTTAAATTAAATAGACCGACGAAATCATACGAAGAAAAGGTTTTTTTTAATGTACCTGCTAAATTGGTCCACTACACTGGGAAAGGAAACCATTTAGTACTAGAACTCGAGCGAAAGCATCCTAAGCCACGATTTTACGAGCAGCGCGTGATGATAAACAGAAAGTTTCGTAGAATCCAGGAATACTATTAAACTGTAGCTTTAGATAAAGAGTGAAAACTGAACTTTGTGAACTAAACTTAGGTGCCGGCTATTATGAAGTATTAATGCCACCATTTTCCAGTGTGAGAGAGAGACGGAGCTAGACAAGGCCGCTAGCACCATCCCGTTTTCGCAGTGGAATAATGATGGCATTAGTACTTCATAATACAAACCCTGGGGTAGTATTATGAAGTATTAATGCCATCATTATTCCACTGCGAAAAAAGGATGGTGCTATCGGCCTTGTATAGCTCCGTCTTTCACTCACACTGGAAAAATGGTGGCATTAATACGTCATAAATATAATACGGCCCCAGTTCTGTTTGGTAAACTGTATCAGTTTTGTCGCTTGAGTTACTAGAAATAGTGCTTGAGTTACTACAAAATGGTGCTTATGCACAAGGTGTAAAATTAATTATAAGCTTGAGCTACCGAAAGTGTACCTACTCCATGAATATGACGATGTTGCTATGTTGAATATCACAGTATTTTTTTTTGTCGTTTCATTTTCATTAAAACGTTTTGGCGTTCAGTATGGCAAAATACTGTGTAATATAGCTTATTTATTGCTATAAATTTTCTGGTTCAGGTACTAATAAAGTACAAGTAATGCATAATGTATAAATAAATAATAGCTTTTACACACTCAACTTTCCTGTAAACTATTCTGTTTCACGATCAAAATGACACAAGTCACATCGTAAATATAAACAAAACACAACTTTACTGTACCATAAAAAACCTTAGAAACAAAAACCTACAAACATCCGTGACATGAACACATGAATGTGATCTCTAACACGTGTCAGATATATCACAGTGTATGATTGATTACCTAACACACACACATTTATTGACACACATACATTGCCCAATAACATGAAGTTACTGTAGTACAGTCACGAGCATAAATACGTACGCACTTACTACAATTAAAAAAATATTTACCTCTACAGATTTCTTTGTTCTCCTAAGGTATTGATTGAAACTTTTTGGTGTGACAAAAACAGTATTTTCGAACCCATAAGCACGCACCCTTAATACACTACACTCACACAAAAATACACTGTAACGTTTACTAATAAGAATTTGCTAAAGCACAGTGCTAATGGCGTGCAAACTTAGTAGTTATGTAAGGTAAGTTACAGGCATCTGTATTTGCGGCTATAAATACACATAAACTCAAGCCTTCTTCCCATGGGTTAGCAGACACTGCAGAACGCCACCTGCTACGATCCTTAACATACTCCTTTTTCTTCATCTATACTTCATTTGAAATAAGATCAGACATTTAAATAAACCTTTTTTACAGTCCGTTCAACCGATTTTGACTTCTATTGCGTTTGCGGTATGACAAATGGCAGATGCAGTAGACAGTTGGTATTGTGTAACCTTTTTCTGCTTTTAACGTCATCCTTATGCCTACGGTATAGAAGTCAAAATGAGTTAAAAGGACTGTAAAACGGTTTGTTTAAATGTCTAATCTTATTTCAAATGGAGCATACGTTCATCATAGATATAAGAAAGTATATTTCTATGACGTCCATAGATCTGGTCATACACTCACGCTGGTTGCGAGTACTTCGCATCTATACTATTAAAAAAAGGTCTTACTTAGTACCTCAAAGTTGCAATCGTAATTTCACAAGATTGTTAAATAAAAAAATAAAAAATTAAATATTTAAAAATTATTTCTGTTCGTGACTGTACTCGATCATTTTAATAATCAAGATGCTTGGACCTTGAGTTGTTTTATTATTGTACATACTTGAGTAAAATCACGATGATCGTTGATGTGTTAAATGTAGTTACAATTATTATGTAGCGGTTGACGTAATTCTCGCTTTGGATTTACATAACACCACGCCTTGATTTCCCGAAGGGTTGGGCAGAGGTGTGAACCTCCAGGGTTGCGGGAAAGTCCGAAAGGGATACCGGGACCTTGGCAACAGGCAAATGAAGGAACACGGGTGGGTTTTAGTCAGTAAAAGTCTGACACGCCCTTCCGCTCCGCCCAGAGCGGGAGAAGTCATTGGATGATTTCCCACCAACAAAAAAAAAAAAAAAAAAACAAAAAAAAAAATGTGTGTACCTATAGTACACTCACATTTCACCAGATATATATTAAGTCCCATGTAATAGTGGGCGAGCATATTGCCGTCAACCGTGCACAAATCCAGATAGAAAAACTTTGCCCGACCTGGGAATCGAACCCAGGACTTCATGCTCAGCTGTAGCGCTTGCGTCCACTACACCAAGGAGGCAGTCTTTCGATTTATAGTTAAAACGTTTATGCCACTTCTGAATCGCTTATAGGTACAGCCAAGGACAAAAGTATACCTGTAATAATGAGTCCGCATATCACAGGGTAGTTTCCCTCAGTCGTCAGTTTATTTAATCCGCCAGTTTCGTTGATTACTCAGTTTCACTAATTCGTTAGTTTTTATCCTAGACTATATGGGAAGTATTGGACGCGAAGCAAGAGCCGGTCACTAGTGTTATAATAAAGATGACACTAAGCAAAAGGAAATCTACGAGTAATTTAAATTTTTCCTTATTTCACTTTTACGTCATAAAAAGACGGATTCCCCTGAAGCAATATTTGTGTATAAGTTTGTAATAACGGTCTCGAAAACGGTTCTAATGATTTCATAAAAGTTGCAATATTGGGGTTTGTGGGGGCGGAAAATCGATCGAACACGGTTTCATATCTGGGAAAATTCATTTTCTCTGTATTTTCACCCGGGCAGAGCCCGGTCGCCCAGGTGCACACGGCTACACATCAAGCTATACATTTCCAGTATAAGATGACCTCGCATTGTACGGAAATCCTTTACAATGCGAGATCAGCATAAACTGGAAATGTATGGCTTGATCTGTAGCCGTGTGTACTATACTGTAATAACATCAATTATAGACATGAAAGATAACACACACAATCTACATTATAAAAAGGTAAAGTTTGGATGTATTAAGTCTCCGAAAACGAAAGTTTTATCTATACATACATACATATTATAAATTAAAGTCGTTTTTCGTGTTTGTCTGTATGTCCGCGTTGTTCTTCTAACTCACAGATGTTGATGAGGTTTACACCATCGTTTAGATAATTTATTCCGAAAGGTTTATGTGTATAATATTATATATATAATATTATATTATATATTAATACGTTAATATTTAAGTTACATTATCTAAGAAATTTCGATGTTTTGTCAAGTCATAAAAACCGTGCAAAGCAGGAGCGGGTCACTAGTGTTATAATAAAGATGACACTAAGTAAAAGAAAATCCACGAGTGATTTTAATTTTTCCATATTTCTCTTTTACGTCATAAAGAGACGGATTCCCCTGAAACAATTATTGTTAAACGAATTTCTTAGCGGTTAATCAGTTATTAACAAGTTTATCGACGTCTGTAAGGAAAGTGACTATAGAAACATTATCAATAAATAGTTTTCAATTACTATTATCGATTTCCCTAATAATTCTTATCTTTTATTTATCTTTTGCAACACCGTTGCCCGTTTTCAAACTCAAACTCAAAGCATTTTTTCAATTAAACCATTTAGAGAAACTTTTGAATTGTCAAGGAGTCGGTCAGCCAGAAATATGAAGCTAATAGTTGCTCATTCCAAAGCGTAGTAGGTACCTATGGAGAAGAACGGGAAGAAACTCCATGGACAAACTTTAAGATCAAAAAATTAAAAAAAAAAAAATTAAAAAAAATTGCATTTTTTTTCAAATTTCAAAAATAGAAATGAATTTGAAAGGAAACAACTCAAGTTAAGTCAAGTTGTAACTCAAGTTAGATAATGTCTAACGCAAGCAGACCCCTAAGCACCCACTACTGTTCACCTCCACCATTCGTTTCTCAGTTAACTCGTAAACTTTGAAGTCTACTTTTTGAAGCTTACATAAATACATAAACTCACGCACTCATGGGGGTAGGCAGAAACTACAGAACGCCACCTGCTAAGATCCTTACATACTCCTTTTGCCTCGTTGACGTTTATACATCTGGTCATACACGCACGCCGGTTGCGAGTGCGCACCTGACCTATCTGAAAAACATCACCAAGGTCGAGAAGGTGGATTTAGATCCGTTTTGAAGTAAAGTTCAGTACCTACCCGTCAATTTTGTTACAATTCTGTTGCTAGGCAACCAGGCAGTAAGCATTACACATCGGTGAATCGTAACTTTAATGATCGAATATTGTCTGGTGAAATGTTTATTTTCTCTAAGTAACCCCTTAATATCTACGCATTACATTTAGATATCACCTAGAGTTAGTGAAAACGGGCACATACCTAAGTAATAAAACAATATGAAAGTTATTTTGTACTGGAGTACACACGGCTACACATCAAGCTATACATTTCCAGTATAAGCTGACCTCTCATTGTAAGGAAATCCTATACAATGCGAGATCAGCATAAACTGGAAATGTATAGCTTGATTTGTAGCCGTGTCTACCTACCTCAACCATGCTTAAAGATAAATAATTTACTCCACGAAATAATTACCAACAAAATTGCACTAAAAGTACTTTACGGTTTTAATCAAGATAAGACGGAAAATTACAAATTTGAACTGTAAATCTTATAGTGTTAATTACTGGCAATTAATGAGATTGTTATTTTACACGATAATTAATGTTAACTAATACTTAATAGAGTAGGTATAAGGAAGTTAGTGTTTCTGGCAGAGGCGAAGCTTTTCAAAGTTACTTTCATTTTTAGGAGTTATTGAAACGAAGTTCGATGGGCGATGCGCTAAGGTAGCCCACGAAATTCAACTTTTCCTTATTTTTTTGTAACTTGCAGGTTGTGTCGATTAAAAGATGATTTTGATTAACAAATAAGGCTTTACAGAATTATGATCATCAGAATCAGCAATAACAAAGCTTGCCCTTCCTTGCTAGATTTCAGCGAAATCAGATTCGTCGTGAAAATAGAAACCAGTATCTAGAATCTTACTTTCGAATTGTTATTTTTTTTAATAAAATCATTATGTGTACACTCACGAGCAAAAATATGTATACACTCAGTAAAATTCAATACTGATTTTCTCGCGGAATAACGATTGCAACTTTGAGATGATACCTATTTCATAATGATATGGGTTCCAAAATACTATGTTCGTTACAACATAAACTTACAATCAATTTCGTAGGAGAAAATCACTTTTAAAAGTTGCTAGGTGTATACATATTACTGCTTATGACTGTACCTTGGTATTCAATCAAAATCATACACATAAAATACAACTCGTATTCTCTCTCATCTTCTGTAATGACTCTCATAATTTCATTTATAATTATGAAATATCAAATCGCCATAAAGAATATTAATAATATTTTATCGGATTTCTTATGTCTTATGAAGTTATGACACTTGCAATAAGATAGATAGATTGAAGGTAGAATACTCTTTATTACGTACACCATAATAAACAATATACGAGTAACATCACGTCTGTATGCCTCGAAGGGTTAGGCAGAAGTGTTTCTATGGTACAGGCACATTTCGCCAGTTCCATAACATAATCTCATCATTTTTACTATACTGAAAAAAATGTGTAAATATATATCTGCCTAGCCTTTTCCCAACTATGTTGGGGTCAGCTTCCAGTCTAACCGGATGCAGCTGAATACCAGTATTTTACATAGAGTGACTGCCTATCGGACTTCCACAACCCAGTACCTGGGTAATACGATACCCCTTGGTAAGAATGGTGGTCAGACTTTCGGGCTTCTGACGACCCGTAACGACTGTCAAAGATCCACGAATGACTTTTGTCTTTCCAAAACTTTTTAGAGAGATCTTAGAAGCTACATTAACATCAAATGATATTTACATAAATCATAACAAAACTTAAAAATTCACAACGCCACAGAAGAAAAATCTTCCGAGATTCGTCATAATTTTTCCCACTTCTTTATATCTTCATAAGTACTTATAGTAAAAACAATAAGTATCGACTAGGTGTGAACTTTGATCTCAAATCTTATCTCGATCGGAATGCGTGGCTGGACCAGCTGAGTAAGATTAATGATCGCTGTACGGAAATATTTGGCGCCAACCGATAGTTCCCGTGTATGGAGGTTTTATTTGAGATTGTGTATCTAGGTAAGTTTCATTGTTATGTTGGATATTTTTCAGACATTATTAGGCACTTATTCAGCGATAGATTTGCAGAAGTATTTTTATTATTACCTACTAGCTGTACCCGGTTGCACCCGCATAAGTCTCGATCCCGTGGGAATATCAGGTTAAACGGTATCCTGTCCTAATCTTGTCTATATTGATGCCAAATTTCATTAAAATTGGCCCAGCCGTTTTTTCATGATTGAGTAATACATATTAATATATACATCGCATTTATATTAATATATACTAACTTCCGCCCGCGAATTCGCCCGCGTGGTTTGTCGATAAAAAATAGCCTATGTCCTTCTCCAGGGTTCAAAGTATCCCCATACCAAATATCATCCAAATACGTTCAGCTGTTTTAGCGTGAAAGCGTAACAAACAAAAAAAACTCACTTTTGCATTTATGATATTAGTTAGGATCGTTTGCGTTCGTTATAATATTAGTAAGCTCTTGACTTGTAACGTAACAAGTTTAATAATTGATTCTGAAAAGTCAGCCTCATCACACACAACATAATAATATTTCTTACGCTGAAGTAACTTTTGTTAAATTAACTCAAATGTCGTTTCGTTGTGTTACGGATAGAGAACAAAGTCAAGTCAAATGAGCGAAGTTAGTGCCTCATAAAATTATTGAGTTACAAATACTTATAAAGTAAGCAATATTTAAAAGAGGTCTTGAAACAGTAGCTCAATCTTCTTGAAGGCGCGAAGTCATAAAAAAATATTTTTATACTTCCGGTATTTACAGAAAAAACATCTAGTTATGTTTTTTTTTTTATAGCGGTTAACTAGCTTATTAACCGCATCTTGCGGCAGTTATTTTGTGGTCGTGTTGCATAAAAAAAAATCTTTTATCAACAAGGATTTTTTTTTATGCTAGGTCCTGTTTCCTGCTTGAATAAGCTTTTCATGATTTTAAGTTTTATGATGTAATAAAAATCCGCAAAAAATCTTAAAGTATGAACTATCATTTTGATAGTCGATTTTAATATCAAACTTGGAAGTCAAAGAAAAAGCCTTAAAGTCATTAAATTTTCAGACTAAATTCTAGTGGTAAAGTTCGACTTTATAATTTAATAACTTAATTACAATTTTAAAGTTTGTGTATGTACTTCAACATTATTAATCACACACTTAAAGCACTTAGTGTACCTAATTTTATTTTCGCAAACATGAATATTATAGTGGAAATACATAAATATAGGTATTATTCATATTTTTATGAATCCATGAAAAAGCAATTTAAAAATAAATGTTCTCTAGTAGCTAATAACCGTAAAATAAACCATTAAAAAACATTAAAACACGACCATAAAAAAAATGAATAGAAAAACATGCCTGTCCTTTATAAAATCTGTCAAATCGAATTTTTTATTCGAAACACGTAAATACATACTTAAATGTATTACATAAATTATTGCACATTTAATGTTCTTGTAAACTCGTAAAATATAATGAGGATTCAAGTCATAAATAACTGTAAAAATTTAAAACTTACCTTGTCACCTGTTTCTTGCGACAGCTGATAACTGGACTTCCTTAATTTTTGCGAAAAATTAAATAGTTCTCCACTCAACTGCTACTTCTCGTTCCTCATATTTACACTTCAAAAACGGCACAAAAATGATCACATAAAAATTCACTTGTTACAGTTCAAAACGCCATAATAAAAAAAGTTTTTCATAAATTCGCGAATCCGAAATTCGTCCGCACGTCCATGCGTACGCGCACCGCGGGTCGCGCGTCTCGTTTTTTAAAAACCGAAGTCGGGCCTCACTCGGATGTGGTCCGTATGTGACTGTGTGACTGTGTACTCATCTTGCACTTCACGATCACCGAAGAAGATACATCTTGCGTCCCGTTCTCGCGCGTGAGCCGCGAGTATTGCCGTCCCGCTTTCTTATTATCAGAGGTTAAGCTTCGCCCATCAGTCAGTTAGCGGTCGGACATCGGGTGGGAAGGCCGTGCTCCCTGTACCGTTACTTTCTCTATGTTGTAGGATCATAAAACACGTACCGTATGGCAGTGTGAGCAGCTATTTTGTCGTCTCGTCGCTGCTCGGGTAATTTATTTGTTTGGTGCGCCTGCACAGGTGCTGCACCATCAATGTATTGATGCACCGTTCTTTTGTAATCATGATTTATATCACACGTTAAGACACGGTCTCTCTTGTTTTTTTATTTATCTTACATTGTTGAATGAAATTAACTGGGTCAAAGTTTATTTATGTCGTTATAATGTCAACTGCCACAAGACATTTACGATCAATAAAAAATAAGATAACGCGCAACCGAAACTAGATCGCGCCGAATCGTGATCGCGTAACGAAATATTTTATCACGGACCAATCCGGTGCTCGCGAAATGACAAGCACGCTAGATCATTCGCTTAGATCATCGGCGTGCGCGCGCGCCGCATTTGCGCCGATTGGCGTGTCCCGCGCAGGCCCCGCCTGTACCGTTATAGGGGGGCAATGACTGCCCCCCTAAAAGTGGGGATTTGTGGATCATCGCGTAATTGGTGGAGACTTGTGACATATGGCATGTGCCGGTTAATTAAAACTGCTCACGGCCCTTTCATAATGTGTCGTTAATATATTTACATATAACGTTGATCTGTCGTGACCTACTTTTGTTATAATTGAAGAAAACTTAAGGTAATTTTAGCAAATGTAACACAAGGAAAACGTGTTGAAGTACCGTTGACGGCAAACACAATTTGGTTATTTACTTTGTCTACGGCCGACATGGTCTGCGGTACATACTAATTAGTTCGAGCAAATATTGATTGAAATGACCGTACTTTCTGGTTCAGAGTAAAGTTGAATAATCTCTAAACACATGCTTGGATAAATAATTCCAACGTTTAAAACAAATACAAAATTATTAAAAAGAATAATTTGGTAATTAACTAGGAATTATTTTATTATCATTGGAATATTACGAGTACCAATCTGAAGAAAAAATTACTCAAAAAGAACTGCCATTACTTATACCTTAGTTCTTTATGCATAAACAATTAATTAAAAATTATAAGTAAAATATGATTTACCATGTAAAATCTGGAAGGCTTCATGAAAAGTTTGATTTACAGCAAAACTCCCTCCACGTTTGCAACTGACACTTATTTCAACAAACATTACTATCATCTTTAACCTGTAAAGATCCGGACAAAAGTACCAAAAATGCAACGGAATCGTAAACCTGATTTGTAAACTTACAGAAACATACATAAACCACTTGACATAAACCTTATAGATAGAGAATCAAATGCACAAGACAAATCATAGCATACGATGCATGTGATTAACATTTCTTCTACGAGTATTTTGAAATTGAATACATTATTGCAATAGGAGGCTCTAATATGTCCCTGGATACTTGATATTAGTCACTGACAAGATGAAACAGGTGCTCATGCAGGTATTAATCTTTATTCTAAGTTTGCAGTCAAAGGTCTTGCAAAATCGAAACAGAGAATAGAAAATAATCCGGAACCTAAAAAAATATGCTTCATAATTCATGTTTTTAGTGCAAGGTATACTCATAATTCTTCTAAACGTTATCTTCCCCCGATAGTTGTCTTTACTGGATCACGCACCAGGAGACAACCGCATCACAGCAAGTCGCTACAACGTGGTACCATCTATCCAAATGAAAAATATATCTAAAAAGAAGAAAATATAAAGGTTAATATCTGGTTGGTCACATTTCAAGAAAGTTCAGTGTTAACAAATGATGTCCTACATAGTGACGCCTTATCCATTTTGTTAATTCTATAAATTTATTAAATGAATTGCTGTAACAATTATCAACCGTAAACGTCCATTATTAAACAGACCTTCCAATAAATGCTACTAGAGTTATTCTTCACGCATCGATAAAATCATTTCCAATCAATCCCTGATGAATGTCTCTTTAAAATTTCACTCAATTTCAACACTGCGATTCCCCACATCATTACATACTAAAAGGTCACAAACTAAGTAACATTCTAGAACGTGTTTTAAAACGGGCCTAATGCCATTCGCGTTGGGTTTTAGTGCCCCGTTGCATCAATGTGTGTCAGAGGTCGGCGAGTCTAGGTTTTATGTCCAATGACCATTTCGCATAACATTGCGTTAGGTAATGGGTTGATGTAACTTGATATTTAGAGGTGTTATCGTACGTGCTTCGGCAGATTAAGGAAGAACAATTGCTTTATATTTTATGGGACATCAAGATATTATGAGATTGGATAGTAAGTTATCGTCCATATTAAGAGACATGTCTAATTTGTAATTGCAACAGCAAAAACTACCACTCACGATAAATTGAGAATTCTTAAAGATTGACTTACGGAACGAAACAGATAACAATAAAGAAACAAAAAGTTTATACAGCACAAACTGGTCACTGTCTTGTTAAAGAAAATATTATCAACATAGTCATTGAAAATGTAGATACTGATAAAGAGAATGAAAAAAAATCGATATAGCTCATCGATAAGTACACATCTCTAATAATTCTAGTTGACACAAACGTATGCCTTTCATAAGCAGGTGCATAAAATAGTAAACTACTTAACGGGCATATCACATTTACGGAGGAAGGTTCCAATATACATCGGTTTCAAATATAATGTTATGAAGAAACTGCTTTAATAGAATTTGAATTTGAAAATGGTGCAAATTGAACTTATTCTTATTGCAGCGGAAATGCTAGCTGTATGACGACATCGTGCACAAGTCGAGAAAAATGTTAAAGAAAGTTATCTACAATATCATGACAATGAAACAAGATACTAAATTCAAACTCAGACTCAAAGCATTTATTTCCATTAAACCTTTTACAGGCACTTTTGAACTGTCAAAGAGTCGATTTGGCAGAAATATGAAGCTAGTTGCTCATTTCAAAGCAGTAGTAGGTACAGAGAAGAACGGGCAAGAAACTCGATGGGCACTAGATCTTCGTGACGAATGAAATAACTTCAAAGAGATAATGCCTGAAGAACGACCTTCACCAAATACCTGATTAAAACAAAATGACAAACTGTTAGAGGAAAAATAACAAACATTAACATAACATCACGCCGGTTCTCCCCAAGGGTTAGGCAGAGGTGTATCTATAGTATACTCACATTTCGCCAGTTAATAACTATCTTTCTTTAAAGATATTCAGACGAAGGAGAATAGATAGGTATAGCTAACTTTTCTAGCCCTTTGATCAACTAAACCAATGACCAATCATTTAAAATTAAACCCAACATCTATCCAATCTCGGCACTTTCCAAAGAGAAAAGTCCATACACAAAGGAGGCTACTTTATAATCGGATTTCAAACATGGTACGCAATCTGTCGCGAGAAACATTTAAGGCTTTATCTTTGGGCTGGCCGCTGCAACAAATTGCGGACCAGTCGACGTTTTTTTTGTCGCACGCCGAGTTTGGGCCGCGGTGAGCTCTACAGGAAGTTTTAAAAGTGAAGTTTTCAAATAGCGGGATTTTAAAAGAAGGTTTTTGTTAATTGTTGAGATTTTAATCGTTACCGTCGATATAAACTTTTTCACTAATATGCTGTTACATTATCTGATACCTATTGTGTATATAAAGACTAGGAAATCAGGATCATGAAAATCTACAAAAGCTTCTTCTTAATATGAGGCCACTGTCACCTGACTAGCGTTATCATCTTGCATCATCATTGGCAGCCTTGTCTCACCCACTGCTGAGTACAGGTCTCCTCTCTTTTGTGCCATGCTTCCTTGGTCTGTGCGAATCTCATCCAGGTCTTCCCCGTGATCTTCTGCAGGTCGTCCACCCATCTGGCTATTGGTCTGCCAACGTTACTTCTACCGTTTTTGGCCACTATTCCCTTAGGGCTCTGACATTACCACATCTGGTCAAGTTAGTATCCTGTCCAACTCCATTTCAGAGCCGTATACTAACAAGAAATGAACATTTTCCATCAGATAGTCAGTGTTAAGAAATATGACTACAGGATTTTAATCGCCAATAAAATTATTATTATATAGCTCCTATTAGAAATCATAATTACAAAGCCTTTATGTGTGCACTCTATTTGATTACGAAGCACCTAATAATACGAAAATATAATATTTACTTACCGATAGTAACTTTTCATTCAACCTATTAATGATATTCCATAATCAAATAAAAGTAATGCCTCGGTCGACATTTATAGTTATTTGGTTCACATGCATTTTAAATTCAAATTTTGGTAAATTCTAATCAGTATTACGTAACATAACGGTTACTTTAACACATTCCAGTTAGAATAATTAAGATTTCCAATTCAAATCTCGATACGCTTATCTCAATTTATAAAGTACAATTTTCTATAATCATGCGTCTATAATTTATAGGTTCAAGAGTAATCTATTAAAAAGTATAAATATCACGATAAATCACTTCGAATTCACTGTTGTATCTGCGTCTTTCGCTCCAATATTGATATTAGATATATTTATTCCACTTCGAATAAAAATCTTAATCCCATCCTCCATAAATTCAGGCGCTATCGGTGTACCAAGCTGCATCTCTTTTTGTTCAATGCCGACACCAAATTGGTTCAAAATAATGTACAGAGACCAATTTAAGGGAGGAATCAGAAGTTGAATCTTACAAAAGAGTGAAGAACCTGACAATTTATATAGAATAAATAATTAGTACTGTCATGATTATTGTCTAAAAATTAATCTTAAAATAATTAAATAAAATGGAAAGATATTTGAAAATCGAAGAACAGACTGTAATACGTAAACGAATCCTAAGACCCTTTCCAAAGTCTAATTTGATGACTTGGAAAAATGACTCGGATTTGTTTCAAAATACAATTTTTATTCAAAACATATTACATAATTATACAAGTTAAAAAAATATTGTAACTTACAATAACTAAAAATTTCTATATGCAAAAGACACTTAAATAATTTTTTCGCAAACTTGAAACTAAAAATACATAACTCACAGGTTCGCCGTTAGGATGCGCGCGCGCACGTCAACTTGTCACTCAAGTGAGCGTACTGTCGATGCAGTTCAGCCAAGTGACGACAGATGGCGTTAGTGGTAGCGTTTTGTAGTAGTGACTATAGTTTTTGGTGCTAATGTATTGATTTAGGTTTTACCCCAATTTGAAGGATACAATTACGGAGCTAAGGCAAAATAAAAGTATTTTACGGTCGGCGCGGCTGCTTGAATTACAGCGATTTTCTTTTTGTACTAAAATTCACACTAGCCACTATCACCGTGTAATCTAATATATATTACTACGTTACTGCTCTTATGAGCCCAGATAAGAATCTTATTGTAAAGTGACTGTGTCCTCACTTAAAAAATTAAAACTCAAATCAAATAAATCAAAAACTTTATTTCTTAATTTCTAATATCTAAAACTTACTTTATACGGTTATGCCCGTCATTGCCTAGCCGACCTTATTTTTAAAATATATTCTATTAAGTCTACGGGATCAAAACAACTTTCGCTTAGTAGCTCAACCATAAAAGAAGTTCATGGAATCATAAAAGTAATTGCGACGAAAACATCCTCGCAATTTATAAAGAGATAATTTTTACTGCACTATTTCTGCCCACGCGCATATAAAACTGCAACTTACTGCTATAAACAAACATTACATTTGTAAGGACTAATATGCATGAGATTGTTCAAGTTATGTGCTGATGAAGACAGGTTTGGAAAATCGGAAAATTCTATCTTCTGACAAAAGCCCTTTTCTTTTTTTTCCAAGTTCGTTTTTTCCAAGTTCTCCAACTTGTGAGACTGGCGGTTTCGTTAAGTTTTGCTCATATATCTTACTATCCACAGGATCAATCATTGATCATTGATTCTCAAGTCAAATTAATTGTAAGCAATTCGTTCCAATCAATTAGAATCAGAAATGAAGAGATCCGTAGGAGAGCCAAGGTAACTGACATAGCTCGAAGAATTGGCAAACTTAAGTGGCAGTGGGCAGGGCACATTGCTCGCAGAACAGATGGCCGATGGAGCCGAGAGGTTCTGGAGTGGCGACTGCGTACTGGAAGACGTGGCGTTGGAAGGCCCCCCCTCGATCGAGGACCTGATGAAGGCCGCAGGAATCTGCTGGATGCGAGAAGCACAGAACCGGTCGAAGTGGCGGTGCTTGGGGGAGGCCTATGTCCAGCAATGGACCTGTTTCGGCTGAAATTATTATTAGTTCTTACATTTTGTTGACTGTTGCTAAATGTTTCGTTTGTTTATTAGAGATGAAAAGGTTCTGCATTCTTTTACTTTGGTGTCTATGACAGACTTTGCAGAAATCACGACTACTCAATGTTCAGTACCTTATTACTGGTTAATTTCCTTAAAAACGGATCATTTAGTTCAGCAAAACATTTGGGCATGTTTTTATGGTGCTTAGAATGGACTGAAGAAAATATCTTGTTTATAAAAGTTTACACTTACTAAATATATCTACGTCTATTGAATTTTATAATTGATTTCCGCAAAGTCACGCCTTCATCCATTAACTAAGTTACACTTATAGGTAATTAGTTACGAGTCTTAGTTTCAAGCAATGGGTTGGTAAGGCATAGAAACCATGTAATCGCTCATCCCTTAAACCCGTAACCAGAACTCAACAGCGACAAAGTTAGTCATAGTTTTAATGTTTCATGTAAACACAGTTAATGCTCATCATGCTTATATTAGTACGATTACATGTTTATTGTGCTTTTACAACGTCATAAACTTTCTTTGTTTACATATATGTGAGCTTGCGATTTGGATAAGGACTATAAAGAATTGAAGTTATAGCTATCGTGTCGCGAAGTATTTGTACAAAGTAGTAATTTTTAATGACTGTTTGGACTGGGATAATTAAAAATATGGCTTGATATTTAAGTCTGTTTGTTGAAGCCCTAAGGTCAAATTAAATATCAAGAAATAATAATAACAGTATCAGGTAGATGTAAGATCTCCCGCGCCGAAGGCTTAGTCTCTGTTGTGATTGGCCGCCACGGATACGGTCTGGAGGACTTTATGTATATGTCACAACTAAAATAAATGCTGAGTGTAGACTCTCTAATTGCACTCCAATTATTTATTATAGCCAGTTATCAGGACTTATCATCCTACTTTTATTCGGTACTTGAGACCTGTCCCTGCTTCGCACGGGGATATATAGGTTAAAATTAAAATCAAAAGTCATTTATTCAAACTAAGCTGAGAATCAGCACTTTTCGAACGTCAAATTACATAAGACAGTCCCCCAAAACGCCCACCCATCACCACTTCCTAGTGCTTTCACTGGGAAGAAGAAGTGGCGCAACAAACTCCCCAGCAGCACAGCTGTCTGTTCAGTTAGAAACAATTGATTCTATACAAAAGTATACAAAATCATTTACATTACGCAACATAAAATATAAATCTAATTATTAGCCATACGTCAGCTAGCACACAAAAAAAAACTAGAACTATGTACTCAAGCAAAAATAAAATAAATAAGTAAATGTAAACATAAATTAACTAAATAAAAGCCTCCAGGCACAAAGGGCGTGCCCGCTTACATATAGCTGTATTATATATTAAATATAGATGTATTATACATACAAACCTTCCGGAATAAATGCTCCAAATGATGGTGATATCCGGAATGTAAAATCCATAGTGTACCTAGTTTAGAAGATGACTATTCGGTTGCACTAACAGGGACTAAAAACAGCTTTGCTTTATACTATGCACTATATTGATATAATATAAAATCCTTACATATTATAAGACAAAGTCCACCGCCGCGTCTATCTGTCGTCCTGTTCGCGTTAAACTCAAAAACTACTGCACTGATTTTCATGCTGTTTTCACCAATGGATAGAGTGGTTCTCGAGGAAGGTTTTAGTATATAATAACCGACATCCACGAAGGCGAAACCGCGGGCATCGACTACTATAATAATATATATCTAATAATACCTTTGGAACGATAACCTAACCTTAGACTTTACCTGCAAATTCTTGGTATATTTTTATTTTATTGCAAAGAATTCTCAAAAACAAGAGTAGACACTATGGCTCCGCAAGACATGCCATTATTTATGAAACTAATATTTTGCTCTATATTTTATTGTTGTCCCAATTCAAAGTAATATGATAAAAAATGCGGGCAACAGACGTTGCAAATGAAAAAACTAAAATTAAAATTGTTTAGGGTTCCTCCAACATTGGATGAATGAGCACGAGTTAAAGATAATTTTATTTGAAACAATTTTATTTTGTATGCTATACAAAAAATCCGGAGACTTTTTTTTTTCGATTTCAGGCTCGCAGGCTCACACACATGTGTGACAAGTTTTTGATTATCGCCGAGATGAGATTGCGACTAGATTTTGAACATTTTTAATTACGGGAATTAGTCTTCAGACTATAGTTTTCTGCGGGCAGACTCTTCTGATAAACCCGGACCCATATGATATCAGGATTTTCAAAAGTATTTGTAAATTACTGTTATGATGGAATATAGGTACCTGTCTGTAGTAATTGTGAAGCAGTTGTTACCAGCCTTCTCTACTCTTTTCAGTAGGTAGGTACTTATACCGAAATCGCACCAAAATGCAAAAAAATACATGAGACAAGTAGCCGGTAACAAGGCCACCAAGCTCCAAGAACGTCGATGGAAAATTACGTTATTTATTCCTGTTTAGCCAAGCTACAAAGTTTTACCATTGCAGGAGCTATTTTTGACGGCAGTTTTTATGCGAAACCCACTACATAGTTCAAATTCACAATTAACCTTTTTCGGCTCCATCGAAGTTCGCCCACACGACACAACTTTTTTTTGCGATCCACATTTTGATTAATGCGAGGCTGCGCAACGGTTGAATTTTTATCGTTTTTGAACCATCCTTTTTCAATGTGGCGCGATTTTTTTGTGTCACTTCTGAGATATTCTGTCATTCATTTTTGTGTTGATGATATTTTATTAAAGCGGCGATTGCTTTGCAGAACATCTTGCTGTGATATCGCAGGAACTCGGATTCGATGCCAGTTTATTTTATTTTATAATGTTAGCTTGTGCCTGACTTATCAGCAAGGTAAACATTTCCTGTGGTAGTTATCAATATAGCCGTTTCGAATATGATAGAATTGAAAATAAACTTAATCTAGTAAAGGTTCTAAGTCGAGAAAAGGAAGATTTTCAATGGCCAGCTAATGCCATTGGCAGGGCTTAAATCATTAGTTAGATTGGTCTGATCAGTCTCATGACTACCAAGAGCCACATATTACTTTATAGTTATCCCAATATAGCCCACCGTTGGTTCAACCACGTGCTGTTGCATCAAGAAACGTCAATAGATAGCGCCACCTGTCCCATAAAACAGCTGTCACCAAACCATGTGGTGCACCATTCACCATTCACCACCATGACATTCCATTAACTATCCCCAGAAAATATTACCGTGAAGAAACGAAACACAAAATAGTAGCATTTTTCAAAACAGCAGGGTATTAATACTCTTTTACCAAATCAATACGAAACTGGCTGCAAAGAAAAAAATAACAAAGAAATCAAGTACCTTGACGAATGATTCCAAATTCGAATATAATTTACGTTCAATTTCTATGCAAGTACCCGACAATACTGTGTCAGTGATCAAGCTATATTATCCTTTATTGACACACAGGTAGGGGTAGTATTTCAGTGAATGTGTTTTGGAAATGTTTATAGGATTAGTGTTAAACCAATAGGGACAGATACAATCGTTTGACATGATCTTTCATAATATTGTAGACCTAAATGCGCAATGTGAAGCGATTTGAGTTATAAGCGGTAGCGGGTGGAAAATATCTGTGTACTGAAAGTTGCTTGCTTGAAGTCCAGCAAATATACCAGCTTCATGGAACTTTTTCGAACTTTTTTATTTAATGACTCTGGGACCTGGGAGGTTTACTCTATCTATATATATATAATAATGTCCGCAGTTATTTAAAGCCCTTATTTCTAAGGCTAGGTTTAGATTTAAGTACAACAACGTATAATATGTCAAGTTTTATATACACGTTTCTTCACCTTTAACTTAAAAATGCAATATTTTTCAGAGCAATGAAAGTCATACATGCCCTGTACTCAAATCTGTTTTACTCACTCCAAGATTCACTTAGCAACAAGAAAAGATCCTTATACCCATTAACACTACACCACATACATGTTCACAAACAATACAATGTTAAGTGGGGGTCGATTCGACCCTTGACGATATTTCTGAACAAAAACGTGTCAATATTTTGAACAATATTGTCGTTACCATTGTGGTCGGTGAAGATAAATTACTATTGCCTTTCACATAATATAACGTAGCATAATTTGTTACGATTAGTTTAGTACATTGAGTTAGTGTGGATGTGGTGTGCAGTTAAAGTTTAAAAAGTTCATTTTGAAGTTATAAATTACTTTTTATAGCAAGACACATTATTTAGTTGCGTTAAGTCACTAATACATCTTGATATTTTTTCTTTTAACACCTCCAATAATAACGATCTTTAAGTAAAAGCATACAAAGCAGTTAAGCTAAAAAAGCATAATAAACCGAACAAAGGGAGTAACATCATCATTTCAGCCGAAAGCGGCTGAAATGATGATGTTACTCCATTTATTGAGTTTGGTGAATGTTCAACAGTGGACGTCTTTAAGTCCACTGCTGAACATTCACCAAGCGTCGCTACATGGGCCAGCCCTTCTTCGGCCAGCTTCTCGCATCCAGCTAAAGAGTAGTTTATTATGATCATGACTTTCAAAATCTTTGTTTGCTTTTATCAGTTACCTACTTCTTTCTATTTTGACTAGAAACGAATGAAATTATGGAGTTCTCAAACCATCCCATCTTATCCACTCAATTCCAACCCATATCTCTGCTACCACATTTGTGCCGCAGTTCACCCGTCACCGCCTACCGAATATTCGTCTATTGTGACCAGAGCATCTGTTTACAAACGTGTGGGTACTAACGACCGGCCGCGCAGCCGCACAGTTGATCTTTATCATTTCATTGATTTACGCGTGATTTCCAATGATTTTACTGATGTGTGATAATATTATATTCTTTTTTTAATTTCAAATGTAGGGTGCGTTCTGTTTGCAATAGTTTTTGTGGTCATAAATGTGTTAACAGAATTTTTGATATATTTTCTTCGGGGGAATGTGGTCGCGGTTTTTATGTGGTTGCAAATAATTGTGGATTGGATGATGTTTGTTATTCTTAGAATTAGTTTGATCTTGATGTCCTGATAGTTGTGAAGTGTGGAGTGTTATTTTTTATAGCTAGCTTGAGGTAGCGTTGTTTGTTAACACCGGGAAAATAACTTTCTTACTTGATGGGTAAATTAGGAACGAATTATATAACTTTTAAAATATTAAGCAGTATCAAAAAGTAACTAACCAAATATAATTTGTATTAATTTACAGTAAGTACTTGTTTATGTACACGTTGGCTAGAATACTGTAAATACTGAACCAGTTCAGATTTAAGTAAACAGAGAATGAAGCAAAAACATAAAGCAGCATAGAACCAAGTCAAAACAAAACGCAAACAGATATATATATATACAAACAGATATTCATAAACTCCTATCTTCTTCAGTAAACCCGAACAACACTGAACACAACATCGTTTTTCAACAATTTAGCCACAGTGTATTTGACAGCGTTTTGCAAGAAACAGAAGGTGATAAATTTGTTGCTGCTCACTCCAGCCATTGTCAATTTTGTATTGAGGACGCCCTATTGTTGCGTGGCACTTCGATTTTGCTCGGATTTGTATATAGATAGTGCATGGTACAAGAGTGGGCGTATTAACAAGCAGAGCGATCTAAAAATTTTGACAAAATATTATGCAATGTTATTTCCCCTTAAAGCGATTTTAAATAAAATCTTGTAAGAATCTTTCATTCACGAATATACAACATAACTAGATAATAATCAACTGTAACAGCTAATCTATGAGTACATTCACTATCAAGAATTGAACAGAAAAAGTATGTTTGTCATTATTACCGTTACAGATTGAGATGAAACGTGTCAATGGTCTCACAGTGGTGAGTTTTTGACAGATTTTGTATGGCAAATCTGTGAAAAACTCATCATTGTGAGACCATTGATAGTTTGTAAATTAGTAGACTTGGCCCCCAGTTCATTGATTGACTATGTATTTAGTGATAAACATTTCCTAAATTTATGAAAAACAAGGGTATTTTTAGCCTGCTGGGCTGCTCATCACTTACACCACACGCCAACGTTCGATTTTACCGCGGATCCATATCGCACAATACAGTTCGTTAGCTGAAACATCTTAGTTTTTACTAACGCTAGATTATCTTTAGCAAACGGTTTATATTCATCAGTGGGATCGCCTGGTTATTGGTTGTTGCTGTTTTTGCCACTATTGTGTCAAAG
The DNA here is from genome assembly GCA_949152455.1 of Lithophane leautieri. NCBI lineage: Eukaryota > Metazoa > Arthropoda > Insecta > Lepidoptera > Noctuidae > Lithophane > Lithophane leautieri. The sequence continues at coordinate 1,609,754 of OX424472.1, read as the reverse complement.
GCGAATAAATGGAACGGCGGCTTCATTACTGGGTTTTTGTTTCGTGCTATTGGTATTTAAATCTCTCCATATACCTATTATAATACAGTGTTGTCTGGGGCGCTAGTTTAGTTATTGTAGAACTGTGTGTAACTGAGAGCCGTAATTCAAATTCAAATTTATTTATTTTGGAATTTTTATCTCTTGTACTTTCACATTATTTTAAAAATCCTACTAATTTTACAAGATAATTCTAATATATCTTGGGTGTGTTACTAGCTAAAAAAAAAAAATAGATTTGATTTTGTTTGTGCCTGAGAAACATTTCATAGAAGTTCTCTCAAAACATTCAGGCAATGTGTGTTATGTTTTGACTATGTTGTGTTCTTGTGACGATGGATAGCGTTACCAGTGGCAGTATTTTCGATTGACTGAATGCAATGGCTTGATAAACCACCTTTTACTAAAGTCATCATGAATTCTGTTTTTTGGCATTCTTCTGTGTCTCACCGTGAAGACCGAAGTTTCTTTCCCAGGTCAAGCAGTGATTATGCCGAGATAAATGAATTTGTCGAATTCTTATCTACTAAAACCCTAAGAGAGAGAATCACACAAGCATTAACCACTTATCAGGTACATGAAGTCTCCTTTGAAGAATTAAATTAACTTATGGTTATCTACCCAAAATCCTTCTTTATGTCGCAGTTTCACACGTTGTCATTCAAACAGCTCTAAGACAATAGTTATGTCTGCCGGCGCGCGGCACTCGCGCACTGATCTAGGTGTCAACAGTTGCGTAACTGCGCGCGCATATCGGGCGCGAAATGACGAGTGGGCGGTGCGCCGGAGTCGATAGTGATGTAGGAAACAGACGCACAGTAGGCTTTGAAGTAGTTAGATGATTTGAAAATCGAAGTAATGGTAAAGAATTTTAAAAAACAAATGATAGGTTCCGTGGATTTACGATAGATGGCGGTAGTAACAACAAAAAATACTTTCTTCAATTTGATTGTCTGTAAACCTCGAGATCTCAAACAGATTTTTATAATGAGTTAGAGATCGCGAATTGAATTTGAAGATTTTTTAAATTCAAGAATTGGTCTTATAAAAATCGCGTAAAAAATTCGCGCTTAAAAACTTCGTTTTAAATACAAGAATTGGTCTTATAAAATGTGGTTGTCAGATCACGAATAATTAGTAGCAGATAATTATGTGGATAGACACCGACATCCATTCTCGGAACCCGTTTTTTTTTTTTAGTTTGGGATGTCATCAAATGTCTTCTCCCGCTCTGGGCGGAGCGGGAGAGCGTATCAGACTTTTAGTGACTAAAACCCACCCGTGTTCCTTCAGTTGCCTGTTGCCAAGGGTCCCGGTATCCCTTTCGGACTTTCCCGCAACCATGGCAGGCATTGATCGAAATGACTTTTATTCAAACTAGGCTGAGAATCAGCACTTTTCGAACGTCAAAATTACATAAGACAGTACACCAAAAAAACGCCCACCCTTCACCACGTCATAATGAGTCTAAGACTAAAACAGTTCAACTCCCAAACTCTAACACTACATCCTCCACCATCACTGGCCCAACCTTGGCCGCAACATGATTTACTCCAGCCTACCCTCATTAGCATAATATTATCTGCGCTGTTCCGGTGACTAATGCGCTAAACACTCGCTTGTCAGCTCGACTGTTAGTCTTATATGTGCCAACAATGTCAGCTATTAAGATTTGAACTGAATTGTGGTGTAAATTACCTTTTCGGTTGAAGTTTGGTTTAAGTTATTGGGAGCTGGGGTGGTATTATGAAGTATTAATGCCATCATTATTCCGCTGCGAAAACGGGATGGTGCTAGCGGCCTTGTCTAGCTCCGTCTCTCTCTCACACTGGAAAAATGATGGCATTAATACTTCATAATACGGCACCTGGTTAGGAAATTAAGTGTTATGTATCCAGTGTTATTATAAAAACAGTATTTTTTTGTTACATTCTTTAATTTCGTGTTTTTCAGAAGCTGCGGGAAATGTGACGGATGTCATTCATCATCGATGCTTATACGTTTGAATCTTTGCCAATATTAGAGTGTTGCCTCTCACAAATCCCCGGGTCAATAACTTTCATGAAAGTGCTTCCTTTAAAATAATGTAACTGAAAATAATCTGGTCCTTTTAACAATAAAGAAAATTATTTTCAGTTACATTTTTTTTGTTTATTAGGTTACTAGCTGCGACGCGCGGTTTCACCCACATAAGTCTCGATCCCGTGGGAATATCGGGATAAAAAATATCCTTTGTCCTATTTCAGGTCATGGTCTTACCCCTGCGCCAATTTTCATCCAAATCCGTTCAGCCGCTTTAACGTGAAAGCGTAACAAACGAACAAACTCAATTTCGCATTTATAATATTAGTTAGGATTCGGATTTTACCCATACTTACCCGATCGAATTAATCGTCATCTTCTTTTAATTTAATTCGACAGCTCTTTTACTATATTTTTACTCCCTAACTATGTAAGAACAGCTGCTTTTTATCCAAATAAGCGTAACCATTTTAAATATAATAAAATATTAGGCAAAAAATATAAAGAAAGCTCTTAAAGAAAGTTCGCTCGATTTTTTCAAAGTAACTTTTGACCCAGTAAAAGTGTATTCGATTTTATTTAGGGGCCTGAACAAATTGTCAATACATTTGACGCGCCCTCTAACTCACAATAAGTAGTTTTTAAATCGAGCGATTGTTACAATTCTCTCAAAGCTAAATTTATGGACACTCTAAAACGAAAGCCAATTTACATCTGCGTCTTTGACAAAACAGTGTCAACCTTATCACAGAGACTTGAGGAGGATAATTGAATGGTATGTGTTATTTGGGACGGTAAAAGTAAGTTTGCAAAAAGAGTCTATAAAGAGTCCTTTGGTTTAAAATCGAGAGATCACGGTACATAAATAAAATTAGGCTCGATGCCCTACAAACGGTTGCTACCCTATTTAACCAGTAATGGCGAGGGTTGAAATATTTTGACATTTATGAAGTTCGCCGACAAAGAGATTCAGATAGTACTGGACACGACGTTGTCTCGTTGGTGATTCTGAAGGGAGCCGTTTAGATGTGATTGGAGATTGATTTATTAGAGATCATGGAAACAGAGGTCTTGTTACGCAAATCAGAGAGCACATAATATGATGCCGTTTAGTCCTCCCATCTGAATTAGATTTTTAAAAGGGTTACGAGTTTATAAAAGTTTTGTGGATATTAGACTTGCTTATCCCGATTATATCTATTGCATATTACACCTTACACTGTTACTCGTAATTATCTTGATTATGTAGAGTGTGAGATACTAAGACATTGGGAAAGACATAATTTCGATAATCTAACAGAATAACTACGTTTCACACGCACCAAAAACCACGCTCCCCATTGCAACACTTCCATTCTCCATCAAACAAGAACCCTAATGTTTAAACCATAGACACACCTATGGCATAAACAGATAAATAAATCTAAACACATCGTCGACTTTCAATAGTCATAGACTTCCAACAATACCATGATTTGTTAGCAGCAGTCCCATAAATACATGGTATTTCTAAGCAGTTTTTATAAAAAAATCTTTATTTATCGCTCAGTTATGGGATATTGATAGTAATCTTAGCCGTTTGTTATAAATGACGATGTCAACTATGTTGGGTGTGGTATAAGCTGGTTGCTGAATATATGGAGTGTTTTTGAGAATGAGCTGAGAATATAATGCTGTGGTTTCAAGATTTTAAGAAGTCTTATAGTAAGTTTTTCTCACAGGGCAAGAGCAACAATCAGCTGATTGACTTTTCACATGGGTTTAAAACTGTCAAGAGAAAAGTTGAGTTTTGTAATTAGGTTGGTACAGAAGGGTTGACTGAAAAGGGAACTTTTCGTTTTCCTCCAAAGGACTAAGGTTCATATCCTTTTGAAACTATGTAATTAATTATAAGACCTCTTGTAAAATTATCTAAATGTTTCAGCGGTATAAATGTGATAAATATTTATTGTATCATATCTTCTACATAATGTATTAGCTGCGCCCCGCGGTTTCACCCGCGTAAGTCTCGATCCCGTGAGAATATCGGGATAAAAAGTATCTATGTTCTATTCCAGGTCATGGTCTACCTAATTGCCAAATTTTATCTAAATCCGTTCAATCGTTTTAGCGTGAAAGCATATCAAACAAACACACCAATAATCAAACTCACTTTCCCATTTATAATATCAGTTAGGAAGTTGGTTAGGAAGTGGCTAAGTAATAACAGCCGCACGGGTCGATCCATCAGGTTAAGCTGCACTTGCCGGGGTTGGTCCGTGGATGGGTCCACCACCATCCATCACACCATCTTTACCACCTTATCTTTACCGAGACTCATCCGTGGCTCAGAAAGCACGTTAAGCCGTTGGTCCCGGCTGTCATTCGTGGATCTTTGACAGTCGATATGGGTCGTCAGAAGCCCGAAAGTCTGACAACCAGTCTTATAAAGGGGTATCGTATGACCGAGTTACTTGGTCGTGGAGATTAAATAGGTAGTCGTTCCATGTAAAATACGGTTAGACTGGAAGCCGACCCCCACAATGAGAACAGGCTAGGCAGATTGAACATTAATAAGGAAGTTAGTTTTCAACTTAAAGGCAACTGATTTAAAAAGTCACGAAACATCTCAATTGCACAAAAGTTTCCTAATTTCCCGAAAACCACAAGCAGATCCAAAAGCTATCCATTGTTTACTAACGACCGCTAAACAAATAAGCAAGCATACTTGTTTGTATACTAAAGGGATATATTTAACCAGTGTCGAACTAAATACCTTAAAGAGTCGATATCTCAGCCGGTATATTGTTACCAACACCGTCATTGTCGCGGTGACTAACCGGGCTTGCTAGACGAACGCAAAGACTAATTAGTACAGACGGCATAATAATTGTGATTTATATTGAAGTAACAGATGTTGATTACCGTACTTGTGTAGGATTAAACTGGGAGTAAGATAGATAAGCTCTATTCAAATCTTTCTTTCAAATTAATATTATTTCAACTTCCAAACATCAACTTTATGCAAGTGTAAATTTATTTGAATTTTGACTGTTAAAAAAGTCATAAAAAGTAGCGCAAACTGAAACTGAACCTTATTTGTTGGTATTACAGTTGTTTTTTCTAAAATACGTATTTATTTATAGAATATACTTTATTGTACACCAAACTTGTGGCACGGCTTTACAATATTGCTTATCCTAACTTCCTAATCTTAACTAATATTCTTAATACGAAAGTGAGTTTGTTTATTTGTTTCGCTTTCACGCTAAAACGGCTGAACGGATTTGGATTAAATTTGGCATATGGGTAGACCATGACCCGAAGAAGAACATAGGTTACTTTTCATTCTGGATCAAAAGCGAAGTCGCGGGCAATAGCTAGTAATATAATATTGAGATTGAAAATCTGAGTGCAGAAAAATATGGGAATCCCCCTCTTGGCATAAAATTTTAAGGCATAATTTTGTTTGGCATAACGTTTTCTCATAACTTTTGTTAGCATCATAATACTGTGACATAATAAAAACTTGGCATAATGCTAAGGTTAGCATAACTTTCATTTGGTCTCTCGTAATTTGTTTGAGCATAATTTGGAGTTGCATAAATTTTTAAGGCATAATATTTATTCGTCTATTAATCTTGTCAAGCAGTGGACGTCTTTCGGCTGAAATTATGATGATGATGATCTAAGTACCTATCTACCAACACGTATTGTGTCAAGATTGGAGCATCCCTATTCAAAAGCGTAGGCAAAGTGGCCACAGCAAATCTACATACAGCCACTACAATCACTCACCGCTGAACTCAAAATCACAACAGCACCATTACAGTCCCGTCTCTTTGCGGTTGATCTACAATTCATTACAAATTCACTATTAATAATTTATCTGGAGCTGCGTGGGCGCTACTAGACAATGGACGCACGCACTAACAATACTGATTCTTTTTATTATTATTAAATCTGTGTAGTAATAGTGTTGTGTAGTTGAGTGTTGAGGCGGGTGAGGGATATGGATCATCTAGTTTTGATACGTTTTTATTGCTTTGGAACTAGATATTGCGTTTCTATACTTGTCACAACGATGCCATAGAGTACCACAGATACGAAAGGCATAGACAAGTAATTGGTGTTACGTCTGTGCTGACATGCGGACTGCTTAGTTTTAATTTTTACATGACGTAACTGACATATATTTTTTATTATTTATGCTGTCCGTGACAGCACTGCGGGCCTTATCAGAATACCAGTGCTGTGACATATATGTATTTTTAAATGTCGCAGCATCGGGCTGAGATAGGACCCTTTTGGCCTCGATCAGGACTTTCTGCTTTATTTAAATTTTACTTTGTTTTTAATTTTTTATTTCTTACTGTGAATTAGGTCCTTTACTCTGTACCTATTGAAATGCAGTCTCGTTCAAGGGTGGGCTGAAGAACAATTGGTCATACAAATAGAGAGATTAAGTTCATGGAAAGTACTAGGATATTTTATGGCTTTGCAACAAGTACGAGTGGAGATAATTTCTCGTTTATCAAGTTAAAGATAACATGACGGCTATCAATTTCTATGTCCTACTAGCCTACTTTGACAAACGGAATTTAAAAATAAATAGTCTTATAATGCAGGCAATATAATCCATATACAAAAAAAAATTGAATAAAAAGTAAAACAGTAAAAACATTTTTTGTTCTCGCTTAGTTAAACAGAAATCCAGTACACAAATATGGGACTTGCTAAATTGCACCAGACAACCCTCAAAATGCTGTGGAGCGTCTCAAACGTAATCTATATTGCTTACCTTACTTAAATATGTACACTTATACTCAATCAGTTACCTAAACAACTAGGCACAAACGTACCGACATAAATCATTCAATTATATTCATACGCGAATTATTCATAAGCGCTCTATACTTACGAGTTACGATTGTTTCGCGTCGATTCGCTCCAATCGAGAGATGAATCGAATTGGATCGATGATATGAATCGATTGATTTATTGCGCTAAACATCGATGATTTATTTATTTTAAAGTTGACCGAGTGATGGATATCATGTCGTTCGTCTGGCTAATTTATTCCAAGAGAGAGCGCATCTTTTTTTGCCGATTTTTTGTACACATTTCACTGTTTTATTCATATATCGATGGTAATATTAATATTTGAAGCCTAATTGTGGGGTTTCTCTCTAATCGTAATAAATGATAGTTCGAAGCGAAAAATGGATTTTAAATTCAGATTTGTATTTCGAATCGAATACGCAAATAGTTATTTAAAATCAATTTAGAAATCGATTCATAAAATTAAAATGGCATCAATTATTGTTGATTATTTGTATTGATTTTGGATTGGGTTTTAAATTAGCTTAGTATTTGATTTGAGACATAAATAGTAGAGACTATGAATCAAACAGTTTTACACTATTATTTTATTATTATTTTTATACACAATGGCCTCTAAACACATTTACTTTTACGATTTTTATGGTCTTGGCATAGGTCATTATCTTCGTTTACGAGAATGGATCATTTACAAAAATCTCATAAATTTACCTTTCTAGACTTGAATTTTGTCTTCCAGGATCAAGAAGAGTTAAAACATACCTACCAAAAATTCTTACCAGTATTTATTTGTAGGATCTAAAACACGTTATAGTTAATTCATAAATTGGAACATGTTCATTATAATTTCTGCCTCATGGAAAGAGCGAAAATTATAACAATAAATATTAATTTTAAGTAGTCAATAAGCCTCTCAGTTGCTGTGAGAAAGTCATATAATTCAATATTTATAAAACAAAAAGTATCGATTACAAATATTCGAAATGATATGAATCGAGATATCTGCACACGCAATGAAATATTAATGATACCGAATGGTTGCGTAACCGATGATGAAGATGGTATTCGATTATCATAACATCGAGAGAGAGTACGATTTTTTAACTCAAATAATTACCATAAAAATTCTTTACGGATGATATTTTTTAATAAATTATTATGTTCACTTTTGGATAATGAGCATTGCTTGAAGATAAAAGATATTTATAATGTGTGGTGTTTGCATAAGATGACATTTTAAAGGTTGATGGTCAATTTTGTGTTGTAATCTGAGCTGTCATGGATGTGAACAATAAAAGATAAGCGGAGATATTGTTAACGATATACACTTTGTATTTTCTGTGCAATTATGTCTCAATATGACAGCAGTGTTGCCCAGTGGTAACGACGCCGACTTACGGGTCGTTGGTCGTGGTTTCGAACCCAGACTGGCGCTTTACTTTGTGTAAATAATTTCATCACCACTTCTCTCAAAACGGTGAAGGAAAACGTCGTGAGGAAACCGGTATGTCTTTGCATCAAAAAAATCGGAGACATGTGAGGGAGAAGGCGTGAGCTTATGTTTGTATGAAGAATAGTAATTTTTGCTTGAACTAAAATCAAAAGTAAACTTTTGAGCAAAAGGACCAAACATGAAACGTGATTTTATTTTAATGATATTTCTTCGAGAGCAAACAAAACTCTCAAACCACACAAATTATAATTTCGATGACCACAACGCTTAAAAAACCGCACCGTAGGTATATGTAAAAACCGGCCAAGTGCGAATCGGACACGAAGGGTTTCGTACCATCCTTCCTTCCTTATATTATAAAACAAAATCCTCCGCGCGTCTGTCTGTCGTCCTGTACGCGATAAACTCAAAAACTCCTGCACCGATTTTCATGCTGTTTTCAACAATGGATAGAGTGGTTCTCAAGTAAGGTTTTAGTATAAAATAACCGACATCCACGATTGCGAAATCGCGGGCATCAGCTAGTTATCTATAAAAACGGCAAAAAAATCACGTTTGTTGTATGGGAGCCCCCTTAAATATTGATTTTATTCTGTTGTTTAGTATGTTTTGTTATAGCGGCAACAGAAATACGTCATTTGTGAAAATTTCAACTTTCTAACTATCACGGTTCATGATATACAGCCTGGTAACAGACAGACGGACAGCGGAGTCTTAGTAATAGGGTGCCGTTTTACCCTTTGGGTACGGAACTCTAAAAAGAGAGAGAGATCTTAACACAACTAGGTCAAGCAAGGGGACCATGGCACAGCGGCACCAAAATTACAGATCACTATAATAATGAGAGTATAAAGTGCCAAGTTAACCATAAAGAAAGCTCTTAATTCATACAATCACCGTCGACGCCCAAAAACTTTAATTTCAGAATTTATGACGTGATCCCGGCTCCAATTTCGCAAAATTTATACCCACTGGGCCAACCCTGTTTTTATAATGTGCACAAATTGTGTATTGGGTAAAAATTGGACGGTAGGTGCAAGTTAGTTCTGATTGGGCAATGTTGGGCATGATTACTTTGATGGTTGTAAGTAGATGAGTTTATGAGGCTCGGTTCTGTGGGTAAGGTAGTGAGAAACATGAATTTAATAACGATATAGTGCAAAATGAAAAGATTTCGGCAACAGTTTAAGAGTAAGTCGGCAATGATGACAAACAGCTCGGATTCATAGCGCTAATATAAAAGAAACTATTATAAATCACAGCGGAGCTAATAATGTCATCAGTAAGTACAGTCAAACAAGCTATTTGGTATACAGGCAGATAATTTGCAACTACTTTAAGAGGTCACACAATTTTGTGAGTGTGTTCAGTAGTCAACAATTCTTTTACGTCACTCTCACAAACCATAAGCTCAAAAAGGTAAATTATACACACAATCAAAACGAATTTTGGCTATGTAGCGGAAAATTAATATATTTCTCCTGTATACCAAATAGCTTGTTGGACTGTACTTAATGATTTCATCTGCCACACTTACGCTACTTGTGACGAGAGAGGGGGGAGAGAGGAGGAGAGAGTTATGTAGACTGGATTAACCACCTTGACTGCAAAAGCCAGATGACCACCCTGAGAAACCTATTAGATGAAACCTAGATGTGAAATGAAATAAAACAAAAAGAATCCGAGTTCACAAACCCTATGTAAGTACTTGTGGCGGTATCTACATCGCCACATGTGAACTACGCAACAAAGGCCTGACGTCACACAAAAATCCTGACATCATATAAATCCTGCATCGCGCAATTAAAGTTTACCGTGCAATGGACACATACACAAGAACCTGACATCAATCGTTGGGCAGTTGCCCGCCAGACACAACACCCGTCTGGTCGGAGGGTCCTCCCTTTTCTATGGTGGATGAGTGAACTTTACACCCTGTTCCTCAACTTCCTCATACCCCTAAATTGGTGACCCCGACGTGATTTGAACACGCAACCTTTTGATATTTCATTATGTATCAGATCAGTGCTCCGAAATCCTACAATCACCAAGCCTAAAACGAAACGTATCACGATTCAGAGCAAGAATTAATCCACATCTGACAAACTCCTGACAGCATTACCTTTCCCATACATCACGACACGGCTACAAATCTTTCCTCTCACCCAAATACAGTTCAAACATAATCTGTCCATTACGCCTTACATTTATTTACAGCATCACTATCTCCATGAATAATTGATCCACATTAGCTTATTAGCACACGAGTTCCGTAGCAATGGGCAGACAGACGTACAAACAAGAACAATGGCCGACAGGAAACAATGACAGAAAAAGAATCGTTTAATCCAATTACAATGATATACATGGGAGCTGGAGAGAATAGTGTGGATGCGGAGGGATTCATAATTAAATATCTTTTGATTTAGAATCGCATTTGTATTAAATTGGAGAAAAAGTTTTAATTTGTTTATCTTTATTTACACATAACATGCAACCCAATTTGTTATTCTTCTTTTTTTCGTGTCGATGGTACTCTTCATATATGTTTTTATATTTTTATATTGTATGAGTACAGTATTTGGGCACGTTGATTGCGGCATTGTTTGTTGTAATTACATCCTAAACACTAGTGTTAGTACATTATATTTGGCAAATTTTGATGATAATTAATAATGATGTCAAAATAATTAATATAAAGATTGATGTCATGGCGAACAAATAAGTTGTTTGACATAGACATTACTATGCGGGCATCGGCGGTCTAGCATTAGCATAATCAGCCAATAATGTTCCCACTGCTGGGACACAGGCCTCCTCTCTGAGAGAGGGAGCGAGCCGTAATCCACCACGAGGTCCCATTGCGGGTTGGTAGATGTGACATGTCTTCGAATTTTTGGTTCTAGGACATACCGGTTTCCTCACGATGTTTTCCTTCGCCGTTTTGAGAGCAGTGGCGATGAAATAATTTACACAAAGTAAAGCGCCCATCAGGGTTCGAACCTACGACCTACAACTCGTAAGTCGTGGCGGCAAAGCCCAATTGGCCCTCCTATTAGGCATTGCCACAGTCAAGGACGCTCTCAATCAACTTGGATTGTACTTCCAAGTCGATTGAAAGCGTCCGGTCTGCACCAAGTGCAAAGGGCAACTGATAGAAATCCGACGACTGACGAGACACGAAGTTTACTGAGGGACATTAAGAAAATAGTTGTACTGTACTTAAAATTATTATGATAATTATGAGTGTGCGTTACCCCAGCAAAATAATGTCGAAAATAGTCATTTAAATCTTATAGATAATTATTTGCACAGTTTTTGTAATTGTTGCGCACATTTTTAAATTTATTGCACTTACTCTGGTAAGTAAGATTTAAATGACTATTTTCGACATTATTGATAAGAAGAAAAAATCAATAGGTTGGTATATAAAAACGTTCAGTAGGCTTTCAAAATCCACACTAAGCTACCAGTAAAGTCCGAACAACCGATAAACGCACTGCGTTTGGGTGGTCCACATTACCGTTTTATCATCAGACCAACATGTGCCGGCGAAGTAGATCGGTTGACGATGAATGGATAAAACAATGGCCTTTACATGTGTACCATCGGTCATTGTGAATGACAAACTTTAAATAGAGTAGATTAGGACGAGGTGGTGGTTTGGTTGACTTTTCTTTATGGTATTGTGTGTACCAGAATGATTTTGGGCCTAACCTTTTTTCTTTAATATAGATTACTGTTAATGTGAGTTAGAAATTCAACATTGAAAATAAGCTTTAGAGGCTCTGGACTTCACATTTAGGATTTAGAACCATTTGCGCTCTCTAACCAACAAAAATAGCTGGGAAACGAGTTGGTAGGAAAGAAATGACGTAAGTCGAATACAATAAAATTGCGCTGGATAATAGTAAAGAATTATATTCGTGAACGGGAACCTCGTGAAGGCCGAAAAAGATAAACAAATCAAATATCTTAACTTGGCTCACGAGGTTGTCGACATGTGGGATGTGGAATCTGCGATCTTTGTGCCGATAGTCGTATCAGCAAATGGCTTAATCGCCAAGAGCCTCGACCAACTAGAGCCTCCATAAGTATGGAGGCTCTCGTTGGGCGGCTGGGTTAAGGGCCTGATTCAGAAAGCGGTACTCCTGGACTCGGCCCGTATTGTTAGGAGGTTCCTCTCTCTGGAGCCCTGACCGCCGGTACCTTGGACCCTATTCCCGATACCGGTGGGCTACTATTTTTTATATTTTTAAATGTTTTTATATTCTAATATTTAAAAATATAATTTATAAGTGACTTTATGAAATAAAGGAAAGAATTAAAGTATCACGTCATTATTATATTCGCGGTTATAATTTTATTTTATTAAGTTTTGAAATATTTTTATTACTACTTATTATTAGAATATTAAATTGATGCCGTTAACATCAACATATAGCGTTTACTTTATTAATATTAACATCTGTAGGTACTTTTTGTTCACCTATGTTCTAGAAATAAAAAGATTTTCTATTGCAGCAGCCAGAGGCATTTATCTAGCTAAAGTTTTTTTTAAAGAAGTTGCTCTATTGTCTGATTAATGAACTATACTTAGTCGCTAATTAGGGCTTGTGGCTAACTAATAACAGTCGCACGGGTCGATCGATCAGGTTAAGCTACGCTTGCCGCGGTTGGTCACCATCTTTACATACCAAGACCGCTCCGTGGCTCGTAAAGCACCTTAAGCCGTTGGTCCCGGCTGTTATTTGTAGATCTTTGACAGTTGTTACGGGTCGTCAGTAGCCCGAAAGTCTGACAACCAGTATTACCCAGTAATTGGGTTGTGGAGATCCGATAGGCTCCATGTAAAATACTGGGATTTAGCTGCATCCGGTTTGATTGGAAGCTGACCCCAACATAGATGAGAAAAGGCTAGGCAGATGATGGAATACCGACAATGACCCAATGTCACAGTAAGTAGTAGTTCAAGGCATCAGACGAATAATTTTGCAAGTATTTTTTCTCAAGAAGTGAAATTCCAGAATAGTAATTTAATTACATTGAAGGTCATGTATATTCAGTAGAAGACATTGACAGTTTCCATTACGATCGGGTACTTAGTGTAAACGTGCAGACTTACTTAAGTTGTGAGCATAAACTCGTGAACTTTTCCAACGTTGAATGTGGAGTGTGTCTTTGGTCAATAGATCAATCTAAATATTCGCAACTGGTTCATAAACTGCCTTTTCAACCTTGCTTCTTCCTGCGGCTTCGCCCGCATAGAGGTCGGAAATTATCCCACGGGCTACTACCACCCGGGATAAAAATTTCCTAACCTTTAGCAAAATTTCATCCAAATTTGTTCAGCCATTTAAGTGTGAAAGCGTAACAAACAAACTTACTTTCGCATCTATAATATTAAAAAAATATTAGTTAGAATCAGTCGCAAAGATTGAAGTTCTGAGTGTATGGTTTTGAAAATCTGAAGTAAAATAATTCTAAATGTCCTAATATTTTAGAGTTTCATATGTTATCTAAATTTTATATGGACTGAATCCCATTCCCAATAAAATGAGATAAGATATAAAATGTAGATAAAGTTCAGTCATCGACTAAATTTTGGTAAGCCTCATCCGTAATTTATTATTTTTATGCACGAGTCATATAATGTAACTTTTTGCAAAATTGACTGTGTTTTGAACCTCCTGAATTGAAACTGTCGATACAGGTATAACACAATTACATCTTAAATAAAACAATCACCGCAGCACATCCCAAAAACCAGTAATCTTGCGGATCAACCCGTCATTTTCCTCATGATTAAAATCATTTAACTAATAATAAAGTTTACAAAATCATTATGTACACATCTAATACATCAATTGTGAGGTTGATTAGGTTTTTATGGCACTAAGTAGGTACTGAGGTCGGGCAAAAAGTGGTGAATTATGACGGAGAAAAAATTGGTCGAGTTCGTCTCAAAATAATAATGATTATTTATGGGTATTTTTAAGACCTCATCTCTTTTTGAAGTTTTTATTTCAGACAAAAGATGTGTAAAAGAGGTAGGTAAAAATATCGATATTATTTTTGAGACATCTGGGGGCCTACCACCACCGCTTACAGCGGTAGTATTTTAATCTTACTTCAGTGGGGGAAAGAGATGGAGCTATACATCCTGTAGAGCTTCATCTCTTTCCTACACTGAAGTAATATTAAAATAATACTGCTGTAATCGGTGGTGGTAGGCCTCCAGAGCCAGATCGAAAAAGATGAACGAATTTTGTGAAAGATACAAAATTGACGACGAATGGCTAGGGGTAGAAATAGAAGGCTAGAAAAGATTTATGAAAAAAAAATGGACTGATTTGAAGCCATAAATCGGGACAAGGGCATTTAAAACTATTTGTTTGTGTTTTGTGATACAAATTATAACCTTAATTAAATAATAATTCCTTTTTTTTTTTTAACCTTGCTCAACAAATGACCAGTTTTAAAAGCATTATTCAATTGTTATTAGGTTTGGGTTCAAATAGTCTTAAAACATTTGGAAATACGTATTGTATTTTTTTTTTCTTATTTTATTATTTCATTATATACTGCACCGATTGACGTCATCACGTCAATCCTGGCTATCGATGTCGCTGAAAACCATCGTTAGGGCTCTGTCTCCCTGCCAGGGTTGCGGGAAAGTCCGAAAGGGATACCGGGACCTTGGCAACAGGCAACTGAAGGAACACGGGTGGGTTTTAGTCAGTAGAAGTCCGACACGCCCTTCCGCTCCGCCCAGAGCGGGAGAAGTCATTGGATGATATCCCACCCTCAAAAAAAAAAAGGGCTGTCTCGCATAGGGTCGCAGCATTATGCTGAGCGATGGCCGTTTTGCTCGGATGTGACGCATATTTTCCCCCAACTTGTTATTTTCGTGTAGGTATTTGTCCTTTCTTTGCGTCATGTTTGCCGCCAATAAATGTATTTCCTTTAATTCTTTCTAAAAATAATTGTGACTTTGAATGGATCCATTATAAACTAGTTGACGGAACGTAAATGGCTCGATGACACATTTTTAATATTTAGCTAAAAGCTCTTAAATTGACTTTCAAAGTTCATAGAGCCAGTTTCCAAGATCGATTTAGTTTATATTGATTTTCTTGAATTTAATGAGGATTTATTAATATTCAGGTGCGGTACCACTGATGGCGGCTAGTCTTTTATAATGTTTGTTTATTTATACATAATTTTCTGTTGTTTTTCAGAGAAAGAAACTATACTGGCAATTTACCAATTTTTAACGATTAAGATCCTATTTGTAAAAGTGCAACAACACCGCTCGGTAGTTAAAGTAAAATTTTCCAGTTACCCGACTGCCAAGGAAGGGTCATGTTTTTTTTTCATAACATTTCTTAAAATATGAAGTCACGTAAATTATCTTCGGGCTGACTTTTCAATCATATTATTATTTATAAATTTTACAAAAAATTAAATTCACAAAACTACTTGATCGCTACTTGTTAGTGTAAATACAAACTATTTTTTTTTAAATAATTATTTTGTAGTGCCTCATTGATTTGCAAATCGCTCCCGGCTCTCACTGGCACCCTACCACCTACTACCACCTGGGAGACCACTAACTCACCACACTAACGCAGACTTTATCTAAACTGCACTATTTAGAACATTTTATGTGGACATGACCCTCGGAGTAAATGTCACCGTTCAAAATATACAAGTTATATTGGCCATTACTGATCAAGTTTTAGAGATCATTCGCATAGAAACTGCTCTCATTATCAATTTGATACGTAATTAGATAATTTATTATAGTTGGTAAATGTGTGAGGCGAAGATATAAATATAGTTTTAGTGTTTAATATTATTGGTTGTGTCATAATTATTTTTAATTTAAATTGCGTTTTTAATTATGAATTGTGGTTATTATTAGTCGTTAACAGGTGGAGATTTGTATGATTATTATGAAAAATTAGAACGCGTGTGGCACTCGTTTTTAATTAAAATAACATAATTTTAAAATTATGAATATAACTATTTATATTTTAATTACAGAAAAAAAAACAGAAACTTGAACACTATCTTACTTATATATTTTTTATATTGGTCAGCAACAAAAAAAAAACCATGACCAACATGAAAAAAATTGTTATAACGAAAATCATAATTAAGATCTTCAATAACTAAGTTAAGTAACATAATTTAAGCAAAATTATAAAAGTCATTCCATCAAATAAAGATATCATCACACAAAAGTGATCCTAAATAACCTGCTCACCTGCCGAAAGTAAAAGGCGTAAATATTTGAACTTTAGCACCGAGCATGAAGCCCGGGCATTAATGAGCACTTTTCACTAGCAACTCTAAATATATTAATCATTCGACTGATCGGCGTCAACGTGTGCTTTATGGCTTATTTTTTACTTTTATTTTGATTTAGGGTTGGTACTGACCAGTTTATTTTAGTATATAAACTATTATTTTTACTACCTACAGTAAGTACCTACTCTCTTATGTTTGTGAACACTAATGTTTGCGAAATAATTCCCTCTTCATAGTATTTACTTAAATCTATTCTTTTTAACTATCTATAACTGTAATTTATCATTTTCTGCAGCTTTCAAATATTTATGCATAATAAGCAGTATGCATTGTCAGAATTACCAGAGGGCAGAAACTGGACAATGTCCTTTCGCGGTTTTTTTTTAGATTTTTAGGTCATGAGCTATCCGAATATCACAAAATATTTGGCCTAGCTCTTATGGGGAGGCGTGAACATTGATTCGCAGTTACAATGTATAGTAGATATCTCAATATTCCAACCCGACGTGCTTTATGGCTAATCTCGGTTCACAAATCTATAACTTCAATTACTGGTCGGGTTGGGTTCGGAACCATTCTCTTTATTTTAACTCCTTAAAGGTATATTCTGTAGACACAAACCTGGCAGCCCTAATTCGACCTGATACCGACGTATTATTTGTAAAGCGCTATCATCTTGCACGTAATGAAAGTATATTCAAGAATCATCCATTTAATTAGCTATCCATTTTTAGAATCGATATGATATGAGAAATGTAGTCACTGGTTATAACTGACAACATTTAGATTTTTGCTCTCTCCAGCGTTCAGAGGTCATTCACACCGTGTGAACTATTGAATTCGAACGATGATTCTTAAGGCTCATTCGAAAATTGATCTCGCCCGAAAATTATCACCTATCAAAGATATACAATTGACAGTAAAGTACAATTAGTCAAAAAAGTGTTGAACAATAAATAATTCACAGTAAAAACTTTCACGAAGTTAAAACAATCGCCCTACGGTGACAAATCGATTCAAATTCGATATGGACAATTATCGTAAAAGTGTGAGCAATTATTTTTTAACCCTTTATTGCCGCGGTGTGACACTAGTATGTCCATAATGACAGGTGTCATTAACTTTCAACACAATAGTAAAATTTTATCGTTATTTTAGAAAGATTCGCAATTTCACACTAACATAGGTGTTAATGTCTTAATCAAATCATTGTTAGAAGCAACGGTAAAATAAAATATTATCTTGCTTATGAAAAAGGGTGTGTCCAGGGATGGCTGGAACTCTCTCTAAACTATTATGTAAACTAGTACACACGGCTACATATCAATCTATTCATTACCAGTATAAGAAGATCTCGCATTGTATAGGATTTCGATTCGAGAGAGGTCAGCTTATAGTGGAAATGTATAGCTTGATACTTAGCCGTATGTACCTAGTCTTTACAAGTCGATACTACTTTTTTGCCATTTTATTGAGAAAATTGCTTGTAGGTACTGAGCTTTTCGCTTGGCCATGTCTTTTCCTTTATTATATCTTAAAGCTGTATGCGATTCTTGATTGGCGTTAAGTTGTAAGTCCATCCAGGAAATAGATTCCTGGATGGACTTACAACTTAACGCCAATCAAAGATTTCTATGAGCAATGAAAAAACCCTCCTTTGGTGTGTGGTTTCCAAGTATTTAAACCAACCTTTATTATGCGACAGATATCTATCTGATATATCTGACTGATAGACGATAAAGTATTGGTAGAATATTTTTTTCAAAAAGTTTTAGTTTATTTTCTACAATCTGTTGTCATAATAAAACGCAAAAAATAAAGTTTCTCACTCATCATCTTCCTAGCTTTTTCCCAACTATGTTGGGGTCGGCTTCCAGTCTAACCGGATGCAGCTGAATACCAGTATTTTACTTTTATAAAGCTTTACACTAATGCCGATTTGAGTCTAGTTAAAAATAGCCTTTCATGACAAATATTACAGAACAGTTGTTAAACTGAATGCAGAAAGCGTGCAATCTGCAATCAAAAGATTACATTTTCAGTTGCCAAAACTATTAATAAGTACGCAGCCATCCGTCACGCTTCTTGCTGTAAAGGAAAAGCAAGTAAACCTCTTCACGGTAATCTTGCCGTGTGGGTATAATAATAATTGTTAATAGCCAGTTATCACGCTAAATGCGTGTCACTTCGCTAAACGGTAGTTCATGGTACGATTGGTGCTACCTATCGCTCGGGGCATCAAACTCTACATGTTTTTTACTGCTAAAACACTTATGTGGCTGTCTGCACAATCTATTTTATTGCAATTATACTGTTTGTTTACAATTTTTCACGAATATTTTCATCATGATTATCATCATTAGGAGTCTGTTTCCACCCACTGTTCAATATAAGTCTCCTCCCTATTGTGCCATGCTTCCCTGGTCTGTACGAATGTCATAATACTTTCAAAATCATCACATAATCACTACATAACGTAGGTCTCTAACAACAGAGCGGATCACTCTGCTGTCCTACCTAACAGACGGACCTCTGACCGGTCTGTTGTGGCTTCATGCCAATCTCTGGCAGTCTGGATGAAAGCTCCGGGAGATAGTCGCCGGAGCAACATCTGGGTCTTTTTGTAAATCGTTGGTACAACTGCTACATAATGGTACTTGATTGATTTGCCAAAATCATATGCATTATAGTGTTATTTAGTGTTTGTGTTATTTTTGTGTGTTTTTTATATTGTAGTTAATTCCTTCAAAAACAAGATATATTAACTGAAAATTATTTTTTGTAAAGGAATAACAAATAAAAAATGAAAACAATTATTTTAGAGACGAGGTATCTTCCTCGTCTCTAAAATAATTGTTTTCAACTCTTAGCCACAAAAAGGAAGTAGACTACTCTATGAACCACAAGACAAGGAAATATCCTTCTAACAAAAATTAATTCTTAAACAAAAATGTACGTAAATTAAAGTCTACATTAGTAGCAAGCGCATCAGTAATGGCGGCGTACCTAATGACTGACGTTGTATTATGTCAAATTATTTTATACCGATCGGGAAAAGTCAAGGTGACCGATCGCAGAGTTCGCGACGTAATGATACTGTACACTGGGATGAGATTAGTGTTTGTGGCTGAGGATTTGATGTGGTACTTTTTCAATTTACTGGTACTGTCTATTTGGCACAAAATGTTATGAGCGATGTAATGAGAAAATAATTCCTACGATAGTTTTTTTCTCAGTTAGTAGATTACTAGTAGCGCAGTTCATTGTTTACTAAGGTCTGTTCAATTCTCCAAATTAGGCCAAGACTCTACAGAAACAAAATTTGGTACCATCCTATTTCTGCTGCCGAGCTATGAGCAGTATATGTGACATTTCTGTCCAAACGCACTCATTACACAGAAGATAACGTATTTTTTTTAAATTAAATTGGATACAATGCCTGCCAATTTGGACCTGCAAAAGCAGATACAAATACCGTATCTACCTCGCACACCATCTGCAATGGCGGCCATTGAAATTATAATAGTGGTATAAAAAAACACGATCTCCGGTAAAGCAACTAGGTACGTCCTTAATCTTAATGCTCCGACATTAGCGGTGTCATACATTATGGTGACCATCGTCTATCAAGATACAAAGACTGGACTACATTATTTTCTCTGTGATTTGATTCGAGCTTGAATATTCAATTTGTTTGGCAATAATAAGGCTGGAGAAGTGAACTGTAACAGAAAATGAAAATAATACCTATCCGAATCTAGAAATAGTATTACGAAATCATGCCATGTTTGAAACCAAACATTGTAACAATAACGATTTCTCGATGTATTTTATATTGGTCTGAACTAATGCTTTTTCTATTATCCTTAATAAGTAGATAATTATGGTTCAAGCAGGTAAATGACGCTCCTAACGATATAATTATTTTTCATAATGTTCCAAATCATATTTTAATGTTCTAATTCAACAAAAAAATCATAACCCAAAGACCTGTACAAAAACTAAACTAATTAATTAATTACAAAATTACTAGACCAGCATTTGTTTTTATTTCAATTATTTTAGGAATGTTCCTTTTAGCACCAGACGTGTGGTCGCTCCACCCACTTGATTGACACTGGCTACCTATCATGATTTCAAGCGTCAATCACTTTTGCGGGTAGATCAACAATTTTAACACCATTGCGTTATTATTTTACGATCTTGCGACGTTATTTGGCCGTGATCTGTTGTAATGATTGTCTGTAATCATAAACGAGACTGGTAAAGAAGGACCATTCTATAAAGCAGAAAATCGTACACTTTTCGTTTAAAAGATTTTCGTGTGGAACTCTTTTTTTAATGTCTTAGGGTCAAGTACTTACTAATACCATCTCAATGATTTATTTCAGCAGTTGTTTTTCAGTCTGGCAGATTCGAATGCCCGGGTCAAATCACAGGTTTTTTTTTAATTGCACAGCGGGAGATAACCCAGGAGGATGATCTTCTGATAATGCTGGTATTTTTACCATCTATTGTCGGGGTGTTAGCCTGTTATGCAATAAAATGAGTGATGGATTGATTATTTTTCAGTTTTCTTTCACAAATCTTCCCCATTTTGTGGTTCCTTGTGCATAAGTTTTTAAGCTTCTGCATTTTCTTATTGAGTGACATAATGGTATACTTAAAGCCAGCCTTGTATGTTTATTAACAATAATGTAGCGATTTAAAACACAGGATAATGAAGATTGTGTTATTTCTTTAATGAATTTAGCGTGTTTCTGTTAATGTTGAGGTTTTCATAATTGTGCGGTACTGAGGTTGAATGTGATCCAAATGACCTTTCAGGTCAGACTGCGTTGTAAAAATTATTGTTAAAGTCATTCGATCATTTTCGTTTTCATAGTTTTTGTTTGGCTAACATCAACATTATCAACATCATGCGAATCACAATACCCATCAAATGCCAATAAACTCACCCTCCATGCGTTATGAGAAAAAACGTAAACGTAAGTTCTGAGTTGAACTCAACTATTACTGACTATGCTTGCACTGACTGGACAGGACCACTCAAATCGTTGTGGTTCTTTCCTCGAAAGACCATTTCAGACGCTAATCTACATGGTCCTCATAAGGTCTGACCAAGATTTATTTATTTATTTAAACTTTTCGCACTCAAAAAAGAGGTACAAAGGCGGACTTAATGCCTTAGGCATTCTCTACCAGTCAACCAAGGGTGGTGAAGAGATTAGATGGCAGGTGCTCTGACTGTGCAAAGAGAAAAAAATTAATAATTAATAATATTATATCATAATGCATAGATTAGAAGATTATGTCTGGACTTTAAAAGAGACTGTGACCTCTGAGTTTGTTTCGGCCTTTCTTCTCAGAGTAGTCAGATAGGAAACCTTATCTGGCTTATATTTAATATTTTTTAATATGACGTGTAAAAGTGATTCCAATATCCTATTTACAGAATAAACAATTATATTTCATTTCACTAGTGTGAGTAGGTAATTGAAAAATCAAAATCAAAATCAAAAGTCATTTATTCAAACTAGGCTGAGAATCAGCACTTTTCGAACGTCAAATTACATAAGACAGTCCCCCAAAACGCCCACCATTCACCACTTCCTAGTGCTTTAGCTGGGAAGAAGAAGTGGCGCAACAAACTCCCCAGCAGCACAGCTGTCTGTTCAGTTAGAAACAATTGATTCTATACAAAAGTATGCAAAATCATTTACATTACGTAACATAAAATATAAATCGAATTATTAGCCATATGTCAGCTAAAACACGCCAATATACCACCTAAAAAAAAAAAAAACACGAGAACTATATGTACTCAAGCAGAAATAAGTAAATGTAAACATAAATTAACTAAATAAAAGCCTCCAGGCACAAAGGGCGTGCCCGCTTACATATAGCCATTTAATGCTGTAACTGGAAGTTATACATGATAAACTAGGACCATCGAAGTAAAATAAATAAAAAGTTAATTACTAATAACATTAACAAAACCGAGATCAGCAAGACGACCAGTCACCACAAGCAGCACCCGTTCACGAGCATAACGCAAAGATCAGCCATTACCCCCCTTGCCATATTTGAGGGAAGGAGACAACCCGACCCCCGACGCTACCGCAAGCAGTGACATCTAAGGGAGCATGACGAACCTGCTGCTGGTTGCTCAGACAAAAAATTATGATTATCAATTATTGTTGAGGTCGCTAGCTAATCACATATTGCAATACAACTCATATAGAAAACATTGTAATGAGTAGATTATGTCAACAATAAATTAAATTAAAAATAAATTGACTAAACAGACCAAATAAAATAGAATAAAAATTTATATGAACTCATATAAAAGGAAGGTGTTGAGACTTAGAAATCGTCGTTATAATGTAAAGTTTTGCTATTGTGTGTAGCCTATAATGTTCCCACTGCTGGAATTCAGGCCTGCTCTCTGTGAGAGGGACTGGGCTCCACGTGGGTCCAGTGCGGATTGGTAGATGTCACATGTGTTCGTTTTTTTTGGTTCTAGGACATACCGGTTTCCTCACGATGTTTTCCTTCACCGTTTTGAGAGCAGTGGTGATGGAATAATTTATACAAAGTAAAGCGGCACATTATGAAAATGATAAACTAGCATCCAACTTCTCAGTGGCAAGCGAACCACAACAAATTATATGACCCTACTGACCCCAATTTTATATATAATGCAAGTCACAAGTTTTTGTCTAGTCGCAATATCCGTTTACGACGCCACAAGGTTTGTGCGACCTTGCGATCGCATTCTCGTGTCGCAAATGCGTTAATTTTGTCGCATGCGAAACTAATGTACAAATGTCGTTTGTCGCTGAAATTGATATGTAATTTGGACAATTTTCAGTTACTAAAGTGTTTTATGATTTTGTTGGGCTAATTTGTGGTTGTTTTGTGTGTTACGTGATGTTTCTATTCAGATGATTTGCAGCAGAAAAATATGGAGTGTGATGAAATCTTTCAAATCCATCTGTCTAAATAGCCAAGTATTTTTTCATAGCGAGTACTTTATTATCCAGGGGTATCGTATTACCCAGTTACTGGGTTGTGGAGGTTAGATAGGCAGTCGCTCCATGTAAAATACTGGAATTCAGCTACATCCGGTTAGACTGGAAGCCGACCCCAACATGGTTGGGAAAAAGCTAGGCAGATAATGATGAGGTACACCTTCGGGGAAAATAAGAATGATGTTGGTTTAATTTTAATAATATGATAACTTTATTTTAAGATTGTAGTGTCGTATTTTTAACAGCTCACAAGTTGCATTCGTCATTTGTATAAACCTTTGCGTGCCCTCGGCTTTTATGCGTTCACCTAAGCATGGTCTGGAGAGGCCTATGATACTGGGCCGGGTGGAAGGAAAACGCACTCAAAGCAGAGCCCCGGCAAGATGTTCAGGCGCGATCAAGAAGGCTGTTGGAGGCAGCATTTACCGAGCGGTCCACACTGCAGAAGGCCGCTTAGGTTGGCGACGACGCGTCGTATGTAGTCGGGATTCTCAGCATTGAGGAAACGACGATGAAGAAGTTAGTTAAACCTTTCGGACAATCTCTAGACTAGCTACGGGTAGGTACTTCAGACCCTTTCCGAGCCGAGCTTTAAAATAATCCTTCATTACAACTTTACCTCAATCTTAACATAATAAGCACCTAAATAGAACCACCGACCACCAACATAATGCTGCACACAATATATATGCACGTGATTGTAAAATGATTGATGCATCTGATTTCATTTGCCCACGTGAACCTAGAGGTCAGGGGACCGTGAGAGGCGGCTGGTGTAGAACCAACAATGTACGGCCTTCGGACCATCGCCAGTGTTAGTTGAGCTCCGAGAATTGTTTTGACGTAATTAAATGTTAATTACTTTGGATATGAGGTTGGTTTTTCGTGGGCAGAATGGTCTGAACTAATTTTAAAAGTACCTTTATCCGGTACCTAAGTAACTTCTGCTGTGGTCTTGAAAATCAAATTGTAAACTCTACGAGTACGATTAAGCGGAAAATGTGGGAAACACAACTGAATAATTAATATACTTGTACAACCCTCTGCATGGATTATAAAAGTACAATTATTATTATCCAAACCTGCCGTGCATAGCCAAGCCATGAATTATGCTGGTAGCATGCCTATCCTAGCGTTAATACTTATATTAATCTTGGGTGACCAACAGCGTAGAGTTACTTGTGAGACAGTGAATTTAGACACTGTTTTCATCTCCTTCATTCTTCAAAACATCGGCAACCTTCACTTGTCCTCACCATTCTTTGACAATAGACACCATCTTGAATAATTTTATCGTTACACTAGCGACCCGCTCCTGTTTCGCAAGGTTTTTACGGCTTGACAAAACATCAAGATTTCTTACATATAAGTAACTTTAATGTCAACGTATTATACACATAAACCTTCCGGAATAAATTCTCTAAACGGTGGTGCAAACCACATCAAAATCTGTTGCGTGGTTTAGAAGAACAATGGGGATATACAAACAAACACGGAAAGCGACTTTAATTTATAAAAGACTGGCTTTTACCCACGGCTTCGCCAGCGTGGATGTCGGTTATTATATACTAAAACCTTCCTCGAGAACCACTCTATCTATTGGTGACAACAGCATGAAAATCGTTGCAGTAGTTTTTGAGTTTATCCCGAACAGACAGACGCGGCAGAGGACTTTGTTTTATAATATGTAGTGATAATATATAGTTATAGATAATGCCGTATTACCTACTATGTATACTCATCTATGCATAATGCTAAAACGTAGCACAACAACCATATTATAGTTTTACATAGATATAACCGATTCTCTTCCAATAATATCTTGGTCCCATTCCCTCACACACAGAATCCCGGTACACCCAACGGAACTAGGTCATAACGTTAGAACTCGCGCGGAGTTATTATCGACACAGTTCGGAGGGGCGTGAGTTCGACGATCATCTGTGCCCTTTTCCGAGCGTGGGCCGGACGAGGCGCATCGCTAATACGTGCGCAGGAGTTGCGAATGTGAGGAGGTTCCTTTATTAAATAAGAATCATATGATTGTCCTACTGTGCTTCCGCATACTAGGCATGTCTCTAATTAACAGATCAAGGGATGAATACTGACTTACTGAGCACCTCACTGTCCGTTGGTCATTTCAGATTTCCAATTTTTATTATGTTTTCCTTCATTATCAATCAGTTATCAATCAATCAATTAGTCTACACAGCCTGTTGCAGTCAACTGCTAGATTTAGGCCTAGCCCAAGAGGCACCACAACACCTGGTTATCCACCTTCCGCATCCTCTCTATCTCAAACTCAAACTCAACTTGGAAAATATATGAAATTGAGAAGTTGAAATTGTCTCATGACTACTGCATAGTTCAAAACCGTTGGGTTTTTAAACCTCATAATAGGTAGCTTTTGGTAAGGCATAAAAAAACTGAAAACAGGACTGCAATTCCACCCATAGCACATCTCTTTAATCTCCTAGCTCCCATACCTCCAGATATACGTGAACTTGTAACAAATTCAAAGCAGTCCAGATAGCAACTATACGGGCTAAATTGTATGATAACCTCCGCCGACTTGTTGAGCTTTATATTTTACTTCGTGTGTTAGGATCGGATTGTTGAGTCATTCGCCTATAAAATGGAATCCGAAGACATCCATTTTAATTATATTTGCCGACGGGATTATTGCTATATTCACCACTATTGGCATACGAATGGGAGACCGTAGTTGTTTGTTATAGAGGAAGACGTGGTTGTCCACCATGGTCGAATGTTTACCTAGCACCAAACAGAAGGAGGACCAGGAAAAGAGGTGGCATTGTTGGCCAGAAGCAATATTCACAGAGGGTACCTTTATAAAGACTTTCAAGGGCATATGTCATTTTATTTACAAGCATTAATACTCTTCATTTTATTATGATTAATAAGATGCATTGCTTATTCTTTGAGCTGTGGCCTAACATTATCTATATCGGTTTACGTTGCTTGCAATGTTGTAGATATAGCGTAAAAGGTCGTATGCAAATGTGATGCCAATTATCATGCCAGTTTGAGTGTCCAAAATCTGTGTTCAAGATTTTCGAAGAAACTCCAAAATTTCCCGAAACCCGATGTACAAAATCACGGTTTACCCAAGATACCCCCACACATCGCCCAATCGCACAGCTCCACTAAAGCTAAATATCATAACAAAATGCGAGTCTCGTTAAATTCTCCATGCTCAGACGTAGCTCTGGTTTTATGCCACATAAATGGGTGAGCTAAGAGCTAGAACTAAATTGTTATTTATGAGCCACAGTAATGAGTTCAGAACGTAATGGGATACTTGGGGAAATGAGTGCTTATCTTAAGGTTTGGTGGCTTTTAAATTCAGGGCGGTAAGTTTTAATTTCTGGGAAAAGAAATGTTTTTTTCTGAGTTGCTAGGTTGATTTTTATCGCTCTGCTCTTAGAACTTAAGTCGTTAAAATAGTAAAGGAGATTTTTAGAGAACATTTATAGTTGTAATATTTTTTTCACTGCCTTGTTGTTCTTGGGGTGTCATGCTCGACTGCTAGAGCAGTGTCCTGGGTTTTGTTACCAAGTTGGGCAGAGTATTATTGAGTTTTTCCGTTAAGTGAATTTTCAGTAGCGGTATATTATCTGGATTTGCGTCCTGTAAGTAGAATACAGTCGCTTTTCAAGGATGGGCTTTTGATATATCTAAATGCGAGCTTTTCACTCAATTTTTCATCCATCCTCTTATAACTTAAACCAGTAGTCAAACGGACAAACAAAACGACATAGCGTGTAGTGAGAGACGGGTGTGCACTGAATGGAACATTGCCCATTCACCGGGAATCGAACCTTGATACCATCCATACAGGGAGCGAAGACACGCTCCCCGCTATGTGCAAGAATTGTTCACAATTTCTTAGTTTTATTTAAAGATTTATTTTATTTCAAAGTTAGGATTATTTTGAAGTGAATTTCCTGTGAGTGATAGTTGATTGAGTACTTTGCTTACTTCAATAGGAAAGTTAGTTTATGCTCAGCCGATACTTTGGTAGAAGCTCACTACTGAATATGGGCTTCCGTATGTATAGCTGCTGACAATGTTTTGTCCATTCAATCCGCTTGAAAATTGCCTTCTGGTAAATTAACACACCGGAGTTTTCATTTATGAAAGTTTACTGAATATTCGTTTGCATGGGTTTTCATTGGGTAGGTATTTTAGATTTTGAAAAAGTTTCTGGTCATATTTAGAGCGAAATTCACATCATTTCAGGGCTTCCACTTACCAACCAATTTCTTAAAAGAAAAAAGACTTAAATAATAAAAGATGTCTCCTGAGATTTTGGTCAGACATTTTTTTTATTAACACGATTGACATGACGTTTCCCTTACGATTATAAATGCTCTCAGACGCAAAAACCAGACCGGCAAAGTAAATAGTGACCACACCTTAGTCACTAGACTAAAAAACAGACTTATTTTACTTATAAATAGGTTTAATAGCATCACAAGACTAGCCGTAATGGCGTCGATGCATTGCGGATCAACCGATAACACGCGGCCAGATATCCCGGCGCTGAGATTAAATACAGCCAATAAGTCTGATGGTGAGAAAAGGGAGTAGACCGCATTTATGTTTTTTGTATAAATGAGATTTGATAAGAATAGTGTATACTATGTTTTATGTCAGATAAGAAATAAATAAATAGTCAGCTGAGATACCCAGCGTCGTATTTAAAACCGATCGTATCGAATACCAGATCGTCGCGCTCATAATTACTAGGGGTGTTCAATAAAAAGTGATAATGAGTGATGAGTATGCGCAATTATCTGTTATTAAATGTTATTTTATTTTTCGACGTAGTCACCTTTCAGATTTATACACTTTGTATATCTTTATGATAAACATAAAATTCCCTTTCTAAAAAAATCTTCTTCCTGATCCCTTAAAAAATCGTGTACGGCGGCGATACTGCGTCATCATCTTCAAATTTCTGGCCCCTGAGATGTTCTTTTAACCGCGGAAATAGGTAAAAATCACTAGGAGCAAGGTCCAGTGAATATGGAGGATGTTCCATCAATTCGAAGCTAGCTTCTTGAATGGCAGCCATCGCAACTCTGGACTTGTTATCTTGCGGGGACGTTATCTTGGTGAAACAAACAAACAACAGAACACGTCCCGAAACGTGTCAAAGAAATGAATTCTATTATTAAAAAACAAAAGTGAATTGATTGGTTTTTTATTATCACCATATCTAATATCTGGGCTATGCCTGCCAGTATTATTATTTTTCTTTCCAAGGAGAATGTATCGTATTATAACTATTTATTGAACACCCGTCGTATGTCACATTTTGTTCGGAAAACCGGAAAGCGCCCAGTGACCACGCGTTCAGGTTCACCGAAAAAAAGTTACATAATATATGAGCGCGACGATCGCGTATTCGCTCGACTGTCGCTTTTAAGTAGGACGCGGTTTTAAGGTTTAAAAAATAACAAAATGTTTTGTATAAACGATGATGCCAGTTTACTATTGATTCGTAGTGAAAAGAGTGAAGAACACAGTTCCTTCAAAAGTGTATTTTGGGGAAAATAAAACTAATTTATTCGTCAAACTTTTTAAAGGAAAAGGCCTATGCGAATGTTTCAGTTTATTATTTTAAGCGGACTAGGCTCGTTGGTCTAGTGAACTCAAGTGCTACTGCTGAGCAAGAGATTCTGTGTTTGATTCCCAGGTTGGGCAAAGGGTTATTGGGTTTTTCCATTACGAATATTTCAGTAGCAGCCCGGAGTCTAGATTTGTGCTCAGTTGATGGCAATAGGGTCGCCCCCTATGACATGGGACATAAACGTAACCGGCGAAATGTGTGTGTACTATAGGTACACCTCTGTCTTACCCTGTGGGGATTACAGGCGTGATGTTATGTTATATAATAACGCCAAAATTAGAGTTGGTGAAAGCATTTAGGTGCGGTTCGGGTAAGTGCTGTTGAAATCAGTGCTAAGAGTGGAATACCTCGTTATTTTGGTAGATATTGAAATAATTTCCCTTCGGTATACCTAAACTCGTTTATATTTTACAAGCAATAAATAGCAAACATTGGCTAATACAGACAGCTACTGGTATAATACGACGATTGAATACCATAAACTGGTTTCCACTCTGTGATACGGTAGTGGCGCCTATAACGCCTAGGCGCTTGTATGCATTGCACATTCGGAATAAAAGAACCACGTTTCCCATAAACGGTGCTAACTCACATAATCATGTGTCGATTCTGTGAAGAAATACCGTATATGGAGCACACACTTTCCATTACTTGCCTTCACTATTTTAAGGTAATCTTGGATAAGCAGGCCGTTTCAAATTAAAACGTGTGAGTTGAAGTCGAGTGAGGAAGGGGCGCCTAGAATCAATTCTAATTTCTTGTAGAAGTTCAAAAGTGCGTTTTAATGAACCTTCTTGAAATAAATTATTTGAGTTTGACTTTTTTTAATTCACTTAAAATACATAAGTAGTAAATCAAGAAACAAAAACTGAAAGAAATTTAATATCGCGGGCTACATTGAAATAGTCACCTTAAGTAATACTAAAGTAGATTTTTATTGTTATTATTTAATGCTGCGATGAAGTGGCGCTACGAGCTCCCAGCAACAAAACACTGAATGACTTGACCTCCTCACCGAAACGGAGCGTGAGAGACAGCAAAACTTGAAATTTAAAAGCGAAACAAAGCTTCCCGTTTATTTAAAATAGCTGAGGAGCATAATAAATTATCAGGATCGGATGCAGACTTGGAGTATTAAAACATTCATGAGTTATAACGCTTTAGTAGTGGAATGTCGCACGATTGTTGGCGAGGAGCGTGTTATCGTTGCGCCGGCGCACGACAACCGCGGTAAGGTGGTTGGAAGATGGCAGGTTGGACGCGCGGTTCGTACACTGGTTTTGTGACAAAATAAAGAACAGGCACATCAAGTTCCTTGTCCAAAACGTTAAGTCAAGGCTTGCATCAAAGGCACTAGACATCAACAGCTTTGGGACTGAGAACACCGATTAAAGGAAGATGATAGAAACAAGAGACTAATGGATGTACTCGTAGGAGAGGTCAGCTTTGTGTTAGTGAAACTACTGGACCCTAGCCGAGAAGATTTAAACGACTATGGCCATTATGAGGATGATATTCTGTTTTAGTTGATTCGAAGGATCGCTAAAAATACAGTACATAACGATAATTGAGAAAGAATACTGACACATCATTTTCAGCCTACAGCAGTCCACTGCTGGACATAGGTATCTCCAATTGCATACCATTCAGCTCGATTCTCGGCAATTCTCATCCAGCTTCTACCAGCCACCCTAAGAAGATCGTCGCTCCACCTAGCCTTAGGGCTTCCTACCTTACGTTTGCCGATTGCTTGCTTATTCTGTAAGCTATGTCGACAACTTTGGTCCTGTACCGGATCACCTTTTATGAATCGAATACTGACACATACTCTCGCTCAAAGTCGGTACCAATAAATACTATTTAACCCAGTATAATTATCATGCTGCCATTGAGACGTTAAGTTAACCAGAAGGACTTAAGCTTAGAAGTATAACATTTCCTTTAAAAACAGGAATAAGTAATTCCCCTAAATATATGTAAATTTTTCTCACAGAAGTATCATGTTGTGCCTCAGCTCGTCCAACACAATGTCAGGTCATCATGATAATAATATCGCTCACGCGCACACGTTCTCCATAATTACAGTAACAAAGCGTTCAAAACGCTGCGCTTGCAAGTATCCTAAAGGTAAAGTTGACAGAGCGTCGTTCAAATATTGAATTGGAATTACGAGGCGTTTGAAAACCGCTCAACAAGGCGAGGTTCACAATGATTGATTAATCAAATTAACGGAAATGATGAATGGTCCTTCGGCAAAAAATATTGATCCTCTGAGTCTTTGACCTTCACTTTTTAAGCAATATTTTGCATTTTGAACTTTGTACTAATCAAAGTTTTTTTTTTACGTTTATGGAAATTATAAGCTTTATCTGAAATACAGTATGGCATGGCTATATTCTTTAGGCCATGAAATTATATGCGTCATTCATCAATCTCAATAGAGAGGTATATAAACAAATTATAATTGAGAGTATGCTACCAAATTAAAGAGTCACCTAATAAATAAATTATTGACACCGTCTACAACGTCATACCTTTTACCAGAATCGTATATAGCATAGCTTCGTCTTCCACCTTCTCATTCAACTTACAACAACAGCCTCACCCCATAAAATGTACCATAATATTTAAATTCCGTAGTTCTATGCACTCACCTTAACATTGTCGTGATGGGACGCTCTTATGGTTCACGACGTCTTATTAAGGGTATATTGTTATTATATTGAAAAATTTCATAATATTAGTAGTATCGTCAACGGCTTCAGTGCGGCTGTTCCGCTTGATTGGCTACATTTCACGATTTCCATGTTGTTCGAATTATTTATGGTGGCCAATGGTGCTTGGTTTGAATTGGTGTATGGTGTGCTAGTTTTGGTTCCTACTTTAATGCAACTAGTGACAATGACGTTGTGCTGTTGCTGACAGAGACATCATCATCTCCTTTTCTTGTTTGTAATTTTAGTGATTACGCTGATACTATAACATGGAAAATATGGAATATCCTTTTTTCTTCATGCCCATATGTATTATAACATAACTGCATGAGTATTAAGTCATTCTGATTATGGATCAAAAGATTTCATTATAATTTATTTATTTAAACTTTTCGCACTTATAAAAAAGGTACAAAGGCGGACATAATGCCTTAGGCATTCTCTACCAGTCAACCAAGGGTGGTGAAGAGATTAGATGGCAGGTGCTCTGATTGAAAGGAACAAATAGAAAAAAATAAATATATAATAATAAAATAATAATATCATAACGCATTATGGTTTAAACAGGTTTTTCTATACGTCCTAGGTTCAATTCCCAGGTCGAACAAGGTGCTGCGGGAACGTCTGAAAGGGATACCGGGACCCTGGCAACAGACAACTGAAAGAACACGGGGAGGGTTTTAGTCAGTAAAAGTCTGACACGCAATGCCGCTCCGCCCAGGTCGAACAAGGTGTTATTGGGTTTTTCTATCAGGAATTTCTCAGGAGCAGTCCGGAATCTGGATCCATGATGGCAATAGGCTCGCCCCCTAACTCCTTATTACATGGAACTTAAACATAACTAGCGAAATGTGGGTGTACTATAGGTAAACTTGTGCCAAACTCTTCGAAGAATACAGGCGTGATGTTTTGTTATATTACGCTCAAATTGATTTACTGACCCATCGTCTAGCCGCTATAAATACCAATTAGTATTTTAATTACTCCAATACAAGCGCTAACTAATCGAAATCACTTATCAAAGGAAGCAAGTCATTCATAACATCCATACCATCATCCACAAACATTCAACACACCCCTGACTCACATCAAAGAGATATCCCGACAATTACCATGCATTAAGTAGGAAAATTAAAAACTGGTAGCTCCATAACGAATCGAAATGTCAACTCGGTCGAGATGCTCTCGTTAAATAGATAACCGTATGTTAATAAAAACGATTTTATGCGAGTAGTGGCGCACAAATCGAGAAGATAGGAATATCTGCTAACGCATTAGTATTGCACTTTAACTTATTATTTTTTGCTGTTGGTCCTTGGGGTTTATTGGTCAGCTGGATGGTGAGCTTGTTGGTTTGTGTATATAAATCTGCCTAGCCTTTTCCCAACTATATTGGGGTCGGCTTCCAGTCTATAATGTTCCCACTGCTGGGACACAGGCCTCCTCTCTGTGAGAGGGAGTGGGCCATAATCCACCACGCGCGAGATGTCACGTCTTCAAATTGTTGTTTCTATGACATGCCGTTTTCCCCACAATGTTTTTCTTCACCGTTTTGAGAGCAGAGATGATGAAATAATTGACACAAAGTAAAGCGCCTGTCTGGGTTCGAACCTACAACTCGTAAGTCGCGGCCGTTAACACTTGGCCACCACTGCTCTCACACGGCGGCGTATTTGAACGCTATTCAAGTATTATTTTAGTAACATTTTTTCATATGGTTTTTTTATTGTGGAATGTGCCTGCTCTTGCCCTCTATCTCACATAAAGCGAAGGATGAAGCCAAAACAATGACCGTACCCAGAAGATGACTGTTTATACTCTTGCTTGGAAGGCTGACGGGTTATACGCGGAAGGGAGGGAACATAGACGCTAGCAGAGAGTTCCACACTTTGCTCGTGCGCATAATAAGTGAGATTTAATGTTCGCTGAGTACGAATAGTTGGTATATTGACTAAGTACGGGCTGTATTTGGTCCTTATTTGAAGACTATTTAGATTTTGATATGTGCTCATACCTTATATTATTAGTCTAGCTGCACCCCGTGGTTTCACGCGCGTAAGTCTTGATT
The DNA here is from genome assembly GCA_949152455.1 of Lithophane leautieri. Lineage (NCBI taxonomy): Eukaryota > Metazoa > Arthropoda > Insecta > Lepidoptera > Noctuidae > Lithophane > Lithophane leautieri. The sequence goes on along the minus strand of OX424472.1, from coordinate 1,575,628 downwards.
CTGTGGGAATATCGGGATTAAAAGTAGCCTACATCCTTTTCCAAGTTAAGGTCTAACCCTGTTCCAAATTCAATCCAAATCCGCTCAGCCTAAACGTAACAAACAAATAAACTCACTTTCGCATTTATAATATCCAGTAAGAAACTGTTCATAAACGTAATTTCGACTATTTTCTTTTTATAAAACCCGTAAAAGAATAAATTAAATCTGTTGTTGGTCACCAAATGAGTATTTCAAAACTGTTGCAAGAACTTTGTATCTTCTTTGTTTGACAGCTTTCACGACTGTATGCTACACATACAGGTGGTTGATTATCTACTGAGTTAACACTGGTACCATTTTCTATATGCGCCGGAAACCTTATCATAATCTCCTCGAACCTTAACCCAAAGCACTTAGGACTATTTTTGAATAACTTTCAGTTTTGGAGTTGTAATGAAAACCTTGTATTTATTATGGCACTCGTATTTTTCATACATAGTAATTACGCAATGGCGTTCGCTATCGCATATTGGTATTTAAATAGCTATCATTATAGTTAATTAGCGAGACAATTTTCGTACACGATAATATTCATTTCTTCGTTATTTTATTTTATTTTTAGACATATTTTTCTAGATACGTCGCCAGTCGCCATTACAGTTTGAATTTCAATATATTTATTTAAACTAAATAGTTAATGTCTTTTTATAAATAGTTGGTGATCGGTAATCACTATCAGTTCACTACATAGATATTATAGAACAAAATCGCCCCGCGGCGTCTGACTGTCTGTCTGAACGCGATAAACTCAAAAACTACTGAACGGATTTTCATACTGTTGCCACCAGTGGACGGAGTGATTCATGAGGAAAGTTTAGGCTATAATTCTTTGTGTTAAGGCTCTTACATACAGGCGCGACGCCCCCGCATTGTTCACCGTGAAATTTTCTCAGAAATTGTTTTGTCAAAAGTCACGTCGCGCGATTAATCGCGCCTGTATGTAAGAGCCTTTAATTGGCCGAAATATGACAATGTAAAATACTCCAAGTAGGATGAACACCAGTTAGGTAGGTATACATTTAATTCTAAGCCACATGCTCGACGCAACAGGCTGAGACAATCTTACGACAGAAAAAAATTAGGCATATTATGCTCTGCTACCTCAGCCGCTGCTGCTGCAAAGCCGGGGCGGATTGCTAGTTTATATATATTAACCCTTACTAATATTATAAATACGAAAGTAACTCTGTCTGTCTGTCTGTCGCGCTTTCACGCTAAAATTACTGAACCGATTTTAATGAAATTTGGTACACAGATAGTCTAGAGCCTGGCCTACTTAGGCTACTTTTTATCGACATACCACGCGGCGAAGCCGCGGGCGGAAGCTAGTAAGAAATATAAAATAGATAAAAATAGTAAAGCAACAATCTTAAAAATAAATCTTGCCGCGACCAAAAGGAAATTCCTTCAATTTCTGTGATTTTTAGTCTAGGTTATAAAATAAGAACTTCTATCCTACTAATATTATAAATGTGAAAGTTTGTGTGTTTGTGTGTTTGTGTGTTTATGTGTTTGTGTGTTTGGATGTTTGTTACTCAATCACGCAAAAACGGCTGAATGGATTTTGATGAAATTTGGCAAACAGATAGTTTATGACCTGGATTAACACATAGAATACTTTTTATCCCGATATTCCCACGGGATCGAGACTTACGCGGGTGAAACCGCGGGACGCAGCTAGTTAGAAGATAAATAAAGCCTTTGTATAACCCTTCGGGGAATACAGCTGGTGTGATGTTGTAAATAAAACCTTAAGTACAAGAGATATTGTGTCATGCTGCCAAAGTTTCACAGTTTACTTCAAGATTACCTACCCACTAATTTTTAAGACAATAGTCACAATACTAACCTATAGTACATTACTGTCGCGGCCAGCAATAAGGGGATTGATGGACGATCGTGAAAATGAGAGCCGAGGCGAAGCCGAAGCACTCATGCGTGAGTCCATCAATTCCTGATTGCGGCCAAGGCTTGTATAGCACTTTTCTCAAACAACGCGCGGAAATTCAAACTGAGTAAATTAAATAGAAATTCCAAAATCAATGACGAACAACTATCACGTTCATGCGCCAATATGTTAATTTGTTTCTTCTTTGTTCTATTTGCAAGCCAATTTGAAATTTAAATAAAATCTTTGATAAGTTACCTCCTTGGTTGCCGTGTGCTGAAGTAAAAAGTTCGTTCCATTTTTAAATAACACGACAGATATGAGTTTTCATAGTAACTTGGTTGGCCGCATCGTCACTTGTTTTTTACCAGTACAGCAATTTTGATTTATCTCGAAGAAGGTTGTCAAAATAATGCTCGAATTTCCAAGCATGTTTGAGAAAACGCTTTTAACCCGTATACTGTCTCGTAAAATCAAATAAACAACCATTATTATTACGCCTTGGATAGCCCCTTGTTATATTTGACGAAATAATGACACCTGAGCTTCGCAATTCGGAAAAAAAGACCAAAAATAAAAGCGTTCCCAGCTCATCGCCACTCCATATCTGTAATAAGCAAATAATTGCAGTTGTCAACTGAATAGTTTCGATGTCACTTATTAAATACCCATTATGTATTAGTTGATGGTGTGAAAAGCAAAAAGTGCCGGAAGGAGGTCACTAACGGGTTACACTTCCTACAATGACACCTGGTCGATTAGGGGTCCGTGGAAAGGAACGTACTCCTATTTCGAATGGGCAACTAGCCTCATCTTTCTAACTGACCGACTAGCGACTCCTTGACTATTCAAAAGTGCCTATAAATGATTTAATTGAAATAAATGCAAGGATTTTTTTTTAAAGATCAAAAATCTGCATTACTTCAAAGTCTCTTTTTTTGGTATTTTAAAGATGATCAAACTCACATCATAGGGACGAAAAAGCCTTGAGCCGGCTTACATTTAGTTGAGTAGATAGGTATTAATTTTAATATGTGCTGAACGATTACTATTCACCACATATTAAATGATTTGGTTGTCTAATTTCTGCAGTTAATGTAGATGTAGCAATTATGTATTTCAACTGCTGCACACGAGGAATCACGAGGCATCTTTTTGACTGACCAACTCTTTTGACAAACCAAAAGTGTCTGCTATTAGTTTAATTTACATAAATGCTTTGAGTTAGAGTTTAAGAAATAATAAAATCATTTACTAAAGACTACGTATTTCAAGGCAAACTAGAATTACTTTTATTACCGTTGACACGCTCACCCTTGACAAATACACATAAAAAAACTTGTCCAAATCATTAGTATCGTCACGGGAAAGATCTCACGAAAACTACCATGATTCGGTTACAGTATACAATTGAAACGTTATAATATTCTAGATACCAAAATACAATACAAAATATTAGCCCGTAGATGTTGTGCATGATGACGTCAGATATCATGACTAAAATTGACATTAACAAAATTAGCGATATCTCTGCACAACATTAGACATAGTAGATCTAACCAAACTCCTGTTGAATAGGTTTACTGCTACTGCTTATTCTGCTTTGCTATTTCGGTTTGAAGAGTGCGGTCTAAATTATAAAGCCAATGATACTTACTTTAGTGCTGTCCATGAGGGCGACGAAAACCATGACAACCTGTCAACCTGTTTGAGTTTGAGTTTGTAACAACAAAATAATAATTTAGAAAATCTTATGAATGGTTGTTTTGAACGTTTCACTTCAATAAAAATCGCATTAAAAACCTAACGCGCAGCGAGTCTCAAATTTGTCTCCGACAATCCCCGGACAGTCAGCCTCGCTACCACCTTGCTACCTTACCACGGCATAACTATAACAGTTCGTGCCAAAACGATAGAAGAAGCAGACCGACACGAACATCTACTGAATAACTTGGCACTAAAACTCAACCAGACAAGTCCCCATGAATGAAAAGTAAATCTTCTAGCGAATCACCGGATATGGCGCAGAGTTCCCATGACAATAGTATCTGAGGAGCATTGGGAGCTCGAGTCGTGCCAGATGTGCTGACGTGGCGTATCACAGCCCACGCAATGTGGGACGCTGGATTTGTGAGGACCTGAGCAGAAAATAACAAGACTTTTTTATCAGCCTGCACTAATTCTCTGCTAAACGTAATTAGCGTAGACGGGTATCACTGTAATTAAAAGCACTTGTGTAATGAAAATAGTTATGGGAAAATACCTCTATCTTTCTACGCGTTCATTTCCTATGATTCACTGACTATGGCATTAGATAGAGCTAGTTTTGAGATTTGCAGTTTCATTGCTTCTAATTTCAACGAAAATTGGAGAAGATTAGTTCTCATCTTAAATCACCCTGTGAAGATATCGAAGTTAACATTTTTTTTAAATATCCAGTATAACAAGAATCCTGCCAAAATTACTGTGATCTATCGTTCTTGGATTTACATATTGCAGTGATTACAAGAAGCATGAGCAATGAACTGACAGAGATTTTCAACTGATTTATCTAAACTACTTTTGTTCAGTTGTAAGTGACTTGACCATCCTTTATGAATAAGCATTGAAAAGATCAATTTTCTGGGGGCGTACCACCACCTCTTACAGCAGTATTACTTTAATCTTACTTCAGCGGGGGAAAGAGTTGGAGCTATACGTCCTGTAGAGCTTCATCTCTTTCATACACTGAATTAATATTAAAATAATACTGCTGTAGACGGTAGTGGTAGGCCTCCTGTTCTTCACCAAATTAAATATATCCGAGGATTATCCACACTAAGCCAACGTCTCGCGTATTCCGTGAGTTCGGATAGAGATCTATCTGAGCCCGTTTGCTCTAGCTCGTCCCGCAAACATTTTATTACAATTCACATTAGCTATTATGTGAGAGACTACTTAACTATTTATGTACGCTAGAGTATTTATAAATATGTCGATACACAATCATGAATGGACCATTTGCTGCACAAGGTTAATAATACTCGTGATTTAAGAATAAACGTACACATTGCAATTTTATTGTGTATCTTAATGTTTTAGCGGCCTAGTGTTAGTAGAATTATTTTAAATTAAAACTGTTATTGTAGAAATAACGCCAGTTAGCAAAGGTTATCTTTCAAAATACATAAAAATAAATGTATTACTTCTTACAACGAGAACAGATTTTTATCTGGATTTTTGCAATCCTCTCAGATTTCTCTGAATCAAATCATTCATTTTAAGTAGGCCATTAAAAAGCAGTTGTGAACGTCAACCGATTTAAGAAATAGAATTGATTCTGGGCACCTTTCCTAAAAGTTAGTTTCGTATGGAGATGAATGGGCAAGAAACTCGATAGTTCCTTACCCTTTCATAATGTATTACATTATTTTGTTCTCTTTATCATTTTATCTTTATGACGATAATACTCCCAGTATTATACTCCTAGTATTATAACAGGTATTAAATATTATACTCCATTTAAAGCCATACCGAAAAGAGAATATACTTGTACGGTAAACTTAATATTATTGTACAGGAGAGGCTGAAAGGATTCAGATGAAATTTGGCACATGGGCAGACGATGACCTGGAATAGTGTTTGTTTGTTTCGCTTTCACACTAATACGGCTAAACAGATTTGAATTAAATTTGACACATGGGTAGACCATGACCTGGATTAGGACATAGGAATACTTTTCATCCCAATATTGCCACGGGATCGAGACTTATGCGGGTGAGACCGCGGGGAGCAGCAATATCACCAGAATCAAAACAAAACCAGCATAACTTAAAAATCTCACTATTATTCTATATCTCAGTAAAATAAACCATCTGTGGCCACAATCAAATACCAAAAAAACAAAGGCTTACTTTATTACAATCTCTCAACACATTGACACATATATTATTCTCGACATTAAACTTATTTTTCTAAATCAAAGATAGGCCCTACAACTAGTATATTATGACCTCTGTCTTTCCAAAAAAATGTACCGAAAGACCAGATTTTGGTAAAGGAGGGAAGGTCAAGGGATTTTGGTCCTTGTACATTTTTGATATCCCAAATCATAGTTTCAAATTGCTTGCTATTAGGTGTGATAAGAGATAGAGTTTAATGGATCGTGGTCTATGAGTTCGTGTGAACTATGTACTTTATGTTTATTTTTTTGTGACTGATAAGTTTGGGAAATGTCACGACTGTGGCTACACAATATGAAATTTCAGAACTTTGGGAGTAGAGTTTTATAAAGGCCAGTAAATCATAATTATTTGCAGTCTGTTAATGTCCACAGCAACAATGACTAAAACGGACAGTATATAAATATATTGCCATTATCACAAAAGTGATCGCAGTTTGCAATTGTTACTAGACATGAGGATTCTGATAGCATCCAATATCAATATTTCTGAACTCATTTCCAAATAACTTTGCCTACGTAAATAGAAATATCAGCTAAAGAAAGAACTACCACTTTGTTAGAAACTCAACCAAATTTTGTATGATCTGTTTCCACAGACAACCCGTGAGGACCGTTTTTTGGGTATTTATAAATAACTTGCTATTGCCCTTGACTTAATCTTCGATCCAGGATGAACGTAGCCTATGTTATGTTTTTGAATAAATTCTTATATTATATTGTACTAGCTTCCGCCCGCGTGGTATGTCGATAAAAAGTAGCCTATGTCTTTTCTCAGGCTCTAGACTATCTGTGTACTAAATTTCATTTAAATCGGTTCAGTAGTTTTGGCGTGAAAGCGTGACAAACAGACAGATAGACAGACAGACTTTCGCATTTATAATATTAGTAAGGATTATGTCCTTCTCCAGGTGCCAAATTTCATCCAAATCCGTTCAGCTAATTTTACCGTGCAAGCGTAAAAAACAAACTTACTTTTGCATTCGTAACATTAGTTGGGATAGTTAGGATTGTATAATTGAATTGGATTGCATTTCCGTGGAAATTGAAATGTAGCAACTCGTCAGCGGATTTACCGACCACCTCTTCTAAATCGCGTCAGTAAAAAATATAAAGACACGGAGCTATTCTGGAATCTTGATATACTTGTTCATCAAAACAATTCTAGATACAGGCAACATCCTTAAGAATGACGTAACCTCATGATATTTATCACACAAATGTCTCCCACAGTGGATGCGCATTGGTGGAATACCTCGTAATACTGCGCACGATCTGATTGCGGCCAAGTTTAACGTAATGAAACTGTTGGAAGAAGACGTATTCTGATTGATTGAGGAATTTGCATTGATTTGATTTGCTGACCGTAGTCACTGTTTTATAAAAGAAGTAGTATCTTAGAAGTTTTGGGAAGATTTATTAGGCAATGCGTAGCAGTTGTCTAGCAAGAATCAATGTCAGTTTTTCAATATTTGATAATGATTTTTTTAAGATTGTTGGACAAAATGTCCTAACAAAAAACAAAGAACATGAAAGGCAGGAGAATGAAGATCGAAAGGAGATCATTGAGACATCATCCCAACCCATCATTGTCTTTCAATCTGTAACACTCAGTGCTTACCAGTTTGTTGTGACTGACAAGGGTTGTTACTCGGTGATAATACGGGTTACTCTTTACGTGTCTTCAGAAGCCCGAAAGTCTGACAACCAGTCTTACCAACGGGTATCGTATTACTCAGTTACTGGGTTGTGGAGGTCAGATAGACAGTCGTTCCATATAAAATCCTGATATTCAGCTGCCTCCGGTTAGACTGGAAGCCGACCCAATATAGTTGGGAAAAGGCTAGGCAGGTAGACTCAGTGATAATATAGCATTCTACTGGTGTAAGAATTTTTTATATTCGTCCCGTAGATTTTGAGGTTTTTACATTACAAACAAAAATACTTTTTTTTTTTTAATTATATTTTTGCCGATGCAGTTTCTGGTCCTGACAGCAGCGATTTTTTTTTCTCCTCTATTGAAAGTGATTCACCACAGGCCTATTCCAAACGCTTAAAAGTAGATTATTTTACGTGATTCAAATAATTAGTTAGTGTCAGAATAACACCTAGTCTAGATAAGGCATGGCGCACAGTTCGCGTCAGGCCCACGCCCACACCACAAGATTCATTGTTACCTTAATATTCGGTTACACTTTGGGAATTGGTAAGTGTGTCATCGCGTTTGTGTTCCAAAGGGCGATATGCTAAGGTTAGATTTAAAGACTGCAAATAAAGTAGCTAATTCAGTGTGATGCAAATTAGAAGTTATTTGAATGATTAAAATATAGCATCGTCCTATTATATCTTTTTAACCGACTTCAAAAAAAGGAGGTTATTTATTTATTAAAACTTTATGCACAAGTAAAACAAACTACTGACTTAATGCCTGAGGCATTTTCTACCAGTCAACCTTAACATCCCTTGTTATCAATTCGTCTGTATTTTTTATTATTTTTATATTTGTTACCTCAGAACTTTTGACTGAGCGAACCGATTTTGATGATTCATTTTTTATTTGAAAGCTGGTGCTTCCCGTGTGGTCCCATATAAATTGTATTAATTTTGCTTGAGTAGTTTTTGAGTTAGCTTCAATAATTACGTATTTTTTCTCACTTAGTCTATATAGACGACATCTTATTTTATAAAATCACTGTTATTTACATAGCAGGTAGTGGTATTACAATTTGTGTGGGGTAGGTACCACAACTAAAAAATTAAAAATAAAAACTTTTAACAAAAAAAAAACAACCGACTTACAAAAAAAACACTTACAAAAGTGAAAAATAACTTTAATTTCGGAAGTCGGTGGCAAAAAACGAAAATTGAAAAGCAAAGACACCGACTTCCGAAATTAAAGTTATTTTTCACTTTTTAAGTGCTTTTTTTTTGGAAGTCGTTTGTTTTTTTACATTTTGATGAAGATGGGAACAATCATTCAATACGCAAAGTTTTGGCCCGTTCTTCTCCGTTCTACGCTTTGGAATGCGCAACTAGCTTCATATATCTGACTGACCGACTTCTAGACAATTCAGATGTGCCTGTAAATGTTTTAATTGAAATAAATGCTTTGAGATTCAGTTTGACACATGTTTACAGAAATAAAGTACCTAATCTAATGGATTAATAAGACGGGAAGATAAAATAAATGGTCATAGGTTACACCCCCTTAAACAAGTGACCTGCGTAAGCAAATGTGACCCTTGTGACCGATTAATGGTCACAAGGGTCACATTTGCTTTTGCTAGATACAACAAGGCTAAATTATGAACAGCTGATTACATCATGAAAACCCAAAAAGAATTAGGTACTTTAGCTGAATACTTCATAATATTTTCTGTTTTCAGTAAACCCCATCCAGTGAAATCAACGAAACGATTTTACATCTGCATCACCGCCAACCAATAAAACCTAATCTCTCACGAATCAAAAGCTATTAATGTTCCTAATTACAATTATAAACACAACCAAATCGTAATACCAGATATATTCCCACACCTCAATTTGCAGAAACAAATAGTAGCTAATATTATAATATCGTTTCATGTCTGTACGTGGGTTTCAACCGAATGTTATGTGGTTCAGGGTTAATATTGTTACTACTTGTGACTCATTTGTCTACCGTTGTGAGTTCTAGATAGCTGATTTCTGAAAATTACAATACAGCTCTATCAGAGCGTCTTTTTGACATTAAAAATTTTGAACCGTCATAATAAGATGACAAACCTTACTGTGCCTAATTTGTCAGGATTATGAGAAAAGACGACTACCACTGTTACAAAAAACGGACAAGCGAAATTGTGACTAGGACACGGGGTTTCTCAGCAGTAACTTCTCAAGCAAGCGACTAGAGTAAGTTTGTGAGGTAGATTCTGACTTTTCTGACAAGAAAAGCACATCTTTTTTTATTATTATTTCGTTTAAGTATTTATTTTTATCTTATTTCATTACATTTTTAAATATTTCATGAAATAATAAAAACAAAAAAAAACAATTATAAATACATAAAAAATCTGGTCCGCCGGTGTCGGGAGCAGGGTCCAAGCTACCGGTGGTTAGGGCTGCAGAGACAGGAACCTCCTCACAATGCGAGCCGTATCGAGGAGTACTGCCTTCTGAATCAGGCAATCTTTATTATTATTATTATGATTTTAGCCCGTATTGTCCCACTGCAGGGCGAAAACCTCCCTTTCATTTTTCCACTAACTCAATCCTGAGCCCATATGGACCAAACCTATAAGCCTATAAGGGTCATGTTCGTCCCGCCATCTCCACCTGGATCTTCCACAATGCTGTTGGACGTTTTCAGGAACCCATGTTGTGGTGGTCTTAGCCCTGAATTGTGGGCTAAGACCACCACAACATGGGGTCCGACATGCGGCAAACGTGTCCGGCCCAGTCCCACTTGAGCTTGGCTGCTTTTTGCGTGACGTCAGCGATAAAAAAAACCTCATACTGAGGTAAAATAATGGCAGTCAGTTATGTTGATAGCAGAACGTCTCAGGATGCAACTGACACAGGAACTTGTATCTTTAGTCATAATAACAAACCATAATTACAAACCACCACCACCAACACAAACCACCTATTAAATATTATAAATGCGAAAGTGAGTTTGTTTGTTTGTTTCGCTTCCACGCTAAAACGGCTGAACGGATTTGGATGAAATTTGGTACAGGGGTAGACCTTTATCTGGAATAGAACATAGGATACTTTTTATCCCGATATTCTCACGGGATCGAGACTTACGCGGGAGAATCCGCGGGGCACAGCTAGTCTACCTACAAATCCAGATTTTTACACCCAGTAAGCAGCACATGAAACAGTCGTAGAATTAATTCGTGATCTATGCGTTATTATGAGTCATGCGCTCGCGCACTCGATCTCACGGTATTCACGTCGACATGACATAATAATAGTAATGTTGCTTATCAAATATGATTGATTTTGTGTTGGTTAGTTCTTCTATAAGGTTGGCGTGATCATTTAATTGTAACGTCACGATTATTTGGACTGGGATGTTATGAACTTGAAATAATGGGAGCATGTTCATTTGATAGTTTCCTAATAACCAATTATAATTTTTATTAAAAAAATGTGTTGTATAAAATACATTTAATTAACATGTTTAAATATGTAAAATTATAACTACATAAATAAGACCTTCAATTTACCATGTTCTAAAGCAAATAAATGCAATCTATTCTTTAGCAATTCATGTAATGATATTTTTAATTTGTTGTTCGTTTTAATTTAATTAGTATTTTTTATTGTTTTTATTTAATTCGTGTAGTTAGTTAGCTAAAGCATAGAGATTATGAATGTTAGGTATTACATTAACATGAAAAGTATACGTAAATAAAATATGCCATATATCTAGCCTTTTCTCATCAGTTGTTTATTCTTAAAACCTTCTTCAACAGACGATATTTTAATAATTAGAATTGGCTTTCAAATTAGTCACTTATCAATAGTACACACGGGACGCCATTCATCTGATCTAGCTATATTTCTATTGGACAAATTATTAGGTAGGTATTGGTAGTTAGACTTTTGAGTACCCGAAATGACTGATATACATTTGAGTAAGAAGTGGGACATCATTTTACCTCCAACTGTCACTAACGAGACTCAATATAATTTTAATTGTTATCGGCCATCAACAGATTTGTGAAAATGGTGCACCATTGGCTGATCTCTTTCATTAATCGAAACGAAAAATCTATACGCACTTGACTAAAAGAAAATTACACAACACGCCTAATTACCCACACACCTAAGAAACAATAAAAAAGAAATCAACGCAAGGCCGTCCTCGCAAAAACAATGCACAAATCAAAAGTTTTCCACCCACCATCTCTCATTAGCACTAAATAGTACAGCCTTGTAGTTCCCATATCTGAACCTTTTGTACGGCAGATTGGAAAGTAATTACTGCCTGCAAGACCCACACTTGACGAGCTTCACACCCACGTGAAATCAAAGGCTTAACTTGAAGATGTGTAAGTACCTTTTGAGTGCTCTTTATAGTGTGGGGTTAGAAGGTTGTGAGGTGGGACTGTCGATAGTCGATTATCGAAATGGGAGGCGAAAGGACCAAGTTTTAAAGCTCTTGTACTTCTTGTCGATTCGAAGCTATCGAAGTTACTTTAATTTGAGTTCGTATTTTATATTTTAAACCTCTTAAAAGGTAATGAAGGAAAGATTTAAAAAAAAAATGGAGTGTTCAGCAGACAATCTAGAACCCCCAAACTTCTTTCTAGCGAGGCGGCACGTTTCTAAATCCATCCCGATTTTTCCTCATCTTTGTCATGCTCCTAAGTATCTGAAAGGTGGAGAAAAATCAGAGGAAAAATCAGGCATGTAAATTACTGATCTTTTTGGCTTGAATAATGCTATACTCAAACGCTTCCTTTAGCTACAACCTAAACCAATCGAAGAAATAAAATGTAAGTTAAACCTAATTTAATAAATCCTTTTCATGGGAACTCTACTACGAAAAAACTTTTCGCTAGCGATTGTCGACAAGGAACCCGCTAACAACACAAAAATCATGCTCTTGCGCACTGACAAGCGCGTCCGACGTGCATTTTGTTATTGGATTAAACTATTACCATAGTAGATTTACACCTTCCCCATCTTTACCATCCTTAACACCATGACTTAAGGACTAAATTGCATTTTCAAAAGTGTTTTTCAGAGGTTGTTTCAAAGTGTACTAGGTACAATAGAAATAATTAATCTCGAGTTAAGCGAACGAAGGTCGCCTCTTTAGTAATCGTTTAATTGGTACAGATGCTGAATTGGAGTTTTGATAGCGGAAGAGTGGGCGGTGTTAAGCAAGCTGGAGTTTCAAGACAAAAAGAGGATTGGATGTAAAGTTGTTGCATAATTTAAACTGACACATAAGTGTAAACATCTTGGACTATCTAGTGGTTCCGCTGAATGTACCTAACTGAAAAGTTTAGATAGACACATGTGAGGATGAGGCTTACTCAAAAATTAAAGGAACAAGGAAGGTTACAATTTATTCACTTGACAGATTGGCAAGCTTTTTGCCTCTCAAAAGAGAAAAATATGGAACTTTTTTAGCTGGTTCTTCTTTTTCGTGTGGTTATTAAAACCTCTGTCATCAGAGGGGCAATTCCCGTAATTTTTAAGAACGTTGGCGATGGCATCTCATTCGCAATATGTCAATAATACAATCAATATACCAACATTTTTGTTTTTTAAATACGAGAATTGGTCATCAGGTTAGTACCTGGTGTCAAAGTTTTTATGCCACCCATGGGCCTTTGACTTGGCTTCACAAGCCATTGAGAAATATCTCTGAGGCATATCGGTTTCCTCACGATGTTTTCCTTCACCGTTTTTGACTTCAGTTTTTTGGCTTATAAGCTATTTTCAGATAGAAAACAGTTTCCTCATAACATAATTCGCATAGATTGGCGACGCGTCGGGTATTCTATTGTTGGAAGTGTCTAGAGAAGACAGTAACCATAATTATTCTTTAAGTTGATCGTGTGCTTGCTAACCTTACATTATAAAAAATAACAATGTCAATTTAGGCAGAAATTCTTTATGTGACAATATGACATCGTTAAATGAAAATATCCTTTCAAGAAATCTTTGCACAAAAGCCCATAAAATATCGCAAGCACAGTTATTAAAACAACGCAGCATCACATAAGGGTTTAGTGGGTCGGCTGCGGGTCGCGAGGTCACAGATTCGAATCTCGTGATGGGCGTAATGTGATGTTTATTATACTGAGCTACAGGTTAGGCTGCGGCTAGGCTAGACGTTTGACCGATGAAGCTGGAGTCGTGTGTTCCGGTGTTTATGTTTAAGCTGGTGGATTGACAGGTTTAAGAGAAATCTATACTATATATATTGCTAGCTGATGCCCGCGGCTTCACTCGCATGGATATCGATTATTATATACTAAAACCTTCCTTGAGAACCATTATATCCATTAGTAAAAGCAGCATGAAAATCGGTGCAGTAGTTTTTGAGTTTATCGCGGACAGACAAACAGACAGACGCGGCGGAGGACTTAGTTTTATAATAAATGTAGTGATGTGTAAACTAATAATAAAGCTGAAGAGTTTTTTCGTTTTTTTGTTTGTTTGTGCGCGGTAATCTCTGAAACTACCAGTTGGATTTGAAGAATTATTTTTGTATTTGATAGCCCGATTCTTGAGGAAGGCTATAAGCTCTATTTAATATCACGCTTAAGAGCCGAGGAAAAAGAAAAAAAAAGTCAGAATGAACGCTAAGCGAAAAAGATGTAATAACGCATACGGGCGATGCGATGCGACAGCGAGGGGGGAACAAGAAATTTCACATGGACGAAGTCGCGGACAGAAGCTAGTAACATATTACAAAGGCAAAGTTTGTTTGTATGTATGTAGGACATAATCCGCAAAACTACTCATCCGATTTCAAAAATTCTTTCCATAGCCATAATAAATGTTTTATGTTAAAAGATGCGAACGAAGTCGCGAGCAGAAGCTATTATTAAGATAAAGTGTGTTTTATTTTATTGTCTTCTGTATTTTGACATTCTTTCTAAAATAGGGTGTCAAAAATGAACTTACTCTTGATAATAAAGAAAGAAAATAAAGTTAAGGGTAAGGTTTAAGGCTCCCGCAGACAGGCTCGACGCAACAGCGACACGCGACTTTAGTAAAATAATTTCTATGAAAACTTCATGAAAAATTTTCTACCACAATTGCGTCGCATCGTCGCGTCGCGCCCGTATTTGTGGTAAACATAACACCAAGACAGTACTCAAACAGAAAAAGAACAAGTTGGGGGAAAATATACGTATAACGCAAAACGGCCTTCGCTTAGCATAATGCTACGTGCGACCCTATGCGAGACAGAGTCCTGGCGCTGGTTTTCAGCGACAGCCGGTGTTGACGTGATAACGGTAACCGGGGAACAAAATATAAAAATAAAAAAAATACACAATACAAAAAAAATATAATAGATTACATAGTAGGTGAATTTTGGTTGAAAGAGGCCTTTATTAAGAGTCCTGTCTTTTCAGTGACGGGATAATAAACCTTTACTTACATCCCACCCCAGTGGTTCGTAAGATACCGGAAAGTCCGAAAGGGATACCGGGCCCTTGGCAACAGGCAACTGAAAGAACGCGGGTGGGTTTTAGTCAGTAAAAGTCTGACACGCCCTTCCGCTCCGCCCAGAGCGGGAGAAGTGATTTGATGACTTCTAACCATCAAAAAAGTTTAAAAAAAAAGTGTTTCGTAAGAGACAACTAAGAGATTCCGTCAAAGGATGGATAGCAGTGTTCTCTTGTCTGCTAATAACAACAAAATTATTGCAATTTATTACCAGACACTCAAACTAACTTACGTCACTAGGTATCGTAATGTCTCTTAATATTTGGTTATCATGTTACGGTTTCAATGATAAAAACTCGTAATTATTCTGAAGTGAAGCACTAACAAGTTGCTAAGATCAATCTGCCTAGCCTTTTCCCAACTGTGTTGGGGTCGGCTTCCAGTCTAACCGGATGCAGCTGAATACCAGTATTTTACATGGAGCGACTGCCTATCTGACCTCCACAACCCAGTAACTGGGTAATACGATACCCCTTGGTAAGACTTGTTGTCAGACTTTCGGGCTTCTGACGACCCGTAACGACTGTCAAAGATCCACGAATGACAGCCAGGACCAACCGCTTAACGTGCTTTCCGAGGCACGGAGGAGTCTCGGTATGTAAAGATGGTCACCCATCCACCGACCAACCCCGGCAAGCGTAGCTTAACCTGATGGATTGACTCGGTGCGGCTTTTGTTACTTAGCACGATCTCCACAGGTTGCTATGATAATACCAAAAAAATAATTTAAGATGTTATGGTCGCACCTGGTTTAGGTACTTGTTTTATTAGAGAAATGAGGATAATAATAGTGCCAAAACGTAAGTCATAAAACTAATTTCCGCAATTCCAGAAACAAGGAAGTGAACCCTCACATTGACATCCCACCACGTAATAAATATCGAAAATAATCAAGAGAAAATTTAAGTCCAGCATTTAAAATAATGTAACCTTTTAATATACATGTAAATATCGTGGCATCTAAATAATGCCATAGCTCATCGCGATAGGTTCGCGCGTTAATTGCTGCGGCTGCGCAGACGGGACCTGTTATTACTAGGGTCGCTATAAAGGTGGTCTGTACACGAGACGACATTGCGTGTGGCTAAAATATTTAACCGCGTGTCTGAAATATTTTGTTTTGTTTTCGTTACTCAATTAATTACTCATAAAACGTAATATTTCATTCTGTCACGATCAAGCTATGAAGAACAATATCGAGAAGGTGCCTAATTTACTATAATCACTAAACAGATATAACAAAAGCAGTACATATCCAGGCACTGGGCTGAAAGCTCGTTTGCTTTCTAGAACTAATTAACAGTTTACAATTATTCTATTGTTGCATTCGATTTGTAACTAATATTCTTTACTTCTATTATTATCTTTTTTTTTAACTATCATTTGGTAAATGCAACTGTTTTATCCTGCATCTTGAGTTTGCAAGTAACTTTACCCCGACTATCAAACTAAAATGAAAGAAACTGCATAACCCACAACTTTCCCATTCATCGGTTCACCACTTCTAACGTAAAATTTGAACCGCACAACCGCGCGTCTCGACACCTCGCCTCATCTACCAACCCCTTTACCCTGACCGCTCTAATAGCCAAGCCCGACCATTGTGCAGTATAGTTCGCGATATTTTGTAATATATACGTACTGACCATCTCCAGTAATAACATAGCTAGATTTATACCACCATAACATCCAGCTGGTCCGTGTGTTCTCTCAAATACTTTTGTTCTAAGGTACTGTAACTGTATTTTGTAATATATTTTAAGTATGTATTGTTTTTGAGGTATTTTGTTAGGTACGTTGGAATGGAATGTGTATTTGTTCTGGGGTAAAGTTTGCTGTCGTCTTCATTTGTCATGTCGCTTCAGTGAACGGTGCTAGATGAAATTGTAAACAGTAGCCAACTAATTGATCTCAGTTTTGTAATTAAGTGGAGGACAATATTGGTCGGAGACTCTACACTCGAAGTTTTTGACGATTACGTTTACCTAGGACAAACTGTCCAGTTAGGTAGGTCCAACTTCGATAAAGAAGTCAATCGTCGGATCCGACTCGGCTGGGCGGCGTTCGGGAAGCTGCGTACTATCTTCTCGTCTCATATACCACAGTGTCTCAAGACAAAAGTTTTTGACCAGTGTGTGTTGCCAGTGATGACCCATGGCACTGAGACGTGGTCGCTCACAATGGGCCTCATTAGAAAGCTGAAAGTCACCCAAAGGGCAATGGAGAGGGCTATGCTTAGAGTTTCCCTGCGTGATTGAATCAGAAATGAAGAGATCCGTAGGCCCAAGGTAACCGACATAGCCCGAAGTATTGCCAAACTTAAGTGGCAGTCAGCAGGGCACATTGCTCGCAGAACACATGGCCGATGAGGCCGAAAGGTTCTGGAGTGGCGACCGCGTACCCGAAGATGTAGCGTTGGAAGGTGCACAAGGCGGACTGATGAGCTGGTGAAGGCCGCGGGAATGCGCTGGATGCGAGAAACAGCAGAAGCAAGCTGGGGGAGACCTATGTCCAGCAGTGGACGTCTTTCGGCTGAAATAATGAAGATGATGATGAGCTTGCACATAAGTTACCATGACTATTGGAAAAGTTAATACAATTTATATTAAAATATGTTTATAAATAATAATATTTCCAGCGCACCGTTTCCTGACTCTGATTCTACAGTAGATACCAACCCATTATCTATGACCTGTCTGTACGATCTGTCGTGGTTGGGAACACCATGATATTATTATATACATTGAGTATCTCTTTTATTCCATAAGGAGACCTAAGTATAGCATTATTTCGCGAATCTAGACATCCGCAACACAAATCTATCTGACCATAAAACCTTAAAGATCAAAATCTCCCATTCTCTAGAAGAGGGTACCTGAGCCTACACCTCTGCCGTACCCCAAACACGAACATTTTTACTGAAAACGTGACTACAGTATTTGTTATATGTAAATTAGCGATTTGTCCAATGGCCGCACGCGAAACTTCTCAGGCTACCTTTGATGTTCAAGTTTTTTAAACCCACGATGCTTTAGACAGACAAAATTAAACCTTATGATAATATCATAAAGTCAATTTTAACTCCTTGTTTGAAAGTATGAAGATACTCAAAGAAGACCAAGAATGATATAGAATAGGCTCGAACTGTGACAAATATCATTCATATGTGTCAAAAACTGGCAATTTTTTATGTAAAACTATGCTTTATATGTTTGCTGTCAGATCTAAAAACTAATGTAATTTTTATGTAAATTTTTACAATATTAATTAACCAAGATACGCACGCGTAACGCAGTTATAAATAAAAATTACTTTTTTTGCGTTTTTTTTGCGTTCGTGGCTACTGATTTACAAATCCTTAAATGCGAAAGCAACTCTGTCTCTTTGTCTGTCGCGCTTTCACGCCAAAACTACTGCCTGATTTAAATGAAATTTGGTACACAGGTAGTCTAGAGCCTTAGAAAGAAAGGACATAGCCTACTTTTTATCGACATACCACGCGGGCGAAGCCGCAGGCAGAATCTAGTTTAGAATAAAACACGGTTCACGGATTACCCTAATGATTTACAATCATGGATATTTAGATTATTTTATTTAAAATCAATCAAAAAATTGTGACCATCCTTATAAGCATCGTAAACTGGCCATAGATGTTATTTTTTTACCAATCAACTTTTATAATTTATTGCAAATTTTATTGTGGGTATCAGCGTATTCTAATATGGTTATTTTTGCAAAATCGTTAGTATTATTATTTAATCAGGTGATTTCGCTGCTTAAGTCGATTTCAGATGTGCCATTTTTATTGATTTATTTATTTTTTATGCCTTATTAAATCGTTTATACTTGCCATTTTGAGTATTTCTGTCTGAGCTACTAAAACAAGATAAGGTAGCGTTTACATATAACTGTTAAAGTTATTCCGTATTCTTCTTTTGCGACATCTTTTTACAATACTCGCCGAAAGATTTTCTTCATAACAGTTTTCAGACGTCATGAATTCCTGAAAAACCTGAAATGAACGATTTTTTTTCATTTCTAGTTTTTAATAGATAAATTACGGATACTTGTGAAAACTGAATAATAATAATAAGGAACGTATTAGCACAAGTTGATCTTAAATTTCGGTCTCCCCGTTCAAAAAGGCGTGAGTCTATTTAAGTGCACCTATGTACCTGTGCACCTATGTCAAAACTGCATTTATTTTATTTTTTAAGACCTTTCAGCTCAATAAAATGTCTACCTAGACCACCATCTCAAATAATTTCCGCAACAAAGTCAACTCTATAGCATCTTCTGTCGTCCTGTGTGGGTAGAATAAACATTGCACTTAGGTAGACAATACGCACCGGGCAATATGCACTATTGAGAATGCAAACACAACTGCAGCAATGTTGGCAATTAAAAAAATATAAGCACTGGTATGGTACTCGCAGCTCCGGTTATGTGATTACCCTCCAAACGAATTTTAACTCTATATCCTGAACAATAAAGTCCGATTTGCACTATAATAAAGTTTGAAGATAGGGTTGTGTAATAGATTATGAAACCTATGTGGTAAAGATAGGGTTGGTTTTAGGTTAAAGGTTATGTTATGTTACAATGTAGGGAAATCTATTTTACCTTATCTTTTGGTTTATATTAATGTTATACTCTATTACCTAAATAGCTTAAATTTTTCGCACTTTTGTTATCAGTATATGGTGCTACCCTCTTATTTCTGTATTTTGTGTAAAATAGACTAAAAATACGTACCTATCTGATTATTACAATATCATTGAGTAACCTATGTATCAGTCTGTATTAGCAGTGGTAGCCTTGTGGTGTGACCGTCAGATTGCCAAGTCATAGTCTCGAGTTCGAACCCAATGAAGCCACGCACCTCTGACTTTTCGAATTCATGTGCGTATGTATAATTATCACTTACTTCAAAAACGGTGAAGGAAAACATCGTGAGGAAACCGGCATTCCAGAGAGATGTTTCTCGACGGCATGTGAAGCCAAATTAGAGGCCCATGGGCGGCATAAAAACTCTGACACCAGCTAACCACACGAAAAGAAGAAGTCTGTACCTATTATCCAGATGTTTATTCCGATATGTGTTGTTATTATATGACTAAACACCTGTTAAATCTTGTATACCATCCTTCTCTTAAAATCACCGCTACGCCCACGTGCTAACACGTTAACCACAATTTAAAATTAATGAAAACAGAAAAAAAACGTAAATCTTTATTTATGAATATTCCAAACTGTTAACACTATAATTAATAAAGAAACACTGTTTGAATAATTTCGAAAAGAATTGCCAACGAACAAATTGGTTTGAATTTTAAATTTCAAATGTTTCCTAAAAACCTTGACATACATGGTGTGGTTTTCTTGTTCGTGACTTGTCAATTGGTTAAAAGATAAATAATTTAAATTGTTATGTTGGTTCTAGATATTGGAGCCAAAGTTGGTCCCACACACGCTCATGAACATCGATAAAGAAGAAATTACAGTTTCTTGAACAATAATTAATTATTTATTCACAAAAGAAAGCCAGCTCATTTTCAGCTTCTTACATAAAATTGCTTTGCAAATTAATGCATTACGTTTCTGGCTTATTATTTATTACTAAAAGTCAAAAGAAATGGAGCATCGAAAAAATTAATAAATAATGACGTTTTTCTTATGTTGACCCCACAGAGCGAACTAAAAAGATATGTTTGTTAAAAAAAGAACATACAAATAACAGAGTCGTCTGAACGTACCCGTAAGGAAAGTTTATATTATTTAAATATTTGACCGTGTTCGAAATACGAATCATTATCTTTTCGCGAATGCAGAACAACATTCCAATTAATAAACGATGTTAAACCCTAGTTGTATGGCAGTAAAGTTTATTTTAACTTTTATTCAGTAACAAACTTAAAGAGCAGTTGTGTTAAAGCTTATTTATTAGACAGTAAGATTTAACTTACATTATCTGACTTGAAAAATAAGCTTGTAATTACAGGCGCCACTTTTTGCAAGCGTATAACTGTAACATCAATTGAATTTTTGACGAAATTTCGTTGATTGCTTAATTGTTTAAAGACGACTGTTATTTCTTAAATTTTTGACATGTGAACGGATTTCAAGTTCGCTCCTTTCGAGTTCGGAGTACTTATGATGAGTTCTTGTTAAGTTAAAGTCTTCCGTGACTTAAATGAAACGATTTTTCAATTATCAAGCCTGGTTTACACTTCAACACTGTTGTACTTAATATACATAAATAAAAAGCTATATCATTGTGTATTTTAATTTCAGTTTCCTAAAAATGACAGCGCTGATGCCTTTTATCTCACCTAACTTTCATGATTTTGACGCTGTGGTGTCTTTACCAATAACAAAGCCTTTCACCTTTTAGAAGTTTAGATCGTAAGTACTTTTAATGTATCAAGACGCATTTTTCACTCCACCCTGTAGAGAATTGTCATTTTTTATTTTTTTTGTCATACTTCCGACGGAGAAATACTTGCCCCGTGCGACAGCATCATTTAATTGTTTATTATTTCCACGATTTCCTGATGTAGATCACAAACAATTCCAAATCTTACCATCCTAAATCAGATAAGTGAAAGCCTACAAGTCGTGACCTTTGCTCTATGGTTCCACCTATCAATAAGACCTCATTGGTCAGAGTATCAATCGAAGCAGATAATTATAGTTTCCAGTCCACGAATTTAATAATAAAATATTTGAATGATGATCTTATTAATTTTTTGGCTGGTACAAGAAATGGGCGGTAATTCGTGCATGGAAACCACACGAGGTTGGTGTGGTCTGTGGACCACACTTTTCATGACACCATTAAAGATGAGATTGATTGTTAAGATAGCTGTTTATATATCAGCATTGATAGTCTATTAAATAAACCTCTCATGCTCGAACTACTGCCTAATTTTGGGAAAACTCGTAACCTAATATTTGAAGATTCAATTTCAGTAGTTTTTGGTGTCAGTGGTTAAAGTTACGAAGAAACAAAGGAACCTAATGGTGCGTGAATAGTTATCGTTGTCCGTCAATGATTCTGGAATTTATAAAAAATTAATTGCACCCCGCGGTTTCACACGCGTAAGTCTCGATCCCGTGGGAATATCGGGATAAAAAAGTATCCTATGTCCTATTCCACGTCATGTGCCAAAATTCATCTAAATCCGTTCAGCCGTTTTAGCGTAAAAGCGTAACAAACAAACTCACTTTCGCATTTATAATATTAATTATGATTTACTCTTACACATTTTCACGATCATCCATTGCCCTAGTTGCGGGCCGCGACAGTAATGTACTATCGCCTCTTTATCTATGGTCATTAAAGACACAATGTTTTGAGTAGATTTTATTCGAAAATTTACTTTACATTCAGTACTTATCAATTCTATGTGTATACACTATCAGTCCTGCCCACCACGTAGTATAAAAGAATGCTAGTAGCACGAAATAAGTGGCGATTACCGCACATTACAGTGCGGTCGCCAGATCGGCACTTCACTTTCATTTCTAATGTGAGCTATTTGAGCTCTGTGGTTGAACAGGTCGGAGGCTTGAAGAGCTGCGAAGGATGGGAGAGGTGCTTAAGAATAATCTATGTTTTATTTAGCCTGTCTAAATCATCTGCCTAGTCTTTTCCCAACCATGTTGGGGTCGGCTTCCAGTGCAATCGGATGCAGCTGAATACCAGTATTTTACATGGAGCGACTGCCTATCTGACCTCCACAACCCAGTAACTGGGTAATACGATACTCCTTGGCAAGACTGGTTGTCAGACTTTCGGGCTTCTGACGACCCGTAACGAATGTCAAAGATCCACAAATGACAGCCGGGACCAACGTTTTAACGTGCTTTCCGAAGCACGGAGGAGTCTCAATATGTAAAGATGGTCACCCATTCATGGAGCAACCCCGGCTAGCGTAGCTTAACCTGATGAATCGACCCATGCGGCTGTTATTACTTAGCCACGAGCTCCTTTTTAGCCTGTCTAAATGTTATTCACATAACATCACGCCTGTACTCCCCGAAGGGTTAGGCAGAGGTGTAGGGTACCAATAGAACATCCACATTTTGCTATTTAATTTCCATGGGGTCCGAGCTTATTGCCACCATCCGGGCACAAATCCAGACTCCAGACTCAGAAATTCCTGATGGAAAAAACCAATAACACTTTTCCCGACCAGGAAAACGAACCCAGGACCTCATGCTGAGCAGTGGCCCTTGCAACCAATAAACCAACGAGGCATTGTACGTTTCAATCTTTCTTATTCATGTATGATAAGCAGTAGTCTATGTCCAGTAATATGTCAATTGTGCACCTAGCTTCTGACGTTTCATAAGTGCCCATGTAGGCTTATGTGAAATAAAATATTTTGATTTTGATTTTGAATTGGGAAATTTGGCGATGTTGCATCTCTAAGAGCTTTGAGAGCTCTAAGTACAGTGGTTGAATGGTGAAAAAATGGTGTTCGAATATCACGTTAGCTCACTGCTTGTTTCCGATCTAAGTTATCCAAGTTCAATTTTCTTCGCGAAGGTTTTCTTTAGCTCAAGCGTAAAAGGTGTTTGTGTTTTAAAATGATGTATAGTACAAATCAACTTAGATGTAGCATCGGCAAAATTCGTAAAACCAATCACCATCCGAACTGAGTGCGCTTTCAAAATCACCGAACTTTATTACTGCTTTAGTTTAAAATGATCTTTTGCAAAAGCAAATAACTTGTAAAGTCATATAACCAAATACATTCGTGAATGAAATTAATCAATGCAAATAAAGTTTATTGTACATCTAAGTTGTGTCGTACTGTACACACGGCTACACATCAAGCTATACATTTCCAGTATAAGCTGACCTTGCATAGTACGGAAATCCTATACAATGCGAAATCAGCATAAAGTGGAAATGTATAGTTTGATGTGTAGCCGTGTGTACCTAATACATTGTAGTTCAATGCAGCATCTAAAGTTTGAAATATTGTGCTCTCGATACGAGCTAGTATTCATATTTTGTTCTTTCTAAAAACTCAACTAGAAAAAGAGAAGAGTTTTCTCACTCTACACAAAAGCTTACATTCTAAGACTGCCTGCCTTTACAGAAACCTTCCAGGCAAGTTCTTGTTTCATGGCTCATTGTACGCTGTTTTTGTAATCCCGAACAGTATTGGTATCTTCGCGCATAAGCTGCGGCCAAGCGAAATGGTCAAAACCCTCAGTCGGTTTTTGCTCAGTACAACGTTCGATTCCATGTTCACTTATTGTCAGTTTATTGAGCAAAAACTCGTGTGTTTGTTTGAAAAAGTAAGGAATTTATGTTTCCAGAGTTGTTGGTTTTTGTTTGGACTGAGTTGTGCAGGTTTCTGTTTTGCAGAGTATTTCTAGTACCTATGTGAGTAAGGATTTTTTTATTTATAATCTTGAAACATTGAAGAAATTATAGGATACCAAACAGGAGCGTCTGGAAAACTAGATTCAGGAAGTACCAACGAGACGAGTGGTAAATACTAGACCGAAAAAGGGGTGTGCTTTTTCAGCACCATTAGTGCTCGGCGACACGACGCCGCAACCGCGCCGCCGCCGCGAGGCCACCGCGTCGCCGCCGCTCGGACACCGCGCCGTTCCGCTTGATTAATTAAAGTATTATAAAGCGCGTGCACTTTTGCAAGCAGCCGGCGATCAAGCGGAGCGACGCGGCGTCCGAGAGGCGGCGGCGCGGCAGCGGCGCGTTCACGGCGCGGCGGCGGCGCGGTCGCGGCGTCGGCGTCGTTTCGCCGACACTTCATGTGATGTGATGTCATCTTTGGAAGTCATATTTTTTTCCCAACATGTCTACATACACATACTATATATAAAGCCACGCTTTCAACCCATAGGGGTAGGCAGAAACTACAGAGCGCCACCTGCTACTATCATTAACATACTCCTTTTGCTTCGTTTACGTTCATACAACGCCGGTTGCGAGTCGTACCTCACCTTTTTCTTGAACATCACATATAATAATATATTCTCTATTATAAATAAATAAATAAATAAAATAAATAAAATTCATTTATTTCAGGTAAATAACACCCATTGCCAGACATAAAATAATACAAATCACAACAGAATAAAAAAAAAAACAAATATAAAATTAAATTAAATCAAATCAAAATAAATAATTAATTATTATATCCCTCTAGGGCGTCCCGGTGTTCCCACCAACATTTTAGTTTTAATTGTAACCCGACTACGGTGAAGCTAAAAAGAGGGTTATGATTTTGACGGGTATGTATGTATGTATGTTCATCTTTTCCCTCATATCTTTTAAATGACTGATACCTAATAATCGTAATCGGTCTCATAATCTGTACAACTTATGCCCCCTAACACGTGTGACTCCGGATTTTTTATTTGTCTGTCTGTGATATCTTGACCTTCTTTAAACCTTTTTTGTTGACTTTTTGCCGTAATTGGGTTTTAGTTTTTTTTACCTTCTGATAGAGATTTTGCACCAAGTCATTGACATCATCATAAACATCTTTATCTACGAACTAGTTCTGCTTACCACTCCTGCAATTTATCTAACCCATCATCATCTGCCTAGCCTTGTCCCAACTATGTTGGGGTCAGCTTCCAGTCTAACCGGATGCCGGAGCGACTGCTTATCTGACTTCCACAACCCAGATACTGTGTAAAACGATACCCTTGGTAAGACTGATTGTCAGACTTTCGGTCTTCTGACGACCCGTAACCACTGTCAGAGATCTACAAATGACAGCCGGAACCAACGGCTTAATGTGCTTTCCGAGGTCTCCATACCTCGGAAAGCACATTAAGCCGTTGGGTCTTGGTATGTAAATATAATTATAATAATAAAAAATTTCTTTCTTTTCTTTTTTTTCTAATATGGTCACCCATCTCAGGACCAACCGCGGCAAGACAAGCTAAACCTGATCAATCGACCCGTACGGCTGTTATTACTTAGTCACAAGCCCCCCCCGATTGTCTAACTGTGACTACAATAAAAAACCAAACAACATCAATTAACATTCAACATTTATTTATCTAGAGCACACACGATCTCGACCAACCATTTCTAATGTCGAAACATTTGACAAATTGCTCGTATTGCCCGAACCAGAGCACTGTGGCATCGGTGACCGGGCAATATAAACAACCAATTACTTCGCTTGATTTATAACGAGCAATTATTTATTGTCCGAGCTTATTCGCGTTTTAATTGTTGGGATTGATGCAATACCGATAGGGTAGAGGTGCCAGTTGATAGCTTTAGTAAATGGAGTACTTTTATTAATTGAGAGTAGTAAGCATCATAACTCCTTTTAAACAACTCTATATTAAAATAGCTTATAGGAAACAAAATTCTCTGAAAAAAAAATATTCGGTACTTATCTTATGAAAACTTATAATTTAAGTAGCAAATAAATCTACGGCATAACTATGTTTATTATTATGTTGAACTTTGGACCTGCTGACTGAAAAACGAGGGAAAATTTTGGATTCATACATGGACCCTACCTACTTAGGTGTAGTTTTGTTTTTAAATGTTCCAAGCTTCGATGACTAATAAAGTAGTTCTAAAGTAGGCTAGAACCTTTCATGTTTTACATGTATGTGTCAACTGTAGAACAAAGTCGATAATCCTTTTTTGTAAGCTAACAGTTAGTTACTCCCTCCAGAAAACCTACCCTCGAACTAAAAACCTTAAGTGCTGCTCAAATCGAATAATGTAACTTTCGGCCATACATTTACAACGGCTGATAGCAGGTGCTCTTACCCTGCAAGTAGACTATATATTTTTCTCAATATTAATAAGACCACCCGTCGGGAACGCCTCGTACGATATTAGTCGAGTTCGACATTAGTTTATTTATTTGCCGATAGATCACGCGGTTTGTGATAAATTGTTACGTTTAATAGTGCCCTCTTAAAGTTAATTATTATTGTCCAAAAATGGCGAAACAGTGAAGTCAGTATGTGAAATAATTTCTCACAATTTTTTTTGCTTTTTACCCGACTGCCCCAGAAGGAGGTAAGTAAGGTTTTTTTTGTTAATAATACTACGAAACAGACCTGAGGGGCAATTCCCGTAATTTTTAAGAACGTTCACATTCGCATCTCATTCGCAATCTGTCAAAATAACCATCAATTTACCAACATTTTTGACAAGTTTGACAGATTGCGACTTGAATGTGAATGTTTTTTAAGTACGAGAATTGGCTCTCTGGTCGTGTTTTTTTTCATTTACGTATCTTAAAATTATGAATAAACTAGACCTATTGATTGACTATGCTTTATCTAATGAAGAACAATAATTTTACTGCTATATAAAATTCATAGTAAAATCGGTTGATGCGAGGAATAAATTGTGATAATTTATTTGTTCCTTCATCATGATAACTGAGTGTTGGATAGGACTATAAATGCAAAACGTATTTTAAATCATTTGATTTTAAACCGTCTTTGTGGTTTAAAACATTTTAAACCACACTTAGCGGATTAATATTGGTTTAAAATATTTTTATTCATTAGAATGCACTGTGGTGTCATTCGAAGTGATCTGGACCAAATCTATTCCCTGATATTTTTTAGAAATAATCTCGATGTATCTATACAATTTTATACGCATATTTACAAGAAAATAATTCTAAAAATATGCAGTAGCTAATTAAAAACCTAATCATACAATTTTTTTATTGATAATTAGTTAAAACTTATTTTTTAAATGTACTTTTTAATAAATACATATCAAGTTTGTTTTCAGTCTGTCTAATCCTAAAAAAGTAGTTAATTTACGTAAATGACTCACATAAATTAATAAAAATGGTGAAAGATTTCAATTAGCCTTTCTAACTTAATTTTTAATGTAATGCGTAATCAATGTACGGCCCACGTGGTCATCATGGTTTTAAACAGTTTTAAACAAATTTAACACGGTTTTTAAACCATCAATTTTTATTTAAAACGGTTTATTTACAACTATAGATAGGACTCAATGCCCAGAATCACCTTAATAATTATAACCATAGTTTGGCGGTCTAACGTCTTATAAAATTGTAACAGCAAACACCTAAAACTGTCCATAATTTAACTCTAAACAATTGAACAATTTCCTCAAATATCTATCAAAGTCGCCTCTCATTACAGCTCATGTTTAAACATCTGTGGACTCCTGCGCAGAAAAATGACACGCATTATGTTCGACGGCCATAATGGTTGGTTGCGGCGGTGGTAACAAATAGTGCTAATTTTATATAATAGTAATATTTATACACACATCGGAAGCGTCGGAGGTCAGCCGACTGGAGGTCGGACAGACTTATGATTGGGGGTGGTTCACAATGGACTGTAGCGTGGAAAATCATCAAATACTGATAATGTACAATGAATATTTTTTAATAACTTCAACGCGAACTTTGCAGATTAGAATTATGAAGCAAAACGTATAATTATAGCCTCAGTTCTGCAGCTTTATGTTACAAAAAGCATGGGGCTAATCAGTTATGTTGTCATTTATTTATAAATATCAAAGGAATGTTTGAATCAAGTCCAAGCTTTTAAGGAATACCTAAAAAACTTGAATTAGAAATAGTCGTATCGTATCGTCGTCGTATCGTAGTCGTCGTCTTAATAAAGACGGAACCTTTTTAAATTAGTTTTGTGGTGTAAGTGAACCACTACGAAGTACACCGATATAAATCGCGACAATGATACATAATGTTCAGTAAGTAGGTAGGCTATACACTGTACACTGCAGTACAAAATGCAGGTCCCGCTCCATCCTACACACAGCCTAAAGTAATAGCCTGTGAAATTTTAAATCAATTTAAAAACAGTTATTATGAAAGGCTAGGCCCTTATTGTTTTTAATGGGCCTTTTCGGCCCGGGCCGGCTAAGTGCTCTTAATAGTATGTGATAGCATAGAATTTTGTATGCAGACTTATTTTGTGATAAAGGGTACTTTGTGATGTGTCGTTTATAAGATTAGGGTGATTGTTTTCATAATGTATTGCAGTTGTGCTTGAATAGAGGTACTGTTCGGCTTTTAGGCTGTGACAAGACTGTTTTGCTGTCATATTTTTCTATGGAATTTTTTCATTTATTTTTAAATGCGTAGCCCAAGTTCCTATTGATAAAAATTCTCAAAGTTTGACAACCTTATTTGCCTATCACAACGTTTGTTTGTTGTTGTGGAATATTTGTTTAATTTCATTCAATAGGAATTACTTCCGTTTATCCCAGTGCTGGGCAAAGGACTCCTAGATGCCTCTAATGAAATAATAATAAACATTGAAATATTTTATGTCGTATCTATCCTGAAACTTTTAACATTTAACAAACTATAGAGTTTATAAAATAAATGTACCTATAGTTGTACAAACGCGACGATTTTACATCAAAGTCTTATACACACAATGGCTGGTATTATCATCATTTCAGCCGAAAGACGTCCACTGCTGGACAAAGGCTTTCACCAAGCACCGCCACTTCGACCGGTTCTGTGCTTCTCGCACCCAGCGCATACTCGCGGCCTTCACCAGATCATCGGTCCACCTTGTGTAGATACCTCCAACGCTACGTCTTCCGGTACGCGGTAAGTGACTGGTATATTATAAGAATTTCTTTAAAATATCCCGTGTAGTGGATGCGAGAAGTCTTCCTCATCAAGTAAAAACAAATCATTCAAAGTACTATCAGCCTAAATAAATCAAACTCTCCAATACAATATTTGTTACAACAAAGCCTCTGTTTTCAATTACGAACTAATTGAATCAGAGCTGAATTGAATCATAGCAATGATGGGTAGTGATAATAAGTATCGTGCGAACCGGCTATATCATCTCGAACACTGTGCGATCCTGTCTGTAATCTAATAACGATAAATTAAGGTGAAGTGCTTTCTTAAGATTGAAGATGTTATTAATGTTCTTGCTTGTTGACGCATAGGATTTGTATCACAGTTTCAGTAGTTCTACTCACTAATGAAAGGAACATTAATGGATAAACAGTTGATATTGTATCATGGACTATACTAAGGGTTTCATAACTAAAATCTGACATAGCTTTAATCTGTTTCCACATGTTCTATTAAAATACTTTGGTCGTGTTTTTTTATATTTACGTTTTTTATAGTATAAGTACCTACATGCATTTTTTGTAAAATCTTACTCATCTACACTAATATTTAAAGAGTAATTTGTATTTTTGTTTGTTATGAATAAACTCAAAAACTACTGGACTGATTTTAAAAATTATTTGACCAGTTGATTGCTATAATATTATCACTTAGTAATATAGGCTATAATTTATAAAGATATCACGCGGACGAAGCGGCTGACGGAAGCTAGTCTCACCTAAGTAATCGTCATGTCAAATGTTGATTTGAAAGCTCTGTATGCTTATTAAATTCTGTTTAAATTGTCAACATCTGTTAATTTTGTCTCATAAAACTATTATTTTTTATCACAGCAATTCCGAAAAACCGAATAAATAAGACATACAGGCTTCTTCTTAACAAAGATGATTCGAATAAGCCCACTGCAATGAGTGGAGCTAGAACAGAAGCCGGCAACCTTCAATTAGAGCCGCCATCATTATTAAATAATAAAAGAATAATAATATAATTCAGTTTAGTCAAGTAGACAAATGATTACTTTGTGCAGAATATACCGAAGTATAGTGATGCGACATGTGTGATTCAGTTGTCGATGCAATGAAAATTGTCGACATTCAAAACTTTTTGAAAATTTAGTGAATTGAGTTTTGCTTGCACGTTCGCATAACTGCTAATCTCAACATGGTCAACATGTTTGAAAGTTAGTTACTTAGCACGTTCTTTGGCTAAACGTTATCAAACTACAAGTGCAAGATAGAGAAACACGCATGTCATATGATATGTCTAAGTCAAAGCACGAGCAATCTATATAGATCTCGGCCTTAGTTTTCGTAAAAATAACTTTATTAGTTGACCTAAGTGTTTATGGCACTTTTCTGTTATACTAGTCTTTGGATTGTTATTCTCTGGTCTTAAGGCGTCAGGATAGCCCGCTAAATTCAAATTTTCTTACGTTTTTGCAATTTGCAGGTCAGTGTGTTGTATGTTGATCTTAAATGATTCGCGGCCGTATCAATTATTTATTTATAGAATTATAATCATAAAAATCATCAATACAACTCTCTAAGTTCATAATATAATCCCATTGAATGACTTTTTCATAAACCATGACATTTTAGGATTATTCTAAGATAAGAAGTTGTATTGCTGTTTATAATTCTGTAAAGCCATATTTGTCATATATATGTTTTTATTTATGCATTTTTTTTTTTTTTAACCTGTTACTGACGTGCGAATTGCATAAAAACTTAAGAAAATTTGAATTTCCCGCGCTACCTTGCTGCTTCCCCCTTAACGTATAACCCTGAAACTCTCATGAAAACAGATAAAATTTCCATAAAATAATACTTTATATCCCTATTACATCAAGACGACCATAACAGCCTAATCTATAATCTCAAACTAAATACTAAATACCAATTCCATTAACACCAGAAGTCATAGTAATCAGCAGTTTGCTCTCCTAAACGGTTCGACTAACATAAAATCTAAATAAACAGATTTTTACTGCTCTCCAATATATTACGAAACAGTTTGATAGTCATAAAAATATTACGGCTTCTGATTTGAACCTGTGAACATGATCTTTATAATGATAAGTCCATATTATGTGAGAAAAAGTTTAAAATATCGTCGTAAAATACTTTTGTTAACCATTTTTGAAGCACGATAAAAATAGAGTCGCTGTAAAATGATTTTCAATTATAGTCACCAAATAAATCTTTGTAACATAAGGTGAATCTATTGCCATTTGTAGGATAAATGAAATAAACAAAACAAAAGAAAAGAACTTCAAGTCTTAAAAATTACCAAAAATTATGAGGACTGAGTTTTTAGACCACTTCAATAACCCAAGGTGATGTAATTTCGCTACTATCAGACAGCTTAGAAACTAAATAGGTTTCTGCTCACCTGCTCACAGTATTTTCTTAAAGCTAACGAAAATGCCCAACAGCCTGACGACCAATTAAAAAATATACAAAAGAAAGTAATTAAAAAACGTTCACATTCAAGTCGAAATCTGACAAACTTGTCAAAAATGTTGGTAAATTCAATGTATTTTTGACAGATTGTGAATGAGATGCGAATCCGAACGTTCTTAAAAATTACGGAAATTGCCTCTCTGATATATATATATGTAATTTGATTATCAGACAATTTGTGATAACATCTAAATACTGTCAGTAGGAAGCAGTTTAATACAAAACAATATGTAGATTGCAGATGGATTCAACCTTATTTAAATTATGATCCTCTAATATGATCGAACCATTACCAGCTCCACATAGTTCAAAGTTTAAGTGCTACTTAATTCTTTAAGCGCAAGCGCAAATTATTTATAGATATGACATTTTTATGGTCACGTAAAATATAACTTGTTCGCCTAATAAGAATATTATGTATGTAATTCGTTTATGTCACTACAGCTAATTTTACAATCTTGTTTTTTTTTAGTTTAGTTCTATTTTTTGTATAAATAATGTCACACTTATGAACTTTAGCGGATTAAGCAGATTAATAACTATAGTGCCCAAAAGGTATGGTCATGAAATATAAGGAGTTGAAATATTATGCTAAATATATAAATGGTTAGCGACCATGGGGCTAAAAATTAGGAGGTTGTCAAATAATAATCGAATTGTATAACTTGTGTGGGATGGTAAAGTACGTATTTCTTTTCCATAAAATTATAAATATTATTTTGGTAGTATGAGTAGGTATCTTAGCTTTCCATTTTAGATTGAAAGTCATTGTCATTTTTTATTCCGGGTACCGATCTAAGGTACTTTTTTACAAAAGTTCGAAATTAGTTTTTATACATTAACTTTTTAAACAGATTTTCTTACTATTAATTTGTAATAAATGAGTGAGTGTAAAGTGGATTTTAAAAAATAGCGCAAAAATGACATTTATCGATATTTTTCTCTGAAGCCCATCACTACTCCATTACCCGGCGCCGTCTGTAATCCTCGCTCGTTTTATTTTCGCAAATCAGTGTTGCGGTCGAGGTTAGATTGTGCGCCGGCGCACAGTAGCGAACATGCCCCGACCTTTGTATGTACAGGTTTTTATTTAAGGTGATTCCTTCAATGTAGTCCGCCAAAATCATATTTTTTTTTCAAATTAATGTTGATTTTATATTTTCTGCAAATCGTCATATTATCACGAAATAGTCCTATTTGCAGCAAATATTATTTCGAAAAATATATTGTTTGAAATTAATGTAATCAAGTAATTATTTTATAATAATTGCCGCGTAATGAATTTTCTCCAACATAAACAGCGCTACAATTTGCAAAAATAATTTTGCAATAAACAAAAGAGATTTTGTTAATTTCGTAGACGACTTTGTCGGATCCCCCTTAAGTATAGCTCTGAACTAAAATACGCTTTTTTTAGACTGCAATTAGGAAGAATATGGATCACATATAGATGAGAAAAAAAGGGTGAAAAACTTGTGATTACTTCGGTAGCTTTAAATTACTGTTATTATCTTTTTCGGCGTAGAACCTTAGGGGTTTTTACTCATTATTTAATTGAAAAGGTCAGGCGGTATAGTCGCTTTGTTTAACTCTGTTGGTAGGTTCCTAATAAGGCTGTCTAAGAAGCAAAACTAAAAGGCAAACCAATTCTTACATACACATATACATAACGAGGGATGAACACAGTAATGGGGTTGACCTTACAGCTTTCTGACAAATGATTATAAAATTGCTCAAAATATTCTATGATGACTTTTCTATTACCTACTGCATTTATAAGCTACTGTAAGCTGCGCCCCGCGGTTTCACCCGCGTAATTCTCGATCCCGTGGGAATATCGGTATTAAAAGTATCCTATGTCCTATTCCAAGTCATGGTCTATCCATGTACCAAATTTCATCTAAATCCATTCAGCCGTTTTAGCGTGAAAACGTAACACACTCACTTTCACATTTATAATATTACTAGCTCCATCCGCGGCTTTGCCCGCGTGGTATGTCGATAACAAGTAGCCTGTGTCCTTTCCCAGAATGCCGTTTATCTTCTTGCCAAATTTTGTCGAAATCCGTTCAGTGGTTTAGGCGTGAAAAGGTAACCTACAGACAGCCAGACAGAGTTACTTCCGAATTTATAATATTAGTATAGTTAGGATTGAATTGCAGAAAAAAACCATTGCAATTATTTCCCGTAGGTTCCTACTCCACATACACACGTAGGCGGCACGGGAGGAGCTCTGCCACTCGGCTCATAATTGAAAACCGATACTTCACTAATGAATTCCCGAGTAATACTGCAATTACATCGCCAGCAATTAATAATTTAGGTTTCGTTAAAATGATATTAGCAGTACTAAAGGTGCAATTCGTGAAAATAGTAAAGTTTTGATTTATTATGAAAGGATTTAACAATTAATTGAAATTAACGGGAATTTTACGCTTGCGTAGGTGTTGATGAATATAAATGGAGGCACCAAACAGTGAATATGTACTTACGTTTTATTCTGAGTCAAAGGCTAAGTAATTAAAACCTGCTAAGGGCGCAGTAACTATTATAAAGTTCATTGGTAAGCCTATGTTCATCAAGAACTGAAATAAAGATTCTAGGAAGTGTCAAAAATCTTAAGGACGTACCCTACCTCAAATTTTATCTCGCTCGCACCATACTACTCGCGGCCTGAGTGAGAGCGAGATGGAGTGGGATGCTGCCGGCTATCAAGCATTGAATAGTTTAGGTTATTGCATTTTACGGTGAAAATAACGATAATTAAAAAAAATCAAAAACATAAACTGCTTTATCTATTTTGATCTCATTTGAAATATCTTTTGAATACCAGCGGTTTATAATTCGGCTCAGAGGTAACTTTGGATTTTTTTTCTATAGATTTTTTTTTTATGTCATCGTTTTTTTGTCATACATAGTACCTACCTAGCATCAATCCTCAACTTTAACATAATATATTTATTTCAAAATTAATGCTGCATTATTTTCGGCATAACGGATGATTATGCTAAGCAATTTGAGGTAGGGTAGGGCCTTATCTCATTTATTTTTTAAGAGAACATCGATAAGACGATAGATTCCATTGCCTACAATTGCCAGTCATTGTCAGTCTTCAATTATCACAAAGATTGTAAGTTAAATACTGTCTTATATAAATAACTAGCTGATGCCCGCGGCTTCACCCGCCTGGATGTCGGTTATTATATACTCAAACCTTCCTCAAGAACCACTCTATCCATTGGTTAAAACAGCATGAAAATCGGTACAGACAGACGCGGCGGAGGACTTTGTTTTATAATATGTAGTGATTATTAAATTCTTTGGCCAATACTCATATGAAGTATTGAATAGTCTCTATTTAACTCCTTAAAGGACATAAGGCAAAAATGTAGACGACTTTGAACACTTAGACCATTTCTGCCCATTGTTTTTTTTTAAGGTGAGTGATGCTCTACATTTCTAAACACTCCTTCATCGACTCACCAACACTGTAATCAAAAATCCATAATAGTATAATTTAAATCATCTTTCGATACAAAAAGAGCTTACAACTCGGTACACATCTATGGGCCATGGTGGGCGGATATTAATTATGGAGGTTCCTCCCCATAGGTCCATGGGAATCGAAGCCTGGACCGGATCGTATGGAGAATTATCCGCAAAATTCTGTGAGTGTAATTAAGTTATATAAAGGTGATAATTAACGTGTAAGGGTAAACGTTACGGTTCATTCCGTTTAGGGTAAACAGTACTACAGATAGAAGGCTGCATCTTTTCAAGACTCAATCAACCAGCCTAGCTTTTTCCCAACTATGTTGAGGTCGGCTTCCAGTCTAACCGGATTAAGCTGAATACCAGTATTTTATATGGAGTGACTGCCTATCTGACCTCCACAATCCACAAACTGGGTAATTTAACCCTAATTTAACCCTTTGGTAAGACTGGTTATCAGACTTTCGGGCTTCTGACGACCCGTAACGACTGTCAAAGATCCACGAATGACAGCCGGGACCAATGGCTTAACGTGCTTTACGAGGTATGGAGGAGTCGCGATATGTAAAGATAGGCACCAATCCACGGACCAACTCCGGCAAGCGTAGCTTAACCTGACTAGTTCAATTTACAATTATGACTTTATAAAATAAGCTATGTATATAATCCTACGAGTGTTTATACAAATAAAATGGTACTCAAAATTACTTCATTATGTGTAATTATACGGACCTAAGAGCACAGAAGGTCAAGGAACATACTCGTAAAGTTAATACACGTTACTCGGTTTTTACAATAATAATATCGATCAGCTCTTTCCGTGTTGAAAAATCATTTTAACCGACTTCAAAAAAGGAGGAGGTTTTAGCACAAAAGCGTTCCTCAGAGCGCAGGCCTGAAATATGGTGTAAGTTTTGTTTGTCCCGCCTGCGATACCAAAATTCTATAAATAATAATGGTTGTTTATCTTTTTTCAGTTAAGTACGTGTTTTTGCAGTCGGGTATAAGTTAAGTATTTCATTACTTAAAATTTTTTTTTTTTCAGATTTATTTTTAGTTTCAAACAAACAACCATACATTCAAGATACTCGCGAAAAACATAACTCTTCCTTGGCAGTCGATTAAAAATGTAATCCAACAAACATAAAAAATCGGCCAAGTGCTAGTCGGACTCACGCATGAAGGATTCCGTACCAATATCTACAAAAACAGCAAAAAAATCACGTTGGTTGAAGGCCCCCTTAAATATTTATTTTATTTTGATTTTCAGTATTTGTTTTGATAACGGCAACAGAAATACATCATCTGTGAAAATTTCAACTGTCTAACTATCACGGTTTGTGAGATAGAGCCTGGTGACAGACGGACAGACGGATAGACAGCGGAGTCTTAGTTATAGGGTCCCGTTTTACCCTTTGGGTACGGAACCCTAAAAATGAATCCAATAAATATAATTTTTGAGCCGTTTGGGGTTGAAACACTAGGGCCGGGGGGTCCGAGTGCTCATCGAGTAGTTCGGGACATCGCCAAGCGGTTGGTCGACTCTTCACGTGACCAGAGGGCTGGCCAATTTCTAGGTCAAAGAATCAGCATTGCCATCAAACGTGGCAATGCTGCCAGCCTTTTGGGCACTTTTCCCACTGACAGCGATGCGGAAGAGTTTTTTGACGCCCTATGAGCCCTTCCTTTATGTATATAATCTGTATTTTGTTATTTTTATTTAGCAAACTCCTTTGAATAAACTGAAATATATAGCAAAAATAAACATAAAAACATATAAATCCAGCTTTGACCTACAAATAGGTAGTTCATAAAAATTCGAAGACATGTGACAGCCCACTCTCTCTCGAAAAGAGGAGGCATGTGTCCCAGCTGTGGGAATATTAAAGGCTATGATGACTGAGGTATTTCCCTGCTATATCGCCGGTAGCACACCTCCACCGCGAAATCATAACAGCGTAACCGCAGTAGTTCAATTGTACTGACCTGCGTCATGCGAACCGCGTCGTCTATATGCGAATCCGATTCGTGTAGCGGAAGATGACTCGAGTCAGTACAATTGAACTACTGCGGTTTCGCTGCTATGGTTTCGCGGCGGAGGTGTGCAGTGACGTGAATTTTGGTCCATTACGAATATCCCTACTATAGTACATATTATAAAAACTTGCTCTCCAGTTCATCAGGTCAATCAGCAATCCACGATATGCTTGTAATACGAGTTTTACTACGCCTCGTGACGATGACGAGTCACACAATTTGCATGACTCAACAAGTGAACCTTTCATTCATAACATCCGCTTCGTACACCATAAAAAATAATCTATAACAAAAAAAAATGTTACAAGCGACCAGGCAAACAAATCCGTGCGCTCTCATAAGTTTAATTAAATATTTATTCGTGTAGGGCGGGGGAATCCGATATCGATATTGTTTTATAGATTTGAGATTAAATGTTTGGCTTCGAAAGTGGCGGAGATTGTGGCAGATTGATCTAGTTGTAGGTAAAATTAGGACCATGTGACTCAAAAATGCGACGGCAAAGTTATTTCTAGAGTACCTAAGTGGTGTATTTCTTATCCACCTTTTACTTTAAAAAAAGTAAGTTGCTATCTGCAGTTGGTCAGCTTAGCTTGATAACTATAAAGACGTATAGAACGATATTCCATTTCGGTGTGTCGACGAAAAGATCCAAGTTCAATCAATGTAAATTAATCAACCAATAATTACAACATTTGCATCAGTAGCATAAGATCACACTTTTGCTTTGCATAAAATGCATATAAACAAGCCTGTCAAAATTTCAACACGGAAGCACTCGAGATTTCCACAAAAGGACATTTGAATATCGAATCTAAAACCTAATGGCCCGCCCCGACCTCTGTACTCGACCGCATTTATCATACTATAAAGGTCAGGTTCCGATACTTATCGATATTTTTATGATGTCAGTTACACTGACTCATCTCTATTTTTGATAGCTCTTAGTATTTATTAATGTCATAATACTAAGTTAAAAAATATTCAAATAAGTGTGTTGATAAATTGGGCTGCATACTATAATCATATTAATTATGATATTGTTTGGCGATTTTGAATATGTTTTGGTCAAAATATTAACAGTTTTGGGTGATATAATAACGGATAATAGTTCTTTAATTTAAGAGGATAATGTTTTTTATAAGTTTTCTGCTGTCGATGCATGTAATCGGATCTAAATGGCGATTGGATATTGATTATGATATTCTATTTTTAATTTAAAGTATTTAGTAATTGAGTTGGTTTTTATTCTACTGTAGATTGAATCAGTAGTCCACAAAACACTTATCTGGCTACACAAACGTAAACGACAGGTGACACGGGGCATGTGTGACTATAGATACACTTCTGCCTAACCCATAAGCGAATACGTGATACGTGAATTAATATCAAACAAAATGCTCGACAATCTGACTTATATTATGCACTATGTCAAACTGAAAAGCGATGTTTGCTAGTGTAATTAAATATTCTGCAGCCTTGGTAAACAGAACTATGACAAGAGGGTATTTTTAGTAATCTATATTTTTTTTTTTTTTTAGCCATGTTGATTGTTTCTTTTGGTATTCTTTAATAAATAAATAAATACTCTTTGGTATATACGAGGATAATAATTAACTTTAATAATAAAAAGAAAAGTACAGTTGCATTATACTATCGACAGCTAACCCCACATCATAAAATATAAAACATTTAAAAAAAAAACAAAAAATCAAAATATTTTATTTCACATAAGCCTACATGGGCACTTATGAAACGTCAGAAGCTAGGTGCACGGTTCCAATTGGTCGTTTCCTATGGAGA
Source organism: Lithophane leautieri (assembly GCA_949152455.1). Lineage (NCBI taxonomy): Eukaryota > Metazoa > Arthropoda > Insecta > Lepidoptera > Noctuidae > Lithophane > Lithophane leautieri. The sequence goes on along the minus strand of OX424472.1, from coordinate 1,536,127 downwards.
AGAGCCGGCAAGAAACTCCATGGTTACTGTTTTAAAAGATAATTGGCTTTTACAATATTTTCGAATTACAGTGTTAATAGTTATGGGAGGACAGTGTAGGCCTTTCAAAAGTTTCAGGTAAAGTTCATAAAAAAAAAAAAAAATTACATTGACGGTAAATTACCTTCAACTGTTACTAATAATTATAGTTTTTAAATTAATACAGGTGGCAAGCTTCATTTCTAAGAGATATTTATATAAATATTTTATTGAATAAATACCTGATAACCATAACAAGTTAGCTCCTGATAAGTCTTAGATATTTTTATTGTTTTTAAAATTCATTAAACTAACTGAAACATGTTTTGAAATAATGAACATGACATATTATGATGTTATGTTACTTTAAGAATATTTATAAAAACATGCAATTTTGAAATATTTTAGTATAAAGATAACCGTATTATTTTCTTTATTAACGATATAATTTGATTGTATCCTCAAGTTTATAACATGAATCTCCTTATGAATATTATAAATAACTAGTGACCCGCCCCTGCTTCGCACGGTTTTTACAACTTAACAAAACATTGAGATTTTTTTATTATGGTAATTTAATATCCACTAAACACATAAAGCTTCCGGAATCAATTTTCTAAGTGATGGTGAAAACCCCATTAAAATCCGTTGCGGAGTTTAGAAGAACTTACAGCGCGGTCTCACAGACAGACAATAAAAGTGACATTAATTTATAATATGAATAGATTTGATGACATACGAGTCTTGTCTGACAGGTGAATACATCGATAAGAGAAAAAGGACAACAGTCACATCACTACGCTTTTTTGTACTTCATTAGGTGCTTTTCCACTTGATTTTAAAATACAATAGTTGCCATTTACGTCATCAACGGAAAAATAACTATCCTGATTTCTAAACGCTTATAATAAATATGATATACTGATTTAAACACACAAAATATTATGATACATAGCATAATTTTGTATAAATGACATATTTCTCATGATATGTATTTTATGTAAAGTAAGAATTATGTAAACAAAGACCAAAGTATATTTAAAACCAGTAAAAAATACCACTAGACCTTCAATATATAAATTAGGTAACATTATTCCCGTATTAAAAACAGTATGGGTCATTACTATGACACTGTGAATTTCTCAAATCAAACGAAACTCTTTATGAAAGAATTTTCAAATAAACCTGTCGATCGTCTCATTTAACATCTGTCAACGATATAAATACAATATATTTATCGATCAATAGAAACGAACATTACAACAAAAAAAAACTTATTATTTTCAAATTGTAGGCCAATTATTCTATGGGCATGTAAAAATTTCGATGTATTATTTTGTTAATTTCTAACAATGGCTCCGTTTAATTTGAACCTTTCTTGTATAAAAATACCGTAAGCGGTATTATTGAAACACGCGAAGTCACAAGTGCAGTTAATCTCTGATGACGTCAGCGAATGTCGATAAATCACCAACGTGTGTCGTCTTGATGTAGATATGCTACACCTGTTGCTAGGGATGTCACGCCTTTATTGTATTTTGAAATATTTAAATGAGAATTTTCTTGTAGGTATAAATAGTATTGAAATGTCCTTAATAACCTGTTTATGGTCAGATTGTAATAAATACAAGGACTCGTTTTAACGCTGTTGAAGTGTTGATCATGCCTTTCATATTGAGAAAAATGTTATAAAATATGAACTTAGTTATGTATTTTCAGTACAGTTAGACGTTCATTTTTTTAAGTGGGTTTATGTGCGATAGATTTATTCCCTTGTGTAGTATCGAAATCGCACCGAGCATAAAAAAATTGTGTAACGTTAAAACCAAAATATTTAAATGGTAAAAGTGTACATTCATTCGTTGAACTTAATTTTACTGACAATATATTTAGTTCGTTGAAATATAAGCATTTTGTAATTTACTTTCACTATTTAAAACTTAAGAATATTATGCAAAATTGACAACCCTGACTCTAAAAGAAATTAACAAGTTGTATTGTTTCGATCCAAGATACTTTCTCTGACGAACGTCGCCGACAATAAAAATTTGTAATAAAAGTCTTTTAAACACAACTTAATAAGTACGAACAGTGTTACTTGTCACACTAACTAAATATATGCAAAAGGTAGACGTCTATGTGTCAACGACATAAAAAGATGAAAAAGATAACAGGTAAGTAAGTAGCTACTGAAAATACCGCTTAAAATCTCAGGGATAAAGCATAATGTTAAAGAATGATTGCGCATAGAAATATAACAACAAAAATATTTAACGAATTGGTGTAAAATACTGTTTAAATACCTACTTAAGCTTGTTTGAAACGTATTTTTTTACTTTCTATTCAAAGCATTGGATAGAAAGTAAAAAAATACGTTTATTTGCAGTAAACATGATGTAAAGAAAGAACACAATTATTAAAACAGAATAAGTTAGGGGAAAATATGCGTCACATCCAAGCAAAACGGCCATCGCGCAACATAATGCTGCGTGCAACCCTTTGCTAGACAGAGTCCTAGCGCTGGTTTTCAGCGACAGCTGGCGTTGACGTGATGACGGCAACCGGGGAACAACATAAAAAGTAAAATAAATACACAATACATAAAAAAATATAGATTACATAGAAGGTGAATTTTGGAAGAGGCTTTTATTACGAGTCCTGTGTTGTCAGGAAAAGGTGGGTTTTCTGTTCATTTTTGTCTAGTGACCATCAATTATACAACGCATAATTAAAATAATTAAAGTGCGTGCTTTATGCATTTAAGTTAATTTCTTTATCTCTTATTGTCATGTTTAATTGTTCTTTTGTCTATTTTTGTCAAGAAAAAAATATTACGCTTGGTGAAAGAAATTATTTATAGTTTTGGCTACTTGTCATCGCGATTATTTTAATTACTTCGTATTGCATTTCTCTTCGTTTTTAATTAATTACTTAGAAGTTTAAGAAAAAAATTAATTGTTCAAGATTCACTTTAACGTTCCGCGTCCCTCGACTTTTTATACAAAATGGTGGAATTAAAGGTGGAAACGCATCGAATTCGGATCTGTCTGCCCGGACCTCAAGTGCAATGTAAAATATTTATTTAACTAGTTTTTATTATTTATTTTACACTTTAAGCACACAAAACATAAATAATACATACATAAATAATAAAATAAATAAATAAACAAAAGTACAGAGGTGAACTTAATTCCATAGGCATTTTCTACCAGTCAACCTTTGGGTGATGCAGAGACAAACAGTTGTAGGTGCGAAAATTGAGGAATAAATATTTATTTAAATATTAAGATATAAATATTTATACTTATTAAAAACTATAAATATAACATATTTGTAGGCAGGTAGCTATACCTTTTTCGTTTCGTGTTATTTTTTTTTAAATTCTGGTTAAACCAGCACACATTTCCGCCAAAATGTCATAACTATATTCTCAGAATTTTTCGAACCGCTCTTAAGAACATAATCCATAACTAAACAAACTTAGTTACGTAGGTACCTACTTAACATTATCTTCAAATATCAAACCTCGTATTACGCTAATAAAGCAAACACGAGACAATGCTGGACACACAACATTTGTTCAGCTCTCGACACACGGCTATCGATCGTATTGTGATGTAAATTTAGTGAAACCTGCGTATCGATAGTTTTCGATTGAGTTGCGACATCACTATACTGTTATCATAGATTGTACCTACAGGGTGAGTAGATAAGTGATTGGTTACTAAAATTACGGGTGAAATTCAATGCTATGTTTTAGTTATTTGTTATTATTTAAACTTTATCCTCAAGACACTAATATTATAAAATAATCCATTAATTATGCATAAGTACAATATAATTCCTATTACGATCTTAAGTTATGAAAATCTATATTCGTTTGAGCAAAATTAAGAATTTTATTGGAACGAAGTTCCATATCACAAGTAATAATCTGAATACTTGGTGAATGAGAGCCAGACCGGTAAAAGTGTAACACTTTAACCATCACGACACTTTTTCATTCATTGTTTTATACGCAATTAATGGAAAAGTGTTGGGTGCATATACCTACAGATAATATGCATCGAAACGAATTTCGATCCAACCGGTCGTGCCACGACGCATCTCGACTTTAATCTAACTTGATTGACACTCAAAGGAAAGAAAATGTCCAAATTGGGTCAATTTTATTATAATTCGACAAGTAAGTAATAATTATGATGATTTCTACTGTATATTATAGTGCAATGTTAATTATAACACAAGTATAAAATCGTAGATTTATGGTACATCAAAATAATAGCGTTATTATTAAATACAATCAATAGTAAACACACTATTACGTTAAAACATCAGGAGTTAAAGTGCAGATTAATAAATAACACTAACAATGGTTACAATTTGTCAGTAATTGAGTTATGCCGTAAAACGGCGGCTAACTGTGCACTGTGTAGGGCTGGCCTCCTGTCATGTTCGGCACGAATTATGGGCTTATGCTACGATATGCGAATACTAACTATAATAAGGTGATATACCTGAACATTATCGAAGATATACCTATGTTTTATGGTACATCATCTACTAGAAATAATCGAATTAACACCACACTGCACCCTCGAAAGATAATTGTCAAATTATTTCAAAATGCTGCTCTCTCCAAGCCAGTTTCGTAAACGAAAATTATCTCAATATTAATGTGACAAATTATTGCCAAGCGCACGTAAACGGCTGTGATTGGTTGGATGATTAGCAATAGCCAACCGCCTCAGTTTACGCGCGCTTTACAATTTGAAAAAAGAAGTATCTGGCCCTTAGTCTTCTTATGCCCATTTTCACTAACACAGATAAATGCGACTGGGCAGGCCATGTTTGCCGAGTGCCTCTTAAACTGGGTATGTGACAAGACTGGAGCCCTGACATAGTAAAACGATATAATAGTCCACTTCCTCAAGAAATGTGGAGAAGAAGTATTGAAAGAAGTGGAAAGAATGAAAAGAGCTTTTTACCCACGATACAGCTTAAACAAAATATTTTTATTTTGTTTAACCTGAGGCCCTAGACAAAGTGACATTCTATCAGCGATAACGATGATGGAAAAGGCAAAAATGCATAAGACTGACATAAGCTATCGACAAGCTTATGTCAATCATGTTGAAAGTCGTTGTAGAAATACGAAACGCTTTGGAAGCGATTGTCACTGGTCTACACTAGACACTCTATACAGAAAAGAATATGTGTGTGTGATAAAGATAATGTGTATTTTGCACCATACGTTCATAATAATATAGACTATCTATTTAATAAAAGTCTTATCTAGCCAATGATACTATCGGACGCAGTCGTGAAAAGGAGTGAACATCGCAATATTGATATCGACATCAACAATCAGGTTGCTTCACTATCGACACATCCTATTATGGAAAAATATAGTAGATACTGCAGAAACTAGCTTCTGCATAATATTTATAACCCCTTTGACATCGATGCAAAGATATTTTATTTAAAGTGTCTTCTTGATTTCGCCACGTTGTTTAGAGTTCAGTGTTCACTCATCTTGTACGTCTTTACTAAGGTCGTTGAACTAGTTAAGGTACTATTTTATTTAGAAATAAGCTTGTTACTGAAAGTTCAATGCTAAAATTGTCTGTTTATCTTAATAACTCAGGGTGTTCTATCATAAATGGCACGATTTTACCCACTTTAGGACTACCACTCAGTAACTTGGTACAATACATGTATACATTTTTTTTTCTTCAATATTTTATTAGTCTTAAACATTTACATAATATAAGCTAGCAGACTTAAAATAGTATTAATAATATGTACATTTTATATAAATAAAATTGAAACAAATGCGAGTCGGACTCGCGCACGAAGGGTTCCATACCACTATCTATGAAAACGGCAAAAATATCACGTTTATTGTATGGGAGTCCCCTTAAATATTTATTTTATGAAAAGGATCATAAGGCATCAAAAAATTCGTTCGCATCACTGTCAACAGAAAAAGTGCCCAAAAGGCTGGCAGCATTGCATAAAGAGTTAACTGAAGAACAACACTCTGCTTGTATGTTAAGAAAAAATCTGTGTTGATAAGAATACGTGTTCACATTGTTTGACAACTAACTGCAAATTAACGAAGTACATTGACGTATTCCTATCAACACAGAATTTTTCTTAACATACAAGGAGAGCAACAGACGCTGCCAATAAAAACTATGGTTTCCTTCCCACCAACCCGTTCAAAACAACCACCTATAAAAATATGTGGTACAAGCTTAGACAACACAATTTATATCTAATTAACATTCATAAAACAAAACTGCGAAGCTCGGACCACTATAAGGCAGGCGATCATTTTGAACATTGCCCGGGCAGTGTGTACACTACATAGCGCACTTTGCCCGCTTCATGTATTACACATCCTCTCGTCGGGTTCAAATTACATAACACATAAATACAATGGCGAGCTTATTTACTGCTGGTTTTAAAGTAAAAGCTAACGTAGCAATTACTGGGGATAAAATGGCGCTGGATGTAGAATTGGTGAAATATTAATAAGCTCTCGAATTATCATAAACTTTTTGTAGTTTGGTCATGTTGTAAGCAAGTCACGCATGCAAGCAGCTTAATGGTTATCACATAAAATGAAGGAAAATACTTTTTTAAACTACCGAGTGGCTATTGACCATGGTCTTGCTTGATGGAAATCGATGAACGAGTTTTCACGAACCGTGAAAACCGGTTTCCGTCAGTAAATTTTTCGTAAAATGGTATGCAGGCTTTATACGACAAAATTATGATTGATCATCTATCTATTGCAATAAAATCTTCATGCAGATCGGAAAATAGAACCTATAACTTTTAAAATTACGTTAATAAAAAAAATGAAAATAAAAACTTTTTATTTCAGATTTAAAAAAATCCATAGCGTGTTAGTACATTAATACTAAAGAATCTAGTGTTAGTAGTTAAAATAAAAACATTAAAAATAAGTACTTATTATTCCAGTAAGATGCTGGTAGGGATCTTGACCGTACTTCCGGGATTGTCCTGATAGCCGTGGAATACCTCTCCACTCCTCTCAAGCACCTCAGGAAGTGTTGCCTCCTTGTCGCTACGTCACTATGTGCAAGCGATCGTTTTCGGGGGCTTATTATTGAGTGTGCAGGTCACCCCCTGCCATTTAATCCGTGTATACCATAACATTGATCAGGCAGGGGACATAGTCCTTCAATAGTTTTAGGTAACCAGTCCATTATAGCCACCCAAACCCATAGCTCAATATGTTTTGTTTGCATGTTCTGCAATAGTCCTACACCATCCGGGGGTTGTCTTTAGGTGTACTTTCATAGTGTATACAGGGATAATCGTCGGTTGATGCCTCATCCCATTTAAAATTGTCTAAGGGGCCTCTGCGAGTTGGCTTCGGCCCCTCGTACGCCTTCCAAAAAACCCGGGTCCCCATGATCCCGAGATATATAAACAGTACTTATTTCCTAATGTGGGTATTAACCCAGTGCTGGACGTAACGCGTGTCTAACCTATCCGCAATAACAGAAACTATTAAACTTACATAACTTTATGTTTCTTTTCCCCAAAGGGTTGGGATATGTGATGGTTTATTGGAAGGAAATTAAGAACATTTTGAATAAGAGTAGATGACCCGATTGAAGACGCCATTGTGTTGATTATACGAGTACCTCCTATCTTCTCCATACGAAAGTTACATTTTGGAATGGGCAACTAGAATCAATTCTATTTCTTTGTTTTTCATTGACGTTCAAAAGTGCCTTTTATGTGCCTATTTGAAGTAAATTATTTGACTTTGACTTTGATACTTCCAGCGAATTCCGCAGTTTCGGAACAAATAATGATATTTCTTTTCTTAATACTGTCCTGGGTGGGCCCATAACCTGATGGTTTATGAGAAGGAAAATAAGAACATTATGAAGATGGCGAAAGATTTAATAACTCAGAGAGCAAATAGTTTGCATTAAAACACGGCTAAGCTAAAAAAGAACGAACAGACAAGTGTCTATGACAGTGAACACAAACAGTACCACAGAATTGACATGTCGCTTAGTCTAAAACCTTCAACAACATGTTTGCTTTGTTTTATTGTTCATATAATCTGGTACTGTCTTAAAATATTAAATAAAATCCTTATGCTGATAGGTAAACTAAATACCTAAATAAATAAAAGCTTACAATAAGTTGTATATCAAGTTATCGTCACCCCACACCATTTTACCGCTCCGAACTGACACCGGCAATACTAATGAGTTGGGATGCGCGCGCGCAGGTCGCGCATGTGACCCGCGACGCGCGATATATTGCGCGAACAGCGAGCCAATGAGTGGACACTCACTATAACTGTACTTCGGCTAGGGTAATAGTAAGCTTTCGTTATCGTATTATTTCAAAGTTCATATTTCATTGTGATTTAAATTGGTTCTAAAAGTACTGTGTGATCCAAATAATTGTGACTGATTATTTTTTGTGGATGTATGCAGTTCTGGCGAAGTATAAAACTGATCATAATATGCGAGAATTAATTATTAGATACCGATAGAGCTTAAACGAAAATTGAGACAAGTACTCGTATAGGAACTAAGTCTTATAAAAAAAAAATATTGCCTACTTATGACATTGTTCAAAATGGACCCCAAAAAAACTATTACGAAAACTTGCTACAATAGTACCTAGCTTTGTAATTCAATAGCCACTTAATTTACACGAAACTTTCCTTATTGAAAACTCTTTCCATTTATGATTGCCATCGGACTTCCGGTGTCTCTAAACTAAATAACTCATAACTAAATTGCTCATACGCAGCCTTAACCATAAGTACTCGTAAGTACTTATTATGAAAATATACTCCGCATACTTAGCTATAAGAAGAAGCTATCTTCCAGATACCGCGCCTGGTCGTAACCCTTCTAATTACGACTTAAATATTAAAAGCTTAAAAGCAGTCGTTCATGGCATTAACTGAGCGAAATGGCTCCTCTGTCTATTTTATAATCCTATATTATGTAAACCGGACTGACGTTTGAAGGACTTTTACACTTCACGATTTGAAGATGCAAGTGACATAAACATTAATGCTAAAGTGTTCTGACGTAAGAAAACATTATTTGACCAAAAACATTTAAAAAAAACATCGATTCGATGTCGTGGTACAAATATTAGACAATCAGTGAGATTGGTACATGGTATTGGTGGTATGAGTACCTACTCAGGAAACTGTACCACTGTCAAACTGGGACCGCGGTCCCAGTTGACTGAGCAATTTTTTTTCAAGAGATTTGTCCTCTCGCGGCACGTTCTTTCGTTTAATAGAATTTTTTTACAGCTACAAGAAGAAGTGTGTGGAATAAAAGCTTTTAAATAATTTAGTTGGTTGTGGCTCCTATCTGCTGGGTAATTGCATGTTGTCATCCCTGAAATCTATTTTAATAGAATTATAAAAGTAAATACTTACAATTTGTTGAGAAATCATGGATGAATTTTGTGCGAATGATGATAATTATATGTATTTCTAGAAATGGGTGACTACTGACATGACAGCTTAGAAGATATGCTGTGACGACCAATAATAAATCGGGATATGAGCTGGAAAATGATGAATAGCTGAATACAAGAATTTTGCATGGAGCGACTGCCTATCTGACCTCTACAACCCCCTTGGCGGACTTCTGACGGCTCAACTGGCAAAGATCTACAAATGACAGCCGGGACCAACGGCATAACGTGCTTTCCGAAACATGGAGGGGTTTTGGTATGTAAAGATAGTCACCCATCCACGGACCAACCGCGGCAAGTGTAGCTTAACCTGATAGATCATCCGTGCGGCTGTTATTACTTAGCCAGAAGCCCGTCCCAGGCTTTTCAACACAGTAATCAAGTTTATTGAGTTGAAATTCTAATGCAGATTTAATTTTCAGTTCACATTGACTTTAACTAACTATAAATGTAATATTTTTAACCGACTTCTAAAAGGAGCTCAATTCGGCTGTATTTTTTTTGTGTGTTATTACGCGGTTACTCCGCCAATTATTAATTGATTTTGATAATTCATTTTTTGTTTGGCAGGTCATGCTTCAGAGGTGGTGCCATAATTTTTTTATTAACTTTGCTTGCGTAGTTTTGGAGTTAGTTTCAATAATACGTATTTTTTCCACCACCACTATATAGACGATGTTTTTAGTTACTCTGTCACTGTTATTTACATAGCAGATGGTAGTAGGCGAATTTACGTGGGGTAGGTATCACAACTAAAATGTAAAAAAAAACTTTACTTAAAAAAATAACCGAGTACCAAAAAAAAACACTAAACAATGAAAAATTAGTTTCATTTCGGAAGTCGGTGGGAAAAAACGAAAATTGAAAACCAAAGACAAGGAGTACACTTATACTCCATTTGTAATAAGATTTTAAATTTAAACAAACCATTTTACAGTCCCTTCAACCGATTTTGACTTCTATACCGTAAGCATAAGGATGGCATTAAAAGCAAAAAAGTTACACAATACCAACTCTTTACTGCAGCTGTCATTTGTCATGCCACCAACGCAATAGAAGTCAGAATCGGTTGAACGGACTGTAAAAAAGGCTTATTTAAACGTCTAATCTTATTTCAAATGGAGTATAGTTGCCTTTTATTTATATGTCATGTATTTGTGTACATCTGTAGTTGTAGATCGCAAATCAATAAATAAATAAACTCATATAAAGTTAAGTCCTAACCCATTATTCAATATTATTTTAAAGCTTTCAGAATTAGTAACATATTATTATGTAGTCACTTTAACACAGAACATACTTAACCGAATGTCAATCAAACAGTGAATGCTTCACACTCGAAATAATCATTTTATTATTGTTCACACTTCAATAACCACTTACATTAAGTTAAATTGATCTGTTTAGTAACTGTCAAATCGATAATAAACAGTTTAATTATAGTTCCACAAAAAAATCGAAGTGGTGAAAGTAAATAAAATTAAATTTGCCTAACATAAAAAACAAAGTGACGTTTATACAAACAGGATAACCAAAAGGCTAATTGTCAATTTAAGCCTATTGAATACTAAAGTGGTTTTTATTCAGGTACATGTCATATACTTAGTCATCAAAAGATTGGTTTAAAAGAAGAAACAATCTCAAAAAAAAAAAAAACTCACCACAACATAATACAAAGTGTTTAGTGTTCTTACTGGTCATTGATGCCTTCATTGACTTTCAAAACTGTCGACGGTATCGAGAAGAGAGAATAATTATTATTATGACGTGTTTTTTTTAATGTTAATTATTCTAGTGAGTCCTCAAAAATTGCCAACACGTAACATCTGTAACCTGCAAGCTGACTTTTATTTTTTAATTTTTTATTCTGTACTATCAAAACGCCCATTACAACAATAAAAAAAGACATTGTACACATTAAAATTAGCCAAAAGCCTTACATTCAACCAATAAAAGTTTTACATTTCTGCTAAATACGCTAATATTTAACTATGAACCGACTATCCGATAAAAAAATATATCACTCCTATCTCATCGATATTCTCTTGCCCTTGTGCCAATTTATTTGGGGTCGGCGTAACATGTGTTTTCCTTCCATATTTATCCATTAGTCGTCATCTCGTAGTCTCCCCCTTTCTAGCTGTATCATCTTTCACACAGTCCATCCATCGTTTCTTTGACTTACTACTTAGCCATCCACATTCATAATCAAAACTTCCCTCGTGACATTTTCCTCAAATATACCACTCCTTTCTCACACGGATCATCACGCAGCCGTCCCGTACCCCCTAAAAACCGCTCCCCCCGCAAACACTAAAACAGAGCCTGTAAAACTTAAACGAACGCTCATAACAGTTTTATGCAGTACGCAACGACCGACAATATGGTTAGCATTGAATATATTTCGCTGAGCTCGAAATACCACGGTTTACGTCATACGTGCCCTAGGTGAGCATGCGATGGGAAACGATTTGTGTCCGTATGCACTTTACTGTTGAAATGAGATTTTGGTTTAATTTTGTAGTATGAAAGAGTGTCCATTGGTTGCTATTCAAAATGTTCTGTTCTGCATCAAACCCCATATTAGTCTATTTATAACATCAGTTTCAGGTATTATATCACTCTTTGCATGGACAGCAGTGAAATTCAGCATCGATTTTACTTGTGGCGGCATCTACATCGCCACATGCGAACTACAAAGACCTGACGTCACTCAAAATCCTGACGTAACACAAAATCCTGACGTAATCGAAAATCCTGCATCGCGCAGTTAGAGTTTACTACGCGATCAACATAATATACAAGATGCCGATATCAATCGTTGGGCAGTTGTTCTCGCCGTCCGCGGCATGTTCTCACTGAGCCAGACGACCCCATAACTCTCCTCCAGGAGAGCAGTAGGGAGACCAGTACAGTGCACAAATACAGACGCCTCCCGTCATTCCGACCTCGCCGACGAGGCAAAACACGTTCGCGTCCGTCCCGATTATTAAATTCACCCCCCCGTCCCTTGTCCGATGAAGTAGTGCCAGCCCGCGCCGTAGCTGAGCACGTAGCTTTAAATTCCCCGTTTAATAATAATGATGATCTAAACCTTTTGATCCAGCCTGTCCCAACAACTTGCTGTCCCCCCGCCAGTGATGTCGCCCTAAGCCGAGGTTCGTACCCCACAGGGGGTGCCCTTAGCGAGCGCACACTTAATTTTAATTTAGAATAGTTTATATGCCCCTGGCTGGAGGCCCTGAGTGTAGAAGCTTAAGGCAGCCACAGGAAAGTCCGGTTAAGAAGTTATGATTTCCGAAATCACACTTCAAGATGCCATAATTAAAAAAAAAAAAAAAAGTTGGGCAGTTGCCCGCCAGACACAACACCCGTCTGGTCGGAGGATCCTCCCTTTTCTATGGTGGATGAGTGAACTTTACACCCAGTTCCTCAAACCTCTAAAAGCTTTTGATTCCAACCGCCTCGTCGTTGGGAATTTTGCAAGGACGGTTACGAAAACGATAACAGAAAGTTGATTTCTTGCTCTTAAAAAACCCAGCGTAATGAAAGTTGAATACCTATGCCACATAAGTAATTTAGTTTGACTTTAGTTAATTTATCAAAGAAGTATCAGTAAAAACTCGGTAAATGAAAATTATATTATTTAAGTGGTCGGACACTAAAAAAGGGACACCCATCAAAGAAAGAGAAGAACGAATGAAAATACATTTTTATTTAGCACAAACAGGGCACACAACACAACACAACTACAAGTGAAAAAAGAAACAATTAAAAAAAGAAAACAAATAAAAAGTGTAGGTACTTATAGTAAGAAATTAAAGAGGGAAGTGTGCCATCACAGATTCCAAAATAGAATAATTACTTGAAGTATGGACATTGGTAGATGTTATACAGTCAGGCAGTAGGCAATAAAATACAGGCACCAACCTTCTATATTGTACTAGCTTTTGCCCGCGGCTTTGCCCGCGTGAATGTCGGATATCGTCCCACGGAAACGTACTACCGGTATACTTAAGAAATTCTGGGTTTCCTATACCAACTTTTATCCCCTATATCACCCCATATAGGATTATTTTTTAAACAAAAAGTAGCCTATGTCCTTCCCCAGGATACTATCTATATCCTTTCCAAATTTTGCCAAAATCCTTTTAGTGATTTAGGCGTGAAAAGGTAACAGACAGACAAACAGAGTAACTTTCGAATAATATTAGTATAGATATTAGTATGGATGGATGGATTCATGCAGATTATAAATTTATTGTACCTACTTGTCTGATTATGTGAGAAGAGGCTCCCAAGCAACACAGCTCCGGCATGCCACCACCGTTACACGTGAACACAGATACCTAAAAACAAAAGACGAATTCCACCAATCACACACCCTCTCGCATTAATTCACCAATAAGCATTCGAACCCCACTGATCCCATTCCGGAAGCTAGAAAGCTAAATACTCTACTCGGACATCGAACTGGCCACGGGATGCTGTGGCCAGGTATCTGCGTATCTAAGCCTTCGTCGAATGATCTCTCATTGTTCGGCCGCTTATAAAAATGTTAGACAATGGGCCCGATGAGTGTGTAGTGACCGCCGTTGGGCGCATCGCGAGCTTGGGTGTAGGTGCGCAGCTGGGAGATGATTTACTGCTGTCGTGGAACTCGTGCTTGGGAGAGCACACGAAACTCGAATCGTTGTAGATATGAGAAATAAAGAAAGGTTTTGTTGTTTTTATATAGTTTTGTCACAGAAAAGTTATGTAATGATTATGTTTTAAAGAGCATGAATAAGGGCAGCCGTGTATTCTTATAAAAATATAAGTAAGGCGAGAGGAGACCGTTTTATGGTCGGATTAATTAAAACAAAACTTGTTCTCTAGAAGAAAATGTCTTTTAGATCATGTTCGATACCATAATAAACTGCCCCAGTAATTAATAAGTATATTATATAATCGTTATGGCAAAACCTATAAATCTAAATTAATATCTATTATAAAAACAATTTTAACGCGAGTATCCCATACTGTCGGATGGTGGTCCACCCGCGCTTAAGGCACCACTCTGCCATTGTGGCCACTATTCAAGTCTGTGACTATGCATATTTCTCGCTACATTTATCATACATTATGCCAGCTATGAATATTCCTCTGTTAGCGGACTAAACCGCGCACCTTAATTTATTAATTGTGCCTTGTGACCTCGACCTACGGTGCGATTTATGGTGCAAACTTATTATTGTGGGATATTGATGTATGTGAATATTATAAGCGTATTTGTGTGAGATTGTTAAGTGGTTAGGAAGTAGGCGTGTGGAGAAAATTATGTTTTCATAGCTGTCGTTAGTCGAGAAGTGGGGTGGGAAAATTCTGGGGTGAGCTAATTTTTTGTTGGCATGGTCGGACTCAGGGTCGTATAGTGGTGGCCTTTTCGACCAGTCAGCAGGTATTTTCATTATTATCTGATAATTATCATCTGTAAATTAGCCTTCCAAAACGTGTTTAAGTAAGTAAGTCATCTTCATTCAACACCATTCTCTTGTCGGCGCAAAATATCCCTTTCTTCCATACTTTCTCTATTAGTCGACATCGAGGTACTCATCCCCTTTCTAGCCAGTTCATCTTTCACACAGGCCATCCATCATTTCTCTGGTCTTGCCCTACTTTTACAATATGGCTATATTGCCTACATATATACATGTAAAAAACTTTCTTCACTATATTTTCTACATTCCTCCGCATCACATACTTTACAACCGATTTTCACACAATAGGTACACACGGTTACACATCAAGCTATACTTGTCCAGTTTATGCTGATCTCGCATTGTATATGATTTCTGTACAATGCGAGGTCAGCTTATACTGGAAAAGTATAGCTTGATGTGGAGCCCACGTACAATACGGCCGATATAACTTGGCAGTTCCGAACTTCGCGCAGATGGCATGCGCAATAACATTTTTTAGGAACTAAATGGTAACATGAGGTGAGTGTGAGTGAGAGAACATGCGCGGAAGTTCGCAGAAACTATGTTCAGACCTGCCAAGTTATATTAGCCGTAAAACGTAAGTAAAAAAGAAACATGGATCGATCACATCGATCGTTCTATGTTTATGACGTAATTTTTGTAATCAATGCAAGGACATGACAAGGTTGTAGAGATTCGGGGCATTACCTACACTATTCGTCATGTGGGGAATACCATTTGTAACTACATGGAAATCGTGAAGATTACGATCGGAAGGTAAACAATTCTAAGATATGTTATCTACTAGTTAATATTGATATAGAATAATTAATTGAACATTAATAATTATAATTTAGTATATACATTGGAATTATGAGAATATTTTCTTAGTATGGTGAGTAAATAGAAAATTCATAGATAATAATGATATTGATGAGATACAAAGTTTCCTTAAGTCGTCAGCCTGCTATCTGATTGCATAACACATTTTTCGTAAAGACTAATCTGTTTCATTTTGACAGTTCAACATTCATTGAGTTTTCTACGTTGTCGAGCAGTCCATTTTTTCGAACTTATGAAGCAATGGATTACCAATCTGTTTCATAACGATTCAGATAGTGATTGATCGGGTATTACGCATTAGAGTGCTGTTTCCTTAGCACCAACTGCAAAATTCTTAACAACTACCATCTGCTAGAAACGTGTACAGTCACAGATATTATAATACTACGTACAGTGTAATCATTCCCAAAGTCAAATCTCAACCGACTCCTATAATAAAAACTAAAAAATAACTACAATTTCGGAAGTCAGTGTTTTCGGTTTAGTATTTGCGTTTTTTGGCTACAAAATTACTTACAGGTGAATATAGAACCTCCTCCTTTTTTGAAGTCGGTTTAGAAAAACAATCGGACCACTTCTACCATTATCTAGTTTCGGTAAAATTCCCAGCCTATTAGAAATCAAGTCAAATATATGTTCACCTGTCAAATAATGATCTCGGACAAAATAAACTTGGTCGACAAACAGACAGACTTAGCGAACGTAATTCCATGTTTATTGTTAGAATTCCGGTATTACACGGTACACTTGAATCTGCTTTCTATGATAACAACGTGCCCACGCGCATGTGACGAATTTATTTGGGTGTTTTATTTATGATGTTTGAAAATAATTATGGATCTGGTATATGATAATTTTGTGTTGTTTCGTTTTCTTGGATAGAAAATGCATATGTTGGGCGTAAAGTTGTATATATACCCGCAGATTTTACACACGAATAGTGAAACTCTTTTATACAAATCTAGCTCAACCCCGCAGTTTCACCCACGTAAGCCTCGATCCCGTGGGAATATCGGGATAAAAAGTATTCTACGTCCTAATACAGGTCATGATCTACCCGTGTATCAAATTTCCTCCAAATCCGTTCAGCCGTTTTAGCGTGAAAGCGTCACAAACAAACAAACTCACTTTCGCTTTTATAATATTAAAATAATAATAAATAAATAGTTATGTTGATAACATGTGTAATAAATATTTTAACATAATTAACGACGTTCCTAAATCAATAATTCTCTTTACCAGTGAATCAGGGGAATTAAAAATACCTAACCAAATTGGTCTACTGCATCAATTATTTATTTTCGACAGGTAAATTCAACAATGCGGCAAAACTACCGCATCCATTAATTCTCCGCTCCACGCCCGAATTCAAAATCATATTGACCCACGACCATACCACATTCTATTTGTCCAACGCATCATCAAGAGCCCTCAACCAACTGGATTGCACGCTTCATTTCCGAAAAATAGTTTTAAGATCTTCATAAAACGGTCTCGAGATGGCTTAAGATATCTTAAGACCACTCGATACGATTGTGGGCTCAAAGAGTTATCGCTTGTTTGTGCTCGTCAAGTGTGGGAGCAATTAATGACGGCTTGTTATTTCCGGAGATTAGGGACTGATGTCACTAGGCTTTCGGAGAATGGACGGTATTTAAGTTGTTTTAGAGTGTAGAGGAAATTATAGATCGTTAATTATTGTCAGTAGAATTTTGGGTTTACACTATGATCTCACATGCACGAACCTGACCGGTACAATGAAGTATTTGTCGGCCGGACATAAGTTTACCATGACAAGTCCTAGCGCAGAACTGTGCAATTTCTTAAACTATGTGCAAATGAAGTTGTGGCGGTATCTATATCGCCACATGTGAACTACGCATGAAAGACCTGACGTCACACAAAAATCCTGCATCGCGCAATTAAAGTTTACCATGCCATGAACAAGATCAATCATGAAGACATCAATCGTTGTGCGGTTGCCCGCCAGACACAACACCCGTCTGGTCGAAGGATCCTCCCTTTTCTATGGTGGATGAGTGAAGATTACACCCTGTTCCTCATACTCCTAAAAAGTGTGCGAATGTGGGGAAATCCATCAGGGTTCGATTTGGGTAACAAGCTCAGAACTTTTTAGTCCTTATTGATAATGAAGCCCATCAGTCCTTCCCTTTATAAGGTATAAATACCATGTGTTGGAATTTGACTTGTCCATCTAAATCAATTTTTTCTTCCTTTGACTAATTGCGCGTTTAGCCTTTGCACATTTATTAACCAATTTTGATGACATTCATTTTACATATATTTTTTATAAAACATAATGTTCAATACTATAATTCGACAAATATTATCATTGACAACCAATAGATTAGACTACTGCCGTAAAACAAAAAGTTTTTCTAAAACTTTCACGTAACATCTCGATGGAGGGCGTTGTGCCCTCAGCGACCTTTAGCTCAACAATAAACAATATGTTAATGATCTTGTAAATAAATAATAAGCACCGGTAAATGGATCGATACACGACGGATAACCACGACAAAGCTGGGAGGTAAAGCTTTGAACAGAGAGATCAGTTTACTCGTCACTATAATGTACTAGAGAGTGGTCCTTACGATGAGACACTGAACGATGACATGATACCTCTGTATCCTTAACGAATCCTAACATAATCGAGAAAATTTTATAATTTCTAAGTAGTTAGATAATTATGACAATCATAAGACGTAAAAAAAGTAACCCCTCTATAGATTTGACATGACATTTCATTGTCTCGTCCTAAAATGACTAGGTATTTAGTTTGGTTTGGTTTGGTTGGTTTATTTTTATGAAATGGAATGGAAGGGCATATTATAAAACCGTAACAATATTTGGGAGGATCCTAATAATATTCACATCTCCTTTCAAAACTATTCAAATCAGACATCCTCAATGCAAAATATATGTTTTTTTTTCTTCTACATTTTACCAACATGATCGACACCTAGCTCATCAGTCGTGAACGCCGCGCGCGCCACTCGTCGGATATAACCTCCAAATTGATTTATTATATTTCAGTTTTTTACTACCAAAGCTTCGACTGGCCGACTCTTCCGCTATACTGCCCTCTGTCCTATACAACGCTGGATAAGTATTGATACTTTAAAAATAGTGAATGTGGGTTTGTCAACACTCCCATACAATTTACCTAAATATACGTAGAATCAGTTTTACTGTTACAACGTAAATAATGTGCTTTGAAGTATTCGTAAACGTTAAGGGTTTTTTTAATAATAATAAAATCTGGTATTTGTAATGACTGTAGTTACACATAAGAATGTTCAGTAAATGAGGATTTTCAAGCTACTGATCAGACATTTGCTGAAAAACTACTACTCATAGGCATGGAATTTAAATTTAAGTAACAAAATATAATGCCTTGATTGTCAAAGTCAAATAATTTATTTCAAATAGACACTTTTGAATGTCAAAAACAAAGAAATAGTACTGATTCTAGTTGCCCCTTCCAAAAGGTAGTCTTCGTATGGAGAAGAATGGGCAAGAAACTCCACCGTTACTCTTTTAAAAATGTTTTACAAAATTTTGTATACATGAATTATATAATTATATATTATGAAGACGATGCACCTACAATAAGATTACCTTACCACAAAAGGTTAAAAGAATTGAAAATGGAGCAGTGGCAAATAACAATGACTCAGCAATACTAACTTAAAAAATTTTAAACTTATGTTGAGCTCACTACAAAGATTAAAACCTCTCATTCCTCCTACAAACAAAATAAGATCGCGCAAAATTATAATTCAATAAATTCTTGAGAACAGACACGAATTTATTATTTATTTTATACCAGAACCCATAGCATCAGTAATATTAATAATTTTATCGTCTAGATACCCATCTTCACAGTGATGGATAACTATGGCAGCTTAATTTCTATTTGTGCAACACTTTGGCGTAATATTTGAGGATTCAGTCGTACTAAGGAATATTATCGTGTTACCCAGTAACTGGGTTGTGAAGGTCAGATGGGCAGTCGCTCCATGTAAAATACTGGTATTCAGCTGCATCTGGTAAGACTGAAGGTCGACCCCAACATAGTTAAGAAAAGGTAAGTTAGAAGAAGAAGTTTGTTAGACATATATTTAGGAACGGTTTTATTTCTTTAATCTTCAGAGCCAAGAAACGATTGACCTATAACATAGCTGCTATAACAACATGTTTCTTCGTAAGTCACTTCTTACTTACAATGGACTTTCTCGAAAAAAACATCACGCTTCACAAATGCAAGTAATAATAATGGAAACTGTGTTCACGGCGTTACACGTGCAGTCATGCTTTTAAAAATGATGGACACTAACTTAGTAATGCCCATGTATCACCAAGATCGGATCAGATCAGAGACTCTACACTCGAAGTTGTCGAAGATTATGTTCACCTGGGGCAAACAGTCCAGTTAGGTAGGTCCAACTTCGAGAAAGAGGTCAATGGTCGAATCCGCTCCAGCTGGGTGGCGTTCAGGAAGCTACGTCTTATGTTCTCGTCTCTTAAAACACAGTGTGTCTCAAGGCGAAAGTTTTTGACCAGTGCCTGTTGCCAGTGATCAGGTTTGCCATACAAAATCTGTCAAAAACTCATCATTGTGAGACCATTGACATGTTTGTAAATTAGTAAACTTGGCCCCCTGTTCTGTTGCCATTGACGAACAAGAGGTTATGGAACTGAAATGAAGTCACTCTCAATGGGCCTCATTAAGAGGCTGAAAGTCACCCAAAGGGCAATGAAGAGGGCTATGCTTGGAGTTTCCCTACGTGATCGAATTACAAATGAAGAGATCCGTAAGAGAACTATATGGTCACCGACATAGCTCAGTGGGCAGGGCACATTCCTCGCATAACAGATGACTGATGGGACCGAAAGGTTCTGGAGGGGCAACCGCGTACCGGAAGACGTAACGTTGGAAGGTCTCCCACAAGGTGGACCGATGACCTAGTGCAGGCCGCAGGAAACCGATGGATGTGGGAAGCACAGAACCGGTCGAAGTGGCGGTGCTTGAGGGAGGGCTATGTCCAGCAGTCGGGGATGTCTTTCGGCCGAAATGATGATGATGACCATAACTTATGGCCAATTTTCCCTCAATAGCTTCAGAGTGCATAGAATAAAATTTGTGTACAATATAATCCAAAAGATCTCTTCCATAAGCATTGCAAGCAATGTAAAATTGGGCTATGATTGGAAAGCAAAATCCATTCACGTTAAGAATTCAATTAAATTAGAAACAAAACATCATTTTATTATTTCTCTTTAACATTTAATACACCTACTACATCTTTAAATCAAACATTTATGAACACAAAACATTAATTCGGAATCACCTTGCTCTGGCATTAACCGCACATTGATGTCTGGCAAACGATGAGTTCGTACAGTCAAGGAAATAATCTGACGTTCATAATAATTATAATACCTAATGATTTAAGTGGCGATCGTGCTGTTCCTATGACCTATATCTTGAGCTTCCTTTTGTGGGAATATAGAGTAAGGAAGGTGGTAGATATGGTTGCCAGATGTTTGACTACTTTAATAACATAATAACTTCTCGCCTGTGTTCCCCGAATGGTTACGCGGAGGTGTACATACCTATAGTACAAGGGTATTTTTTATACTTTTAATGAAATAAATTGTATAATATTTTTTTTTTAATTTTTAAATTTTAAATATTTATATATTATATTTTTCCAACCACATTTTTCCAGTTATGTTTAACTCCCATGTAATAGGTGGAGAGCCTATTGCCATCAACTGGCCACAAATCCTGACTCCGGACTATTACTGAGAAATTAGAAATCTTAATCCTAACTAATATTATAAATGCGAAAGTGAGATTGTTTGTTTTGTTTGTTTGTTACGCTTTCACGCTTAAACGGCTGATCAAATTTCGATGAAATTTGGCACATGGGTACATTTGGCATTGGGCACAGTCCATGACCTGGAATAGTACATAGGACACTTTTTATCGCGATATTCCTACGGGAGTGAGACTTACGCGGGTTAAACCGCGGGGTGCAGCTAGAATTTAAATTGTAATTATTTTATATTAGAATTATTTTAATTATATTTATTATTCTTAATAGGGTAGATTAATTTCCCTGACGTCATTGTATAAGTTACCCATTTGTATTAATGCTGTCTTATATCATGGGTATTCCGTGCTGACAAGAAAAACAAGGAAGAAACACACAGATAAAATTTAAATTCTGTTAATATTATAATCATAATGTTTACATTAAAATTGTCTACATTAGATACAATATTTTAGGTTAAAATTTATTCCTATAAATGTGATAATTATTTAAACATTATGCATGTTATATTATGATAAAACGACCAGCATTTGTATTAAAATGCAGGAAGTAACAAAATGGATCAAATTAAATCATAATATTTTATTTCACACTAGCTGATGCCCGCGACTTCGCTCGCGTGTTTGTCGGTTATTATATACTATAAACCTTACTCGAGAACCACTCTATCCATTGGTGAAAACAGCATGAAAATCGGTGAAGTAGTTTTTGAGTTTATCGCGTACAAGACGAGAGACAGAGGCGGCGGAGGACTTTGTTTTATAATATGTAAGGATAAACCTACATGGGCACTTATGAAACGTCACAAGCTAGGTGCACGGTTCCAATTGGTCGTTTCGATCAATCTTGAAATTGTCATGGCCGTATTAGCTAAAAGCAGATGCGCGTATGTCTAAGTTTGTCATTTAGCAATGCTCGTAGAAGAAAGAAGTGGACCAGCAAAAGCCATATCTAAAAACCCCAAACTCTACACCCAGCATTCGTCACGCCCGCCGTAAAATTAGATCATCGTAACGATGTTCATTCAATAAATAAATCGATACCGTCATGGAATCGATTCTTAATTTATCCGAGTGATAACATTCAGTGCGACCTCCAGCACACAGGCCGTCACGAATTTCGCGTTTATGATCACGATTGAATGCTGTGACCTCTTTCGAGTGGTCAATTTTGATTGTGATGTGTAAATAGAATATTAGACGTGTTTTGTTTATGTTTAAGATTAGTGCTTATTCCGGATATTATCTTAGTAAAGACAAGAGATTCGATCACGATCTCTTTGTCACTTGAGATAAATAATTATGCTCATTGCTTGTCTTGTTATCGGCGAATGATTGTAAACGAGACGAGTTTCGTCTTTATTCCAATATCGTAGATAGAATTATATTGACATGATTTTTTATAAATTGTAGACATATGAAGCGTTTTCTCTGGCAGTGATTAAAAGATAAATTAAATCTAAAATGGTCTTTCTGGATATTAAACTTTAATGTTTTTCGAACGTAAAATATTTCAATTTGCTGATAAGCGCCCCAACCACGTAGTACCTACTTCATAACAAATTAAGCGTTGTGTTGTCCACAATTATGTGATGCCATTGCTATAGTGATATGGTTGGTGATGTGGTTGGTAGTCTCTCGTGAACAAGGCTTCATAACTGCAAAATTAACGCATGATTATTTCAAACCTGTCATGATAGCCCAGTGGTTAAGGCCTCAGATGCATGAGATTGTGGGTTCAAATCCGGGTGAGTAACAATGAGAACTTTTTCAGTTCATATTATGTAGGTACTTTCTGAACTTATCTTGGACTTTACTAACATCGGTGATGGAAAAACATCCATTTTATAGATAACTAGCAGATACCCGCGACTTCGCCCGCGTGGATGTCGGTTATTATATACTAAAACTTTACTCGAGAACTCTCTATCCATTGGTGAAAACAGCATGAAAATCGGTGCAATACTTTTTGAGTTTATCGCGTACAGGACGATAGACAGACGCAGCGTAGGACTTTGTTTTATAATATGTAAGGATATAAGTCTGAAACCGCCAACCCGTCTTGTGCCTTGCAGTGAGACAATAAATAGGCTGGTATTATTAATTACTAACTGCTGCCCACGGCTTTGCCCGCGTGGACCCTGATTCTTAAGTACTGTATAATACTTTCATATGCATTTAGTAAAAAGCAGTTAATTTAACATTATAAACAGACACTTTAATTTTATTTATTTGTATAGAAGATTTAAAAACAGTTAATTACAAGCACTTTTAAAACCACATCTAAAAGAAGACGAACATTACATTGCGTCATCGAGCGACACTATACTAATTTCACGATAGGAATCGATTACAATCGATACGAATGCGCGCTCACGTCCCAATGGCGCCCACGCGCATCGTACAGATGATCCATAATACAATTATAGATCATTTAGTTGTGTTGAGAGTGAGGTGTTGGTTAAGTGGGTTTGAGGTGCTTGCCTCTGTGAGGATACATTTTGATATGCATTTTTTCATTTCGAATAGTTCGTTTTTTTTTTAAATATGTTTTATGTATAAGGTTTTCAGCGAAGGATCCAACATTTAATAAGATAAGATACTGAACTATCCTTTGACAGGTGTTTAGAAAACACTCTAGGCCATTCTTCAAGGTCAGCAAAGAACTATCCGTTTGCAGATAGAAACATTAATTTATACGATTTTCGATTGGATCGTTCTCACAGCAGTGCCTAGAGCAACTGCAACAACATTTTGATGTAAATTTTTGGTAGTTGACATTATTAATGTCAATCTTCGAATTATTAAGATATTCCTAGTAATTGTGAGTAAATGGGCGTAATATGGTATGTCTATCTTAGTGTATGTATGATAAGACACAGATCCAATAATAATTCAGGGGATCTAGTATTTCCTCAGGCTAGGTGGAGCGACGATCTTCGTAGGGTGGCTGATAGCAGCTGGATGAGAGTTGGCGAGAATCGAGCTGAATGGCGTGCAATTGGAGAGGCATAAGTCCAGCAGTGGACTGGTGTTTGCTGATGATGATGATGATGATGATCGAGTATTTTTTTCAAAATCATGTCGAATGTTATATTCCAGGGAACTATCAGCAAATAAGTTCATGAATATATACCTCTACTACATTTTTTTTTTGTAACCGATTGGGCTCTTTCCTTTTGCTTGCCCCTATTACATAGGACTTAAACAGGGTGGGTGTACTATAGGTACACCTCTGCCTAACCCCTTCGAGGAATAAGGCGCGATGTTATTTTATAACCGATATAACTCTTTATGCCTAACCCAACCCTCTGCCACTAACAACTACACCTTCTCTATGCCCCGCTCATTGTTTAAACTATGACTCCATGACACGTTTCTCAGAATAGACCGCGCCGATCCAAATCAAACGTTCAACTAACAAACTAAACTTGTAGATTGAACACACGACAGAGCCTAACCGTAATACTAAGCAGCCGATTCGGATCACAAAGTCGTTTGACGCTGTATAATTGACTAGTAAATTGTCTGGATTAAGATCATGTTAACATATTTAAGGTGCTAATGCTGTTCGGTGTGAGTCAGCCTTATTTACCTACCTTCACGATCTTTGTGCGGTGAATTTTAAGTGGATTTAGAGTTTTCTTCTTCGTCTGATTGTTTGACGTCTTAGCAATTTCTAGTATACACATCTGCATTGTTTTCTTTGAAACTTTAGTCTACGCTATTTAACCGTAGTTTTTGTCTATTCTTTCGAAGACTGAGTTTCTTAAATTGCCTTTATGAGATCTAAATAGCCTATTGCACTTTTATAATGATTGTCTGAGTCATAAAGAGTTATCAATCTTTCAGTGTCTCCTAATAATATAGGTAATTCCGTAGATAATTCTGTTCTTTCAGCGATGACGTACTTGCGAGTTTACAAATCCACAGTACGATGTTATACGTATCTACCAGAGGGGCAAATCTCGTTTTTTTTTAAATTCAATCTCAGTCTAAACCAGAGAAAAAAAACGACTAATTTTATAAATAAAGTTAACTGCCGCAGAGATGAGTTTGTGACTTGATATTGAACGTTTTAATTACGGGAACTGCATCATAATTGCGTAAAATACGATCAATCAAAATCTGAAACAGATTGCTAATCCATTGCTTCTTAAGTTCGAAAAATAAATCTGCTCAGCAACGTGAATAACGCAATGAATGTTGTTGAATTGTCAAAATGAAACAGATTAGACTTAATCAGTTACGAAAATTTATAACGCAATTAGATAGCTGGCCTTCTGATATTCAACTTACATTTGTTTTAAATACCATGTATTCACATAAACTACAGCCTACTACTTCATTTAACGTAGTTACTACACAAATAGTAAGCGAATTAAATGATTTCGATAGTTATTTTTAGCGACATTACAAGCTATATTCCTTAGTCGCGATTTTGGACAGGTGGAGTGATGGCGACCATACTAAATAGCCAAGACCACACACGGTTGTTTACGTTCACAATAACATTGGCAAACCTTCAACACATTATTTTAATACTACTTATGTGTGACAGAGGAATTTATCACTGTTCTTCAAAGAATTACCTACTTCTTTGTAAGAGTTATCGAATTCTTTCGATTTTATTGACTCAGTCCTTTAATCCGTTTGACACAATTTCGCAGAAATTAAAGAATTACCCAGAATCGAGTTTTTTCTCTTTGAATGGCATCCCTGAACTTATTATACACACTATTTTAAAATAGAATTTTACACTTGATTTGACCTTGTCTTTTATATATATATATTCTTTTCTATTTTGTGAATGTGAGAACGTTGTAGGCTTAGTGCACTGTAGATTTGTTGAACATCTTCTATTTTGGTAAGTACCTGGTACTTCGTGAACTAACACTGTAATTTGTAAACATTGTTTTTTTATTTTTTATTATTGTAAAGCCAATTATTTTTAAAAGAGTAACCGTGGAGTTTCTTGCTGGCTCTTCTCCATAGGAAACGACCAATTGGTGCCGTGGACCTTAGCTTCTGACGTTTCATAAAGTGCCCATGTAGGTGAAATAAAATATTTTGATTTTGATTTGAGCATTTTCTTCGAAAATAAAGCGTCGTGACGGTCAAAATGTTGCTTTTTTCGATCTAGACCTCATTCGCCAAGTGTTCAGAGTTTATCATGCGTTATGGAACTTCGTTCCAAAAACTTGTATTTAACCGAACGCCGACTAAGTTCCAGAGATTTCTTTTACTACACAACTACACGATTACACATTGTCAATCAGCTTTCCAACAGCCAATCGTATTACCCTATTTAGAGAAAGGAGAAAAATCGGTGTAAATGGTGAAAGCGTCAGGTGGTCGTGAGTTGTGTGTGACGGTGGATGCATATTCATGTGGATCACCGATCCACGGCTGCCTGTCAACTAAGGTAATGAGATCACTATTAACTTGATTGCAACGAGTGACACGGATAGCGCAATTGTCCTAAGGACGAAAGCGTATACCTTCTTCTACTTAAAAAAATCAATCAATTTGCCTAGCGTATTCGCAACTATGTCGGGTCGGCTTCCAGTCTAACCGGATGCAGCTGAAAACCAGTATTTTACATGGAGCGACTGACTATAATTATGACCTCCACAATCCAGTAACTGGATAATACGATATCGCTTGATAAGACTGGTTGTCAAGGCTTTCGGGCTTCTGACGACCCGTAACGACTGTCAAAAATCCACGAATGACAGTCGGGACCAACGGCTTAACGTGCTTTCCGAGGCGCGGAGGAGTCTCGGTATTATGTAAAGATGGTCACATAACCACGGCCCAACCCCGGCAAGCGTAGCTTTACCTGATGGATCGACCGGTGCGGCGGTAAATACTTAGCCACGAGCTCCTTCGAGCTCCTATTTAATAAAACTCTTAAATTCATTCGCTCACAGACAATACACAGCTGGGTGTAGGAAAACGAAATTTTACAATTCTTTTTATACTGAAAGCTAGCACTTTAGACTGATTTTTGATTATTGGACTTTAGAAGAGACCATGACCTCTGAGTTAATTTCGGCATTTCTTCTCAGGGATCAGTCAGCTAGAAAATGCGGGTGCCATCTGGTTTACATGTAAAAGTTTCTTAAAAGATATACTTATAGAAACAAACATAATTAATTCATCATTGAAAAGAGGTTAAATACGGTTTGTATGGAAATTCGTTACGTTCGTTTCAGCTGCATCCGGTTAGACTGGAAGCCGACCCTAACATGGTTGGGAAAAGGCTAGGCAGATGATGATGATGGAAGTTCGTTACTTTTTGACGAAGGGAAAAAAAACTATTTTTTTATATTATGCTATTCCTATTTTTTTTTATATTGCTTGCTCTATCCTTTGCACTAAGCCTTTTACCTTCGTACACTACGATTGTCTAACTTTGGTTTTTAATGTCAAATTCAAATTCAAATAATTTATTGTCTCTTCGCAAACAATGGCGTCATATAATATAGTTACACATTTGTGGGAGACTGGTGGATGTAAACCTTTTTAATTCCTATTTATGTTATTTCAAAGTAGTTCAGCATTTTAAAAAGTGTTGGCATGCATTAAAGAAAATCTACATGATACTAATTTACTAAAAATAAATCAAGACCTGTTTCCGTTGGACAAATCCAATCACTCTAAGCATACAAAACAATATAATTTAGGGTTCCTCAGGCCAAAGACCGGTACAGCACGTGAATCAGGGTTCCGTGAAAATTAGCGACAAGCCCGACAGTCGACAGACGCCGGAAATCCCGTATATAAAGATAAGTATCTCTAACTTGTGATACAACATTTAAATAAGTTTTAGAATTTATTGGCAGAGAGTAAGTAAAAAGAGACTGGACATAAAGTATACTACCAAATATTGTTCAGTGACTTGCCTCTGAGAGGCAAGCCGATAATTATTGTCTAAAACTGACTAAGCTCTAAATGGTGTTAAATAACAAAAGACTTCTAAAGGTGAAAAAAATAAACTGAAAAGAATTTAATGTAAACATAACATTCACCCGCGTTGATGTCTTTTGTTGCGGGATAGTTATATATACTATCATCGAAGAACTTTTTTTTTCTTTTTTATTCTTTCCAGTGAAATTATTAAAAGAAAAAACCTTGGAAAGTAATTATATTTATCTTTTTTCTAATCCTAGATAAAAATTTGAACATCTATGACAGAATCATATTCAGCACAAAAAATCAATGTTATTACACACTCAGTGCTAGATTCCATGCATGTAGGCACAAAACACACCCCACAAATCTCCCTAATCTATGCCCCCCGCACGACATTACTTAACTATTCAATATACATCCCTGTGCTCGTGTACACCTCGTATATAGATCATCATATTGTTCTGTATTTATCATACGACCTGTATCGTCAGCGGTCGCATCGCGACTGGCATATTAAACGGGAGTATTACTTGAATTAGAATTAGACTTCATATTACGTTAGTAAAGGTAGCGCCATATTTGTGGGGTGTGTGTGTGTGTATGTGAGGATTATTGTGTCTCATTGTTATTGGATTATGGGTGGTATTATAGTGTCTGGTCTATTTTTAAAGGTTTGTATGTAGTTGGGTTCAGTTTAAGGATAAAGAACACAAAATTGCATAGTATTTGCATGATCGGTTGGGAGGGATGATCTAAATAAACGCCAATGCTGCAATTATTATTGATTTATCTCTTAGTATCAACTTTTTTTCAATTACAATTAGTAACATATTATTATCTAGTAGAGTACGTAATAGAAGATTTATAAAGCGCAGCAAACACTGTAATATAGATCTTTCTTTGCAAATCCTGAATTTGACAGTATTTGACAATGAACCTAAATTACAAAGCATTACGCAATCAATAACGACGGCACTGTCTAGTTTTAATATATTGACCACAAAATTGACTTGTAAAAGTGCCGAAGATCTTCTTACCGAAATAACTAAACTCATTTAATTTCAGTAGATATTAACTCTAAATGTATCAAGAATCACATAACAGTATCACCGGAAAATCTAGTCAAACCATAAAGAAAATACACGATGAAAATTAAATAGGCAACTAAAATTCAAGTTTGCAACCGCACCGGCGCATACGCCGATGACGTCACCTGTCAACGACCAATCACGGACGTGATACATATTAACTAGCGGAGACATAAGTCAGCGTCGAGCTATCGCGTTCTATTTGAATAATTTAATATTAATAACTGATTTACGTATAGTTTTGCAATGTATATTCGACGGTGTATTAAGATCACGATTTGTTAGTTACACCTTGGTAAAATATTACAGAATTTTCTTGGAGAAAATGCAAAAAGAATAACGTGAAGTGAGATTCGAAAGCACGTGCTATGGCGTCATTATGTAAACAAGGCTATAATAACGAATGAAAGATGTTGTTGTTCTCCGCCCTAAACGACTTTATTAAAAACGTAATACACATTTATAGTCAATAATCTTTAACACCTTCCGACCGAACCGAAAAATCACCCATTAAAATTTCAACAACAAAACTCCACATCAGGGAACCAATTGCGAACATGCTCTGTGCGCACACGCAGAGAATACAAGCAACCAATTTATCAACGGGACCCTATGAGCCTCGACTGGTAATGGTCTTCGCCTATCTCCGTGCCATCAATCAAAACACAGGATACATATAGTTGGAGTGAAAAAAAAAGAAAAAAAAAACATTTCTGAATGTAAAAGCGCGATTACAGATTCGTTGTGCGCGTGCGCGCCGGAAACTGCACGTAGCGGAAACGTCAGGACGCGATACGATTTCGAATTTCGAATTTGGATTCGAACAAGTTTGAATGGGTGACATGGCGTCTAGACCGTTTTTTTTCGTTAATAGATGTCTCTAGTGAGGTTTTATTCGGCCTTTGTTATGGGTTTATGGTATTTAAATTTCATATTTTTATTAGGGTAAGTGGTTGGGCCTTTTGAATTGTTTTGATTAAAATGTTTTGAATTTTAATTTTAGTGTACGGAATATTTTGAAAAAGACGAGTAAGTTCAACTAAAAAATTAAAAAGTTCCATGAAACATGATCTGACTGAAACAAACATGCCTTTCAGTATTTTAATTTTTAGTTTTATTCTTCGTTCTGTACATTGCTGATCCTACGTACTAACACAACGAAAACTAGTTATCTTCTCGAAAATAACAAGATTCCAAGTCTGTTTATAGATGTTTATAACACTTCTAACACTTACAACATTTGTTTCAGATTCCTTCAGAGCCTGTACCTGAATCACCCAGTATGCTCTCACGGTGGCCACAACTGGCCACAACAGAGTACAGGGTGGCTCATTTGAGTCACACGACGTGCTCTAATTAACGCTAATTATACAAATTATACACAATCGTGAACGCATTACGTGTCAAGTTAATGGAGCACATGTCTTATACATGTGATTAACAGTTTCAATATAATTAACTGACCATATGGATAGGTTTGGTACTAACACTTGATTCTCTTTACGCTAAGTATAATGATAACTTGAATAACGGGAGTGCAGAAATTCTTTGATACGCTAACTATAAACACTTTGGTAATCTCTGGTTTTGCAGATGTATATTGGTGGCGACGATCGTTTACCATCGACACGCATGCTTTGTTCCCAAAATAGTGGTAGTATCTCTCTGAATAGGTAATATGGGCTGGTATCCGCAACTCCACGTCAAAGCGCGTATTTTGTGTATCTCTCTGAAGTAACTGTCACTCAAAAAGATTACCACTATGACTCAGACTGATTTATTTTGCAATGGACACAAAAAAAAAAAAAACAAATGTCTTTCGTAGAATTTGACTCAAAACTTTAATTCGTTCATTAGTGGTATTCTCAAAAAAACTATGTTGCCAACAATGATTTCCTAAATGTCAAATTATCCTATTACATTAAATGAGCAATATTTTGTTTATAGTAATATTTGTAATCACGTTCTCGAAAACGGCTCTAAAGATTTCGATGTGAGTTGCAATATGGGTTCACAAGGGCGACAAATCGATCTAGATAATAAGTCTCTTATCTGGGAAAGTTCGTTTTCTGTATTTTTACAGCCTTGGGAATGTGATACAACCTTGGTATGTCTGATGTTTATCTATTTTCACCCGAGCAGAGCTCGGTCGATCAGGTACTGAATAATACGCAAGATTTGTCATTGCCGTTGTTTAAATGGGTATTATTCAGACCATTATAAGAAAAAAAATATTTCAGTGTTCAAGAATATTTAGAGGATAAGCCGTTAGAACTATAATAAATTAAAAATAGCAAAATATAAATTCATAATTATTGAATAGGTTAGTAATATACGCTCTGTTCTACAATGACGAAATATTTGTACGCCATATTATGGCAGGATATGCTGGAACCAATATTGTAACATTACAATTTGTACCATATTCTAACAAAGAAACATTTTTGATTTGATTTGAAAATGAAGTGATTTTTTTTTTCAGATTGTCAGCTACTCTTTTGAGTGAAGTTCAGCAAACCGAATTTAACAAAATAGCACCTAAAATTCCAATAAGCAAGCATCCTGGAAATACAGACGTCAGTAACAAACTAAGTTTCTCGGCGTTTCTCGTAATAAATGAAGCGAACTGCTAAGCTAAGTATAACAAAGTTCCCTACAACGTAATTACAAACGGTACTTATGCAGAGTACATTACTTAACGATTACAGGGTGTTAGTTTTAACGAAGGAACATTGACTTTTGAGAAAGAAGAAAGATATTTTTTTTTATAAAACCCCCGAAGAAAAAAGAGCCTTATTATAAGTTTGACGTGTGTTTCTGTGTGTCTGTCTGCGCCATTGTAGCTGCCAAACGGCTAAATTGATTTTGTTTTTTTTGTTTTCATTAGCTTTCCCCCAACGCGACGGCGCTTGGATCAAAATATAACCTACAACTTATACTAAACTTAAAGGGCCAATACATATATTTTTTTAACTTTTCAGATGCTTTGTTTGTGTCGGAGGTTTTTAAATTTTTAATTTAACATTTATGTAATACTAGCTGATGCCCGCGACTTCGCCCACGTGGATATAGGTTATTATATACTAAAACCTTACTCGAGAACCACTATATCCATTGGTGAAACAGCATGAAAATCGGTGCAGTAATTTTTAAGTTTATCGCGAACAGACAGACAGACAGACGCGGTGGAGGACTTTGTCTTATGTAGTGATAAAAAGTCATAAGTATGTTGCGTAAAATCTTACATAGTCAAATCGAGAGGGTCAAGGCCATAAATCTAGATACAGATTGAATCTTATCCTTGATTGATAATTCTGTTAGAGTGCCAATTTGAGAGCCCCTTAAAACATTAACTGACATTCAGCTGATGTTTGGAGAGGCTTTTCAATTAGTCTCGGTTTGAAAAACTTAAATACCAAATCAAATATTACTTGAATATTTCTAGCCTATCCCGATTCTGCCCAATGCGTGTCCATCTTATTTATCCACAGTCCTTACTTTAGCTTTGCTGTATAAAGGTCCTTCTTGAATATACGATTGGCGAAGGTTCAGAGGGCCTAGACAAGTGACAATCGCTTCGAAAGCGTTTCGTTTTTCTACAACGACTTTTAACAAGATTGCGCTTTTCGATAGCTTATGTCAGTCCTATACATTTTTGCCTTTTCCATCATAGTTATCGCTGATAGAATGTCACTTTGTCTAGGGCCTCTGAGCCATTCGAATCGACGCTATTAGTATCATTCTCGTTATTGCAGCCGAAAGACGTCAACTGCTAGATATAGGCTCCGTAGATGACGCCTTTGTCCAGCCTTTGTTGTATACGTCCACACGTATACAAATGGTGGGAGTCTCTCAAGTCCCACCTGTCTAATACCACAATATAACTAGTTCAAATTAAACCAAGCATGACAACAAACACACATCCTGTAGACATAGTCTGGTACATCAATAATATGTTCAAGCTGTGCCGACGGAGGGCAGGTAGTGTGTCAGCGACTCACACTCAATAACGTATGTAAATCGGTTCGCGTATCATAATTTAGATAGTTTGGCCATGTTAGTGAGTAGTTCTAGGATAAGATCAGTATTTTAATTTAGACCTTCATAATCTGCCTTGCCTTTTGCCAACTCTGTTGGAGTCGACTTCCAATCTAAACGGATGTTGCTGAATACCAGTAATTTACATGGAGCGACTGCCTATCTGACCTCCACAACCGATATTGAGTAACGATACCCTTTGGTAAGACTGGTTGTACGACTTTGGGCTACCAACTACCCATAAAAACTGTCAAAGATCTACAAATGACAGCTTTGACCAACCGCTTAAAATGGTTTCAGAGGCACGGAGAGGTCGCGATATGTAATGGATGATCACCCTTCCACGGCAAGCGTTGCTTAACCGACTGATCCGGCTGTTATTACAGCCATAAAAAAAAAGTAATAAACACGAAAATTTAATAATTTAATCTTAATTTTAGCAAGAAATAAATTATTATACATTTAAATCTTATAGTTTCCTGCGTATGGGCACCCTACAAGCAGTGAAGTTATGATAAATGATAGCATCGGATGAGCTATGGTCGTTCGCACGTTGTGCCTCGCGAAATGTTAACATATTGAAGTTGAAACGAACGCGCTTACAGCTTAGATTTATTGTACACAATTAGTTCGAGTCATTAGCTGAGGTGAGGGTGGTGATAGCTATCTGTTGTTAATTGTTGCTTGAAAGTATCTAAGAGTAAATTGAGGATAACATTTATGTCAACATTTTCATTTGTGTAGCTAGGCTTTATTTTATCTGGGGGCACGCGAGTACCCCCGCCAAGACGAGTCAAGCGAAGCGCAAGGAGGGCACTACCTACCTTTTCGCGAAGCGCTTCGTCGTTTCTTTGAACCCTCATAACTTAGGTTTGGATCTCGACTTTTTTGTTGCTGAATTGGAGTGGAGAGCGTAAAAACACTTTTATTTTAGGTAGGTCATCTTTTGACAAAACTTTTATAAACCATTGGTGAACACAATTCGAAGACGGTAGTTCCCCATTTATATCATAGAATTCTGATTGATCTCATGCAATAATAAAACAATTCCGGTATCATATTTATAGAATAAACAATTTCATTTAATTTCAATCACATTTTTATGTTTGTCACGTACAAAATGTATTGTATATATTTTAGAGTTTGAAGCTATTGTGAAAATAATAATTCTCAAGGAATGTAGAACTTCGGAATTAAACAAAAACTTAACAACAACAACAAATTAGCTATAAATTCGACCCCAATATGCCAAGCTCAGTAATTTGATTGTACTAATTTATCTGCACAGGTCCCTCTCAGCAGTACACTGACATACTAATGAGTATCGACCTACACAAGTCTTGAATGTAGACTGCTTATTGTCTCACCTCTGAGTGATTAGCAACCGGCTTGGGAAAAAATGAGGCAAAAAGTTAATTATACATTAACGTAATTAGTACTCAGGATATTTCCAGGGTGATACCTACAGAAACTAGCTATTTTTTTTAACTCCCCATCTGTGTCATAATTTGGGGTTCATGTAGACTTCCCCAAATGAAAATGAATGCCAAACTATTTAACTTTGTTAAAAACTAACGATGAGGAACACATAAATTAATAATCACTAAAGGAAACGCAATTCCAAAAACAAAAAAAATGTAATTACACATAAATATTTTCAAGTTCATTTCACAAAATATAATCATATCAAAGGTGAATCGTACATATTATTAATAATAATATTATATATAACTAAAAAAACCGAGGAAGTTAAGTCGGCAAAAAAGTTAATTCACTCAAAACGGCGCTTGATCATGACT
The DNA here is from genome assembly GCA_949152455.1 of Lithophane leautieri. Classification (NCBI taxonomy): domain Eukaryota; kingdom Metazoa; phylum Arthropoda; class Insecta; order Lepidoptera; family Noctuidae; genus Lithophane; species Lithophane leautieri. The sequence goes on along the minus strand of OX424472.1, from coordinate 1,500,588 downwards.
TTTATGTGAAAAAAAAAATATATATAATAAAGCGTCCGGTAGCAGATTCGTGAAAACCCTAATGATCCACAAATCATAAACAACTTTTTGGTAACATCGTAATTACTTGATCGAGTTATATTTTTTTGGGATTCGACGGGTTGTGGACTACGTTGGCACCTTGGTTTGTTCGATTAGTAACGTATTTTTATTTGTAAACAAAAACGGATTTTGTTATAAAAAATACCCTTGCATCTGAGTGGTTGAATTTTTTATTGTTATTTTCATGGATTTAACTGATACTGAGGGATTCTGGTTTTAGAACAAGGCGTTCGATTCTGACCTAAGCAACATTATTTTTCATTCCTGATCTACAAGTCACAGACCTTAATGAACTTAATAATCATTAAAATGAAAGTCATTATTATCTTCCAATGGTTATTAATAGTTATGATCAAGTGCCGACTTTCTTTAGTCTATGACCAATCAGATTAAATTAGTAATTTCAGTAACACCTGTATGTAACAGACGAACAGACAGTAAAAATTTTATTTTTATTTATTTCGTAATTATAAGGCATTCCTTTTTCCTAAACATAACTGCTAATAAAAATGACTAGATTTTCTTATTTTATATCAGGCAGGCTTTGGATTATCACACCTATTAACTCGCCTAGAGGTTTTGAACAAAAAATATCGCATTAATAGATAATCGAGTGACTTTAATCAGTATCCTAAGACATTTTAAGGTTTTTGAAATACATCAATAGCTACAGTACGTTACTATGGTTCCAAAAGCATCTGATCGAAATACAAACAAATAACTATATCCGAAATTACCCGTGGATGCCAATTTATAGTGCCATTTAGAAATTGAGTGCTTAGATTATTTGAATACTCAAATCAGAATTCTAATTTAAAAACACCTAAAAAATCTATGACGGGTGTGTTCATCTCAGCTGCATGCAATTGCCTTTCATTCATCCCTGTTGTGGCCCAATATTCTGATCCACAAATAAATGATTTATTTTTGTAAGTAGGTTTGTACAAACACTTTTACACGTCAATCACATTTTTAAACTAGACTAGAGACTAATACAAGACGGCAGGTCTAACCATATCTTCCCCTTAAGTTTAAGGGAAAAAACCTTATGGAAATGAATGCAAAAAACCGGCCAAGTGCATGTCGAACCACGCACAATGAAGGGTTCCGTAGTTGGGATGAATTTATCCAATAAACTTAACATTGTAGTTGAAAAACTGGTTCTCCGATACAGAATGTATGGGGGAACATGTTTTTGCAACTATAAATTAAAGTTGGTCGATTATTACTCGGTAACTGGTGGAGCCTTCGTAGCGGTGATAGTTTTCCTTTTAATTTCGTTATATATACTACTGCCGTGAATTTTTTCACATTTCCGAACCCAACCATTTAGCTGGCAGGGGGGGGGGGGGGGGGGGGCAATTGACTCTAACAAAAATTTGCACTTTAAAGCTTAATATTCCGCAAACGGATCTCTGAATCCAAAAATGGTTTTCACAAACTCCCATTATTTTTAAACGACCTTTCCAACGATACCCCATACCATGGGATCGACGAGAAAAAAAAACAATACCCACTTTAAATGTAGGAGAGGTACCCTAAAAAAATATATTTTTTATTTTAACCTCTTTATCGGCGTCGTTTATATATCCATACCAAATTACAGCTTTCTAGTACCAACGGTCTTTGAGCTAAGCCGCGGACAGACGGACGGACAGACGGACAGATGGACAGACAGACGGACATGGCGAAACTATAAGGGTTCCTTGTTGACTACGGAACCCTAAAAAGAACCCTTTATCAGAGTTATTCCAAAATAATGTCATCTTTTAATAAAAACGACGAAAGATTCCGGATTCTAAAACACAATACAGTACAGACACCACAAAAACGAAGCAAAAAACAAATACTTTACCTTAAAAATCTTTTGACCCGAAAACACGACCTTTCCGATTTGGCACGAGTGCGAACCAAATTGATTTTTTCGCTCAATCCCTCAATCACAAAAAACTAATTACATTATTTTATGCGAAACCTTTTTGTAATCAGGCCAAAACTTTATTCGTGATCCAAAATGACGGTACGATGATATTTTCTTGGTAAATTTATTCCTAATTGGATGATGTCAGTGTAAATAAGTATTGGGAAAAAATGACCTTTGAGAAGCGAAAATGTATGCAGTTGCACAGTTTTATAAAAACTTCTTAATTGGTGTATGCGTTCTGACAGACAGGTCGGTCGGTAATGTGAGTTTTTGTTCATCAAAATGTCTTAGGGGTCACGCTTTTATTCTTTAGAATTAGACGCAAAACTTAAGTTAATTACATATACATAACATACACACCTGTATTCGCCTAAGGGTTAGTCAGAGGTGCACCAACATTTCGCCCGTTATAGAGAGCGAGCCTATTGCACGGCACAAATCCAGACTCCGGGCTGCTACTGAGAAATTCCAAATGGAAAAACCAAATAACTCTTTGCCCAACCCGGGAATCGAACCCAGGACCTCATGCTCAGCAGTAGTGCTTGCGACCACAAGACCAATGAGACAGTTAAGTAAATTAAATTTTGCGTGTTGCATACAATGACAGACGTGTCAGAATAAATATAGTGTTGCAGTTCGAATCTAAGACGTTTGTGGATACGGTTAATACCATAAATTAATACCAATATAATTACTATCATTGAATAACATTTAGGTCAAGTCAGCCATTAAACATATTCACTTTTCCTGCTAATACCAAAATCAGACTCATGTGTCTCTCGACTCTCGGATTGACAAACGCCATAACAGAGTAAGTTAATAATACATTTTAACATACATTTATTAAGGATTCCACTAACCATAGTTGAATCTTGCTACCAAGGAACACCATGGCACACTTATTATAAGACGAACATTAAGTAAGTTTTTTTCTAAAATTAGCTACAAAATAATAACATAACACAAACGTAACATCACGCCTGTAAGCTCTGAAGGGTTATGCAGAGGTGTACCTATGGTACACCCACATTTTACCACTTATGTTTAAGACCCAGGCGGTATGGCTGGGGTCTTGGGATTGGGGTCAAACCAAAATATCAAAATCCTATCCAAAGACATTCCATAAAATACATTAACCCCTTCATGTGACGTCTTCACACGGGAAAATCATAGTGTTAACAATATTAATGACTGATAGAACTCGATATTACTTTTGTTAGCACCAAAATCTAAAACCAACCTAACAAGACCTCCTATCCCTCCCAGCAAGGGACAAAATTGGGATGAAACCGGACAGTGGGTTGGTAAGTGTGGGGTCAACTTAAAACAGTGGGATTGTTGGTTGAAAAAGAGGAAGTTATAAAATCTTTAGCATATACCACTGCGTGTGAAGATGGCTTGGTTTATGATAAGTTAATTGTAATAATGAAAATGCCTGGTCTTGATTAAGATATTATCATAGGGAATGCTGGGGCAATGTGAACTGGACTTTGAAACTTACTTAAATAATATATTTACGTTTCCCTTACAATCACATTGTAACATTATTCTGATTCAAAAGAGTGTCCGTGGAGTTTCTTGCCCGTTCTTCTCCATAGGAACCTACGCTTTGGAATGGGCAACTAGCTTCATCTTTCTGACTGACTGACCCCTTGACAATTCAAAAGTGCCTGTAATTTGTTTATTTGAAACTAGCTTCCGCCCGCGACTTCGCCCGCGTGATATGTCGATAAAAAGTAGCCTGTGTCCTTTCTTAGGCTTTAAGCTATCTATGTACCGAATTTCATTTAAATCGGTTCAGTAGTTTTGGCGTGAAAGTGGGACAGACAGACAGACAGACAGTTACTTTTGCATTTATAATATTAGTAAGGATATTAGTAAGGAAGTAAGGATAAATGCTTTGAGTTTTGAGTTTTTTTTTTTTCACATTTGATTCATTATGTTTTTGATAATGTATAGAAAAAACTTTGAGTTGGTATTTCGTATTTTGACTGTAGTTGTTTTTAGGGTTTCGGTTCTACCTTTACTGTGAAAACGGGACTTTATTACTAGACTTACGCTTGTCCATCGATCTGTCTGTGAATATTTTTGCTATTTGGTACGCATTATAGGCAAATCTCCATGCCATAGTTTTCAATACAATGTTTTAACATAACGGCAAGCATAATTCTATTCACTGTAACTCCATAACTAGAAAACATTAACCCCCAACAACTGAACTTCTGCGACGCGATACTAGACAAACCGCTAAACCGTATTAAACCACAGCCTAGTTCAGCGTATCATTACGCCGCCTGCGCAGGGAGGTAAGCACGACAAATGTTTAAAATAGATTATATTTTTACACTTCCGCGGTAACTGCTAATATTCATGAAACCGCAGTGATATTTGTTTTGTAGATGGATTTATGGTTTTGATACTTGGGAATGATTTATGAGAAATGCTTTTTACTCAAAAACGTGCACCGACTTAATATTCAACCCACAATTGCTTCTTCTAGTCTTCGATCTATTGAACGCCTTTCGGTTGAGTGAACTGACAATCAATTTTGGTTACTTAATACTAGGGCTCACAAGATATTCCATAGAATCACCAGACATCAGCGATCCAGGCTCATATTGTTTATAAATGTCTATATAAAAATTGTTTTATTTTCCAAATACCCATTATTAATGTTTTAACTTGTATTTCTGTTATATAATGGAAATGTAATTGCATGTACAGTATCAGAAATAAAGGCTATTGCAATTTTAATGTTTTGACTTCGTTAGCTTCGTTTTCAACTTTATTGTGCATGCTGTGGTCTCCTAAGAGAAGGAGTACACCTACTTAATACCTGATGTTGCTCTTTATTTATGTCTTTTGTATTGTGTGCTTTTGTTGGAGAACCTAAATCAATAAATAAATAATCTTAACAATATATCGTGACGTTGCCAAGTGAAAAGTCTCTCCTCTATCTCTTCGCATTATGTTACGATGGTATAATGCAGTCTATCACAGCAAGTCTATGCCGTTCCGCTTCTATGTAGCCAGAGAGAGGCCTCCTTTTATATTGTCCCCGATCCTCGACAATCCGCGCTGTCATTACAGTTATCAAAAAGCTCAACCTTGTTTTCAGTAAAGTATCAAGACTATTCGTCGGCGTACAACAGTTAAACAATTTGTTTCTACCGTACAGTTGTCACACCGCAGACTAGTTACACAAATAAACTCGACGATACTATGTTGAGTTTCATCTTATTAAAATATAAATTATTTTTCGCACCACCTTGGCTTTCCGTAACTGACTCTCATTTCACTTAGCGGTAAGTTTATGTACTTGTGTGAAAAGTAACTTGGATTTAGATTATTTAGATGATAGATAGAACGATATCCTATAGTTGTTTTTAGCATTAGTGTGGGTACAAATAGCAACCAATTGTTCTTTCAATATTTGAAAATTCCAGCTCGGACATCCAACGACAATATTATTTACTGGCCAGTCGATGTCTGCCAGGGTCGCGGGAAAGTCTGGAAGAGTTACCGTAGCCCCTGGCAGCACACAGGCAACTGAAGGAATATGGGTGGATTGTAGCCAGTAGGAGTCTGACACGCCCTCCCGCTCCGGCCAGAGCGGGAGAAGTTATTTGATAATTTCCCACTCAAACAAAAAAAGGCAGTCGATGTGCAGAGCGAGTTAAGGTGATAATTAATATGTAGTTGCAACGCACAGAAGTTAGTAGCAAAGATCTTGACACTTCGCATAACCCTTCACATATTGTACAATATTCATCTGAGACCGTCGACGTGACATTCTACCATGACGCAAGCTACCGAAAAGCTTATGTCAATCCAGTTTAAAGTAGTTATAGAAATAAGAAACGCTTTGAAAGTGATTGCCACTTTATTTTAGCCCTGTGCCACTTTTCGTAGGGGTAACCCTACCTACGCCTTACCCTGTGAAAAGTGGCTTTCCCCAAAGAAGGAGAAAACTCATGTAGTTGTACTGCATCTATGCCTAGTCAAATAAAGCAATATTATCACCAACAACATCTATTCCTAACGAGGTAATAAGTAGAACTGTGGCAGTAGCCCATAAGGCATCATAATCAAGATTTATCGATGGCTGCAGATATGTCCAACAGCGATACTCGGAATAGGGCTGATAAAGCGATAATTTAGGGCATCGTGGGGCAATAATTCGAGCGGATTAAGGCTTGATATTGCTGTAAGTAGCAACAAGTCTCCAGCCCGCCCACTTACATTGTTGAACCAGTCTATATTATTGAATCAGTTCGCAGGGTTTTGTCCTAGGTGAGGAGCGCCTGCTATAATGCGATGCGATGCGATGGGATCATATTTTATGAGAATACTAACTACTTGGACATGGAAAATGCTCAGTAATGCAAAAACATTGATCATTCACTTCAGCCAACAGCTTTGTCATCTTGTTATGCTGAAACCATTCTGACACAATAAACTGTTACTGGGATATTGCCACATTTGCCACTATCAACACACTTGGCTGAGGTACGAATGAAGACAAACACACCTACTGTAGATATGTATGTTTTATTGGTTGATATGAGGACGCTACTAATCATCACCCTCTTCTACTAAGAGGAAACATATTATACACTTTTTATCAAGTAGTTAGTTTATAGGTGAGTGGATTTTAGTCAGTAAAAGTCTGACACGCCCTCCCCCTCCGCTCAGAGCGGGAGAAGTCATTTGATGATTTTCCACCCTCAGAAAAAGGTGCAGAAGTGACAGCCAAGTTGTACAAGGGCTACATTTCTAACGATTACCTATTAAAATACGAAAATTTCTTTGTGTATCGCTTGGCATCGCCTTTGCCGCTCACGTAGGACGCAGGGATACAACTAAGTTACTTGCGCGGGTGGATAATCCCTTAACATAGCTGACTTCTGTCATTCAAATGGAACTACTACGGAAATAGTCGAATAACGGACCTCCGAAAACTACACACAGATTGAAATATCAAAATAGACGGATCTCACACAAAAATCAAGTGGCCATAATGATTTCATTCATGGAAGCTAATCCGTCCAAAAAATAAGTAATTTACAACTTTATTTTTAGATTTTAAGGTTTAAAATGCCTTGTTTGATTTCTGCTACCAAAATCATATTCGGTGATCTTTATGACTAGGAAATAAAGTTCAAAATAGGGTGCAGATTTTTTTTTGGAAAAAAGGATTGTGTTCTCATGAGACTTCTCGATAGTCTAAAACCTCATTCCTGACAGATTACGGAATATTTATGACACATTATGGGCTTTTTTTGGACCAGCAGGAGCGCATGCGCGAGACGTGTAGCATTTGAATCTGACAGGAAATAAGATACAGCGTGTTTGAATTTTGGAGGTAATTATTGGGACAGTTATTAGATTGATAATCTCAATTTGGTATTGAGAGTAAGACGTGAAAGTTTGACGAATCAATTTGGGATCTTCTTGTAAATGGCTTAACTATACAACTTGAAATAATTGAATAAACTTTGGAGTAGAGTTTTGAAGTAATATTTCTTATATCATAAAATATTATTGTTAGGCATGGCATGAAGCCTTGTCCATTGACTGATAATCCAGTCTTGAAGTTTTTCCCTTGCATGGAAATTGCAGTAGGTACTTACTTATTTAAGAGTCGCCAATGCCAATTATGTGTCTGTTAAAAATTCCTCAAAATCAAACCACCCCGTATAGACATCTCGAAAAATTAACAATTCTTGAAGACAATACGCCCCAGAAGTTTCCAAGAACCATTGTTTTGGTAACCGTAAGTTTTTTCCAACACTTTTTATAGTGAACCTTCATCTTTTGTCATAGTGATAATTACTGTTTACTGAATCTGTGTATCTGTGAGGCGTGTTTTTGTTTGTTTTTCTTTAATTTTGAGTGACACCTTTTTTTGTGGAGTCGGTTAGTAAACCGAGTTGCTGTTGAGACGTGATTTGGCAATTTTTCGACGTCATTCTGGGTGTTAGTGTAGTGTGTTTTGGGTTTCTATTTCATGCTGATTTTGAAGAATGGGGGAACCGGTGAGCTTGTTATAGAATCACGATGTGAATTAATTGAATAAATTTTGGTGAAGTTCTCATTATAAAACAAATAGCAAATGATGGGGAGATCTTGAAGCAGATATCTGTTTTCTAACAAAATGTGGTTGTAAAGGTGAATTTGATCGGATTGATAGAAACTTTGCTTTTAAAATATCTACATCAATGTAAATTAAAAACGGATTAGCCGTTAGTGCACTAATTGTTTGCCATTGAAGCTATGATATCATTATTCATAAAAGGCTTTTGTTTCTATAGCGACCTGCAAAAATACTTCAATACTTATGGGCAATCTCAAAATCTTCCACAGCAAGTGAAGTTCGCACATCACATGGAAGATATCGATAGCCAAACGTGAGAACGCACCTGTGAACATTTGAACATAGCACCTTTTAGCTGAACGCCACCTTTTATCAGACATAATGAAGTACTCGTCATTACAAGGCATAGAGGTCGGAAGTCAAGCGGTGATTGTCAATTGTTCATAGATTAGGTGGGTGGTAATTAAAGAGATGGGACGGTTCTTTGGTTGGTTTTTTCGGGCTTTTATGCCTATTTTCGATTCTGTGGCACAATCAATCGAAGAAAACATGTCTAGGTATAAGGTTATAATATTATTTTCTTTTACCTTATAGAGCAAATACTTTACTATATTGAAATGCTAACAAAAAATCTTATTTTCTTCATTAAATCGTTGGTGACCTAGTGCATTAATTAAAGTAGAAAAAAAAACTCTAAATTCAGTTACGTATATAATAAAATCAAATAAACTAGAATCAGGCATTTAAATTCAATAGTTCTCTGTCAAAATATATATTTAACATGGACTATGTATTCGTGATTGATTACATTAATCAATCAATCACAAATAGCCCAATTTACCAGTTCTCAAGGTAGTGGAATTTTAATCCAATTTAATTAGAATGCGCGATGATGTCATAATCAAAATATCCGATCGTAATTCTTGTTCTTATTTTAGGTATGTTAAATATCAATTAAACCTCAAAATCAATAATAGTACGTGTTAAAATGGCAGGTCATCAATAGAATGTCAGGGTAAAATTATAAAAACTGTATAATAAGTATGTTAGTAAAAAACTAACATACCTAATGCAAGACGAAGAGGAGGAGGAGCTCGTGGCTAAGTAATAACAGCCGCACCGAGTCGATCCATCAGGTTAAGCTACGCTTGCCGGGGTTGGTCGGTGGATGGGTGACCATCTTTACATACCGGGACTTCTCCGTGCCTCGGAAAGCACGTTAAGCCGTTGGTCCCGGCTGTCATTCGTGGATCTTTGACAGCCATTACGGGTCGTCAGAAACCCGAAAGTCTGACAACCAGTCTTACCAAGGGTTATCGTATTACCCAGTTACTGGGTTGTGGAGGTCAGATAGGCAGTCGCTCCATGTAAAATACTGGTATTCAGCTGCATCCGGTGAGACTGGAAGCCGACCCCAACATAGTTGGGAAAAGGCTAGGCAGATAGATAGACCTAATGCAAGACGAAAACAAAAAAAATAAACAAAACCATCCATAAGATAACCAGCCTATAATGTTCCCACTGCTGGGACACAGGCCTCCTCTCAGTGAGAGGGAGTGGGCCGTAATCCTCCACGCGGGCCCACTGCGGGTTGGTAGATGTCATATGTCTTCGAAGTTTTGGTTCTAGGACATGATGGTTTCCTCACGATATTTTCCTTCACCGTTTTTAGAGCAGTGGTGATGAAATAATTCACACAAAGTAAAGCGCCTGTCTGGATTCGAACCTACAACTCGTAAGTCGCGGCTGTTAACACTGAGCCTCCACTGCTCTCAGCTAGTTAGAATTAAACGATAGATTATTGGTATTAATGGTTTTAAAATATGGACTATTTTATATTCTGCCCGACGAAAACAAAAACATCAAAAATATACAACAAAACCGTCCCATCTCCATTAATTACCAAATCTATATAAAAAGCCGATCTCCCATTGCGGCGCGCACTGGTCCCGAACAAAATAGACTCGTTACAAACTTACAAGCGACGTCAATCATAAGATCAAGGCGTCTTACCATTCAATTGGATTAATATAAACGTTACAAATAGTAATCAAATGCTCTGAGTTACATCGCCAAACGATTTTTTTAAGTTTTCGTTTTTGACCTTACGTTTGTTCCATAGAGTTAGAAATGTATTTCTTTTATAACATAGATTTTTATCACTACAGTTTATGAAACAAAGTCCTCCACCGCGTCTATCTGTCTGTCTATTCGCGATAAACTCAAAATCTACTGCACCGATGTTCATGCTGTTTACACCAATGGATAGAGTGGTTCTCGAGGAAGGTTTTAGTATATAATAACCGACATCCACGAGGGCGAAGCCGCGGGCATCAGCTAGTTATTAATATTATAAATGCAATAATGAGTTTGTTTTTTACGCCTTCACGCTAAAACGGCTGAATGGGTTTAAATGACATTTGGCACATGGTTAGACCATGATCTGGAATAGGACATAGGATACTTTTTGTCCCGCTATTCCCACGGGACCGAGACTTACGCGGGTGAAACCCCGGGGCACAGCTAATTCATTGTATAACAGACTAGTTTATCTTAAATACTGTATAACTTGAAAATATAACGTTGTTCGTAAAGTATTTATAAGTGTTGATACAATAGCTCAATTTGATGTACTTGGCCAATTTTTTTTTTTTTTTACATTGTGTTGAGCTATTGTTCTGGAAGTGCACTATTGTTCGTACAATTGCAAACTCTTTAAATTATTTCTATCAATTCCTGCTATAATTTAGCTAGGTATTATATATCCTAACAAATATTATAAATGTGAAAGTTAGTTTGTTTGTTTGTTTCTTACGCTTCCACGCTAAAACGGCTGAACGGATTTGGAAGAAATTTGGCACAGGGGTAGACCATGACTTGGAATAGGACATAGGATGCCGGGCGCAGCTTGTACCTACATAATTATAACCCACGTTAAGAGCATTTAGTGATTTTACACGTATTTAGTGATAAGCCAAAATATTAAACTCTAATGTGTCAGACTACAGAGAATTCAAAGAGCAGTGCAAACGGGTCGTATCGTCTTATCCCTTACATAATTCGAATCCAGTTCCTTTCTACCACACCATGAGACTATGGTCAACATACCATCCGCCTGTCAATATTCAAAGTACGAGTGATGTATGGAATATTTGGCATTTTTCCGACGCGGCGCAGCATCATTGATCATTATTAGAGTGAGCTGCGCGCGCGCCGACTATTCGGATGACGCGATTATTGGTGGTGTGTACTCGCAGTAGTGTGTTTAGGTTTGATACTTGAAGTATATTTGTGATAATAAAACTTGAGTTTGTTTGATATGCGATCTGAATAATTATGTTAGTCAAAGTCAAAGTCAATCATTTTCACGGTGCAAGTTTATTACCTATGGCATACAATAAAACTGAAGCAACAGTTGAAATTACTTAACAAACTCGTCATTCTAATGACTTTCATTTTGTATTTTCAACAATAAGTATTGATCTAATTGTTCAGCAGAGGCAGTTTTTCAATCTTAAGAAGCAATGGATTAGGTTCAAAGATGAGCAAATCTTCCACCGCTACCACACGCGTGATATAAAATAGACAAAGAATTGAATTTTTTTCAACGATCCTGCAATTTTTCTTCTTCTCTCTTTTATTTTATTTGCGAAGGATAGCTATCATGTAACAGAGACCACATTCTTTCCAAATCGGAGAATTATCCATGAATTTTTTTCTAATCTAACAGGCTAAAGAGGATGCCAGAAAATAAACTCTCTCTCTTACTATAATGTAAGAGAGAGAGTTTATTTTCTGGCATATTCTTTGCAATTGAACCCGTTTCACCAACAAGGCTCTCTGTCAGATTTGTTGTGGAAGATATACCTGATGAATGACGTCAATAAATTCAATTAGCAAGACAGACTCATGAATTCACGATTTCGTGACTGTCACTCGCTGAATCGCGTAAATACCTATACTCGGCGCTGAATCACGTATTCTCGGCGCTGAATCGCGTATTCTCGGCGCTGAATCCCATATACTCGGCTCCAGTAGTAAGTTTTCACTTCTGTTGGGTCATTACACCCTCTTTTTTTCTTTTTAATGCCAATTTTTATTTACGAGTGTTTACTTCTCCACGATTAATCATGAATGCACATACCAACCTCAACCTAACATGATACCTACCTCAATCTATGCCCTATACGTTCAGCCATCACAGTCCTGTCAGCAGGTAGGCTGGGGCTATAAATAATTGCCTAAGTACAGGTGCGACAACCATCTGTGGCAAAGTTCAACGATACCGCAATGAGCGGACAGTAAGTGGGAGATAATTATCTTCACGCGTTTACGAACAGAGGGTTGGGTAGAGATTCAGAGATTTTGTTTGACGAAATCAATTTTGTTGCAGATTTTTTGTCATGTGTTTTTATTAAAGAGTATCCAGACACGGGGCTGCCCTGCGAGCTTGGGCTTTTGCTAACTCCCGTACCCGCTGTAAGGGTTGAATGATATTTTTATGGATTTCTCTAGCTATTTAAACTATAATATTTACCTGCATGATAAAATTCAACTTTTTATAAATGGAATTATTGCATCTCATTTGTGCGTGTACTATATTAGATTTTATTTTATTGAAAACTTTTATTCTTCATTAAATCAGATATACCTAGCAGCACCCCAATTGCATGACACACTAACAATCACAATTCGAAGGATTTTGAAGGCACAGACAGCGTAAATAATTCAATGAATATTTGTATATTTTCAAAATAAGGGGCATTGCTTTTCATTCAGTTGTTTCATAAAGCCCATATCTGTCAAAAAAACACAACAAAAACCAAAGAACAATTTCTTAATTCAAATGAACCACATTCAAATACTGAAGCAACAATTATCCATACAAAACTAATGAAGTACCCACCGTGGTACACTAATGAGCTGCGACTATTTGCTTACGGAAGCCGTCTGAGCGTTGCGTGCGCGCACTTGTCGCCGCAGCCACGTCCCGTGTGAAACCGCCTTAACTGTAATATTGATAGTCGTGATTTATAGGGACAATTGATAGTTAGAGTCAGTGGTTTAGTTTAAAGGCAAATAATGAAACCTGCTTGTAAATAACGTTCCTTTCTTGAATGATAGCGTAGTACACAATAAAGCATAAAGAGCATGAGGCTTTTGTACTAAAAAAATATGTGAATCTAATATTTTTTATCTGTTAGTCCTGATGTCTACCTGCGCGGTAATTGTGTAACACACATACATTGGCAATTGATGGTAGTGCCTTTAACTTTGACAGTTCTGCCTCGTTCTTTGCATTATTTAAGTTGTGGAGCAGACAAATTGTAAAAAGCTATGAAGCGATGATTTAGGAATTTCGTTCAAAATCCTCAGATTATGATTTCAGTTGTATGTCTCGCAACAAACTAACAGTAATAACGTTATTCTTTACGGGAATCCAAAAGACAAATTTTGAGAATGTGGAAGCTCGGAAATTGTCTCGCTTGACAACTGAATGAGGTACGGATAGGTGAGAGATTTTCGCTGCTTTTACAAATTTACACCATATGTAAGTTGTGTGTTAACGCAGTTAAAGTCTAACACTATAATTGCGTCATCGATCATTGGCTAATATTCTAGTACACTAGCTATTCAACCACTTATGCTAAGCTCTGTAAGCGTAAGTGTATAAGCCTTAATGAGAAATAATCTTTACATTTCATTAATCAAATCGACGATATAAGTTTTATATCATCAACAACTATATCTTATTGTTAAATCATTTCAGTTTAGCTCTTGAAGCTCTGCTCTTGCAATTTAAACCAAAGGTTAAATTAATATCAAAATATTACTCAAATAAAGACATAAATTTGCGAGAATCCTGTCAACATGATTGGTCACAGGTATATTATATCTTACAGTGTGAACTCATCGAAAATAAATGATATTAGAGAACAGCAAATAACGCGTATTGACCTCGACATTATCAACGTGTCGATAGATTTTGTGTACAGGGTGTGATGGAAACAAGACTTGATTTATCTTCTGCAAACATTTAATTTTCACTGAAAATTCTTTTTTGTAGCGTTTAAATGTAAGATTCTCATCCTCGATTGGACCGTTATATTTTTATTGGTACCTGTAACTGTTAATTCATAAACTAAAAAACACATTAATGTCAATGGAACAATCGTAGTATGAATTTATGCGCTTTTGAAATAGACCGCCACTAGTTTGCTTGGCTGTAGAACGAAATCGAGCCCAATTAAAAATCAATGAAGTATTTAAATCTTCAAAGCAAAACCTAAATAAGAATTAACTTATAATAAAAAAGTAGTAACACTGATCGAACCGCAATAATATCGTTATTACTTCATAAAATCAATTACTGCACATCCTGTATAACATCATCGCAATCGTCCCGTCAACGAGTCGATGAAACACTTAGATAACTTGATTCGTCACACATTTAGTGCCTTTGACTCAATTTGGTCGCATTATTAGAACATCAAACGAGTGCCGACACTCCGACATCAAACAAGCCGACCCATCTTTTTTTAATGTGGCAATGATGAACAACCGTCCTTTTTTTAATCTGGCAATGATTTTATTGATTTTGTCTTATCGATGTATATCGATTCGATCTGCTCTCCCTTCAACGCTTAGTCGAATAATTAGGCGATCGTTTTGTTTTGATATCGATTTGTTTTTGTGTTAAGTTTTTTGTTCTTCTTTTTTTCCAAAGGTTGAGGTCGAATGACGGTTTACCTATAGTTTTGATTGAATGGCCTAATACATAATCTTTTTATTTTAAACGTTGATTCATTTAGATATAAAAGTGCTTTCAAATAAAGTTGAGCAAAATTAATTTGATAATATTATGTTCATGATAATTTGGCTTATAGAAAAGATGACTGGATGGGATTTGTATTTTCAATTTTTTTTCCAAACGATAATTGCTGGAATGATTGTTTATTAATTAATAAGCAATCATTTGATATCGTTTTATTTAATAAAAACCCTTGTAAAATAGTTAATTTATTGAGATTGGAACAAAGTGGTCGAAGTTAGTCTCAGTTTTTGTATAATTATAATTATATTGTAATTGAATCGTTAAATATTTACTGACAACATTTGGACGTATTCAATGCTATATTAGGTACTAGGTTTTAACCGCGATTTCGTCTAAGATCCAGGATGAAAAGTAGCCTATGCCCTTTTCCGGGTCATGGTCTACCCATGTGCCAAATTTCATCCAAATCCCGTTCAGCTGTTTTAGCGTGAAAGCGTAACAAACAAACAAACAAACTCACTTTCGCTTTTATAATATTACTAGCAGATGCCCGCGACTTCGCACGCGTGGATGTCGGTTATTACTTATTATATACTAAAACCTTACTCGAGAACCACTCTATCCATTGGTGAAAACAGCATGAAAATCGATGCAGTAGTTTTTGAGTTTATCGCGTACAGGACGACAGACACACGCGGCGGAGGACTTTGTTTTATAATATTTAAGGATAGTTAGGATAGCTAATTTGGTTAGAAAGTAGCATCTTCGGCGGTTACCCATAATAACAAACTGCGGACAACAACCAATTACCAAAACCGTGCCAGGCATTGGCCTCTTGTTACGCCAGGTCACTCAGCCAAATTCCAGACTGAATCCAACCTCATGAATTAAGTATTTATAATTTAGTAAAAACCCATATTTATGGTTAGTCTTCGAACCCAAAAATGTGAAAAACAAGTTTTTTGCTGTGGTGAACACGTTCCCTATGCATATCTAGGTACCAGTAAATCTATCATTTAACAAATAACCATATAGCAATGTAACAAATCAGTTAGAACCAAAAATCTCCCATTCAGCGAACCAATGAATCTCTACGTGTCCATTTAAAATCTAAAATCACGATTAACAGCGGTGAGGGCGCTAGCGTCGCCAACACTCGCCCCCGACTAATGTGGCCATGGTACAGACATTACTGAAAAATAGGACAGTTAAAAATCATCTTAATATCGGTAGATATCTACTCAATTTTGTGAGAACAGTAACTAAGTTGGAATGCTACGCATCGCTGTTAAGTGGATTATAATACAAGATCCATAAACAGCGCTTTTTTCAATTGCCACTACGGTGAAATTCTTGGCCTGCATCTCACCTGAAGCCCTAGACAAAGTGACATTCTATCAGCGATAACGACGATGGAAATGGCATAAATGTAAAAGACTGACATAAGCTATCGAAAAGCTTATGTCAATCCTGTTGAAAGTCGTTGTAGAAATACGAAACGCTTTCGAAGCGATTGTCAGTTGTCTAGGCCCTCTGATGTATTATTGTTGGGTTTGTATATTAGCAAGCGAAATCAATTTTATAATTGGTCCAATTAGTATTTTGTACAAGAAACTCTCAGACGCATTTCTTTATGAATGGTGAAATTCATAGAGAGAATTTACAAATGACTGAATTGGCTGATTTTCACGCTTGACGTTTTCAACAGCACACCAAATGGAAAATTAATCTCATTGTTTTCTTGCACTTCCCAGGTGAACATGAAGACACCTGACATAAAATTAATGTATCCTACCATACCTTATTTCTTCCTTTAAAAACTCATAGCCAGCACATTCGGGACCTATCCCCATTTCACCGGCCAACATACCCACCTGCCGCAGCATCGACTCGTGCGCTGATCGTGCCAGATAACTCCGCTATCAGATGAGATCGCGCGAGATAATGCGCGCGCGCACCTCACATTCCCACGGCCGCGGTCGCGGTCGCCTGCGATCGAAATTGCTCACCAACCGATGATTAGATAACAACTTTTGTGATAGGTAAATGATTTGCAAGTTTTTAGTATTGCTGTTAGAGTTTTGTGGGTGTGTCCTGGTACGGAAAGAAGTTTAAAAGCTTGTTCTAATACATTGCTCTCATTTTTGAGAGTATTCGAAAATAAAGTGAATAGTTATTTTGAAATCTTTATAAAAATCAATCTACTTCGCCTTTTCCCAACTATTTTGGGGTCGGCTTCCATTCTAACGGGATGCAGCTGAATACCAGTATTTTACATGGAGCGACTGCCTATCGAACCTCTACAACCCAGTAACGGGGTTATACGATACCCCTTGGTAAGACTGGTTGTCAGACTTTCGGGCTTCTGACGACCCGTAACGACTGTCAAAGATCCACAAATAACAGCCGGGACCAACGGCTTAACGTGCTTTCCGAAGCACGAAGGAGTCTCGGTTTTGAAACATTGATATTATTAAATTATCTCAAATCCCAATGTATGGAAAATAATATTACCAATCCGCTTCTTGATAAAAATAAATGCAAACTGCTGATCGATCGATGAACAATCCAAGGTATTCAGTATGAAGAATATTTGCAATGATAATTTGAGTCTAAAGGCTCTTACATACTGGGGCGATTCGTCGCGCGACGCGAATTTTAACAAAATAATTTCACACGGCGAACAATGCGGCGGCGTCGCATCGCGCGACGAATCGCCCCAGTATGTAAGAGCATTTAATCACTTATCACATATTTCATTTATTTATGTTATAAATTAGGTACAAGTTCCTTAAAGGAAAGCACACAATTAGACCTCTGGGGTCTGTCTTAGCATGCCATGGCCTGAGATTTGATCAACGCGCTAAGGTATAAAGGAGTTGATGTAATGGTCTTTCAATATACGCTTTATATTTTTACTATTCATTGAGTCTCTAATGTGTACAGGTATTTGGTTTAATAAATTGGGTACTATGAAAGAAGCGGTACGCCTGCCAGAAAAGTTACTTTTGCAAGGAATTATGTTTTAGTTTTTTTTATTTTAATTAAGTCTTCAGTTCCCTGTATTTATAAGAACTCAAGTCCAACTCTACTTTCGAACTTTATAAAATAACAAAATAAAATATAGGGTGCACCCTTTATTTTATTTCATATATTTAGTCTTCAGAGCATCCACCAATTTAACCGCTAACCCAAATCATTCCCATTATCAACCTTACTGACGCCTATTTTATCCTCCAGAATGATTTATTATCGCACAGCTCGTGCCAACACTAGAGAAACAACACAAAATATACAATTTGCTCAAACATCACTGAAACGAGTATTTTTAGTAGCGCTGCGCTTATCGATCGACATTCCGTGCGTCCGCGCATATACATGTCAAACGTGGCGCGTGCGCGATTGATTTGTTGTCAATGTGTGTCTTTGTTTGGGGCGGTCTAACAGCATGAGAGGAGCGTTTTAATACATATAAGAGTGAGTAAATTTCTTATTTAATTGGTGAGGCTTTTAAATCGGCTTATAAGGAGTTTCACCAAACTCCATAGCTCCGTGACAAGGACTGCAAAAAATCACTTTAATAAAGTTATGGTGATATGTAGTTGAATCCATACATAAGAATGAACCAATTCAAATTGAGGTTTTTTTATTTTTATGTCTGGAGTTTAATAGCCCATCGTACGAGACAACCGGCAGGCGTCTTCAATCCACAGGAATCGCGAGCCTCTTCGTCACACGGCAGACAGCACGATTTTGTACTGTCTCAGGGTCGACTTGAATCCCTTGAAACTTTTAAGTATTTTCTATGCTGTATATATGGTCAATGATAAAATTGTGAAGTTTTTTCGGTGTAAAATTGTAGGTATTTAATTTCATTCGCCCTACATCATGTAATACAACCTGAGTAACATATAAACCACTATAGAAGGCTAAAACTCTCATCGACCTTTCCTCAGACCGCTCAACATTCAATACGACATCTGAATTCAAAGAGTAGCAGTCCAGTGTGACATCATTGTGCGTCGTATAAAGATTTAGTGCTAGGCAGACGCTAGGTGCCTAGCAAACTAGGTTTCACTAAATAGCTAGGAGCAGAAGACCCACTGTCCTAATGCTAAATTCTAGTATCTAGTCTTGTCTGATAAGGCTGAAAAGAATCCAGCAAAGCTAAAAGCAGTAGAGCTCCTTGAGAAGTGTCTTGTGAAACAGAATTGCTGCATTTTGTCCAGGTTAATTGAAGGAGGTTGAGGATCATGGACGCTTTTCAACTTAAACTCCAGTCCATTAGCAAGGTTCTGGAAGATATAAATCTATCGGTGCAGGGACCTATGTTATCGGGTTGCCTGTTCTTGAAATTATAACTTGAAATAAATGACAGAATATCTAAGAATAATAATTGCATTTAGAATCCACATTCATATTTAGTTTTTGCATGTGCCATTGTATACTGGTTTTTTGCTTAATCTAGCGCTTAGTTGATGAGCATTCTATGATGAATTATAAAGTTAAACTTCTATCTATCCTGTATCACAATTTAACGTATAAATCCAGATGACTCATGCGCTAACCGCTTTAAACATTCTAATTCGCTTTTTAGAACAAAAAAATCATTCGTTTGTATGTTTCCCGAAATTTTGGGATCGATTCGGTATCGGAATACTGATGTAAGTCACAGGAAACGATTATAAGGCAGTTGGACTTGTAATTCGTGTGACATTTGGCTACATACAAATGACTTCGTTTTGGTGTTTTTAGATTTTACAAAAAAAAAAAATTTCGGTTTGGACGATAGTGAGGTTTTTAACGAGTATTATTCTTATTTCTTTGTTACGAATGTCCCTGTAAACCTCTAAATTCTTAGGTTTGCTACGCCCCGGTTTAAGTCCAAATCGTACAATGCTGGACTAATCGTTCAGATCACGTTTACGTACGGTTTGTGACGGTATCCTCATCGCCACATGCGAACTACGCATCAAAGACCTGACGTCACACAAAATCCCTACGTCACATAAATCTTGCATCGAGCAATTAGAGTATATATATGTATTAAATAACAGGTACAATAATAAATTAACAACGTTTGAACATAACTAAATGACAAAAAAATACGGCTGACGCGCATCCCGCACGTCTATACATAAAGAAATAAAAGAAAATAAAGAAAAATTGTTTAGAGTTATAGGAGGAGCTCGTCGCTAAATAATAACAGCCACACCGGGTCGATCCATCAGGTTAAGCTACGCTTGCCGGGGTTGTTCGGTGGATCGGTGACCATCTTTACATAACGAGACAGATAGGCAGTCGCTCTATGTAAAATACTGGTATTCAGCTGCATCCGCTTAGACTGGAAGCCGACCCCAACATAGTTGGGAAAAGGCTAGGCAGATTGAACCTATACATAGATATACTCTAGTACCTAAACACGCAAACGCACATAGATACTATAGCAAAAGTGTCGTGTCGGTCAAATGTTATACTTTTGACGGTATAGCTCACATTTGCCAAGTGTTCAAACGTTTGCGATAAGGACCTTAGTTCCATATTGTGGAATTGTGGATCGTTATCCAACAATGAAAATTTTCCTCTATATTTCATTGACATGATAGGTCGGGTAAACAATAGGAGGCATGGCAAGTACCGCTCAAACAATACAAATATAACATACGTACATAAAATTATTTGATTTATGACTAATAAATATAAACTCAGGTTAATAGTCTACGATTTTATAGTACTGACCATAGTTTGGTTGGTTTTGATCACATGGTCTTCTTCTTCTTTTCGTGTGGTTGGTGACTAACCTAGTGACAGAGTTTTAAAGTCGCTCATGAGCCTCTGACTTGGCTTCACATGCCGTCAAGAAATATCTCTCAGGCATGCCTCAGTTTCCTCACGATGTTTTCCTTCACCGTTTTAGAAGCAAGTGATAATTATACAATACGCAAATGAATCCGAAAAGTCAGAGGTGCTTATCTGGGGTCTGAACTCGAGACCTATGACCTGGCAGTCCGGTGGTCACACCACTAGGCTATCACTGCTTTTGGTTGCAAAATGTTTTAACAAACACTTCTCTCGTTAAATATCATCATTATACTTTCTTTGGTCCATTATTATTTATATAGTTAAGTCAATTATGCTTTATAAATAAAATAATCTTTACTTCGGATAAGAAACATCCATATGGGTTAGTAAAACAAAGAGACAACTTATACCTATGTTAATAAACTTATTATCTATTTGGAAACAAGGCTGTTGTTCGAGATACATCTTCGAACAACATCACCTAATAAAGGAGACTCGTACCTCCCTGCTATGGTCTTCAGGATGGAGTTGGAGCTTTTATGTATGCATGTATGTATTTATTGCATACATATTGTCTTTGCATCCTTTTAATCCAACCAAAGGTTGTCTTTAAAATATTGCTTTTAGCGATAAGACCGCCCATTGTGTCACCCGATGTAAAATTTCTAACATATTCTATATTATTCAATTTTTTTTTCTATTTTCAGCCTCGAACAAAGGCATACTTACTGTTTCTTCTAGTTTAATCATAAAGAAGTTATTTTTACGATTATAAGACGTTATTCAGAAGAAGCGAACACAACTAGTTACAATAAAACAAACCAATTCATTAAAAAAAAAATACTAAGAAATCGTCTCTCAGTCAATAAAACTGTTGATCGACATTTTCAAGGAACAAATTCCATTATCATATCGTTGCTAACTGCAGACACACTAAATCAAGGTACAATCATTTGAATACCTTAGCACTCCTGCGATTACCTAGAAAACTAAACATTACTAAATTCACATAAACATTTCAGATCACGGCTCAAATGAAGACATTATAATAAAGTAAAAAGAATGGAAAAATCCGGGCGACGTCGGGCCTAAAGCTTAGTTATTAATATACAACATAACAGAGAGGATTGGACAGAAGGCGTAATCCACGCGACACCGAATACCTATAGTCTGTTTTAAAAGTATCTGATGAAAATGTAAATAAATGGATCAAACAATACATTGTTTACACAGGTACACCTGTGGATGCCAATTTGTAGTACCACTTACAAATCGGTTGCTTTGATTTTACGTAACCCGAAATTCTATTGTCAAAAAAAACATGTCTGTATATATTTTTCATTTGATAATTGAGGTTAATTTTATAACCTCAATTTTTGTCAAAGACAATTTAATAGTGTTAGTCAAACAAAAGTTGTTGGAAAAGGTGTTGAGATATAAAATTTTAATCATCAAAATATGGACGAATGTGTTTCTAGCTCCCTTTAGTGAGTTTTTGTGTCAAAATGTGACGTGAACAAGAATTGTTTACGTTATCATCAGATAACTTTGAAATAGACTATGTTTCCTTTCCTCCTCAATGAATAGTATATAACTTCTGCATGTATCTTCCTAGTACCTCAGATTGTCATTTCGTCTGCGTATCACGATTCGCAAAGTGGCGATGATCTTTGTTGTTGAAAATAATATTACTATTGGTCTTCGGACACGTGTGTATGACCATTATAGCACTTGTGCGTTTTACATATATTATCCTATATACTGTGGTGTGAGGTTAACGGTTGCATTGTTAAGGAGTGTGGTATTTCAATCGGTTGCTGACTCCTATGAGCATTGTGTCATTCACTTATTCGTGGTCAATGAATGGTGAATCACTAGAAATGATTTTATTTAAATTAGTTATAGTACTTGTGCGATCGAGCTCCGCTCGGGTGAAAACAGAGAAACGATTTTTCCCAGATATGAGACCTATCTAGATCGATTTTTCGCCCCCACAATAATGCAAGTTTCATCGAAATCATTAGAACCGTTTTCGAGAACGTGATTATAAATATATATATAAACAAATATTGCTCATTTAATAGACTGGGATAGGATAATATGCCGGCGGCAAAACGTGTTATGGTTCATACTAATAGCCACACAATTTAAATCTAACTTTAAAATCCATTTCATAGTATTTGAAAGGTATCCTAAGCTGTGACAGAACTGCGTCTTACTTTAAATATTAGCCAACATAGTCTATAAGAGTGACAATCATTGAAACTGATAACGTGTTTAGATTGTCTAGTTATCGCATGACATTTAGGTTATAGGTATTTAGGTATTGGACTTCAAAAACTTATATGACTGTCTCTTTGGGTCGCAATAAACTGCTGAGCATGAGGTCCTGGGTTCGAATCGCGGGTCAGACAATTTCATTGTGCTTTTCATCTGGAACTTCTCAGTAGCAGCCCGGAGTCTGAATTTGTACCTGGTTGATGGCAATAGGCTTTCCCTGCCTAAGTAGAAGAGTGTCGGAGGGCAGACGCACAGACCGTGGCTGTAATCTTGTGAACTAAGCGTCTTGCTGTAGTTGTCATCATTATTGTTTTGTTGCTAGTCATGTTGTGCGATTACGCTTTGGGTGATAATCAGATCGAAACCTATAATGTGAACCTAGTGATTTATTGTGATTGTTACCTGTTGTAGTTGCCTTGTGAATAAATAAATAAATAAATACGCCCACCCCTCGAGGGACTTTAACATAACTGGCGTTTAGGTGTACTATAGCCGTTACACCTCTGCTGAACCCTACCGCATTACAGGCGTTGTTATGACTTTGCAAAGTTTCAAAAACAATCAATCTCAGCTGATATTGCAGAGGGTTGAACTTTACATGCTATTCTGAACACTGCTCCCGATTGCAATTACACTTCTATCATTAATTAACAAGATGTTAATTATCGATATGAATAGCAAGATGAAAAGTTGAAGGTTCAAGCTATTTGTCTTAAGAGTGTGCAAGAACTCATCAGGATGTTAATCAAAATAAGCGTTTTCCCACGAACTTTGGTAACGGGTTGCAGTATAAATAAAACTATTAAATGTGGCTAAAAACTAACGATCTTTATAAGTACCTAATAAAAAATACCAAAATACTCTGCCAAAAATGTTTTAGTAATTTTACCGCGTTTCAGTGGCAGTTATGAACGGTCACCCATCCAAGGCCGGACCGAAGCATGTGCAGCTTAACCTTACAAATGGTTAGATCTGCACAGTTTTACTCAGCAACGAGCTTCCCACAGATCTCTTATAATCTCGATCTTAGACATATTACGCAATTTGGAAATTAAATTTCAACCTATAATGTGTGAACGATTCACGATTTTAAGGTAAGGTTCCGAAAATTTAATTCGGATCTCATTACCATTAGCTGAATCTAAATGTTACTATTAAAGATAAGACAGTGGTGTCACTTAGTGGGACCACATATTAATTGGTATTTATGGGAGAACTTTAGTGACACCCACTCTTATTTGAGACAAATGGACCGTGAAGGTTAGAACTTTAATCTGAAAATGGATGGGTGTATTTTATTATTCGAGTAGCTTGTGCCAGCGACTTCGTATTTGTGAAATATCGGCCTCGACCCATCTTGCGCATCCAATCGCCCGCCTTGCCTGGGCAGGAACAAATTAACATATTGGCTCGTCAAAAATTATCGTTGTTCGTCATTGATTCAGGAATTTAGGCTTCGCTCGCGTGGATATCGGTTATTATATACATACCTTCCTCGAGAACCACTCTATCCATTGGTGAAAACAGCATGACAATCGGTGCAGTAGTTTTTGAGTTTATCGCGAACAGACAGACAGACAGACGCGGCGAAGGATTTCGTTTTATAATATGTAGTGATTTAATTAGTTTGAATTTTCACGCATTATTTGAGAAAAGTATATATAAATACATGTCCTGGCCGCAACCAGGCATTAATGGACTTGTATGGGTGCACGATCGTCCATCAATGACCCTGTTGCGGGCCGCGACAGTGACTTCCTTGTGATTCATTGTTTACTAAAGAAGTGAAAATCACAGCTCAAGCTTTTTT
The DNA here is from genome assembly GCA_949152455.1 of Lithophane leautieri. Taxonomy (NCBI): domain Eukaryota; kingdom Metazoa; phylum Arthropoda; class Insecta; order Lepidoptera; family Noctuidae; genus Lithophane; species Lithophane leautieri. Next base: position 1,475,819 of record OX424472.1, on the reverse strand, counting down.
ATAATAGATAAGAAAAAATTCTGGAGAACTTTTGAGGGAGAAAATTCTTAAGTAAATATTTTTACAGGTAACTATAAAATCTAACTTAACTTGTCCGTAAAACCAGCCCGCTAATCGCATATAACCTACATCAAAAAAAAAAAAAAAACACCAAGAAAAAAAGCTTTATTAACAAATGTGGGTACATCTTATCTATCTAACAAAAACACAATGTACTGAGTTTTGAGTATTTTAAAGATAGAGTAAACGACGATGTCTGAGCTAGTATTAACTGTGTGACAGACACCGGCGCCTTCCTCCTACAAACATAACTAACAAGCTAAACCGAGAGAATGACTGCTACTTCGGTGCGGATAATTTTAAAATGAACTCTTAATTTTTGCTTGACCAAATAATAAACAGGAGTAAACCACGAAAGAAGTCCGTCAGTGTATAATCAACTTGGAATGAAGTTAGCTACCGGCTTAATCAACACAAGGAAATACCAGAGCGAAATATGATGGAAAGAAATAAAACTTGTTGGCACTTAGACTATATTTAACGATTAAGTGCTTAGGCTCGTGAATGGGTAATAACTTATTATGATGCAGTCATGTTATTTCCATTCGGGAATAAAGTAAGTACTTAAAAAAAAATCGGTTACTTTTCATATCCAGTTGAGCAATCTCGAAATATTCACAACAATTCCCGCAATCCCCAAAGTAAAATTCGAAAACATGTGACATCCACCAACCCGCACTGGGCCCGCGTGGTGCATTATGGCCCACTCCCTCTCACAGAGAAGAGGCCTCTGTCTGAAAACCCAAAAACACTTTGCAAGACACAGGGATCGAATCCAGGACTCTACACTTACGGCCATTCGATCTGTGTGTGAGGTAGTAAACACTACTCCATCAGTCTAATATGTATAGTTAGCCTATTATGCAGTTAGTCCGGCTACCGGCTTGCGTGTACGCAGCTAATTATGATGCGAGTGTATGTGGGCCAGGGGATGTACGACACTGGTGACGCGGTAATTTACTTTTATCAGATTTAAAGGGAGAAGATTTCTAAACTGATGTGGAAGACCTCGTTATGTTCAAATAAAAATAAAAAATCTGGTTGAAGAGTGGTATAGTATTGGTAGGTACTGTGATGCCCGATGAACAGAATTCCTGTTGGAAATCAAAAGAACCTATGCAGGCACACATTAAAGTTTCTAAGTTCTTGTATCTACATGTTTGAATGATCCAGTTTCCTTACCTGTTGTGTGTTGAATTATAATGGTGCAAGAAAATTAGCTTCCTGACACCAGTTTCTGCAATACTTAACTTAAGGTTTGATAATTATAGTAATCCAAATGAGGAGCTCGTGGCTAAGTAATAACAGCCACACCGGGTCGATCCATCAGGTTAAGCTACGCTTGCCGGTGTTGTTCGGTCGATGGGTGTCCATCTTTACATACCGAGACTCCTCCGTGCCTCGGAAAGCACGTTAAGCTGTTGATCCCAGCTGTCATTCGTGTATCTTTGACAGTCGGTACGGAAGCCCGAAAACGCCCGAAAGTCAGAGGCAGATGATGCTCTCAAAACGATGAAGGAAATCATCGTGAGGAAACTGGCATGTCTTGGAACCAAAAAATCGAATTTATGTGACAACTGACCCGCACTGAGCCCGCGTGGTGGATTACGGCCCACTCCCTCTCATCGAGAGGACGCCTGTGTCCCAGCAGTGGGAATATATGTTAACATTAATATGACCTTTTTCATCTTCTTTTCTTGATGGAAAAGCTTGGCTCTATAGTGGATAGTTGACCTCTCCTGATAGTCCTAATCAAGTTTCCTACATCCACGTCTAAACTATTTATGTGTACCGACTCATTGTCTCCACTTGGCAAAGTCACAAACGCACTCATTTGCCAACTTACACTTACGGCCACAAAAACTGTCCATCCTACAATTTTGTTCCTGCACCAAAATTATACAACTGCAAAACAAACTTTGTCCTGTTTGGAGTAATGTTTTGAATACAATATTAAGTTTAGTTTTATTTTAACTTTATGTGGAGGTGGTAAGGTTGAATTTGAAGTGGACCAAGGGTTATTTTAAGTTGGTTAGATGACAAACTAATGTTTCTTTATGCATTGTATGCAAGCCTGACGAGTGAAGCTTGGTCTCAATAGGTTTGTTATTTTTTTGGTTGCCCTATTATGGTGCACAGATTTGTAAGTCTGTCTGTCATATTAATGTGGGATGTTTTTTAAGTAGCACTAGTTTTTTTTTGGTAGCAGCTCGTATGAAAGTATAATTTTTGAGGCTGTGTTGTTAGAAGTGACAAGTCAGAAACCTTTGACTGTTGAGGTATGTTTATGTTTATAGATCATGTGTATTGTTGGTGTTGCTACGGTAGCTTTTGTTTCATTTGGGTTTATGTACGTTTGCATAAGCACGTAGGTACCAAAAAAGAATAATCAGCCTTGTTCCCACTGCTGGGACACAGGCCTCTCCTCTGTGAGAGGGAGTGGGCCGTAATTCACCACGCGGGCCTAGTCCGAGTTGGTAGATGTCAGAGACCAATTAAGCACTAACTGGTCACAAATTAATCACCAAGATTACTTCTAAATATTTTAAGTTATATCATTATTTCATAAACCATTAAATCATAATATAACTACATCCAAAACCGAACGTGCACTAAAACAAATTATTTTTTTGGAATAATTACAAACTGAATTCCGAATAAAAATAATAATCTCGATTAAAAACACGTATTTAATCCCAGCAGGTGTAACATAATCCTCTCGCCATTAATATCAAATATCACTTAATTATTAAACAGATGAGTATCAGCAAGCCCAAGTATCATAGCAATAAATACGACGCTATCAAAATATTTAACGTTGCTCATCCAAACTAATAAAGTACAGTTTCGTAATGCATTATCTTTAATTCTTACGATTAGTGTTTGTAGGATGGTACATTTGTGGTCAAAAGTGAAGATTAATTTAAATAATTATCTTCTTCGTAATTAATTGATTTAAATAATGTTTCTGTGTATTTTTGACAGCCAGTTTAAATTGAGTTTAAGATCTATTAGGGCCTCAGGCGCTATTGTTAATTTATAATACGGACTAATTTATTAATGCGGATCTAGATCGGAGTTTAGATACCTATATTATTTTTATCAATAGCACAGCCTTATTTACGGGTGAATTTACATGAATATGATCTTTAAAAATTAAAATTATCTTTTAATTAAAACAAAGAGTAGGCCAGAAAATTAGGAACATACAATTTTCAAAGCTTCTTTACTACAGCACAAACGTCCTAGCAGTTTTTCTTTTAACTTTTATGCCTTTAGTTTTTCTTTCTTTATCTTACGTCTAATTCAACCACTACTTTTGTCCTCAAGTGTACTTAATCCCACGCACCCTTACTCCACGGCACGGGGGCGTACTTATTATTTCACCAAATTATCCATAACTTGATAATCTGTGCGCATGCGCCCACGTTATAGTTACCATAAATCATCTCAGTTTCATTAACGCCTTGCACTAGTTTCGTCTGTGAAAGTGGAGCAGAGGTCGTAGGTTAAAATAGGGCAAGATGTATTGTTTTAGTTGAAGGCTTATGGCAGAGAACTATAGAGTAGAGTAGCTATGTAGCCTATGGATCTTTATCTTTGATCATCATTTTGTTTGGAGATCGTGAAAGAAATATATAGGACTTCTTTTCGTCTAGAGTTCCAAGTGACCATAAACCGGGCACAAATCCAGAGTCCGTGTTGCTTTTGAAAATTCGGTGAAACACAATACGAAATAACGTGGGCACGTTATAGTGGAATTTCGTTTCACTGGATTTTCAAAAGTGTAGTGTGATAGTATACAGGGGGCCTCTATTACACGGGTCGTTAATAGAACTTGTGAAATGTGTTTGTACTGCAAATCGGCCTAAACATGTTATGACGTGACTTGTTATGACGTGTTTAAAAGGTAGATAAGCCAAGTTTGCTCGGGTGATTTACTGAACTGGGTGCACCGTAGGTTGAGCATTAAGAATCTTCACTTGTGGAAGGTTCTTTCATATATTCCTGAATAAAATATCATGTTAAAAGTCCCTGCTAATGATAAGGACCTGTGTCAAAAAGTTCTCAATAATCGAAATTCATATTGCCTTACGTTTTTTACAATTGACATGTCATGAAATCATGACATTTGGCACTTATATGAATTTAAGGAGTTGTATTGCTGATTCTCATGATTGTAATTCAGTAAATCCATATTTGATACGGCCGCAAATCATATATAGATCAACATACAACCTGATTCTGACCTGCAAATTGCAAAAAACGTAAGAAAATTTGAATATCGCGCGCCACCTTAGCGCATCCTCCTTGACGTGAATGAATTAGTTTATAACTAAGTAAAGCACTCGTGTTATTCAAATGATAGTGTTATATAGTGTAAGATAAAGGTAAATGCCAAACTATTAGCATTCCTCAATGCTCCTGCAGCCCACCTGCTGCCGCTACTTATGACACCTATGTTTAATCTGAGCACGTCAGTCTCAGACGTGGTTGGCGAGGAGACCACAGACAACGTCTTGTTATCTACTTTATTGTTGCTCTGTGGAATGAGATCAACATGATTTGTAGGTTATTGATAACTTCAGATAAATGCAATGGGGTTTTTTTTTTTTACTGTCAGCAATATGTTAGCTATCTGTCCAGACGCAGATACATCGAACTATATATTTTTGCTTACGTATCTACTACACTTACTTACCTACCTATATCATCATCATATTCTGTATTGTCTTGTGTCTTGTAAATACTATATATTTTCCTAAACTGATTCAGACTGAAGTTAAGATTGCATTGCGTCTTCAGACCTAACGTAAACTGGTTGAAAATGTCAAAATAAAATAATCAAGTTATCAAACTAAAAAACAAATTCGAAACTCCAAAAAAACTCCACCACAACCACAAAAGCTTTAAAAAAAGAACGCTATACTTAATCCGATTTAAATTCATATCGATATCGCTAGAGCGCGTGCGCGCTTGGCGCTGCGGTTTGACAGTCAGCGCACGCGCATCCACAGCGGTGACCACATGTTGTGGTCGAATAGATATCCCACTAAACACCGATTTGTTCAAGATTTATTCTCCTCGTAAAGTATTGTTTGTTTACCTGTAAACTTGGAGTGAAAAATAGCAGGGAAATTGGCAGGACTTTGTTCATATTGTTTAATTTAATGTACCTGTTTTGTGGTACGTATGGTAATTTTATCGCGCGTGGTGTACTGCCAAGTACCACCACACCCTTTGTAACTTTCACCTGACTTGCGGCGACTTAGTCTGAGACTAAATAGTTCAAGAGCTCTTGGTGGAAAAGCTTATACTGGAAAGTACTAACAGCATATTATATCCGCAAAAACAAAATTGTGTGTTTGTGGTTCAACGTCTGGAGAAGTACTCTACCGCCAAACAGTATTGCTATGTTCCTGATTGGAGAGTGTAAGTGCCCAAGAGTGTATTATTGCAGACAGATGAGACATTTCAGTTTTGTCCCTAGAACCGTTGGGGTAGACGTGTTCTTGAGTGGAGACCGCGAATCGCCAAACATAAGGTAGGATGCCCTCAGGCTAGGTGGAACGACGGTCTTCGCAGGGTGGCTGATAGCAGCTGGATGAGAGCTGCCGAGAATCGAGCAGAATGACGTGCAATTGGGGAGGCCTGAGTCCAGCAGTGGACTGCTATAGGCTGATGAACATGGACCGCCTGCTTGAAGGCCACACAATAACATTTAACACAAAAGATGTAATTAAGCAAGAATAAACAGTTATTAAGCACGTAATAACATCTTGGATTTGCAGCAAACTCGCACTTAAAACTTCATGTTTAAGAACTACAAATCTTTACTACATAACCTAGCTATTGCTAAATTGTAATTAATAAAGCTCAATAAATAACATTAATATCCACCTCGGAGCGAAACATTCAATGCGTACATCTACTTCGCTTGGGGCGGCGGTTAACACATTAGAAACTTATTAGTGTTAACTTAATGATTTATCAACTATTAATTTAATTAAGTGCGATAATATTGTGTGAAAGCTTCACCAGGTATTGTATAACTAAATAATTATAATCTCAGTTCGCGACAAAGTGAGGACTGATCCTACTAATATGATGAATGTGATGTTTGTTACTCGATTACACAAAAACGGTTGAACGGATTTAGATGTTTAGTTTTTAGGTCCTAGTAAACCATGACCTGGGTTAGAAAGTAGGAAACTTTCTTATCCTGGTAGCACATTCCCGTGGGATAATTTCAAACCACCACGCGGGATCCGTATAGAAAAGCTAGTTACACATAAATGGCTGGGCGTATGAAAAGTTTGTGACTTATGTCTTAATAAAGGCGAAAGAATTTTGAAAATAAACTAGGAAACAAGCCAGGTCTAGCAAAGAGGTTACTGAATAATTTTGTAAAAAATTAAATTAAACCAATATAGGTCCGTAAAGCCCTCCACATATCCCACCTAAAGACTGGTGTCACTACAAAATTATAGCACATTCCAAATGTGTCAGCTTAGTTTATTTGAGATCACGTAGCGACGCTCACCCGTGCCTACCTAACGCGTAGCTCGTATTGTTAACAGGATACTAACAGAAGCAATAATAACGGCTGGATATTATAATATTAGGTATGACGTGATTTAAATTAAGCCAGCGTATTCAAAAATGCAAACTATGATTCTTATTGTATCAGCAAAATTGATAATTCAAATGACAATCAACTATAGGTTTATAATGTTCATAATGAGCTTCCTACTGATTTTTATGGCGTCAAAATATTTTTATTTTTTTCTGGTGCGGAATTTACTCGGTAACAAAGAGCGTTGTCGCTTCAGATAAAGCAGGCAGACATGAAAAAGAGCAAAACTCGTTATTTATTTACTCGTAGTTTTGTTTGTGGTAAACTTACACACATAATTTTATTTAGTTAATGTATCTATTATGTATAAAAATATAGAAACGAGCAAACAGAAGCATGCAAGCATAAACGTAGTAAAGATTTTAGCAATCTTACAACGTTCGGAAAGCAGGCAGGTATGAACGTATTTTGTCATTCAAGATAGTGCCCAATCTAACAAGCGAGTAGTTAGTCCCTAAAATTGAAGTATCTAATATAAATTCACACTTGTTATAACCCCGTCCACACGGAGAAAGTGAAACAAAGCGTCCATCAGCTGTTGTCCACACCACAAATGTAAAGAGTCAACAAGTCGAACTGGCACAATACAAGTCGTAGGTGATGTGCTAACAACCGCTTCCATTTACGAATTACGGCAGTTTTGACACCAAATGCTCTGGTTTTGGACGTGTGATGTATGGATTTAGAAATCTCATCGCGAATGAACAAAGGAATATCAGCATCGGCCATCTTTATTGGTGTTTTGACAGAGTATGTCCATGTCTTGGCATCTTATTTGGGCCTGCATTAAAAGGACTTTACGATTACGTCCGGTGCGTCATAAATAACTCTTCTAGTCATCATCTGCCTAGCCTTTTCCCAACCATGTTGGGGTCGGCTTCCAGTCTAACCGGATGCAGCTGAATACCAGTATTTTACATGGAGCGACTGCCTATCTGACCTCCACAACCCAGTAACTGGGTAATACGATACCCCTTGGCAAGACTGGTTGTCAGACTTTCGGGCTTCTGACGACCCGTAACGACTGTCAAAGATACACAAATGATAGCCGGGACCAACGGTTTAACGTGCTTTCCGAGGCACGGAGGAGTCTTGATATGTAAAGATGGTCACCCATCCACGGACCAACCCCGGCAAGCGTAGCTTAACCTGATGAATCGACCCATGCGGCTGTTATTACTTAGCCACGAGCTCCTCCTAAATAACTCTTCTAGTCACTTCCAATATTTCGGAAAAACTAAATTTTTGCTAACATATTGTCTAACACCGGTCAACTACTGTGATTGATTTATTGAATTATTGACAGCCAGTCAGGGCAAATCAAAAACAAATCAAAAACTCAAAACATACCAACCAACTCAAATCTGTTTAAAACTCATCATTACGAGACCATTGATACATTGACCATTGTTTGTAAATTAGTAGACTTGGCCCCCAGATCACTCGACAAGAATTCAATTTTTACGCGATTCGTTTGTTTTCGTTCCAGAAACCTAGCGTCATCTCCTATTCTGTCCTCTGCCAATACCTTCGCAAAACGGGCGTGATTTTCACACGTCCAAAACTTTAAAGCACAAAAACCATAACGGTTTTTAGTAAGATCAATCCGATTAACCCAAATGCCATAACAAGTTTTCGCCATAGAGTAGATCAAGTACATCATGTTCATATATACTTGTTTTATCAAATAGATCGATTCGTGTCTGATATGGGAAACGCAAATATTGCTCTAGCGGAACAACATTCAATCGATTCGGTAGTTGAATGCACTGGTTTTGATGTACTTCCACCATCAATTATATTCAGGTCGAAATTGATATATTTACATGTCACTGGGGTGAATTCGCAAAAGTTCTATTATTTATATTATGTTATAAACAATGATCGTAATTTTAATTTTGTATGAATTCCTTGGCTATCGCATAAGGCTAAGACCTCTAATGGTAGTGTTAAGGGATTTAAATAAATAAATAAATGTGTTCATAGTACTGACTAGAATTTTGAGTAAACCTACTGCGGTCTACCGGGTCAACGAGTCTAGTATATACCTAGTAAATTAAAGAACTTTATAACTGCGGCTTTATCTAAACTTCAAAGGATTTGCCAATATTTCCAACCCTGGAGACAAGGTTGAAACATCTGATTATGTGCCACTGGACCCTTCAAATTTTAATATAATAAAGCAATGCCTCCCGATCCTGAGCCAGCCTTTATGCAAGAACTTGCAAGGATCTCTTCTTCTCCACACGTAATTAAACACCTGTATTCTCCAAACAAAGAGGCATAGCCCGTTTTCAGCTTCGAAAAACCCCTGAAAACAAACCCTGAAACACTTTTCTCTCACACCCCACAGCCTCCACCAATGAGTGAGTCACACTGATCAAGCTAGGTTACTAAACTCGTGCGCCTCTGTGGGTGTCTTGTGTAAGATGACACGGTGACTCAGTTGCGATTGATGTGATCGCGAGAAAGGTAGGCCTGGATTCATTAAAAAGATTATGATAGTGATGAGTTTGACAACTGAGGAGGGAAGACGACTTTTTAAATTTATTTTTGAATACTTAGCAATTTCTATACAATCTTGGAATTGTTGAAGATTGGTCAATTTACAGCAATTCCGAGAATTGCGCAATTTTAGTTGCCCATGTAAGCGCATCATAAGCAAACCAACGTGTATATTGCCTATCACTGAGTGACAGAGATGAAAGTCTCACTCACTGTGCTGATTGGTGGCAAATATGCAAAGCTAAAGTCGTTTAGCACTGAGTGTATCGATAGTTAAAACAAGCTGGTAAATTTTAATTGGCTTGTGATCATGAAAATCATAGCTAGCTTATGATTAATTATCACTATCTCTATTGGCTCAAATAATATACCTAGGTAAGCGTACTCTATTATCATTATATCCAACTACAACATTTTAGTTGCCTTTCAAACTAATTAAAATTAATGAGAATATTCCCCCAGAAACATTCACTAAACAATTAAGCTGCACAGTAGTAGCACGTTTCGATAGTTAATTTATGCATAATATGGCAAAATGAGTTAAACAGACATATTTACATTTCATACAATTGTGATGTCACAAACTGCAAATTGGATATAGCCTCCGGCGTCTTACATTACTACGAAGAAAACAGAGCTCTAAGCAGGTGCAATATTATGATTCGAATATCGACACATAACTTTATTTACTTACAGATAGACTACTGCAACTTCGCAGTAATCAAATCTGTGTTCATCATACTCGTATTCAAAAGTTATGTGAAAATAAATAAAATACAAAGTTACTGTGCTAACCAGCATTGTCGTGTTCGGATTTAAAGGAAAGCAGACATGAGGTTTTCCAATTTAGTTTGTTTGGTTTTGTAACCAAAAGACGTCCACTGCTGGACATAGGCCTCCCCCAAGCACCGCCACTTCGACTGGTTTTGTGCTTCTCGCATCCAATGCATTCCCGCGGCCTAAACCTGGTCAGCGGTCCACCTTGTGTGGGGCCTTCCAACGCTACGTCTTCCGGTACGCGGTCGCCACTCCAAAACCTTTCGGCCCCTTGGGCCATCTGTTCTGTGAGCAATGTGCCCTGCCCACTGTCACTTAAGTTTGGCAATACTTCGAGCTATGTCGATTACGGATCTCTTCATTTCCGATCACGCAGGGAAATTCCAAGCATAGCCATCTCCATTGCCCTTTGGGTGACTTTGAGTCTTCTAATGAGACCCATTGTGAGCGACCACGTTTCAGTGCCATAGGTCATCACTGGCAACACACACTGGTCAAAAACTTTTGTCTTGAGACACTGTGGTATATGAGACCAGAAGATAGCACGCAGCTTCCCGAACGCCGCCCAGCCGAGTCGGATTCGACGATTGACGGTTTTGTAACACATCAGCATACATCTTAGTGCAGGTATTTTTATGCGACAGTCTTTACATGAGGTAGACCAAATAACAATTTTATTCTAGGTAGCCAGATTTGCTGTTTGCGCGTATTGTGAGATTTACTTACGCTTGTAAATAAAATACCTTTCCGAAGTAATCCCTCGAAAAGTTTTTCTGTTTCAGATAATCCATGTTTCTACCAAAAAGTCTCAAGTCCACATACACCGCAGCCGCACAGGTCGTGGGTTCGATTCCGGAGGAGTGAACTGCCATTGTCTCACATACGTTCAAGGCTCCTCAATGAATTAGTGAACGTACACACATTTGTACTTCGTTTGAAAAGGTTAAGACGTAACGATATTGATTTGTTTTGAAGACCTGTCGAGCAGATGACCGCAGGAGGTCTTTATGTCACAATTTCACAATTTAAGGACATATTTGTGCTCATTCCTTGTCACTTAAATACGTAAGTGCATCATGTTGATACGTGTCAGTGTAGCAATTTTCATTTAACCTTCGATTATTAATTGTGTCGTCATTTACTTTTGCACAGAAATTGTCAAAGTGTAACTATTATTTTAAATGTTTTATGAGCCGATAAACGATACACACTCTTCTCATAAAGTTTGTTTTTACTGGGGGCGTAGAGGTGTATTTTGACGAGAAAGTTCATTAATTTGCCAACGATTTGTCAGTTTTTTTTCATCGGTTTATATTATCCTTTAATATCTGATTCACTTGCCAGAACATCCCACATTTAAATACATGTTTTTTTACCGTCTAATTGAATATTGAATAGGTGGTTATACAATAAATGTCATAAATCCATGCACTTTCACTTGTGCTGACATAGTGCTGTTTGCGCATGTGCTGTTGAACCCAGCCTGCGCAGGAGTCGCGCTCCATTCACACCGCAAACATCCAGCGAGTCTACTCACTGATAGTTGTACGACGAGCGTATAGTTTTGATACTTTAGTCATGCTTTCGTATTACATTATAGAGTCCTTTCTCGTGAAAATTTATTCACTCAGACTTTCGAAATCGGTCAGAAATTGAAAAAAAATCAGCTTTTCCTAAACATCTAATAAAGCAACATTTATTTTTTATTTTTTTGACGGTGGGAAATCATCAAATGACTTCTCCCGCTCTGGGCGGAGCTGAGGGCGTGTCAGACTTTTATTGACTAAAACCTACCCGTGTTCTTTCAGTTGCCTGTTGCCAAGGGTCCCGGTATCCCTTTCGGACTTTCCCGCAACCCTGGCAGAATAAAGCAAACCTAATATTCTGTTTGTTGCTTTGCAGGCGCAGTAGTGAAGATCAAAAGTGCCATTGTTTTAAAAGGTCTACAACATGGATGTCGAAGAAAGACTGGTAGAGAATGCCTTGCGGCATTAAGCCTATGTACCACTACTGTTAATGATGTTATTGGGGAGTTTCTTACTTTTAAACCTTCTTTTAAATTATGTGACATGTCACACCGTGTGACGCAAATAAAGCCCAAAATCTAAAAGATATTTAGGGGTTTGAGGACTAGGGTGTAAAGTTCACTCATCCATCATATAAAAGGGAGGATCCTCCGACCAAACGGGTGTTGTGTCTGGCGGGCAACTGCCCAACGATTGATGTTGGATTCTTGTATATATATATGTCCATCGCGCGGTAAACTCTAATTGCGCGATGCAGGATTTATGTGACGTCAGGATTTTTGTGTGATGTCAGGTCTTTGATGCGTAGTTCGCATGTGGCGATGTAGATGCCGCCACAGATTCCCCTTAGACTTTGGGCTTTAATAATTAGTTACGATGTAAATCTCTCAGAGATTTTTCAATCAAACGAGTATCAAGACTCCCTTAACCCCCCTGTATCGCACGCAACCCAACCCAGCGCAGCGTCTAAAGTTCACGAGAGCTAAATCGCAGCGAGTAAAGTGCGCGCGCAGATAAGGACACTCGACTACTGTCTGTCGGTCTATTTGTACGAGCGGGTACAAACATGCGTTATTAGATGTGTTATGTCCTTAAGGCATAGCGGCCGAGCCCGGGTTTGCTTACATTAGGACTATAAAGACATTTTTTTTTAAATTCTGTTTATAAATCTATATAGAAATCGAAATTTTGTAACTGCTACGTAAAAAAAGTACAGTTATGAGAACCTGCGCGCTGCGTTTCGCGTTTCGATCTTTTCCAGAAGTTTTACTCGAAAACTGTTCTTACTATACTTACTGTGTATACTTCAAAAGAGAGCAGAAACCGCAAGTATTTGCAAATTATATTAAGCAAAAACATTTTTGCAGGACTTAGAGCCGAGTAAACGAACAGTCTAAGCCGTGAAAGTAGATCCAAAAACCCCACTTTCGCTTTACCATCTTCACCTTTACCTACAAAATCAATAGTCCAAAACTCCAAACGGTAAATAATATAAATGCTACGGATCCTCGCCTATTACCGTGCCGGGTTAAAAGATCGGCAGTGTACGTAAAGTGACAGGTGGACGGTAATAAGGGCATCGTTATATCGGCCCTGACACCTTGGTCTGGGTGTCAGGAAATTGATGGATGAGGTGTGAAAGTCTTTCGAAAGGCTAGTGGGCATTATACCTAGATCGACAGGCTGGGAATTGAATTGGAATGGATGTTGATCTACTGCGGAGTTTATGGATCTATTTAAAATTATTTATTTAATACTTCAAGCACACAAAACAGAGGCGGACTTTATGCTATAGGCATTTTCGACTTTTGGGTGATGCAGATACAAATCGTGGTAGGAGCACAGCAAGAACTGAGGAATAAATATTTATTTAAATATAAAGATACACACACACGATGCACCATCGCCATCTCTATAATTATGTGCACCTCATGCAAATGTACCTAATTACTTTTTATACATCATAGTAAGCCCGTCTTCTATCAGATTTTGCTCTTGCGGTTTTTAGTCTAATTAAGCATGAAAATAGTAAAACTTATTATCAATTTATATTTTAATCGAGAATAAAAGTTTTTTTTTTTTCTAGTATTGTTTTATGCAATAGAAACTTAATAATATAATTATACATATAATAAAATAGTAACAAAGAATTGTTGTCCGTTTGTCTGGTTGTTTGTACCGGATTGGCGCAAAAACGGCTGACACTTGGATTAACATAAATGGTACTTTTAATTCCGGTAGTAAGTTTTCGTGGGATATTTACCGACAACCACTCAAGCGAAGCCGCGGGCAAAAGCTAGTGCTTAATTAATGAATTGTAATAACAAAAATATTCTCAATACTACACACGATTCCGGCTTTATTTTCCTTTCCATGTCTTAGTTTTATCTAAATACTAACTCAAAATGTTCCTTTTTTCAGGAAATTACCACGTAATATAAAGGTTCACTAGCATTATCACCCGGTCAAAAAAAATGTTAACATACTTAAAATTCAAAAAACTAAAAATATTTAAATTATACAGCATGTAACAAAAACCCTTTCCGATACGAATAGGGGAGTTAGGTATTGCAATAACCATACCAGAAAAAAATAAGAAATAATTATTTTATTGAAAATAAAAAAGTTATTGGAATTTGAAATTCACATTTTTAGTACCAAAATTACCCCAAAATCTTTATACATTAGCAGAAGTCATATGTAATGACTTGTAGATACTCGCTAGACGACAGCCGCCCGCGCCCCGTGTAATTAACCCGGTAAAATTCGCGATTGAAAAAAAGGCGTTTTTTTTTTCTTTTCCTAGAAAAAAACCACATAAATAGTCTCTCAGTAAGATTCTTAATAACACCCTCACAGATCGGACAAGATTTTTGTTACACACTGTATATTGCAGAAATATTATTCTAATTTGCGATTGTTCCAATATTTGCGTTAACCGGGAGCCAATGCACTTTGCGTTTACGAGAACAAACATCACTTTAAATGGTGTTTTCAATGAAAATAAAAGGTAAGAAGTATTTTTATGGCTTCTTTGTTGAGCTCATTTTTCGGTGTGTTAAGAATGCGTGTGTTTTTAACACACTTTACTTATAACACTCTCATAATTTCGTCATACCTCTGAGAAAATGTAGATTGTTGAGTTTTTGAGACAACAGGTTTGAAAAATAATGATCTCCATTTGAGGTTATTACAAAAAATATGTCTTAGTCATAAACCTACCTGTCTACGCAGTTACAAAGAATTATTACGTCTGAATTTCGAATAAAAAAGAAACACCTTCCATTACACGTACAAAAATAATCACTTACAAACGCATTCAACTTTACACATAAAGCCACAAAAACTATAAATCTAAATAACTCACATTTACTTTAACTTTAGTTTCGCAAAACCCATCCTAGCGTACACATACGTGCAAGCAAAAGTGTACAGCCCGGTCGCGCCCTCTGGTGAATTTGCATGTGACACATTGTGCTGTCAATCACGAATGAGCACGCGCCTTCAGATCACCGATAAATCTACATACAGATGGGCGAAGCGAGGAATTGGAAAACCCTAATGTGCTGGCACTAAACTAAATGATAATATTTTATTATAAAGTTATGGTAAACGTATAAATTGTTGTAGATTGTTTAGAGACCGTAAAATCCGTGAAGTGATCTGAGGAATGTGGAATGATTCTGTCCGTATTTGTTTCTATAATTGATATCGTTTCGATATTTTTTTTCCCATAACCCATGGGAAGTTTGGCCTATTAGAAAGAGTCATCGATGAAAAAATATGTTAAATTCAAGACCATGTTGGTATTTTTAATTATTTAATTGTTCCATACCAGTTTTAAAAATTGATTTGCAAATTGTATTTCGCTGAATTAGAATCAGATTTAGAAACGAAAACCACACGCATGTCATCTATTCTTGGAAGGTTGGACTGGTCGTATACGAAAGTGTGACTAACGCCATAGCACCAGTTTTTTTATATTGAGAGCCTCAGTTATCGCTTACCTATTAGGTAGGTAACACTCAAGAAGCATCGACATTTACACTACAGTGTTATAATTTTGATCTCTATATTTTAAAAATAATTAGTACCTACATTAATCAGTTCAGACCACGCAGTTTAACAAACAATTCATTAAAATTAGTCATTTATTTCTTCCACGCGATGTGAAACAATCAATCTCTTTCTGACTGAGATCTGTTTCGCAAGTAAGCCACCAAACTCATTGAAACTCATCAGTCTAAGCCTACGCTTTAAATTATTAATAAACCTTTGCTAAACGTTGGTGCTACAATACATTAAATTGATTTGTAATGAAGTGCAGAAAAAGTGGGAACAATTTTTATAGGTAATCGAGCATCTTTTTATTTTAGCATTATATTTTATAAAACATATCAGGTCTATAACTAATTGGGATGATTTTCTTCGTAAGACTGATTTAACTATACAATTCTAGATTGACAAAAGACCATTTATGAAAATATCAAAAAGGTTACCTAATTGACGGTATCAATTTGCCGGAAGAACGTCACTTTAAATGCTTTCAACTATTATTTTTACAATATTTCATAAATACCTACAGCTGTATTCTTTTTTATTACCAACAGTGTACCAAAATTATCAATTTTTCACCCAAAAATCTCAAAATAGGCGCGATATTTTAATTTGGACAAATAACATGCTCAATTATATTTTTTTCGTAAACTTAATTACTCGCAACGGGTGATACGATTGCGTGAAATTCTTGAGTTATATATTGATCCGGGGAAAGGAAACCGATGGAGTTCCCTCTCATGAATTTAATTTAAAGAATCTAAGATCAAAAGTGAAGTAAAATAATAAATTTTATTAGAAACTAAATTCTTTATTCCACATGTTGCTGAAATCAAGGACTTGTAGTTCCTAAATTACTGTTTCAAATAATAATTATTTTGTTTTATATTGATGTTTATCACAGACTTACACATTCTTCAAGAAAAAGCGTCTCACAAGATGCAACATATGCAATTTTAAATATACTGAAATTATATTATTATATTGTCAATCTGCCAACTAAATCAAGACAATCACACGGCGAAGATCCAAGCATGCACTCCATCCATCATAGCCGATTAAATCAACAACAATAACAACAGGGAATCCCTATGTTTATCACAGTGCCATAAGCAAATGAAAGTGATTGTCCTGTCGGCTCCGCAGACGCCTTTGTTCTAACCGCAGCAGTGAGTAACGCTTCCATATCGACAGCCCACCAGCGCAAGCGCCTAACAAAGCTTTAGTAACCGTGTAGGCATTTATTTGTACTTAGGTTAGTTCAATTTAAGGCTTAATTATGTAATTTAAAGTTTATATTGCAGATTTTAAAGGATGAGATGATAGAACGACCGCTGTCACAAGTGCTAGGGCAATCGCTCCATGTAAAAAAATTAAAGTAAGAAAAACTAAAACCTAACTACGACTAAAAAGGTATAAACAAGACACCAAAGACAGACAAATTAAAAATCCGGAGTCACACGTTTTAGGGCATGAATCGAACTGATTACGTGAAAATACTGGTACAAACTAGTAAATTTTAGGGCAGCATACAAAACGAATTATTAAATTTGATTTTCTTAGATGTGTTACGGTGGCCATATGTTTACCCAGGCTGACCCGGGCGACAGACCCTACATTATACCCCTTTTGAAATTATTCCCTTGAACCAACTGGAGAAGCTACTTGGCATCTATTATTGCGAATAGGCCTTGGGCCATATTTACTGCCACTAAGTGCATGTTCCGAAACCACGACCAGCAATCGCATTTACGAAGACTAGACCTAAAGGAATTCGAATGAAGTGATGACGGCAGAGAACCAAAGTTGTCGACATAGCTCACAGAATAAGCAAGCTGAAGTGGCAATGGGCTGGCCATATTAGCCGTAAAACTGATGACATTTAACGATTAACGGGTAGACGTTTCATGAGTGGACCGCGAATTGGCAAAAGTAAAGAAGGATGCTCCAGGCTAGGTGGACGATCTTCGCAGGGACGAGCTGAATGGCGTGCAATTGGAGAGGTCTATGTCCAGCAGCGGACTACTGTAGGCTGATCATAATACCTATGAAGCTGTTACAGAATAACCAGACAATTAATTACTCTTCCCACCTGTTCAGCATTGAGTTTATCGGATCAAGGGTAATGCTTGTTTCACTTATACAAAGGATCTTACCTTTCACAAGAGACCCGATCGAGTATGATTCATATTGACAAACAACCGCATCATGTCACAGAACTAACAAACGCCCTTCGCCTTATTATGTTAATGCACCATTACTCATGAACATATTGCTTATGGGAGATATTACTTTTGAGTATAATATTATCTTCAGTCATGTGTTTTTGGTTCTTTATCATTGGATCCAGTCTAAAGCAATGTATGGTTATAGGTCAAACAAAGTCGAAAAGATGCACCATTTCACTCGGTTTTTGTAAATGCCAAAAAAATAAAAATAACGTACGTGCTGAATAACGTTCTGGGAAGTGATGAAGGGTGGACATGTTGTTGGGGGACTATCTTATGTAATTTTTACCAGACTACGGCGAAGCAAAAAGGAGGGTTATGATTTTAATCAGTATGTATGTATGTAAGTAAGTATGTATGTATGTATGTATATATGTATGTATGTATGTATGTATGTATGTATGTAAGTCAAAATCAAAATCAAAATCAAAATATTTTATTTCACATAAGCCTACATGGGCACTTATGAAACGTCAGAAGCTAGGTGCACGGTTCCAATTGGTCGTTTCCTATGGAGAAGAGCCGGCAAGAAACTCCATGGTTACTCTTTTAAAAGATAATTGGCTTTTACAATATTTTCGAATTACAGTGTTAATAGTTATGGGAGGACAGTGTAGGCCTTTCAAAAAGTTTCAGATAAAGTTCATAAAAAAAATAAAAAAATAAAAAATTATAATTAAAAATAAAAGTCTACAGTTCACTAAGCCTACGACGTTCTCACATTCACAAGATAGAAAGGAATCTATATACGATAAATAAGATACTACAGATAAAAACCTATTTAAACCAAATGACATGATTGCCATTACAACTGTAACAAATCTGAATAATTAACATGTCCGCAAAAGCCACTACTATAGAGTTGAAATTAAATAGTAGGTATATAATGTCAAATAATACTATGATTATTATTATGTCTGTCTGCGATGAATGTAAAAAAATAACAAAAAAAATAATAAAAAGTATGTATGTATGTAAGTATGTATGTATATTCATCTGTTTCCTCATATCTTCTAAACGACTCATCACGATTTGACAAATGAGGTTATCGTTAGAAGCGTCTTGATCGTCCGCTGGTTATAGGCTATGTGACGTCACATTAAATTGAAAATGGCGCCCTCTAGATAACAAAGTCATGAACTAAAAACAAAATATTTTTTTATCATACCATGTTTGGTATCAAATGAAAGGGCTTAATTAGCACATTTCAAAAATATATATATATTATAACAACAAAAAAAATTAAGTCACACGCAATCTGTTCGATTGATGCCCACACGTGTGACTCCGGATTTTTAATTTGTCTGTCTGTGATGTCTTACCTTTTTAGTTGATTGACATTTTTGTCGTAGTTGGGTTTTAGTTTTTATTACTTTAATTTTTTTACGTTCAAAAGTCTTGATTCTTAGCCTTGAATAAATGAGTTTAGATTCGATTTTGTTGTCAGTTCTTTGCGTCGGAATTCATAAAGAGATTCCGTCCATGTAGTTAGTATAATTATAATAAATGAAACTGACAAAAGGCTATGCGTCTACAATCCTTACTTAGACAGTATGAAGGAAGTCAGATCTTATTATTCGACGAGACTTAGATATTATTAAAAAAAAACTTTATAAACCTGGAAGCCTTGAATAAAAAATTGAAACACCGACACAAAACGGCCATAAAAACCACCATCTGCAATCCACATGCGAATACTTAGCCCAACATTAGGGTACCCCACACGACAATTACTTGCGATCATCCGTCACCCACTAACGTGTCGTGTCGCGAATGTTCAGCGTAAGGGCGACATTTGTTATGCGCGGTGATGCATTGCGCGTGCGCCGCTTCTGACCGACGGCATTTATCGTGGACCGAACGCGACTCACCTTTACACTTTGGAAGGGTGGAATATGGGAGTGGAGCAAGAAGGATATTGAATGGTACTTTGAAAAGTGAAGTATAGTGTACATCGGGCCGTTCGTGTTTTCTGTTCTGTCTGTAAGTCTAGTAACTAATTCAAATACCAAATTAGGTGTACTAAGATAAATATCGTCAGTGGAAAGACGAAAATGCTAAAGCGTCAAAATGGCACCATTTTGGCGCTTTAGCATTTTCGCCTTTCCACTACCGATTGATCTAAATATATTGTTTCATCATTATTCATGATCATCTTTGAACATATCAACAGGGAGCTCTTCTATTCCTGAATGCACAGTTATAGCCGAGTTTTTCTACGCTTCCCATTTCCACCATGTGGTCTAGCTGTTGTAACAAAGTGAAATATTAAAAAAAAATTAGGTCCATTTAGTCACACTTATGCACGGATAAAAAAATTGCAGGGAAATGTCGCAATCATAAAAATTTCACGTGATTATAATTTTTTGAAAGAAAAGCAAGAAAAATAGTTTATTCTGCACAAACAACGTCCATTACAAAAAATAACATCAAATACACTCATACAAAGTAGCCAAAAGCTCCGTATTCAAGCAATAGAAGTATTTTAACGATGACATGTAATTGATGATGTCCCACTGCATACTATATAAGTAGCATCAATCTACTTACACAATAATTGTAATATCAGAATATCTATACAAATCCTTGCCTCTTCCTCACATAACCCCATTCTCCTCGACCGCACGCACGCCGCCGCCGCGCCCGCGCAGGTGTCACCGCTATCGACCGACCATTTTTACGCACACCCACCTTTGACACCGCTGTCCGCGCTTGGGAATCGAACCCACATACTTTACAGATGAAACGGGAAACTTATCTATCTTCAGCTCTTAACACTCAATTACCCTGAGATGGATAATTTGCACATGTGTTTTTGATGCTGCATTATTTATGTGAAAGACATGGATTTTTTAAACAAATGATTGTAAGAACAGCGTCTGTCGGGGCCAAAGAGAATTAAACCACTTGAGAGCTGATAGACGGATTTCGTCTAGGCACACGACTCACTACTGCGGGTCGGGGGACGAAGAAATTACAGCGGTTGTGATTGGCCGATGCAACAATGTTAGGACGAAAGTTCCAAACATAGTGATGTACAAGTCAGTTTTGCAACAATAATATCGACATCGATAAAATCGACGTCTACAATCCTAATTGAACAATAAATTATTTAAACTTCAATTTCACTTAAGAGAATTTATTGTTCTATCCGACAGGGATTGACATTGCTATTACTTATTTTTAATCTGCTGTGAAATGCCTTAGACAATCAACGCTATATTTATTTGGAAACCAATTTTCCCTGTTAATTGCAGTAATCCACTTTTCTTTCAGTTACGGAACATTTTGAAATCTAAAATGTAAAAATTAAGTACTTAATGTTACTTTTTTACCATTAGGAAACATCGTAATTTTTATCAACTTAGACTTTATTTTGAAGTGGTCACAACACTCTACAGTATAAGTGCAGATAGAAAGGGACAGACTTATTGCAATACCTTAGTGAGAGAAAGGGACTTTTCAAAAAGACATCAACGCGGTGTACATTTTTGTGCCATTTTACGTAAACAACCAGTTTAGCTTGAGCACTGCAATTATTCTTAATAAAATATTTATTTTATTTACCGATGAAAAATAATGCAATCTTTTTATAGCTGGATGTTCTAGAGGATTTCCCACATCATTTAATTGAACAGGAACTCATGATTGTTTTTATTTATGCAGAAATGTTTTAAAAGGTATCAAAATACCGGCGTGTGAAGAGATCCAATAACTGGTCAAAACTAAAATGGCCACTCGTATTTCCATCTAGTATCAGTGCTATTCAACATAATATGTGTCGTGAGCCTATGAGCAGTCAATACGCTATATAGTCATTGGTCGGGACATTTATTAAACCAATAAAATTAAGTTGCTATACTTAACACCTTTTCTCGAATTTAAATGTGATTATAATGAAATTGCAGTTTCCAAGTGACAATAGGAACTATAAGCAACTGCTAGCTACATTGATATTGTCTTTTTAAACGACGTTATAATTCTAAAATGTACTAAACTCACTGAAACGCCTCATTAACTCTCTAGAGCAATCAAGAGCCCATAGAAAATTCCAGAGAAAACGTAAACATTGTGATTTATATGGTTTTAACCTCTGACTTTTGACTATAAGCAAACACATCACATTACAAGCTATTTAAGAAAATATATAATTATATTATTATGTGGAAATCCCAACAAATCTTTAAAAGCTATTCGCATTATGGCCAGTGCAGAAAGAGCAGTAAAATGCTCGAGCATGCTCGAACACACGCCACAGAGATGCATTCCTTGTATGCTATTTTGGACTCTATTTTAGTTGTGATTTATGTCATTAGCTATTTCAAAGAAAAACTACTCGATTATTTTGCTGCTATGTCTGCGTTAAACCTTAGTAACCTCCAAAAAGGCATTTAACCTGTAAACGCGAATGGCGAGCAATTAACACTTAAAGATACTTTACAGTTAAATAATGATTAATAATTTTATTGGGGCTATCATGTTTGCAATAACTAAATATGGCGTACAATCAATAATTATCGTTTTTATAGTCCATGTTATGTTCAACTTAACCGTCTTCGGAGGGTTATTTCCAATTGATCTCTAATTCATTTCCAAACAAGCTGTGGATATATTTTTGAATATAAAACGTAGTCAATTTTTCATTGTATATTTATGAAGAACTGAGGGCTGACTGTCTAAGGTCTCCGGTTATACCTACCTAAAAATCATCACTAATTAGCTTTTTATGATTTGATACTTCGCTTACCATTGGAGTAACAATTTAATTGAAATTTATTAAATCAACACCTGAGTTCCCAGGGTGGTACAAAAAGTCTAACGGCCAGTTGCTTCATCAAAAGTAACAGCCAAAGTAACAGTCAACTGTTCTTTTGCACTGTTCTATTTTCAATCCACGGCGCTGAGGAGAGGGTTGTAAATCCAACAGCGTGGAAGAACAGTTGACTGTTAAAAGCTGTTACTTTTTATGAAGAAACTGGCGGTAAGAAATGTTGTTCTTAAAAATAGTTTTACAGATATAAATCCTATTTTGGATCAACTGGAAACAAACCGCACCGGGTGGGCAGAGGCATAAAGGCTCTAGGATGGATCGTAAAGTCAATTCCATTTTAAATGATGTTACTCGAAAAGCGTATTTGATACGTTACTATATTTCGAAAATTATTGTTTCCTAGGGAAGACAATACGATGCTTTAGTAATAGCCAGGTCTTAAAGCTAACGGGTTCCCCCATTAGATAATAATAATGTCTGTTTTGTGAAATCTGAAAGTGTGGGGTCGATTTTCCCCGACTTGTAAAGGACTTTTGAAATTAGAAACATTAAATGTACCTTGAAATAAATCCAAAATGGCGATATGATCGTATCGAACGGGATTGGTTCTACGGTTTTGTATGGAAGCGATACGTGTGGATCAAGATGCTATAGAACCTTAAAAGCTTTACGTTGTTGTTGGAAATACATGGTGTGGATACATTCTATAGATACAATGTCACGTAATGTTACTTCATACCCTGGCAACGTGGTAAGATTTTATCTTTTATTGTCATAATATGCCTGAACGAGTAAAGCCTTCTTTGGCAAATATGAAGAAAATCATTTGGATCTATATTTATAAGTGTTGATTGCATTGAGTTTGAAGAGCGGTACTATGAACTTTTAACTCCAATAAATTATAGATATCTCAGAACAGACCTGGATAGGTCGAAAATCAGAGGGAATGGGCATAAAAGAGTGAAGCGATCCAGATAAACAAAAATATAGTGATGATAAAAACCTTTACTTCTTTTTATAATAAACAGCTCACGGATCCTTTATAGACTAGCATGGAATCATAAAACAAAAAGGTATATCGTATAATAACACAAATCATCTAATAACAAAAGACAAAGCCAAAAACCAATCGATAAAAAAAGTTCCCGTTCCGAGCCACACGTCACTAAAGATCGGTACACCGAGATATCGATTATTTTAGATCGTGTTAACACGAATATCAATAATAATAACACGACAACGCTCGGGAATCGATTACAATCGAGAGAATCCATTCGAACGGATGTAACATTATATTCGTCGCGATAAACGATTGTTTCAATTTATCCGATTTTATAATCGATGGTGCTGCTCGATTCGGGTGTCCGCGCGTTTCGTGGAACCTTTCGTTTTTGACGTTTTAGGGTTAATTAAATTTATTTTCATATCACTATCTTGACCCGTATATCTTGGGAAAAATGTAATCTTGCATTCCATTTTATTGGTTGAGACATTTTTCATAATAAAAATGTTGTACCTTCATTTGTCTTTTTTTCTGTTCTAAACTAGGGATGGGTTTCAAGGTCAGAGAAGGACACACCTGTCCTTAAACAATGACATGCCGATCAAACGGAACGGAATACAGATAACTGTTGTTAATCATTTTTAATACAAGCCTGAGCTTAAGGTGTGTCTTTTTTCTAGTAAGCCATGGTTACGAAAGTGAAATTGAAAATCTGTTTAAAAGAAAACGTATTTAGGTTAAAAAGAGATTTAAAAAAAAAAAATGACAAAATGCAATTTTTTATTTGACCTTGAGGATCCTTACCTAATTTTATCGCCTTAATGCCATTATTCCACAGAAAACGTTACTCAAAGCGACAACTCTATGACAAAAATTCTATAAGCCTCAATGGAAAATCATCCTCACAAAAAGAAAAGGAAAACACCCCAGGCAAAAAGATCCGTTTCAACTTTGTCACTAGCAATAAAATCAAAAACTACGCAAATTAATTAAGTAAAGGGTACAAGAAACAAATAAATGATACAAAGCCGACTTAACACCGTTTTCTCATACAATATCTCATATAAATACGAGCGACATTCGAGCTCCGTGCTACATCGTGGTACGAAACTGGCCATAAGTATGAAAAATTAATAAATAATATCATTTCATAACCGAAGCTAGGGCTTCCGCGAGATGTCTTTGCAGATTATTGCGAATAAGTACGAGACTAGCTAGTAATTTTGGGTTTGGTTGCAATTGGTTCTCATTATTTTCTCTGGCATGAAACTTATTAAAAAATAATGAAATCATGTATTAATTTTCTATTGAGTACAAATAAGCTGAGATGAAGAGAAAGAAAATAAAGAATTTCTTTCCGCCCATTTCCTTTCCGTAAAACTATCTACAAAATTAGTAAAACAGGCGGCAACTAGAATCGGACAGTTAAAACACTCACCTCTCTAGCTTGAATGGAAACCCAATAAAACCTATTATACACAAACCGACAAAATAAATCCCACAAACAATATTAATGTATCGATGTCTTGTAATTTAATACGATGCAATAATTATCAAAAAATATGCATTAGTTGGGCAGTCGCCCAAGAGGCTGGCCTGCCATAAATTAGTTTATTTAATTATGAATTTCTTTAAGTACGATTAAAGATATATTTGTACAACCTGACTCGGTCTGCCCAGGTCATATGTAACACGTAACGATTTTATTTCTTTTATAGTTTACACAGAGTAGTGTTGCGTGGATGATAAATGGCGTTTATACTAAACAGAGGATTTAAGTACGTATAGATCTTTGAGATCTGAGATCAATATTTGAATTATAATTGCAATAGAGTACTTTACTAACTTTTGTCATTAGTTAAATCAACATACATCTATAAATCTTTTTTTTTTTATCTTTCACTGTCCCACTGCTGAGCAAAGGCCTCCCCCAAATCCTTCCAAGCATCCTTTTCCAGGGCCACCTCGATCCAACCCTTGCGGTATGCGTCTAGGTTGTCTCGTCACCTCTTCCTACAAATCTTACCTTGAGCAAAACTTCAATTAACTTATCAAAGTAAAAATTATTGAAAAATACGCTAATTCTACGATAAATATTTTCCGTGAGGGTTTACGTATTGGGAAACAAAAAATATTGTGAGTGTAAGAAGAACAATCATCATCTGCCTAGCCTTTTCCCAACTATGTATGTTGGGGTCGGCTTACAGTCTAAACAGATGCAGCTGAATCCCAGTATGTTACGTGGAGCGACTGCCTATCTAACCTCCGCAACACAGTTACTGGGTAATACGATACCCTTGGTAAGACTGAAAAAAGTCAAGTAGGAACTTACATCAGACAAACGCAGTCTCTGCATTCACACACTACTCTGTACAGAGCCCGACGATCGGCCGAAGTCGGGCGTCTCCGCGATCGTAGCTCGAGATAACTCCGTATAAACATTATAAATTATATTTATTGCATTATATTTGGGCACGGCCGATATTTGTTCGCTTCTATCAAAGCGCGCCCTCGGCGAAAGTTATCGATTTTCATTCGGTATCGGTTAGCGATGTATTGATTTCATTTGTATCGATTGAGAGTAATGATTTGTTGAATAGAGTCACGCTTGTGATTTTTGGACATGTTCACTTCGACTTTGTGTAAACCTAAGTAATACAATGAGAAATGGTGGAGGTAGTATTTGGAAATATATATTTTATTGGCTATCGTGATGGAGTCCTTCACTTTCTTTAATTACCATTTTATTTCCTAATAAATTGGTTTGATAACCTCTGTGTAAGAATAGAATAGAATAGAATAGTTTCACATCATCAAAAAAAAAGCAATGAATGAGGAAAGAAAGAAAGAAAGAAACATTGTTTATTCTGCATAAACAAAACGCACATTACAAATAGAAAGTCATAATACACATTAAAAGAAGCCAAAAGCCTCATTACCAACCAATAAAAGTTTGTCAATTTTGTTCATTGTTTGATCTCAACGCCAATGGTGTAATCTACATCATTTTGCAATCAATTCCACCCAAGTAATGTTAATGAAGAAAAAGTGACAGTAGAATTATAAATCTTAAGACATAGGTACCAAAATAACCATAAAATATACACACAGGTAAGATCATCTTGCAATCAAGGAAATATTAAGATATAGTATCCCAAATCAAATCACTAACATTATAGTAGTCATCTCATTATTACACTCGGCATTAAAAAGTACAAAAAGATCTGCCAACTAAACTCTCGTCCACAAAGCACATAGCATCAAAAAACAAATCCGTTTTGTTAAGGTAGCGCACATTACGAGCAGTAGCTCAGTATAAACATCCACTATTGACACAGCATTAAGTATCACGGTAGTGTATTTACTCTGCCTGCTCAAAAACGCATCTTTTAAACGAACTCTTAAGCTAATTTCAACTTTGACGTCATCGAAGTAGAATAGTAAGTTCAATGGTGGGTCATTAAAAGGGTTTCGTGTTAGTGAAAATTAATTGCAATGTATTGAGTTCCCATTATGCCATTAAGATTGTAATGAAATGGTTTGTTGTGTGGCGCCTGTCTCAATGGGCGTCTATTGATGAGATGTTAGAACGAGCTTGTCATGTGAATGACCTTTTATGAGTATTTACTTTTCTAATATTATGAAGACAATTATTAGGATAGTAAATAAATAGCCCACTTTCTTCTTAGCAAGTTATTTTTTGCCTGCTAAAGACTCAGATTTCGCGCAGTATCGAGTCGATATATGAATGAAGAAAGAACAGACGTGCATACAAATCTGATTGGCATTTATATATCGACTTATTTTTCTCTCTTCATTACTTTACTATTCTAATCCCTGTTCAGTAATAGATTCGCAGTCCCATTCCAGACTCAGAAAGTCATATATTCTACAGTCCGTGTAATGTTCAACCGACAATTCTCTTACCTTGTTTTCTGTAGTACATACCTCTGTTCTGTCTGTTGTGTCTCTAGTGTTAAGCACACAGCACCACCTTAATCCCATCACCAAAAGACTGACCTGATAACACCGCACGTACGATCCATCAAAGATTTTCCCACAACGTCAACAGGGCGACAGTTCCGACATAGAAATTTGTACCGGCCGTTGGTCAAACATTTGTCCAACATGTTTGTGGAGCGTGTTTGGCTCAACTAAAAGGCGTGACGGTTCGCCCAACGCCCCGCTTTAGTTGGCCGCGAGAACTCATCATTAATGACACTTGTGGTTCGATGACCTGGCTTTAGTTTTGTTATTGGTATTACATGATGGATGCCGATAGTACCCATAGTCTTCGAAGAGATGAAACAATGATTTGCAGTCTAATCATTCAAGCTATTCATCTGACCAGTGCACCTTCAGCATCTCCCTTTTACGTTCACGTTTTGGCAACACGTTTTGGTGAGCACTTGTACCGACCAATGTTTAGTTAGAATACTGTAAAAATCATAATGATCTCTTGTCAGGAGTACAAAGCATCAAAGATAGATATATCATAAAAGGAGTATTAATTTGCAGCCTAGCCTAGAAGTAATTTTTGCTGTAAATCCAAATATATTTATGTTTATTTAGAAACTTTACTTTAAGAAACGTGTAAACGTCATAAAACCATACGGCTAAAATGACAAAAAAAAACATGATAATAAAAAAAACCCATTGAATCCAATAAAACTTAAGAAGGACAAAAAAATAATCCTTCAAAACTGCAAAACATTGCTTATTATCTTGGTATTCACATATTACATATTACCAAAGCTGTTCTGTACCTGGATATAGTACCTTCATCGGTTATGAAAGTCAAGACAACTTTGTTTCTTTTACTAGTACTAACAATAACTCCGGATTACCTTTAAGTCTCGCAAAGGTATTTAAAACATTAACAACTGAAGTGAAATATTGTGCTACAGGCTATGGAGGAGATTTTCATCTATTTCCTAAACTATAATTAAATTCATTACTACAAGAACATAAGCCGGTCTCATGAGGCTTGCAGGGTAAAACAATTCGTCATGAAATAGTGTTGGGCTTTGAGACGGGCGGTGAAGCTACGAGTAGTAGTTTCGGACGAATATAATATGTTAGAAATATTGTTATGAAAAACAAGTAAATACTAACCTCAAGGCACATACAGTTAACATAAGTGGACAAGTAAAAGAGATTATATTACCGTTATCAGACTTTAAGAGAGAAAGAAGTCCTCAATGATACTGTATTTTTTACACTTGATGCATATATGGACAAAATAATCGATTTTTATTTTTATTTACATCTGCTAAAGTCTACTTCAAAACAGATTATCTGAAAAATCAAAGTTCTCAGTTAAAATAAAAGAAATAGTGCAGTAAGATGGAACATCACACAATTTAAATAACATTATGATCATTTAAAAATGTATACAAAAAATTGTAAAACATTTTTAAAAGAGTAACGGTGGAGTTTCGTGCCCGTTCTTCTCTATACGAAAACTATCTTTTGGAAGGGGCAACTAGAATCAGTTTTATTTCTTTGTTTTGGACGTTCAAAAGTGCCTTTCATGTGCTAATTGAACTAAATTATTTGACTTTGACTTTGAATAGCTCCCATATTCTCAAGGTTCCTTAAGAATAAGCGGGAAAGATCTCACATACCTGCCGCTGATTCCCTAGCTACTACCCATCAAACCCGGAATACAATCATTCAATACACACGACAATATACAAGATCTAATATTTCCTGAACTTTATAGCCACCATTGTTTGTCTGACTCCACACAAAGGACAGCCAAGCACAGTTTTTGCCACCATCTTGCACTTCAAACTACTTTGACCGGGCCTGCACTAGACTCGTCCGAGCTGAGATATTTAGAATAGTGTTTCCAATAATTCAGATGTGGCATGTTGATCATTTCTAAATAGTTAAGTCACAAATACTTTCCTTTTCGTTTCCAGAAGTGGAATTTTACAAGAATTATATAATTATAATTCTTGTCAATCTTAGTTGAGCTGCCAAGAAATCATGCAGCAAGTGACGACCAGGGGTAGCATTATGAAGTATTAATGCCATCATTATTCCACTGCGAAAACGGGATGGTGCTAGCGGACTTGTCTAGCTCCGTCTCTCTCTCACACTGGAAAAATTGTCGTATTAATACTTCATAATACGGCACCTGCTGGAAAGTAATCTAAAAATAATGATAAGAGGCAGGACGTAAAAATATCCATAATGAACCCGTCATATATGCATTCTGTACATCAAACTAAGTAACTTTGTGCAAAAATAATTGCTGGGAAATGACTTTTGTTTTTTGTGTGAATATTAGCGGTTTACGGTGGCAGTGCGCAATGTAACGCACGCAAAACATTGTGCTTATGGATGCAGGCAACAATTGGTACAGGGATCGTGGATCATCAAAATGATCATTGAAACTGGATGAAAATGTGATTCTCGGCGTCGTTAAGGGTACACCTGATAAATTCGATCCTAATCTTATACTTAACAATTCGCACGTTACACCACCTCTACTAACCTCACCTGATCTATGTCTTGCGCACACGCATATCCTCCGTACGGTGCGCAGTAAAACGTTATTTTACATAGTCGTAATATTCCTAGAGGTCGTAAACTGGAAAAGCGAAGACACACCGATATACACTGGCATTATTTTTTATTATGAAGGTTTACACGGGATCGACCAAAATGGGGAAGTTTTTAAAATCAGTGTCGGTTACTTAGATCAGGCAAAATCTTATTCCTATGCAGGGATAGTTAAACTAAGCTTACCGTCATTGGTAGCATTTTAAGATTGGTACAAAAAGTGAACATAATAGATGCTATTTGCCGCTCATTACAAGATAAGTGCAGAAACAAAAAAGCAAGTTAGACATTAATTTAATTTTCTCAAACATGCTTGGAAATTCGAGCATTATTTTGACAACCTTCTTCGAGATAAATCAAAATTGCTGTACTGGTAAAAAACAAGTGACGATGCGGCCAGCAAAGTTACTATGAAAATCCATATCTGGCGTGTTTAGCGGCCAAATAAATTACTATGAAAACTCATATCTGTCGTGTTATTTAAAAATGGAACGAACTTTTTACTACAACACACGGCGACCAAGGAGGTAACTTATCAAAGATTTTATTTAAATTTCGAATTGGTTTGCAAATGGAACAAAGAAGAAACAAATTAACATATTGGCGCATGAAAAATGATAGTTATTCGTCATTGATTCTGGAATTTCTATTTAATTTACTCAGTTTGAATTTCCGCGCGTTGTTTGAGAAAAGTACTATACAAGCCTTGGCCGCAATCAGGAATTGATGGACTCACGCATGAGTGCCTCGGCTTCGCCTCGGCCCTCATTTTCAAGATCGTCCATCAATTCCCTTATTCCAGGCCGCGACAGTAATGTACTATTTACAAAATAATTAATGATAAAATTTATGGTTTATCCATAAACCATAACATCACGCTCTGTTTTCCCACAGGGTTGGGCAGAGGTCTACCTGGTACACCAACTCTACATACAAATACTCAAACCACCTTTTCCCTCAAACAAAAAGTAAATAGAAGATGTCCTATTATAAAATATGGACCACCTCCGCTAAGATCAATGATCACAGTTTGACAAGATCTGGATAACATAAGTACTTAGATACCTACTGCTACCCATTCATTTGATACAATCCTTTCGCTCGCAAAACGCCCACACCTGATTTGAAATCTGTAAAGGCAGTCGGAAACGAACAGGAGTAGTGGTTTTACGGTAAGGTAACTGTATTGTTTTCATAAGATTACTAACTATATGGGTCACACGATACTAGAAGGCTGCTTTCTGAAATACGCCGTTTATGACTGTTTTTACTCTGGGGCGTGTACACACGGCTACACATGAAGCTGTACATTTCCAGTATAAGCTGACCTCGCATTGTACGGAAATCCTATACTATGTGAGATCAGCATAAACTCGAAATGTATAGCTTGATGTGTAGCCGTGTGTACAACAGGTTAGTGATATTTTGTTTCTTTCGCGAAAACACTGAAAGGTTCTTTGCCCTCAGTTATTCTTCGATCTCGAAATCTGCACAACAATTTCACCTCAATAAAAAAAAGTGCCAAGGTAGACTACCAAATTTTTTCGAAGCTAAAAAGTTTGTCTAATCGGCCATCCTGGTGCCGTATTATGAAGTATTAATGCCATCATTTTTCCAGTGTGAGAGAAAGACGGAGCTAGACAAGGCCGCTAGCACCATCCCGTTTTCGCAGCGGAATAATGATGCCATTAATACTTCATAATACTACCCCAGGTAACAGAGCTTACTTAATTAATGATTGTCAGTCGGTTAGTCCCAGCATCATTATTAGTGAAGTAGTTCTGTGCCCATGGAAAAACATAATGGGTTTATAGTGCGTCGTGCTTAATACTCGCAACCGACGTGCGAGTATGACCAGATGTATGAACGTGTAAATGAGACAAAAGGAGTATGTAAGGATCGTAGCAGGTGGCGTTGTGTAGTTTCTGCCTACCCCCATGGGAAGAAGGCATGAGTTTATGTATGTATGTGTACGTTGGTACTCTGAGTAAACATTGTTATTTCAACTTTATAGCTCCGTAACACATAATAAAATGCATATAAATGACTATTTAACATTACAACAACTGTACAGGCACTAAAGCAACACTAGGCTGGGTTTTATTTCGTACCTAAATAGTGTTGTTTCAATTCCTGTAAATGTAGATGGCGCCAGTTGTGAAAGTAGTTTAATAGTGATGGCGACATAGACGGGCGGTTTAAGAGGAAATAGGGTCGGTCTTTTCTCCATACAAAAAGTCATAATTCGAGGTTCCGCTCTCGTCTATTTCCGCCTCCAATATTGGACCAATTTGAAAGATATTTTATAAATTGATTAAGAAGGATATTTACTGTGCCCCTTTGTTTTTTCTTTTTCATGAATAGTTGTCAAATTTGTACAATAAGCCTCTGATGACAGCGGTCTAAACAAGCAATTCTGAGCAATTTCTGAGGGTTCCAGTGCTTCTACAGATAATGCATCATCAAAACGGAAAACATAGGGGCATAGAACTAGTTGATATTTATTTTACTTTAAAAAATCATTGCTCTATGGTCATAATCCAGATCGAAAACAGGCGAGAGCGAGAGCGTTTGTATGGAGAGGGGACTGACCCTATTTCCTATTATTGCCTCGTTCGAACGTTATTCTGCTGTAATTGTTGATTGTGATACTTAGCGTGTGGTCTCGGGGTAACCGCCCCGGTGATTCCGTAGAAACTGGCTTAAGTGTTATCTGGGCACCTTGTACACTGTCTGTTATATTACTTTTATATGTTTAATTACACCAGTTAATTTCCATTGCGAATTTGAGGTGCCAGTGGTCAATAATGTTTATTACTTCTTTTTAACGTAAGATAAAAAAGGCTTTTGAATTAAAATGTCAATTGACACTCTGTAATGCAACAGTATTTTATATCATAGAGCGAGTAACTCGCAGATATTTTAAGAATTCGACATAAAATATTTTTGAACGCTTTTATTGACTCGTCAGGTCCTAGCGCCGTCCGATAAGGACCAGGCACGGGTCGACGGCGCGTTGTGTTCCACGCGCGCCTCAAATAGACGTCAGTATTACCGAAGGGGTCCGCTAGGGCCGATGCCTGCCGGGGTCGCAGGAAAGTCCGAAAGGGATACCGTGGCCTCTGGCAACTTACAGGCAACTGAAGGAACACGGGTAGGTTTTGGTCAGTAAGGATTCTAAATATATCTAACTCAAACATTATTCTACAAGAGCTTGCTTATTAAATACTTTAAGCTGCAGACAAAAGCAGCTACTAAAGGCAGGACCTTTAAGACTCTGAAATCGACTCTCTATTTTTAACCGACTTCCTCAAAAAGGAAGAGGTTCTTAATTCGCCTGAATGTTTTTTTTTTTGTGTGTTTGTTACGCGATTACTCCGCCAATTATAAACCGATTTTGATGATTCTTTTTTGTTTGGTAGGTCATGCTTCAGAGGTCCCATATCAATTTTATTAATTTTGCTTGCATAGTTTTTGAGTTCGCTTCAATAATTACGTATTGTTCCCACTTAGTCTATGTAGACGATATCTTATTTGACTCCGTCACTGTTATTTACTCAGGTAGTGATATTCGAATTTGTGTGGGGTAAATACCACAACTAAAAAGTGAAAAATAAAAACTTTTTACAAAAAAAAACAACTGACTTTAAAAACAACACAAAAATCGTGAAAAATAACTTTTATTTCGAAAGTCGCTGGCAAAAAACGAAAATTGAAAAGCAAAGACACCGACTTCCGAAATAAAAGTTATTTTTCACGTTTTTAGTGTTTATTTTTGGAAGTCGGTTGTTTTTTTTTTGTAAAAAGTTTTTGCCCTATAAGGTCTCTGATATGTACCAAAATTTTGCCAATGACCATGACGTCGCCCGCTCGTCTACCCAATCGATCAGCCGGAAACCCCGGCTATTATCGTAAAAGTGTCATCGCTCTATGTGGGATGACCCCATAAACTGAGTGATGGCAAGTGGGCGGGTAGTCTGTCGCGATATTTATACTTTCTAGGGCTTGATACTCTCTTTAGAGATTCAATGTATGGCTACGTTGGAGCTATACTTTTTATCGGAATTTTTGTTCGGGATAAGTCAATATGCGAAGAGATGACAAGTAGCAACCGTTCAAATGAATAACGTAAATTTGAGCTACGTGATAAGCTCCTAGGGATGAATTTCCAATGAAATATTTGACCCATAGTTATTGGGCATTGTCTTTGCAGCAGGGTGTGGAGTGGAGCTATGTCACAAACTGCGTCCCACCACTTATCCTGCCTTATATGCCAACATGTAGCTAAGGTGACCTCTGCGCTGCCTCCTATGACGCTGTGGAAGTGTGTAAAAAATATTTTATTCACTGTCGTGCTGTCATCACGTAGAAGAAGATTAACTCTAGAGAGTGCATCCCTTATTTGACCAGCATAGAAGAAAAAAAAAAATACGTTTGTTTGCGGCAAACGTGACGCAAAGAAAGGACAAATAAACGAAAATAACAATTTAGGGGAAAATATGCGTCACATCCACGCAAAACGGCCATCGCTCAGCATAATGCTGCGACCCTTTGCGAGATAGAGCCCCAGCACTGGTTTTCAGTGACAGCCGGCATAACTCAATCATAGCTCATCTCTATCGTGACACATAAGCTTTAAGTTAGCGGTTAAAACCGGACCTTTTTATACGGACTTGAAATCGATTGATTTAAAGATATCTTTGGGCATTGGCCTACTAAACTTTGTTTTCCATCTATGAGTCACATAACGATGACATTAATGTGAATTCTGCTATAGTCACGCCCTTTTGTCCTTATGAGTTACACTGTAAACAACACTATAGCAGAGTTTATTTACGGTAAACTTGTTTAAACTGTGCAGTTAAAAGGACAATAAATAATGTCTGATTCTCAAAACAACGATAAAATTGTCGGTTATATCAAGATGGCTACGCCCCTATGTCCCCGGCTATGTCCTTCTTAGGTTTGGAGAACAAAAGTGTAGGAAGATCGCTTGAGCCACAATTCGCGAAGATTTGTGTGTGATAAGTAATTGTTAAACAACAAGGCAGAACACGACAAAAAGATTTGAAAACATCGTTAATAATACTTAATCATATTGGTAGGTACCTAATTTTCCGCCCTAAAGATATGAATCTTCATAAACAAGTTTCGTTTCTCATACTTTTGTACCTGCCTCAACTCAATCCACTCAGCCTATGGCAGACCACTGCTGGACGTAAGGTCCACAATACCCTGTCCTCCGCCTTCCGCATCCAGTCCACCTTTTTAAGGTCGTCGCTCCATCTATCTGGGGGGCGTCCCACACTACGCTGCATACCGTACCTATCCTAGGACATTTGTATAAAAATAAATAAATCACGACACGGAAGCCGACCCCAACATAGTTGGCAAAAGGCTAGGCAGATTGACTACAAAAATATCCACGACACGCTCATTTGAACAATTAAAGATTTTCCATACAACCTACTTAGCTACTAGACACCACAGAAAAAGAAAAATAATAGTACAAAACTATAGTATTGTAAAGTGTAGTAGTGTTGCAACTATTTAAACATTTCATCGCACATCTGGCCAGAAAATCTTCCGATCATTTCCCAACCACCCTATATATAACATCAAAAAACAAAACAAAAACGGATACACGTAAACCGTGACTTTGGCACCCGTATTTTTGTCGCGCGACAAAAAAAACGCAGCGACATTTTGTCTCAGGCTCGTGTTATGTTTTTGAGATAATATAAAACAGAATGCGAGAGACGCGATTCCGTACGGATTTTTTTTTTCTCTAAATGAACACGTCCTGTGTTTTGCATACAATGCGCCTTGGTGCAATATGCGGACGATAATGTTTTTGCCTTTTAGAGATATATTTACGTATTTGATGGTCTCTGCTTAGCCTTTAAGGTAGCGTGATGTTGGATAAAACTGAATGTCTCTAAAGTTTAGGATGTATTTCTACTAAATACAGCTACCATTAAAAAAACATAAATAAAACCATCTCAGCCTATCATAGCCCATTGTCCTTATTTTTGAAATAATTTAGTTACTAACTGCACCCCGCGATTTCACCCGCATAAGTCTCGATCCCGTAAGAATATGGGGACAAAAGGCATCATATATCCTTCTCCAGGTCATTGTCTACCCATGTGCCAAATTTCATACAAACTCGTTCAGCGGTTTTAGCGTGAAAGCGTAACAAACAAACAAGCTCACTTTCGCATTTATACTTAGGATATATTCTTGGTTTATATCAGGAATTTGGGTTCTTGCGGGTTCAACGCTAGGATTACTGAAACAAAGTTCTATCTCAGAACATTCAGTCATGCTACGCTGCGACTTGCAATGAAATCATTTTAAACATTTAAAACTCATTAACTTAAACTCTATCAGAAAAAGAAAACCTTAGAGGTACACTTTTATCTCAAGTTTGGGTAAATACATTATACTGATACCCAGAGTGACAGGTCACCAACCCAATGCCTATTACGGACATGAATTAGTGAGCTCTTTGCATGGATATTCCTCCATTTACATGAAAGTATCGGCTAAAACTTTCCAAATTTTCCTTTTATCAAATAAAAAACAAAACTTATTCACCGATATCGAAACAACGATATTCTGTGAGCTTCTCGACAAAAATGCCGACTTTATTTATGTATATATATGTATGTTAAATAGATAAAATGTAACCGATTGAACAATACCCATCGATATTGTGACTTTTCCCATCATTACCACCAACATAACTTTGTCATCTCAGAAATTAACCACCAAACTTTATCCGTAACAAAATAGAGCTCAATTTTCTTTTACATTTTATTTCTGTGACGCAGATTAAAATGTGTAACATCAAAGTCACCTAAAAGCGATGACCCTTGACCACGAGTCTTGCTACACAAATAATGTCAAGAAAAGATTTTCTCCTAGACAGTTAAATGAACATAAACTGATTTACATCCCGTTTGCATGTTAACGGAGTTTCAAACGTCAATAGGTCACGTATTTGTAAGAAATGGGAAACAAAAACAATGTTGAACAGTTATCTATGTTTGTAGTTTAGGTGTCTTTCGCTTTATATATATTTAGTTATTTAAATTCTGAGCATCGAGTAAATACAAAACAAAAAAATACTCTGATGGGCTACACAATTTGAATAGATTCTTTGATACATCTTTTACGAAGCTTGTTGCAATTGGACTGCTTTCAATCTACTGGTACTGCTTTCAATCTGCAGTATCATTTTGCACATGCACGCTATACCTACATCCGCCATTAATAAAAATATTATTTGTTCTATTTATTGGCTTTTTATTTTTTAATAACGAAAAGACAAGCGTAGACCAAACCAATATAAGCTGGAGCAAGTCTATAGTACCCAGGATGAAAACAAAAGTTTCTTTCAAAATGTGTTTTAAGATGCACGTCTACGAATTGTGTCGAAACAACTATACATAAAGCATTCAAACTCATAATCCTCCTTCACCATAATCGGTTATAAACGTACTCACATCGGCCCACACCATCTCTTCACCCCGTACTACACAAAAGCCCGTTTGCTTTGGGCAAACGGACCATATTGAATATTCATAAACGTCGCACGCAATGGCATTCGACAAATTGACATAAAATTTCACACAAACGTAAAGGAAAAGACGGTTTTTATATACATAGTGGTTGTTGGCGCCGCCACGAATTGATTTGGTTACATTTGAATAATATTAACTTATGAGATGGATGGAGGAGTTGATTATTTATTTTTGGACTATAGAAATATAATAATAATATGGATGCTTTGGCATCTGTTTCTTACTACGTTTTTTTTTTATCGCCGAAAACCGAAAACTTCGAAAAAGGCGGGTATCGGACTCTAACAATTTATGGGAAACCTCACGGTATTCCTACGTTCACCATCCTGAGGGTCTAGACAAAGTGATATTAACAGGATGTTGCGAATGTCAAAAATATAATCAGACATAAGCTACCGAAAAGCTTATGTCCATCATATAGAAAGTCTACCAATAACAATGGAACATTTTGCAAGCGATTGCTGATTTGTGATTGATTCATGCCCTCTGGACCATTTCACTTAAGCGGTCCTCCGCAGCCCAATCAAGAGGCTAAAAGTCTGTTTTATCTCTTCTTTACAAGACACAGAAAGTCCTCCCAAATCTAATCCCTTAGATACCTCTTATATTTCCCGACTTTAATCAATAAAACCATAAATTATTATCTAATTATATCTATAACAAACACCTCGTAAAAAGTAAATAAAAATGAGAACATCTTTTTTTTAACTTATATTGATATCTTAGACAGAAACAATTAGATTTCTGAAAATTGAGGTAAAATGCAGCTTTGGCTTCAATAATTTCATTAAAAGCTCTCTGGATGATTTTAAAATCAACTAGCTGATGCCCGCGACTTCGCCCGCGTGGTTGTCGGTTATTATTTACTAAAACTCGAGAATCACTCTATCCATTGGTGAAAACAGCATGAAAATCGGTGCAGTAGTTTTTGAGTTTATCGCGTACAAGACGACAGACAGACGCGGCGTAGGACATTGTTTTATAATATGTAAGGATAGTCATCAAGCATCTACAAGTAAATGCGGATTATGACAGTGTTGGCTTCAAAACTTATTAAAGTTGTTAACACCTTGTTTGTAATACTGTTGCACTCCGTTTCTTTCTAATACTTGCGATGAATTTTAAACAGAATGACTCAGTTATTGCACTTGGTCATAAGCTTGGACATTATGTCGATGGACATAAGTGACAATGGAAGATAAATGGAATAACGGTTCAGAAAACTGTCAATACAGAGCAATGCAAGTGATTGTAGGACGAAAGAGGAGAGAGAGAAAGGAGTTACAATGAGCTGGCAAAGTGAATTATACTCAGCGGAAAAATACGTAAATGTTGGGTGATATAGTCTAAGAACCCTTTCAGTTAAAAATAATTTGATAACGTACACATTTTTATCACCAATCGATTAATTAACCCATCTTCCTAGCACGGCGGGCTGTGCTGGGGTGGCTGCTGCAGGTGCAGAAAATCTCAAACGGCGCAATTATAACAACCTCATTGGTAGCCATCTTTGAGCCGTTTTGAGTTGAAACACTAGGGCCGTGGGGCCCGAGTGCTCATCGAGTATTTCGGGACATCGCCAAGCGGTTGGTCGACTCTTCACGTGACCAGAGGGCTGGCCAATTTCTAGGTCAAAGAATCAGCATTGCCATCCAACGTGGCAATGCTGCCAGCCTTTTGGGCACTTTTCCCACTGACAGCGATGCGGAAGAATTTTTTGTCGCCCTATGAGCCCTTCCTTTATATATAATTGTTTCCCTTTGTCGTTTGACGTTAGAATTAGTTTGTGTAGTTAGTTTTAATCAATAATTTAATTTAGTATATAATGCAAATAGTTAGTATAGTTCTTTAGTTAATTTAGTGAATTTTATCTAATATTATTGAATAAAATATGTTTATTATTTAATATTGTATTATTTAATAAAGTACAGTAATTGCAGTAGTGTAATTTGACACACCCTAAAATATTAGTTATTTCTAGCACATTGTTATTATTTTTATATCAGCAATGTCGCCCATCAAATTATCTTCTCATAAACCTTCATACAATTTTATAACAAGACCCATATCCATCATAGTCATGTCAGCAACAATATTTCCATCGATTTTAGATTCAAACTTGAACCTTACTTCGTTGTAATACAGTGTATGAAAGATTATGTAAACGGTAGCACTGATCGATCACACGATTGTGTAAAACGACAATTTGTTAAAATCAGTGTAATGTTGATCGATTAGTATTGGGATCTTATTGTTGCAAAAAGCGTGAATTTGGATCTATAAAGCATGGATTTCACTTTTGTTATGTTTAGCACAATCGTAACAAGACTCCAATGCTGTTACGATGTTTGATGCCTTTATAATTTGAAGCTCAAAATCGTTTCCAGTGAGTCGTTCCTGCAAAAAACATAACCACTGGAATAGTTTTAATATTGTTGTTTGTTTTTTCAGATTTGAAGAACACCCGATGGCAACTAGTATTCAAAATC
Organism: Lithophane leautieri; assembly: GCA_949152455.1. NCBI lineage: Eukaryota > Metazoa > Arthropoda > Insecta > Lepidoptera > Noctuidae > Lithophane > Lithophane leautieri. The sequence goes on along the minus strand of OX424472.1, from coordinate 1,435,605 downwards.
CTGAATACAAATAATAATACAGTTTTTATTATAAAATTTGACTGAAAACTGAACCGTAGTGCCTAATTAATTGGACAATGCCATCAGCAAATTCACCCATAAGGACGAAATATGGATCAAATCTAAACCACAAACCAATATTGGTTTTAAGAGTACTCCAACATGAATCATTTTTTATCTTCGACAGCTTCTAATCAGGGTCTACTTTATTACCATTATGGGAGCCAGTAATTATAACCAGTAAATCTAAATGGGGCCACACACAGTTTATGTCGCGGGTTTACGTTGGGATTCGTTGCCATGAATCAAGGGGACAATACTAGACAATTTATTGATTGAACTGCGAGCTATAGATTGTCGTGACACCATGTTGAGGAGCTGTGGAGGATTGTCATTGGTACCGTTAGAATGTATAAAATTACTCTGTTTTAAGTCAAAGAGTCATACTGCATTCAGCGTATGTAGTTCTTTAAAAGAAATTACTTAGTTTCATAAATATGAAAAACTAGATATTTAATTGTATTTATCAACGTAGACATTTTGCCTTTACCAAAATAGAATTTTAGTAAGTATTTTCATGCATTTTTTTCTTAAAATCTGATTTAGCGTTAAGACTGTCCATTGTGTCACTTTATGTACTACATTTATATATCTGTTTATATCTCATAAACAGCGATTTTTTACACCCAAAAAGTCGTCTCCCAGCAATTATTTTTGTGCAATGGTACTTACTTTTATGTACAGAACGTGTAGTTGACGGCTATGTGATGGGTATTTTTTACACCCGGTATGTATCGATCTGACTTTCTCTTCTTAACTTTTTGTACCCAATATTAATAATTCTGAATAGGCAAATATTTTCACACCTGTTAGCTTTCTTGGCCATGCAGTAAAATGTGAAGTACACTTAGATACGTGGGCATCGACAGAATATCTGCATCTTCCGTATAACAAGAGATTGTGGTCACCATACACTTGTCACTTTATACAACACTTCAACGATTTTACGACCCGAATTCCGTTCGGAACTTAATTCGTTTTTTTTTTTAACTTTACGTCGCAGTAATAGTTCAAAATAGGTCCGTATTAAAAGTGTCTAGTTTATTTATGATTTGGATACGAATGAATCAAGTTTTATTGTTCGAACAGCGATTTAGAGTGACTTCCAGACATTGATGAGCGGGTATTTTATTTACGATAGCCTCTTGAACCCATTTTTTAGTTCGTTACACGTTTTATTTGTTTAGTCGTAAAACTTTTGGGGACGGCGCCACTGGACAATGAGTGTAATTTTTAAATCAATTGTACCAAGGATTCGTTTGAGGAAGCTATAAATCTTATAAGACGTTTATAGCTTGTGTTTTACTTAATTTTGCTCTCAATGACCTCGTAGTAGTTAAAATAGTTTAATGGTTTCAAGGTCTATTTCAATAATCATTTCAAAAAAGGTTGTCAATACCTAATATAGCAACTTTTACTTAGATTTATTCTTTTTCAGAGTCATGTCCCAATTTGACTGCAATTAAATCGTTTCTTTGAACAAATACATAACATAAGGTGCAGTGGAAATAAGGTTTTTTACTATATGACCTGCAAGACAGGCTCTGTCTAGTGCAGGAGGTTTTTGAAAAGCAACTTTGATGGAAATAAATAAATGACTATTACCTCAATTATTATATTTTATTTGCTTCATAACTTAAACGGAAATAGGTATTATATCAATAAAACTAAAATTTAGCAACAGAACACTAAAAATTTTGCAACCCCACAATTCCCACAGAGCCAGGCTGAACATTTATGCGTCGCAGGTTATCTAAGAGGAGCGCGTGCGCCGGGGCGATGCGCTCGTAAATCGGGCGGTTAACGCGCGTGTCGCGACCCGGGTGGTCCGGCCCGCTCCGTTTTATTTAGCGTGATGATATGCTGCTGCAATGAGCCAAGTAAAATATAGGTATTGCTTTCTGTGTCGACGTTTATGTAGGTGTGGGAACTGTTTGTGCGGGGTTTATGGTATTTACTTGTCATTTTTTTGTTATATGCTGAAAGTAACTAGACTACAAATACTGTGTTGCAGGTGCGGGAGCAGCAGAAAATTATAGAAGATATTTTATATTTATTTATTTCATCAAATACATTTTAAATATAACTACTCAACTTTCTTTGCTTTCCAATTCGTCACAAATACCGTTACTATTCTATTATTTTCAGATAATTCTTATATAACAGCTGATGCTTTCAAGGACCAATGACCTACACAAAACAATACCTCTGTACCAATTATCTTTGTAAGATTATAATAGAAATTAAGAATTTTTCAATGTTTTTCAGGTGATTTGTAAATCAGGAAGCTTCTTAAAGGATAGGAGTACAACGATTAGCTGTGAGCACAAGAAAGAATTAAAAGAGGTATTTTCCTAGCTGTGGACGGAGATAATTATAGCAGATGCCAGTGTCTTGCAATGGCTAATTAAAGCAATCAATCTGTGCATTACCTACTCTGCCCCATTTCTGCATACGACCATCCTCCCTGATGTGTCGTCGCCAACAACAGCGGTGCTATAATTCTACGATATCGCATTGTTTAATGCCCCAGTGTCGTCCGAGTGCCATCCCGTTAATCAACACAGGTGCATGGACAAACATACAGTTTTTGCATATATTTATGGGTACTTTATGGTAATGAATGAATAACAATTTGTGACTGCGGCGAAATTAGTGTGGTATTAATATTATTTTTTAGTCCTTTCAGTTTAATTTTAATGTTTATGTAATTTATTTAGTACTTTTTAAAGGCTAGGCAGATATACTTTTTATTTATTTATTTATATATATTTATTTACTTATATATACTTTATTTTTATAATTTGATAGAAGCAAAATTACTATATTCTCATAATATTAAATTAAAATTATGCACAAACATAATTCGTAAATATGATTTAATATTAATATTAGAATTATCTTTGAACTTTGACTAACATTAAACAAATTATTATAGTGATTCGTGATTATAAATTAAATTATATGCAATACACCAACCAATATATTAATTCTAATATTAGGTATTCTAGCATTAGAAACATAGGTTAGGCCAATTCAGCACATTTAGCTAGTGAAGCAACTAGTTAGTAGTGTGTGGGAAGTACACGTGTTATGTGTATACGAGTATCACTGCAGTATAAATCCCGGCTTCCTTATGGATTGCAGGTGGTGGTGGAGTGGAGGTCAGGTGGCAGTCAACCTATCACACGGTATAGAAACAAGATAGACTGTGGAACTCGAATGATTAATTAATTTCCGAGAACTAAGCGGATCATCGTAACAGGTTGTGACTAAATAAAACTAGAACTAAATATGACCTCTTTCGTAAATACCTAGCCACAAACTCACCCTCTAAAAACCAAAGCAATGGTCAATAGGACCAATAAAGAAACTCCTATAATATTATCAATACATCCAATAGCAATTACCAACTCAACAACACTTTTACCATAAATAAAACCGTGCACATTCATAACATTAAAACTGCCTACAAATCACCAACAGCGGGTGTCGCGTCACTACTCATTAAAAAATAAACACATAAAATTAATTCCCGATCGTCAACAAATTATCGGAGTCCCGTGATGGTTATCGCGGGATCTCGCCGGGGCACGGTAGCGCGGGATTGCGTATCGGCCGGCTGACATCACTAAATATAAATTTAGTGCTGCGCCCGACCTAGGGTTAACAACGTAAGTTGTACCGCACTATTTCTCGCCGATTCGCCGATACCGTTTATGTAACAGCCTGTTAATGGTTTGGGAATAAAGGGATTTATACTTGTTGGACAATTATTTAATCTGAATTCGTAAATACAGCATGTTCCAAACAAATGATCTTCCAAAGTATTTCTTTTTTCAGTCCTATTTCAGTATCAGCTGCTGACTACTACTACATGTTTTCCACCACTTTTATAAAAACGCCTCCGCAGACATTTCGTGCTGACATTTAATTTTATGATTCAGTACGGTTCAACTAAAATAAATCTGTTCAAATCTTTTGCAAGTTAGTCTTTTGGCCCCCCAAAAGATTTTTTGGTCCTTTCATACTGGAAAACACAAGAAGTTCAGTTTAAAAATTCCAATCACAGTAACCACTATCCTAACCTATAAACTGAACCCATAATTTAAACAGCGACCGCTAAGAACCTTGAGTTCTATACTAACATTCTAAATCATCACGAACGCCACTTTTTATTGCTAATTCTTCTCTTACACCACAAAAATGTCAAAGATTTACGATATCGGCGCGCGCGGTATTCGTCCTCCTGTACATTTATATATATATATACCGCTCGAATGCTCGATACCGTGGTCGTAACTCGGATTTTTCGAGCTGATCTCTCGATATGTTGACTCGATGTAATTTATATTTTTGATTTTCTCGATATTAATCGATATTTGAGACGTTTCTAAGATACGTCTGCGCGTTCGAGTCTGATAAGGGAAGTTTGCGTCTGCGTGTTACTCGTATTGTGGTGCGCTATGGTTTTGTTAAGTGCATTTATTTTTACGCTTTTTAGGGTTCCGTACCCAAAGGGTAAAACGGGACCCTATTACTAAGACTCCGTTGTCCATCCGTCTGTCTGTCTCTCCGTCTGTCACCAGGCTGTATCTCATGAACCGTGATAGTTAGACAGTTGTTTTCACAAATGATGTATTTCTGTTGTAACAAATACTAAAAAACAGAATATAATTAATAATTAAGCGGGTTCTCATACAACAAACGTGATTTTTTCGCCGTTTTTATAGATAATGGTACGGAACCATTCGTGCGCGAGTCCGACTCGCACGTGACTGGTTTTTTCATATAAACATAGTGAATAAACGAGCACAGAACCGGTCGAAGTGGCGATGCTTAGTGGAGGCCTATGTCCAGCAGTGGACCTCTTTCGGCTGAAATGATGATTAAAAAGAATAAATCTTTTAGGAATTGAGCATTGTCACCTGCTTGGTCAGGTCACCTATCTAAGGATATTGAATGGCAACAGTTTCCATCGATTTAAAAACTTCTTGTAATTTTCAGTCGTCTCTGTATCTTTCACATTATTCACGATCACAGTTATTTATAGATAGATAGAAACTGCTTTATCGTACACCAAAATTAAAAAAAAAACAACATTTACGCCGCCATTAATATTCTGGGTACAACAGCGGTCAGACATGAATTTCATGAACCACAATGACAAAAAAATTACAAGCTTTATATCCTACCACTTGGTTTTAGTCTCTCTCAGTACTGTACTCAAATACTTCTCCCCAATACAGTCTCATTTTTATTCTCTGGAGCAGGCATCACTTATCTATAAACTTAAACTAGGCATCAAGAAGCCACCGAGACCTTAGCATGTTGGTTTTTTTCTCCAACTTAGTATGCGTAGATAAAATCAATTAGGAATCGTAGTGGTGATTTGCTTAGTGGCGAGATCTGTACGAACGGACACGTCCCGTGCGATGTCGTCCCGTTATCGTCCCGGGATCGCGTGCAAGTGCATCACTAAATTATGGTGGACTTTATAGTTTGCAATTTTCTAGATAAGATTTTTATTTTTTCTATTTAAAACATGAATAGCACAAGTTTTTTATGAGAAATAATTCTCCTACCCATATCCCAATTTATTTGGGGTCAGCACAACACGTATTTTTCTTCCATACTTCTCTATTAGTTGACATCTCGAGAGTTACCCCCCTTTCTAACCATAATATCATCCATTATATTTGAACTCTATGATAAAATAAATAAAGAAGCGTTAAGAACTGATAAATAATAAAATGCATAATAAATCAGTAAAATATTTTTTATTTATCATTATTACTGTCTCTCAAAATGACGTAAAATCTGTATACTATAATAAAAGTTACCCACACAAACTTTATACGAAACCAGATCGATCCAATAAAGTAATAAAAGCGATTGTTTAAAACAAATGACCAAGGAAACCGTTTTGCAGACTTCCTATCAATAACAATTTGATAAAACGAATATGAACATCGATAAAACGTCTCAATGAGAAACAATTATTTAGATACACACGATTGAATATAAAAGTTATCGTACTAAGTTTCGCACTGGGTTAGATTACAGCAACTTCTGGCCGCACCATTACTCTTTTTGTACATGTATACCTATCTATCGTATCCTACAATGACCCTGGTTTGTAATTTTTTTGCGCATTCCCCTATAATCTGTATTTATTTTCCTATTCCCACTTTTCCAATACATCGTAATCCTACGAGTAACTAATATTATAAATGCAAAAGTGAGTTTTTTTGTTTGTTTGTTACGCTTTCACGCTAAAACGGCTGAATGGATTTGGATGAAATTTGGTACATGGGTAGACTTAAGCTCCTTTTCATCCTAGAACGCAGACGAAGTCGCGGGCAACAGCTAGTTTACAAAGTGGTTTTTATTTCATAAGAAAATAACAGAAAGATCACGATAAACTTAAGCTAAACACACGGAACACCGTTTAAAAGCAACGTTTATAAAAACCAGTGCGTAAACGCTCCCAATGTTACGAATTCACAGACAATCGTGAACCCATAAACATGACTACTAACATCATTTTGAAGATCTATACAAAATTTAAAACGATTTTAACTGGAGTTTGTCTACTACTCAAAATTTATGTTTTCTAGAAAGACCAATTGGACCGTTCTACATTTCTCGATTAGAAACAGATATATCAATACAAATCAATATCGCTTTCCTATAAAAATCGTTTTAATATCGATCCAAAAATATTGGTATTAGAAACGATTGATCGTTCGAACGTCTGGTATCAAATTTAATCGTTTATGACTATTGTAATGATCTATATTTACATATTTTTATTATATACTTCCTGCTTTATAACCTAAGATGTTTCATACAAATGGCTGGAATTAGTTTAAGTTGTTATTGTGTGAATAAGAATATATAAACTCATTTACTTCAATGTGGTTTCCCATGAGACGCATGTTTGATTTTTCTTTATCTTTTATAGTTCGCAGGCTGGAAAACAACTACTTACAAAATAATACTTTTTCTCAAACATGCTTGGAAATTCGAGCATTATTTTGACAACCTTCTTCGAGATAAATCAAAATTGCTGTACGGGTAAAAAACAAGTGACGATGCGGCCAGCAAAGTTACTATGAAAATCCATATCTGGCGTGTTTAGCGGCCAAATAAATTACTATGAAAACTCATATCTGTCGTGTTATTTAAAAATGGAACGAACTTTTTACTTCAACACACGGCAGCCAAGGAGGTAACTTATCAAAGATTTTATTTAAATTTCGAATTGGTTTGCAAATAGAACAAAGAAGAAACAAATTAACATATTGGCGCATCAAAAATGATAGTTATTCGTCATTGATTCTGGAACTCAGACCAACAAAATAAGAAAGACGGAGCATTACGTACATCCAAAGTGAAGCCACCTTTTTATCTATGTGTATGTAAAAAGGGTTGTCATTTGTTAAAGTTTTTCCCTATAATTTGGGGAATAATATTTTGGGTAGGATAATATATTGTACGAGTAAGATATTGTTGAGTTTGGTATTGTACCTCAATTGTTAGGAAGGATTCCGAAACAAAACCATTATTTTTTACATCGCAAAATAAAATAACAATTAAGTACAAAGTGCATTTACATACAGCCCTATCGTCAATGGCAACATGAGGCAAGTCTGGTAACTCTTACAAAAAAAATTACACGAGTAATGGCAGCTTTTGATTAAAACCTTAGGAAGATAAATGAAGAATTAGGACATAATTGAACAAACGTACAGCCAGAACTTTGTGAAACCTAGTTTTCAGCAATTACGTAGGACGATGGAAATAACATCTAAAAAATAAAATTTGGTACAGTAGTATTTAAATTAAATAGACTAAGCTGAGAAACTAACTAAAATAAAATAAAAAATACAGTCTCGTGTTTAATTACTGTTTTGATAAAATCTCATTTTTGTTTTTCAAATTTTATATCCGCTTTTGATCACATGGCGAAGTTCACGATTAGTTGAATAAAGGTCATTATTATCAAAATGATCGGAACGAACCACGCTGGTTTTCGATGGCAGCCATTCTGGATCATTCCGACTATTTCTTATAGCTACTATCCATTTACTTTTATTTTCAATATTACTTGGAAATCTAAAATATTAAATACATAAAAAAAACAGGAATATAATTACTCGAACAAAAAAGTATCGAACGGGAAAATTTCAAATCATATTATGGCAACCCTCGCACTTTAAATGTCACTGTTTTCGTTCGTTCATTCGTTCAGGTTTTTGTTCCAAGTAACCTAAAATTCATAGTTAACTAAATTAAGAAACGATGTTATTTGAAGTACTTCCATGTGAAAAGTGATTCCGTGAGACTTTTTATGTGATTTGCTATTGTTTTTACAAGTTTTCACTACACAAGAAGGCATAATTCTATTTTTTTTTATTGAAGTTTACTAGACGACGACTTGTCACGTACTAGGAGCGATGAGCATAGTTTTTGTGTAGGTGTGTGCGTGAGCCTGTGTGTTTACTTGCAGGAGCATAGTTTTGTGGCTACACGTTTGATATAGGTACTGCTCCGTCTTTCTTATTTTGTTGGTCTGAGTTCTGGAATTTCTATTTAATTTACTCAGTTTGAATTTCCGCGCGTTGTTTGAGAAAAGTATTATACAAGCCTTGGCCGCAATCAGGAATTGATGGACTCACGCATGATCGCGCGGTAAACTTTAATTGCGCGATGCAGGATTTTTGTGTTACGTCATGATATTTGTATAACGTCAGGTATTTGATGCGTAGTTTTCATGTGGCGACGTAAATGCCGCAACAAAAGGATGGATCACTACGGGAAACATATGGAATTATTTTTTTGTTTTTTGTCAATTTTCTAGTACTTTTAACTCAGTCTGTACAGAAGAGTCTTTTAATCCTTACGCAAAACTGCATCGATTGGAATCATAACACGAAAACATTAGAATCGACGTTTATCTTCCTGACACAAAAACCATTTTCAAAATCGGTGAATGCACTTAACTGATAAAGTTGATAGTCTCCTAAGATCGTTTTCCTGTAGCTACAATGGTTTATGTAGCTGCCCTTTACTGCCCCATCTCAGATTCCACCCTGTAGGTATGAACTTTAAAAACACTGCTTTTCTCTGCTCAATTAAATTTGAAAGTAATTTTGTACATTGGTTCCTGTCATAAGCGTGCTTATAGCCCACACCTGTTTTGCAATCACCACTTTGACAGTAATTTTAACTCATACTACTGCCTCTGCAAAAATTGTACTCATGTATAGAAGATACTTCCCCGGGTGAGTCCTTTCCCAAAGAACTCTTCTACTAGTAGGTACTTACTAGTTTATTCAATGAAAAACCCAATAAATTAATAAACAAAACAGCGCACCGCATGCCCGTGCGCACTATAATCGTATGCGCAGCCCGTGATTTAGAGGCGAGCGGCGACGATGCGCGATAGCGTTTTACTTATTGTTACACAGCATTGATCGGCTAACGACGTATGCAGATACGAACATCGCGTATTTATGCGCTGTCACCGACTTTTATTGCGATTAATGCCATTTTTGAGCACCTGTTTTTTGGTCTGGGTTCTTCTTAGGTTATCGCAGTGCAGTTTTGGGTATAGACCATTCCTGAGATATGCTGGTCCTTTTATACAAAATCAGTTCTTTCACCCTTACTGCTTTTCTTCAGTATTTTGGTTCCGTGAGACTTTCTTCTTCACCTAAGTGTTTTCATAAAATCGTTGGTTGTTTCACAATCTACACTGAACAGTATATTTGACTGCCTATCATATACATATAATGCCTTTGTAATTATCAACTCTAAAGTACTGAAACTTTTTATGACAAAAAAAACCAATCCACGTATCGTTCTGTTCCTCTTAAATCTTCGGAAATCCCTGAACTATCATTAAGCGTATCATCCAACACGATCAAATCCTTTTTCAATTACCCACCCGGCCAATTAAACTGCAATAAAACAATACACAGAAGCCTATTCTATTTTTTTTTAAATCGGAAACACCGTCGTTTCAAGGCAAAGGCATAGGGCCTTGTGGTAACAAAGATGCATTGTGAGTGCATCGTTCTTTGGAACAAATCCAATATTGTTGACTGTCTACTGTTAAGACAATCGCGACCTCCAAATTCCACATTTGAATTTCTGAAACATGACTTAGGACGTAAGGACCAATCTTTGTACCACTCAAATTCAAACTCTATTGTGAAGATTTTAGGGTTCATTATCCATTGGAAGGAAGGTGGATTAAGTGCATCAAATATGCCAATTAGTTTTAAGCATTAAAAGGCCAGGATGGGCAGATCGACGCCATTGTTTTCCCGACCTCGACAAAGAAAGACTCGATGACAAATCCCATGGTCTGGTCTGTCAAGGTTACTCTTGGTTGTTTACGGCCATGTTTGGTTCCTTGTAGTAAATTATGTTTGATTGGTGTCTGATGGCGTACGTGTTTAGTCGGTTGGTGAGACTACCGTGTGTACTAAGTGGGGTCAAGTTTTTTGGGTGAACATTTTCGTACCGCTTATTATCTTCACGCTTTGTTTTATTTATAAACGATATTATTTCAATAATAAAAGGAACTGCGCTGAAATAAGATTATGTAGATGGTATAATCCATCAGATTTGGCCATCAACCAAGGAAAATCGAGTATTGGCGGCTAACCACAATAGGCCACCTATCTCCCAAATATTGCTATGACTACATTGAAATATTCAATTGACTGCGTTCAGTGAGGTTCCAAGTCAATGCAGTTCAGCGCACATATTTTAAAGTTCGTGGAGATCAAACAGTCGAAGATTAAAAACTGAACTAGGCCACTTTTTTTTGTAGACAGTAAAGATTATTTCACGATGATCAACATGCCGAAAATGCAACTTCAATTTCTTCTATCTCTCTGGTACTTCGACCAACAAAACTAAAGATTTCATCAACGCGACCAACAAGATTTCTTGAACAAATTTTTTCTGTATTTGTTCTGTATTAACACACCGACTTATCTCGAACTTAGAGATCAGAGGCAAAAATCTAGACCAAAACTAGAGCCCCTATAAAGATACCATAAAAGGCTAGCTTTAATGCTGAAGGGTGGGCGACCTATAGAAGATCGCAGGGAAGACTTGGATGAGATTCAGACAGACCAGGGAAGCATGGCACAAAAGGGATAAGGGAACCCTATACTCAACAATGGGTTGAATAAGGGTGCAAATGATGATGATGATGATGATGAAATGGTAGACCTGCTTCAAAGGCTAGAACAATTCAAGTCCAAGGCTAAGGTCAGGTCCAAACTATACTTAGTCAAACCACAGTGATATATTAGATTACGGGTGTCGTTTGTATGACACGGCATTACATTGTACGCGCCGTGCAATCACCCGGCCGTAACAAAGGAGTTTACGATGAAATCGAAAGTATACGAGCTGAATTTTAACACCTGCCTACTACCATTTTGTGTGTGCACTACAAGTACTAAGTTACTTTGTGGATTAGTCAGGGATTTTGAAGAATGTATTAAAGTGAATCTGAATTTTTCTTTGTTGTGACTTCTGCTGATTTTGAATCACGCTATGGGTCTTGCATTTCTCTGTTACTTACCTGAATGATATACATGTAAGCGCTATATTAACTACAACCTTATGACCTTATTTTTTTTGCTTTAGTAGATATCCCATTTGCCTATCCAGAGATGATGTCTGCTGGTAGCTATATAACTGATATCAATTTTTTTAACTGTTTCATCACACTGTTATTATAAAATCTGCTTTTCTACGTTCAGAATAAACTTTATAAAAAACAACCTACCCACAAAATGCACTCCACATTTCCAGCCATACCTGCACAAAGCCGATTAAGCACAAAAGTACAGTAGCAGCAGCCAGCAAATAGATCACAGCAGTGCTCATTACCAAAAGGCGCTACTAGTTGCGCGCGCGCAGATAAGATCGCGCCGGCGCGCGCGCGCGTAAATCACGATACCTATCGCTGTGTCCCTACATGAGGACCAGACCTAATTGTAGACGAATTTATAGAGCTTTTGGATTTAAGTTGAGAAAATATTAGGTTTTATTTTCATTTGGTAAAATAACAAAATATGAATTTATTTTCTTTACTTTTCATTAAATAACCCATTAGTTACAAGTGACTAGTATCAGGGTGTTTCACTCTGCTCGAAAAAATAAAAATATTTTGACTTGGTCCTTCCAAGCCCAATTTAAAAAATTAAAATGATATATACTATAATATGTACCCGCCCTAATGGCGTTAGATAATAGTAAAATTCTCGGAAATCATACCTATGGCCAAGTATTAGGGTCGAACAATTAATTCCAGTTGAATTTCTTGTTTAGATTATTGTCACGATTCGGCCGGTTATAAATTGATAGTTGTCATGATAGGCTTCTTCTTAAACAACATGTTATTAACCAAAGTACAAAATTAATTGTATTTATCAACCTTCGATTTCTATTACAACCCAGCGTGACCACGAACACACCATTATTAATAAATCGATACTTATTATATTAAAAACAACGACGTTTCCAAATATCTAATTTCTAAAAACACTTGTTTCTTACTATCGGTCCGCGATATCCTCTCTGATATATATCAATTTAATGTCTCCACATTTGTCAAAGGGACAGTCGATTTTTAAAACAAAATATCAATAGCTACTATAGGCACATAGGACCAGCTTTCTACAATAAATTTGATTCACACCATATCACAATATATTCTTTATCTAATCACAAGAACAATATTTCCGAAAACTATAGATTGATATTTGATTTCACTGGTCAATAAAACATCAAGTATAAACATAAAGAAATGTCATAAATTGATTAACAAATCAATATATAATGTTCATTCATGCTGTGAAATTAATAAATTCAAGGGATTTTAAACCTTAAGCACTAAACAATAAAAGTCTTCAAAATATGGGTGTATCCGTGTTAGGTTTATGAAATAATAAATAAAATATAGGTGTGAATAAAGAAAGCAATAAGGCATATCGCACATTAGGCTCTAATATGGTGACAAAACTGTGTTTGGCACTTATAATTCAAAAATGGAGGGCAAGGTACTAAAATTCAACTTTCTCTACGTTTTTGGCATTATTTGTGATTTATGGTTGATACTTTTTATTTTTAAAAGGAAGGTACGTTGAGGTTTATGGCCTCATACTGCGCGGGTCATGTAGAGGTGCGCAACTTGACTCGTATCCTTTGATTATCTTTCTGAAGTTACTGTGAAAGTTGTTCTGAACATACCTGAAGGACAATTCCCGTTATAAATCTAGTCGCAATTTCATTTCAGCGACAATCAATGTTGCTTATCAAGAATGTAGGTAAATTAGAAAAAAAATTGACAGATTGAGACTGAAATAGGAATGCAATCGTTCATAAAACAGTACAGAAACCCCCTCTGTTTACAATCACGGGCTCACACCGAACGGATTAATAAGTTCAATACTGTTTGGCTAATGCCACTTGAAATAATAGAACCACAACTTGCTGTTAGGTATCTCCTTCACGACAAATTATACATTTTTCGACAGCACACTAAAAGTTCATCGCACGGAAATCATCAACTACCTACATATTTAGTTTATTACCTTTTATTAATAAGATCACGCTTACCGTATCGAATGATCGAATCGATATGATACCAACTATTTTTACTTGCTTCTTAACACAATAGGAATAAGTACAGAAGGACCAAACAGATAGAATAAAAAGTGATAAAAGAAAACAAATTGAAACCAAATATTTATAAAATTAACCCACACATATTGTATAAGTATGTCGAATTGTGATGTGCTGTGCAAAGGCCTATAACCGTCAAAATCAAAATCAAAATCAAAATATTTTATTTCACATAAGCCTACATGGGCACTTATGAAACGTCAGAAGCTAGGTGCACGGTTCCAATTGGTCGTTTCCTATGGAGAAGAGCCGGCAAGAAACTCCATGGTTACTCTTTTAAAAGATAATTGGCTTTTATAATATTTCTATATTATTATTTGATCCAAATCTACTTATCTTAATACTAAAATTTTTCAGACCTATCGCAACGTCGCCATCGTCATTTACCTGCCCTTGTCCCATGCTAATTGGGATCGGCGCAAAAAAAAATCTTCTTCTACTCTCCCCTGTCAACCGTCACATTATCATTCACTACCAATGCTTTCGTATCATTCCTCAACAAGCTATCCATCTTTTCTTTGGCCTTCTTCTCCTTTTCCATCCATGCTAGCAAGCCAAATGATTCCCTTTCCTTTTTTTTTCCTTTCCTCTTGATTTTGATAAACCATGATTATATACATTTTGCATGCCTTACGGTAGAATCACTTGAAACATGTACTTTTATTACCAACAACGTAACAATGTTTTCTGCAAAAATAAATTTGATTTGATTTTCAACTTTTCTGCCGAAAACGCCAGTCTCATTTTTTTTTTTTTTTCATTTTTCTTTTCTCATTGCCTGACAGTTCATCTAGATTGACCCTGTTGTCGTATATTGTACCGAGTGGTCCTTCGATACTCCATATATCTAATGCATTTTTATGTTAAACGCCTCTTCCATGTACCCGAAGCCAAGCCGGACATATTTCATATAACAAATTGTGATACCCATTGTAATTTGAGAGCTATTTCAGCTAGTGTACCCTTAAACATCGATTTGTATTCGATAGAATCGGAATTATATCGATACTCTTGATTTCAATCGATTCAATTTTATGTTCAGTTTAAAGTGCATGATATGAATTTTTTGGTGATATTTTAGAATGAACTTCGGTAGTGATTGCTACTGAATTAATTTTAGAGTTCAATAAATAAGTAATTTAAGTCACGGTGGTATATTTGATACATTTTTGGTTAGGATTGAGGTTACATGCATAATCTTAATTCTATTTACGCGATCCACTAATCGATTTTTCACATTGTATTCGAAATCTTTACATATTTTTTAGCCAATCCAAGTTAATGCGAAATCTGTCTCCATTTGAAAACTATCGACACCAAACTCGATATCAAAATCGATACTATAAGAGCCACTAATTTTCTCGTATGTTACTAAGACGGTTTTAATATCAATAGTTTATGTTGTTTCTACCAGTGCTATTGGCACCTGTGTGGTCGTTCCTTCTTTGTTTTCCACTATTCTAACAATATCGCCATGTTATTTATACATTATTTAGATAAACATGACACTTGATTGTTGTTTAAGATATTTTTAAGCTAAATTATTGTTGTTGTTTTGTTTTGTTATGTTCTAGTGTTGTTGAAAGTTACAATAAATCGTGTAGGTTATAGTTATTAAGTGTGTTTGACCCCCTAATGGGTAATGAGCGATTTTTATGTGCTTTAACTTTGACATCATGTTAGTTTAAGTGTGTAGTTGTTATATCAGTATTCCAGTACATGGCAGATGCCTTCTATTAGGTAAAACTAAAAAGCATAGATGGCCATGTCTACATAAAATGTGTCACAACTACAAATTCTGAACCCTGTTTTCTGGCTTTTCAAGATTTTCTTCTTATAATTTCAAATTTGTTCATTTAGTTTAGGTTTATAAATGATATCGCATTAAATCAAATCAAATCAAATTATTTATTTGCTAGAATGTAGGTATACAAATAAGGTCGTGAAGAAATAAAGTTGAGCCAAACATTCTGCCCAAGAATCGACATGCAAAATTTAAATGAATGGCGGCGGTGGCGGCTGCGGCGGTGGTGATGTGGCGGTATCTACATCGCCACATGCGAACTACGCATCAAAGATCTGTCGTCACACAAAAATCCTGACGTCACATAAATCCTGCATCGCGCAATTAAAGTTTACCAAGCAAAGGACATACATACAAGAACCCGACACCAGTCGTCGGGCAGTTGCCCGCCAAACACAACAACCGTCTGGTCGGAGGATCCTCCCTTTTCTATGGTGGATGAGTGAACTTTACACCCTGTTCCTCATACCCCTAAAAGTACGATCGATGGTATAACAAACAATAAGAACATTAAACACAATTATCAGATAAAAATTAATAGTTCAATACAATTAAAATTAATTCATTGATTTTATGTTAAAGATTTAATTTTTTTCATACCCCGTTCAAGTTCAACCTACACACCTCTTTTGAACCAAATTGCTCACGGAAATCGGCCCACAAATCAAATACACCTAAACCAGATACCACAAACAATCCAAAAGCGATTCGAGACCAATTTTCTGTATCTAATTTGTCTGCCTTCCCATCCTGGTGTTCGTCGATTAATCCGGGCTGATTTCGTAAACACACACCATGAAAACTTTACACTAAAAATGGTTGCCACTGACCCTTATGGTGTGAGTGCTATAGCTGTTTTTGTAGTTTCTGGGTGGTAAAATAAGTTAGTTAATTCCTATGGGTGTTGTCAACAGAATATTTTTCAAATGTACGTATATATTTCGGTTTTATAACATCCATGTTTCGACACGATTGCTAATGGTTGTAATCAATTCGATGGTCTCACACTTGACATTGGGCTTCGAATTGTTTTGATAACATTCGACTTGGTATATGGATAATAGGAGTATGAGATATGTGTGAAATTATTCGATTTATTGACTAGACGTGGGAATCGTGAGTTTTACTAAATAGTCGAAATATATAAATGAAACCTGCATAGACAAATGAAACCTCAAACGAATTAGCAGTTCAGTTTAGCTCTGCCAATTTAACAAATCGTAAGGCAGAAACGATAAAAACGTTTGAGAGCTTTGCAGTTCACAAGCACAGGACAAATATAGCAAAATTAAGCAATGTTTGAAAGCTCTCCTCACTATACCGCGTTTTATTCGTCAGTAACCAGTGTAAAATACACTTACTCATAATCACCCTTTCGTTATCTCAATCCTATCCAGAAATATGGAAACTATGAATTCGTATGTGGTGATTTCATAAACTAATCTATGTCCTTTAAATTTAAGATTGGATGAAAAGCCGGAAAGCAGAACATTGGCAAATATCGGCACCTATATCCTACAACAACTAGATATCAATCATTTAACAATAACAGCCTAATTACTAGACCACTCTTCTAACCTTCATAGACCAAGAATGATCCAAAGCCAACCAACGAAACGAGACAAACAAACAATAATTATAATAAAAAAGTCCCACAGCGGGGGTCCGTCCTAAGGCTGGGCGCACACGAGAGTGTATTGACACCGGCGCTAATTGAACCGCTCAATTGAGCGCATTAGGCGCAGAGCGAGATTAACGCGGATGGAAGGACCGTGTCCAGGGTTGGACGGTACGGGAGCTGGGAATGGACACGAATTTTTAGTTGTTGATACAGAATCATAACGCCGTACTACTACCAAGAATTACTAAAGTGTGTTTGTTCATCTCGCAGACTAATTTGACAGGTGCAAATGTCTAACTCCAAATAGAAAAAAACAGACTACAATCACTTGAAATGTCAAATTAGTCTACGAGATTAAAAAACAGACTTTAATGAGCCACATTTTATCTTATATGCTTTCTAAATGGTTTTTTTTTTCCGCACTCATCTTCTTACCAAGCCTTATAGTCTTATTTTCTAAGCTGTTGATCTACTAACAAATCTGGATTCATACCTTATTTTACTGAACTTATCAGCCATATTACCCGTCCATTTTCTTATGACAGCCCATTTTCAAGGCAATAACAAATATGGTCATAGCTGGTCCTTCGATCCATCGACTTTTATTCTTCACGATCATTTCATTTACAGGATGTTGAAATCGTGTTTTTGTGCTTGCAATGGAAACCCACCACAACAATCATGCCCACGAGTTGGTTTTTTGTATTAATATCTTATAATTATGGTCCGTCGCGTTACCGCTTACATTAATTGCTGCTTATGTGGGAATGTTATACATTGTTAATATGATATATTTTATCCATTACCTCGATTATTGACTTGTTTATCTTCGAAACTATAGAAAACCATGATAGGTTAGTTAAAAATGTAAGGAAATATAATTTTTGTATCTATTATTTATTTGAAATTCTTTCTAACAAGTTTAATATTAAAGTCATTAATAAACACACATAATTTATTGTATTTGCTCTAAACTAACTAACTAAACTAACTCTAGGTCTGTCAGGTGTAGTTACTGCAGCCCAGTGTACCAGCCCAGTTACGTGTCCCAGTCGAATTGACAATCAAAAGTTCGTGGAAATCTTGTATCGTCATTACGCGTTTCTAGTTTCATAAAGCAGTTTCACAGAACAGATTTGAACCTTCCAATCCACCTGAAAAACCTGATCATTTGTGTGTCTTCAAAACAAACCAAGCCAACCAACACAACCTTAACCAACATCTCATCAAAAATTCAAATCAGAATCCGTTACAGTGACATTACTCTGAACAATACGATTACGAAAGATGACATTCACACATGACCTCGTAGGAGCCTTGCACTAAATTGTAATCATGCCTTAATTATTACATTATGAACATTATGTCACACACAATAATCTTCTCACGACGAAGCTTTGTTAACAGACCTTCAGATGGCTGATATAGTTAAAAGAACAATGGCAGTGATAAGCGTTTGGGACACATGACATTTGATTTGATTAAATTTTTTGATTATTTATTTGCATATTAACTGCAGTGATATCGAAAACTTTATAGCACTGAAGCAGTTTTTCAGTCCATGGTCATAACTGTAAATATAAAAGACATTGTGTGGGATGATTCCCTTCATTTTAATGTCACTCATTGTTTTACAGTCCAACGGGACGAAGGATATCGATAAGTCTTCATAAGAAGGGACTTAAAAGCAGTTCGTCTCATCATATTAGCTCGGGACGAAAGATATATGTATGCAAGCACTTTGGAGATTACTGCTTTATTTTCACTATAAGTACTTCTATCTGTCGGTCTTCAAACCCTCTTTCGTCGACTCCTCTTCAGATACTTTTACTCTTCATTCACCCCATCCACTATTTTTTCCAGTGAATTTTTCTTCATTGTTCAAGTCGGTGATTTGGCATCCCTTTGTATTTTACGACATAGCCCTGGTATGCTGCAGTTAGCCTTAGATGTATCTTCCATCTACGCCGTAATATGTCTTTTTTCATATTATCAGTTGATATAAGGCAAGTCCTATTGTTTTGTACCCACCTTGAAAAATACCTGAAAATACTCTAGCATTCAAAGTATTTAGGTTACAATACAATCCACATTGTAACTAGATAGTGCTTAGTTCGCACATAAATATGACGTCTATGGTCTAAACATATTGTTGATTAGGCGAGTAATTAAAATATTTTAGCTGTTCATAATTTATTTTAATATTATAAATTAGGTTTGTGTTACGCACTGTGATTTAGATTTTGGGTCATAAAAAATTGGTTTAAGTATATTTATATTTTCCTAATTTTGATTAGTCCTGATTGTGAGTTCGGAGGTTTCATAACAATAGTTATAAGGACAACACTACGTCACACTAATTCAATAGCTAAGTAATGTTCAGGCTAAAAGACTTAAAAAAAAAAATTAAATCACTGAAGAACGGCTGGACCGGTTTGACAAATTTTTCTTTCAAAATGTTCGTAATCCAAATCAAATTCTTACGGAAAGAAAACATTTATATTTTTTTATATATTTAGCATTTTTTATGGGAATTTTGTATGAATTATTGAAATGTGAACAGGACAACGTCAGTCGGGTCAGCTAGTAATCAATATTTTTCAAAAGGTATCTAAAACAACGATGCATTTTCCCAAACATTTCAACCAACTTAGACAAATGTTTGATTGTTTCCGCTACACTGCACACCAGTCTAAAAAAGCGCCCAACCCTAAAAAACTCATCAACACACTATTAATAGACTTACGTCTCCTAGACTTTTCGAGGCTCAAAACCGTGACGGTTACATTACGTATGAAAACACTACAAGTACGCGCAGTTAACAGCCCGCATCGGCTCCCACGTACATTATAATAATAACGCGAACAAAAACCATGATTAGCGATCCAACAGATATCTTTATGACCTACATCAGTTTGCTAGGACCTTGGAACAGCTCTTATTAAAGCCTAACTTATAATTAATCGTGTTTTTAAAAACAATTGATTACCCAAACTAACCCAGTGATTAGCTGGGGTTTTTATTTTAGGGCTCCGTGGTAGATGAAACAGAATATTTTTTTATCATTTTATTTTTTGCATCTGGATCTAAGGACCATCTCCTGAACTGGTCCTCAAGGAGAGAAAATACAGTGAGGCTATATTTATAAGAAAATTAAATATTTTGTGGCTTTTTTCCTACAGATCAATGCCTCATGAACTTGAAGCCCAATAAACTTATAAAATTGCAATATTACGAACGTTCGAAAATACATTTACAGATATTTTTATTTATTTTTAGAAAGAGTATCAGTTTAAATACATTTTAAATAGGCAATTTCCATTATAATATTTAGTTCCATATAAAACTTCGATAGTACGGACCACTAAAACCATACAACTGACTTACACTTGCCCAATTTTTTCACTTTTCCGACCAAAAATCCCCTTCAGAGCAAAGTTTGGGAAAAATCATTTGACCTTGCTAGACGTTATTTACGCGGGCGATCTGAACCTGCGATAATTAATGATTATGTCCATTCTGTGCAATTTGTGTATAATTAACGAATGATAACAATACACTGTGTGTCCGGAATCGAATACGAATGTTTTTTTATAGATATATAGAAGCAATGGCGGAAGATTCTTTTAATAATTAGCTAGGAAGCTGAGTGCTATAGATAAGCAACAATGTAATACTTTGGATACGTGATCACAGTGAGTACGTAATGTAAGAAGTTGCTGCCTATCTGCTTTAAAGCCTTCGTCGACTTTTATTAAGCCCACAAGAATTTTTCCCTGGAGGATGTCAATCTTCAATCTACCTAGCCTTTTCCCAACTATGTTGGGGTTGGTTTCTAGTCCAACCAGATACAGTTCAATACCAGTATTTTACATGGAGCGAATAATAACTGGGTAATACGATACCCTTTGGTAAGATCAACGTTGTCAAAGATTCACGAATGACAGCCGTGACCAACATGCTTTCCGAAGCACGGAGGAGTCTCGATATGTAAAGATGGTCACCCGTACACAGACCAACCCCGGCAAGCATAGCTTAAGGGGGATGCGCGAAGGTAGCCCGCGAAATTCAAATTTTCTTACGTTTTTTGTAATTTGCAGGTCAGTATCAGGTTGTATGTTGATATAAATATGATTTGCGCCCGTAACAAATATGGATTTACAGAATTATAAACATAAGAATCAGCAATACAACTCTCCAAGTTCATGGAAGTGCATTGAATGACTATTTCATGAAATCATGACATTTGGCACTTTCATGAACTTGGAGTTTAAAGTTTATAGGCAAACAAACTCACGGACAAGATCTAGTACCTCATAGTCACAAAATTAATTGACACGGAAGGTAACCTATGACTCATTCCACACGAACATTAATAAAAACAGAACAATAGCACGGCTATGAATTTAAATAGTACACAATGTGGAGTAAATTAGCACACATGTACCTTACATACATCATTATGTGTTAGTATACATATATGTTTATAGTACATTAAGTTGTGTGTGTGTGTGCAACAGTTGTTAAATATAAATGATATTATATTTAATATTTTTTACGACACGTGTAACTTTTGGTACAATTAAATAAAATCACTGTTACAATTTAAATACAGCATATACGGCACTGTCTGATAAGCCCTCAATTAATTTAGTAATTGGTAGATATTACATTCTAGATAGCGTATACTACCAGAGAGATAGGACTTAATAAATACGGTAGGTACGATACGTTCAGTACTAACAGATCATACAAAGCAAATAGTTCACAATTGACCTTATAAAAGATTTTTCGGGAATCAGGGGGCGCATTGAACCGTTAGGTTTGTAATAGAATTTCTCATTCAATTTTCCCGCAATCCATCTAATCGATCTCGCAGAGAAAAGCTACATAGTTTAAAAAAAACATAAAAGTTTTTTATTTTTAGTATTAACCTGAAACTGTCTGTACAATTCCACGAGCGTAACAAAGTGAAAACGCACCAATTCTTATTTTAAATACAATCTTATCATTATAATAAATCTTAAACATCCTACTCGTATTTATCATTAAGACACATTTGACACAAAGCTCTCATAATAACAATGTAACAATTATAACAAAACTATTAAATTAAAATAATTTAATACCTGCAAGACGCGTAAAAATCAGATTTTTAATGTTTCTTAGCAATAATAAAATATTTTATAATGGCAATGCCAAATGATAAGCCTGTCAACAAGGTTACGATGGAAGTTTCCTTCATGGAGGCTTTTGAGCCAGTGCCCATCTTCAGCTGAATATTCAAACTCTATACTAATATCATATTTTATATCAATCATCAAAAAAGACAAAAGACAAAGACATTATTCGTAGGATCCGATTCCAAAAAATCTTTCACTAATGGGAAGCTACAGTATTGCCGAGTGCCATCCTAATTAATATTATAAATGCGAAAATGAGTTTGTTTGTTACGCTTTCACGCTACAACGGCTCAACAAATTGGGATGAAATTTGGCACATGGGTAGACCATGACCTGGGTCAGGAAACAGTATACATTTTATCCCAGTAATACGTTTCCGTGGTATAATTTACGACCTCCACAGGTACTACAAACTAACATGAATTCCTTAGATATTTTGCACAATTTACCGTTAAAAAATCTAGCCCAAACAAGACAATATATCACTGGCGGAGTGCAGTCAAGCGAGACTTCCATATGGCCTGCAGTAAAGCTCGGCACACACGTTACGTGTAGTCATGTGTCATCCAGGAAGCGGCGATTGCGACCGACAATGTGTCTTTCTATTCACCTCTGGAACGGTTTATAGTTTTTCCTGCAAGTTCGCTTACGGATGATGTGGACTTGGCTTTAGAATTGATCTTTTGATACTTGTGGTTCAGGAGACGACTCGTTAGCTTAGATAATTTTTAAAACTTTCTGCATAAGAAGGGTATGCATATATACATAGTTTTACGCCTAAGTTCAGTTCCTTCCAGAAATAGGCTAGGTTTCTCTTCTTCTTCTTCTTTTCGTGTGATAATGACTGACCTGGTGTCAGAGTTTCAAAGCCGGCCATGGGCCTCTGACTTGACTTCACATGCCGTCGAGAAATATCTCTCAGGCATGCCGATTTCCTCACGATGTTTTCCTTCACCGTTTTTGAAGCAAGTGGTAATTATGAATCCGAAAAGTCAGAGGTGTCTTGGGTTCGAACTCGAGACATATTTAGCAGTCTGACGGTCACACCACTAGGCTATCACTGCTCTAGCCAAGCCAGAAATAGGCTAGGTTTCGCTGAGATACAGTATCCATGTGAGTTATGAGCGATCCAATGAAATACGTTAAATTAATGTAGTATCGGTTGGTCGTACAGGCATAAAGACATGACATAACAAGTTATTTATTTATTTATTTGGTTCACAAACAATTGTTTACACTAACATCTTGATAAAAGGTAACGTCTTAATAACTTTGAACAATGTAACAATTACTTAAAGGTAAAAACCACATGAACTAAAATATGCTAATTTGTAAGCCTAGGTACATGTATAGTTCACAAGCCAACTTAAAACTAAAGAAAAAATATGTAGCCTAAATAAAGACTTAGTTTTAAATAAGTTATGTAATGTAAACAATAAAACAATGAAAAAATTATGAATGCTTTGCTTACAACAACTCTGACAAACAACTCAAGATTTTTGACTTCTGCTTAGTCGGAGAATCAAAGTGGAAAACGATTAGATCGCTGCAACTATTCAAAACCCTACAGAACCTAGCGCATGGAGAGTTAGATCCCAACACCGTTCTTCTCTGTGGAGGACGAAATGGAGTTATGGGTTTACGTGGAATTCTTGAAGGAGCACGAAAGTTTATAAGTGTGAGCAGCGGCGGTGAGTCAATATTTCCTTTCAAGATTTTGCAGCCAAACATTGCGTCGTTTAAACGCCTTCGCTCTTCTAAGGTGTGTATGTTGAAGATTTTTAATCTGTCTTTGCAAGAAGGCGTTTTTTTAGCTATACCAACAGAAAAAGCTAAATGCCAAGCAAAGCGTTTTTGGACGCGTTCTAGACGAAAACTGTGAGTAGCATAGTGCGGCCGCCACACCACACTACAGTATTCTAATATGCTACGTACCAAACTATAATAAAGCAAAATTTTTGTTTTACTTTGTCGAAAACCTTTACACTGTCTTATGACAAACCCCAACATTTTTGACGCTTTCTTAACAACATGATCTAAATGTGGCACAAAGGTTAATTTTTGGTCAAACAAAACTCCAAGGTCACGTATAGTGTCCACTTCACTAACCCAGTTCTCATTAATGTAATATACTGTCTCTATAATATTATTTTTTCTTGTATACTTCACATGGTAACTTTTCTTTGAGTTCAAATACATTTTATTATTTTAGCACCATCGGATGAGACTATTAAGGTCCATCTGTAAAAGCGAAGAGTCTCTATCAGACTTAATTATTCTAAGAAACTTTAGGTCATCTGCATACATAAAAATCTCGGAGTACCGCAAACAACGGGGAATGTCATTAATAAAGTAGATAAACAATATAGGCCCTAGATGTGAACCTTGCGGGACTCCAGAGGAGATTTTATACACACTAGATTGGTAACCGTTTACAACAACAAAGAAAGATCTATCTGCCAGATACGAAATTGCCCATTTAAGCAAGCTGCCAGTGATACCATACTCATGTAACTTATGAGATAGGATTTTATGGGAAACTTTATCAAAGGCTTTGCTAAAATCAGTGTAAATGACGTCTACCTGGTGACCAGAATCAACAGCCCCAATTAAATTCTCTGTGAATGCAACTAGATTAGTGCGTGCTATAATAAACAACAGTTAATAAGTTATAACCTAAAAAAATTAAAATGGGATCGGCAGGAAGTTTTTAGTAAGTTTTAATACTATACTTGTGTCCAATCTTTGAATGAGAGTTTTACCAGGAATAAAAATATTTAAATAAGAGCAGATATATTTTTACCCCAAGTCCACACACATCGCACAAAGATTCACGTAAACTCGCAAACTCGTAACGTTTGCAATAAACCATTTAGTGAGCACACGTTAAGTCTCCCTTACAACCGAGCCTAGCTCTGATACCTGCAAGTACCCGCAAGTAAGGCCGCGTGTCCACTACACGACCAATATGGTGGACAATAAGTAATGTAATAACTTCCTTACGCGCGCTTCTTTGTGTGAAAAATGTCGATATTGCAATCTAAGACGAACACGCATCAAAATCCGCCGTAAATGTTTACTGCTGAACATGGACTTCCTAATAATCGTCATAATAAATGGTCTTCGAAGAAATTGCTATTTCTAATCATCATGATTTTTAAAGGAGTGGCGATCGCAGTTAGTACTTTTTTGTTATTTAACTATTGTCCCAATACTAAGAGCGCTAACACACTGGGACGCCATGGCGACGTCGCCGGCTACGTATCCAAACAATTCTTGAAATGTATGACAGTTAACTCACTTGGCTACGGTCTGCCGACATCGCCAATTTAGAAGCGTACCACGACAGACTTTTGTTTACAAATAAGTTACGCCTCCCTCACTCAGTGGCCAACTGATGACCAGGACGGACGCTCGCGTGTTACTGGCTACTCATTTGGCTACGGAAGGTAGCCAGAGGTAGCCATGGCATCCCAGTTTGATAGTGCTCTAAGAATTACTCCTATATATTAGATGGGTTTATGAACAAAAATCTCATATAACAAAACATCATCCTCCTTGGATGTTGTTTCCCATTTCCTTTCCTACAGATCGAGAATATTATAAAAAATCTTTACTCTTAAGTCAGTTTCTGCTAAAATGGCGAATATCAATTGCAGACGGAGCTTAAATACTAATAATTGGTCGGCTAGTTAGTATGCGCCTTAAGAGTAACACTCTGAAGTATAGCATTTAGTTCGGTACAATTGTATGGGATGTTAGACTTTGCAACAAAATTGTGTGGAATTTTCTGGCTCACAAGTCTGAGCTATGTTTTAATTCGTAACTTTAAAATTATCTTAAACTCTTCCGCGACAGATTTCAATTTAGTCAACAATTTTGTTGATTTGCGTCCTGGCACATTTTTCAAAAGAAACAATTTAATAAATGACTTATTTCAGTATTGATAAGACGTTTATATGAACTTAAAATAACCAAAATCTTGCATGCACTGTTACGCAACTTTTTCAGTTGACTGCCGAATTTATTGACCATAGTTCAACACCCGATTTTAACCATACGAAACACTACAAAAACTGGTATGAATTCCTTACGTTTCCCATATATCGTTCTCACGTTAATCAAATTTATAATTCGCAATACTAAATGTATACAAAATTGTTAAACAAACATGTCGGCGTGACCAATTAACAGTTTTATACAGAAGTTTAACTTTGTGTAACGCACGCATGTCTATGGTCGTTATATTATGGGCTTTTAGAGACGAGTAATGTTTCGGTTACGGCTTCGGTAAGTTACTAAACTTTTGAGTAACATACAAAACAATAGTAACAGATAATTAAATTCTATTAATTTTTCTGTTTACATTTTCAGATAGATTTTAAAACGTTTTGTCAGTTCTAAAAGTAGCCGACAACTACCAGGTGCCAACTAAGGGAGGAAATTACGGTTATTACGAGAGATGAATCTCCAACTGGGCTGTGATTACTTAAGTGATATCTACCTAGTCTCATCGTGGCCTAAATCATATGATCGTTGCCTAATACACACACACTAAAATTCTTCATAGACATTGCAGAGAATCAGCGGAGTCGGTGTTCTTATTAACTTATCACAGTTAATTACCTACTCAGCATTGCTGGTTATCTCCATTTCAATGACAGTAACAACCTTCATTTCTGTGCTTCCGCTCCACAGTAAACCTTATTTAATCCCTCCACACTTTACAAGATCATCGTGATCGATGCTCGGACGCAGCGCGACGCGAAACTAAACGGATTTGTGCAATTTTTTGCGATCAACCCCGGTGATGTTTACTTTTGAAATTGATATGTCATAATCTGCAGCTAGTTATGGTTATTACTGAAATCGTTTTAGGATTTGATAGCCCGATTTTGTTGGCGTTTGGGGCCCTACAGCTTTGGAGTGAAAAGAGCTTTCAGCAGTACCGATCTGGTGTAATTGAAATTTGATGGATGATTCGTTTTGCTGACTCTGACTCTGATAGGTATTTAATTGGTTAAATTTTAATTACGTAAGTTGATGGAAATTCAAATGTTAAAGCCACTCTGTAGCCGCTGCTACGTGGGCAAATATACACTGACTTTACACAATCTAACATCACACCTGATTATGAAAATTTAAAACGTTAAAAGAACTGCCTACTTTAATATATATTTACTAGCTGATGGCCGCGACTTCGCCGACGTGGATGTCGGTAATTATATACTAAAACCTTAATCGAGAACCACTCTATCCATTGGTGAAAACAATAAGAAAATCGGTGTAGTAGTTTTTGAGTTTACCGCGTACAGGACGACAGACAGACGCGGCGGAGGACTTTGTTTTATAATATGTAAGGATAAGGATAGGTAAGGATACATTTTAAATGAAAACAATGTATTATCTTATTTAACAACAGGTTCTTAATGTAGGATTCAATAGATTTTTTACAAAAGGTTTTTTTCGTTCACCTTTAGCGTCGTCTTAATATTAGGTCCCCACCTATGAAATCAGCGTTTTGTATGGAGAATTTTAAAGAAATTGCATTTTTCATACTAACATTTTCTTAACTTATATAACAACCATGAACACTAATGTTTTAAAACTTTTATGCACTGATGTTTAAAAACTAAGATAACGTAATATGCCACTTAGATTAAGCGACAAAAATAAGTTTTGACTAAGTTAAAATAAATAGTGGTCATTTCTGCTAACAAAATGAGGAGTCATTTTTAAGGTATTTTTTATGTTTAGAAAACTATAGGTAATAATGTTTTTTTTACTATTGGTAGTTGTCTATGATGGTCATTATTCGATATAATACCAAGCAATTGATGAATATTTAAAATCATAGAGGTGAAGAGGTTCTCTATTTGTGAGAAAAAAACGCCAATTTCATAGGGAACCCAATAACTACATATTTAGTGATGTGAATTACAAATACATACAAGATTTACTCACACTTCTTATCAATTAAAATTAATTCGTACTTAAATTCAATTGAAGGTTACGTCAACAAAACGAATCTCACATTAAAAACTAATAAAATAAATGAGGTGGGTACCAACAAAGCAGCCTCAGTGATTGATTCAATAAATTTTTAATTGATTGATTATAGTTTTGTTTGCGTACCAATCATTATATTGCAGTATAATGATTGGTAACAAACAATCACAAAAGGAGATTGATCGATAACCGTATTTATTACGAAGTAACGAGCAAACTGAAATTTTACTGATGGTGGAAACATACGGAAACGTAGAGTGTGCCGCACAGCTTTAATGTTTCTTTTTACCCGACTACGGCGAAGAAAAAAGGAGGGTTATGATTTTGACCGGTATATATGTATGTATGTAAGTATGTTCATCTGTTCCCTCTTATCTTCTAAACCACTAATCACAATTTGACAAATGAGGTATCGTTGGAAGCGTCTTAATCGTCCGCTGGTTATAGGCTATGTGACGTCACATTAAATTAAAAATGGCGCCCAATAAAGGAACTAAAAAAATATTGTTTAATCGTACCATGTTGGGTATTAAATGAAAGGGCTTAAGGAGCACATTTCAAATATATATATAAAATATAACCACAAATTTTTTTTTTTTAATTTTTTTATTAAGAACTAAAACCCAACTACGACTAAAAAGGTAGAGTTCTGTTTAACCTCAATAAAGGCACAGACTATTTACCTATTAAGGCTCTTACATACTGGGGCGATACGTCGCGCGACTCGAATTTTAACAAAACAATTTCTCACGGCCAACAATGCGACGGCGGCGGCGTCGCGTCGCGCGACGAATTGCCCCAGTATGTAAGAGCCTTTAGGCCTTAACTGTGATACCTGAAGACTTATACCAAAATAATTAAACCATCTTAGTGAACTGTTCTATTTTCCCAACCCTTGTTCTGATTATGCGGTGTTGTAGATTTTCTTCATTGGATGCTTCTCTTGGTTTTTTCGTAACAGATTAAGACTAATCTGTTTCATTTTGACAGTTCAACGACGATTTTTTTCGAACTTATGAAGCAATGGATTAGAAATTTGTTTCAAACCGATTCAGATCGTGATTGATCGCGTATTACTCAATTCGGGTGCTGGTTGAGGGACGCACGGAATCTGGAAGTATGGCAGAAAAAAGTGGAGGCTGATATTCAGCAGTGGGTGATTCTGAGCTGAAATGATGATGATGATGATCTATGACTATGATAAGTTTACTTAATTCATCAAAGAACCTCCACATTCAAAAACCTACCTACCTAAGTCCCGATGACGCGAATTTACGAGAAATATACGCCCTACTATAAAATTTAAAGCGTAAAAAGAGCTTATCGTCGCTGTCATATCAAAATGTCGTATGTTTTTTTATTGTATTTTTTATGCAATTTCCCGAAAAAAAAAAGTTACTGTCATATCAAAATGTCGTATGTTTTTTTATTGTTTTTTTTATGCAATTTCCCAAAAAAAAAAGTTACTTTTTACACAGTACTATAAAAAAAAACAGTTTTTTGTGTTTCCTGAAACAGGTACTTAAACAATACGACATTTTGATATGACAGCGACGTTATGTTACTTTCCATTACATTATCAATTACCCCTAAATGATATCCCCACGAAACCCACCCCATTTTTTCACACATCCCTAACTCAACCAGAACCCACCGGGCACGCCCATTGTGTCCCATCGTATGTTCCAACTAATCGCGTTACGTTTCCACGATCGTCACAAAAAGGTCATGTAACACAAGGTTCGCGCGTAAGCATCACTAATTGGTCCAAATCAAATACGAATTATCTCACTACACATCTTACTAATCACCAACGTAACTTGACCTCTAGGCAACTGACAAATTCAAACAATTTCAACGATGGATCAAAAAATCAGAGCTCAAATTATACCGGTTAAATAGTTCGTTATACAAATAGGATTTTTTTATTTATTTTATTTAGAGGCTATTGTGTTGCTGCCGGGTTCCGTCAAAATTGAACCGTCATAGAGGAATATTGAGCGGTTTGAATAAACACGCATTGAATGGCGGCGCGTTGAAAGCTTATAATCTCGTTCGTTATGTTCTGATGCGCGTACGCATGTGGCTTGCTTTGGTGGGTGGCATGAGGAAAAAATATAATATACGAATTGTGATACATGACGGATTACTAAATTAGCTTAACTTTTAAAATACATTGTAAAAAAATCCATATTCTAAATTGAAGGTTCAACGCAACCTACTTTCAGATGGCGAAGAAAACAAAAGAATCTTGGAGCAATATGGTTTTTAACCGACTTCTTCGAAAAGGAGGAGGTTTTCAATTCGTCTGTATGTTTATTTTTTTGTGTATATGTTACTTGATTACTCCGCCAATTATGAATCGATTTTCAGGATTCTATTTTTGTGTGGTAGGTCATGCTTCAGAGGTGGTCCCATATACTTGCGTAGTTTTGGAGCTTGCTTCAATAATTATGTATTTTTCCCACTTAGTATATGTAGATGATATTTTATTTGACTCCGTCACTGTTGCTTACATAGCAGGTAGTGGTATTCGAATCTAAAAAGTGTCTTTGCTTTTCAATTTTCGTTTTTTGCCACCGACTTCTTCACTTTTTTAGTGTTTTTTTTAGGAAGTCGGTTGTTTTTTTTTGGAAAAAGTTTTTGTATACAAGAGTCTGATAAACCTCGGAAGCCTTACTGAACCTTACCTGATGGTTTTTATTTACTATTGATTGCCCTAGGCGTCCTGTGTTGAACAAATCTTCTTTCTTTACATGGACTCGCATCTGACCACCAGCTCACCCATGCACGCTTGCATAAGGAAGCGTGCACCATCGAACAACGGGTCTTTGATGATTTTTGAAGGTAAGAAATAATTCGATAAAAAAAGATTCGATAAATAAAAAGATCGGT
This sequence comes from Lithophane leautieri, assembly GCA_949152455.1. NCBI lineage: Eukaryota > Metazoa > Arthropoda > Insecta > Lepidoptera > Noctuidae > Lithophane > Lithophane leautieri. The sequence continues at coordinate 1,404,311 of OX424472.1, read as the reverse complement.
TCGTATATGTGTGTACGAGTAGTAATTCAATTCAGTAGCAGAGCGTGGCGTTGCGGCTAATTTGTAAGTGTACGTAGCCGTAATTACTTGTGAGCGATCAGCCATGAGCCGCTCAGAGCATACGCTTATATTGTATGAGCAAGAAGGTGTTATAGTTAAATAGGAGTTCAATGAAAGAGCAGAAATGCTAATGTTGCTTAGGAAAAGTATGACTCGTTGATACCATTTTCTAATACGAGAATTGGCTAGGATAAGATCTGATGATCCAGTTAGCGAAGTCGATAACTTAAAATAGCATTACTCGTAAAAATGTTCTAATGCATTTCTGAAGTGATCTAACAAGTATATAAATGGTTTCTCTTTCTTCATTTCAAGTATCTGCTTCGTTCACTTTTAGGTACCTATTTTTGATTCTAGCCCTTTCCATTATTGCATTTATTTTTGACTAGCTATTGCCCGTGTTTCGTGTGCGATACAGGATGAAAAGCCTATGTCCTTCTCCAAGTCATGTGCCAAATTTCATCCAAATCCGTTCAGCCGGTTTAGCGTGAATGCGTAACAAACAAACAAACTCACTTTCTCATTTATAATATTAGTTAGAATTATCTTTCTATAAGCATTGGAGATACATCGGTATTGCTCTTCAAAAAACGGTATCCATACAACAAAACAAAAAACCATTCAACTGTTTCACCCCCATTAAAACTGTCGCCTTCAGTTTATCTTAAATCACTGTCTGAAATAATAGGAGACCGTTACACTCGTGCCCGGGTGTATAGAACGGAATCGAACCCGCATCCGATCATATCTGCGTTCGTGGTGACGCATAAATATTACACCGAGATATGTCACAAAAAGTGTCATGACATGTGCTCTTGAGGGTCCTATCTTTGGGTCACGCGAGATCAAATATCGAATAGGGTAACTTTTCATTGTCAACTTTTTAAATATTTTTCTTAACTCGTACGACCACGTCAGAGACTTAGAAGACGCAATTTTTTATGACTAATAGTCTACTCCTAATAAACTTAATCTAAATGCTGTATTGCTCGAAATTTAATGCTTTATAGGCTTCCTTGAAACAAATTTCCTGAAAGACTATTTCTTTACCAAAACCTCAGCTACCAACTCTAATTGGTTCTAATCCAAATTATCACTAATTCGTCTCACACATAATCCTTTTAGATACACCAAAACTGACACTCGCTACAAAAAACCAAAAAATAATCCTCTAAATAGACCCCTATCAAGGTGCAAAACATCAAAAACAGACAGACAGTTACAGATTATGCGCAACCCTCCTATTATAACCATATTAAGATATTATCACTGTACAAAAAACGTCCTTTTCAAACATTTATAATCCTTTCTTTCCAGGCTTTGAGAATTGACACCTTTGTCAGGTGAAATACATCACTATTACGACGGAGTAAGAATGTAATATGATCTGAATTGAGATGTTAAAGGGTTACTTTCTACACAGAGAGAATTAAACTTTACCTAGACAATTTTAAGGTAGAGTATCCAGTGTCATTTTTAAAAAGATTTATAAGTCAAAATCGCCTATTTAAGAAATATAAAAAGATGTTTATTCGCGCTAAGAACAATGGCGCTTGGTGAAGGGAAGTGACTTGTAAAGGAATATGTGCGTAGACGCACTGAGAACACTGTGGACCTCTTTACTGTGAACTTTTAACGGAAATTAATCACTACAGGGTTAAACAAATTTTTTGAATGACGTATGTATTTAAGAGGAGTAGCATTCTTGTCTGTGCTTATTTTGATTTTGTACGGAATGCTTTCAATAAAAAATGCATTCCGACGATAATCTACATAGCTATTGGGTTATAATCTAAAAAGGATTGTACTCTTTTTTACCATCGTGGAACCAAATTACTGCTTCAACTTAATTAATTCTACCCTTCAATAAATTGTTACAAACAGATAAAAAATTTTTTTTGGGAAATGTTTAACTTATGTAACTTATGATGGACAGTTTTTTAAATGAATGAACATCTAAATTCTTTTGCGATGCGAATGATGAACACTTTTTAAGAATTGAGCCTCTTTTTAATTAAGTTTCTCGCTTTTTGTCACAAGCCGACCCCAACATAGTTGGGAATAGGCTAGGCAGATTGATTGCTTTTTTATCACAGTTGGCCGACCCCGACCAGATGGGTTAGGTTAGGTTAGATCTGTGACCAACCGCGCTACATTCGAATTGGTCGTTGTGACTTGTCTATTTTGTATTTTTAGGTCCCAAAAACAGGAATCATTTGAGGTTTACAAAAAAAGGTGCAATCATTATATTAATAGAGTTTTCAATAATATTTTTAGGAGCGCAAATCAACTTATCTATGTAAACTTTATTTTTTTAATACGAGAGGAAACTTGATCAAGTCGTGATATAGCTCCCTATAACATTTCTCCTAAGGGATTATTAATGAGAGAGAGCCAATGGTCAACCAATAAAAAATGTAAAATATCGGATATAGAGGCAACTGAAAAATTGATTTTTCCTAGAAGATACTCTGTTCGTTCAAATTCCCATTCCACAATAAAAAGCTTTCCTGAATAGTACCCAAGTCCAAACTATAAGTATAAACAAGATCGTTATAGATAATTATTAATCCAACGCGATAATTGTTACCATAATAATTATTATTATTTGCAACGAAACAAAGGGTCTTTAGTCGAGTCAGATGTTATCTTGGAAGCAACAAACGAACTGAAACATAGTCGGCAAAAGTGCAATGAAATATAATACAATGATATCATTACATTAAGTACACTAGTGTGGTTATGAAGCTTGAAAAATGAATTTCAAAGCAAATTGACTACCAACTTAAGTAAACTGTACGTATTTTCAAAACATGTCATTCTTTAACAAATCTTTCTTAGAATGACAGTTGGAAAATCGACGTAAGACGTCAATTTGCTTCATAATTAATTACCCTGACTGTGCATTTATAGTAATGTAGAAAATCTTAAGTAGCTTCGAAAGGTAAAATAGGCTGATGACTTATTGCAGTGCAGAAAAAATCGTTAGTATTTAGTAAAGAGATGATATAACAACTTACTATTATATATACTATTCAATATACTATTCAAAAGGCGAGTCAAAAAGAGGTGAGGTGGTGAAAATGGGCGAAGACCAGCTACTACTTATTACGATTAGTTAGTAGTAGATTGTCTGGATGTTAGATAGTCTTGGTGTGGCTTATTAGTGATTCGCCCGAATTTACTCGCCCGAACTGGGCGAATCGACACTTTTAAATAATATTATTTTTTCTTGAGGCGATTCGCACGAAGTTAATTTATTTGTAGGCCAATCGATTTCTGGATATGTCGGTTCGCCTACAAATAAATCTATTTTAAAACCACCTACCTATGACTAACAAGTTCGTGAAGGTTGTCACTAAAACAATAATCATGAAGACGGTACTCATTAACTATCTTCATAAAAATTAACAAAAAGATACTAAAGATATTATCTGAGGTCATCATTAAAGTAAAGAAGTAGGTGAATTAAATGACAAGACAAACATAATAAAACGAATTATGTATAAGGACAAATGAAAATGGAAGATTCAAATAATATTCCTTGTGAGCCAAATTACAACAATTAGAATTCATTAAATAAATCTTGAGCAAAACAATTTATAAAGAACATCCATGTCAGAAATGACGAATTAAAAGCGATCAAATTAGACACACGATACAAAAGGATTCAACTGAATTGCAGCTTTATTAATTAACTTGCATAATGAAGGAACTAAGGCTTTTTTTTATGGTGGGAAATCATCCAATGACTTCTCCCGCTCTGGGCGGAGCGGAAGGGCGTGTCAGACTTTTACTGACTAAAACCCACCCGTGTTCCTTTAGTTGCCTGTTGCCAAGGGTCTAAGGAACTAAGGCTGAGATTAAATATTATGACTGAAAGGCAATAATTGGTCAACAGTTAATGCTCGGTTGTTGTTTTAACAATATGGTATGCTGTAATTTTTTGTCTGTCTGTCTGTTTCTTACGGCTCATCTTCAAAACGGCTGCACCGATTTTTACGCGACGTTCACTGGCAGATTGCTGATACTATAAGACGCGACATAAGTTTTTTAATAGTTTCACGCACTCTTTGCCTCCTAAGGCAAAGGGTGCGTGAAACTACTGCCTACAGTAGCTAGTAGGGTACAAAAAAGAAAGAAATGATGTCGCTCTAACTAGAGATTATATTCTAAAATGATACCTTTTGAGCTCAATCTAAGAATGCATTACGAACACAGATCTACATAGTCGGAAAACGTTGTGTTTGTCTCGGTCGTCGGAACAGAAAAAATATACAATGATGACGTACAAATTAATTAACGCAAATGTTTCGAGCTTGCGAGTTTAAGAATTCTATAAAGTGAAACGGCGCATGAACAAAACAATTTTTTTAGAGTACTGCCTTATGAAAATACAGTAATGCTGATTTACTTATTCAGTAAATCGTTGCTATAGGTAATACGTATATCTAACTAGGTCGTAAGTCATTTATTTTTTAACTAAATTACTGTATGAAGAATTCATAGTCTGAAAATAAGTTAAAGCTGGTTGGTGATGGATGTAGAAATTCTATATTTTTGATATGTGTAAAATAAAAAAGGTTACTAGCATACAATAATGAACAGCTGTAAAATTAAAGAAAAGAGAATTAGGTCGTCATGCTACTAACGAGTAATAAGCGCACCTAATTAGAGAAACCGTATAAATTATTATTGTTCACTTCCCATGAAATAGGACGTAACACGTACGTAATACATTAATTAATAAAAAGGCTAAAACGACGCTTTGCTAGTTAAAGTAGCTTTAGGCTACCGCTAAAATAGTCATAGAGTTTCTGATTGGACAAAATGTAACAGAATTATTCGAAGATCGTAGACTCCGCCCTGAGGCCCTAGACAAAGTGACATTCTATCAGTGATAATGATGATGGAAAAGGCAACAGTTTATAGGACTGACATAAGCTATCGAAAAGCTTATGTCAATCCTGTTGAAAGTCGTTGTAGCAAAACGGAACGCTTTCGAAGTGATTGTCACTTGTATAGGCCCTCTGGAGTGTTAATGTGGTTCTGTCCCACAAACAAAGGGGTTCTTTATTTATTTATTTAAATCACCATTATAACACATTTATAGATATCCAAGGCGATGTTGTCACACGGTTTAAACAAATAAAATAAAAAATCAAATGACCTGTAAGCAGAATTACAAAGAATTAAAAACCCACTAAGTCATATGAAAAATATTATAAACATGAACCTCTACAACTTTTCGCTCGGACCTCTTTCAATTAACTTTTGTGCCATTTTAATGAATTTCGGCAGGTTTTGCCCAAATATATCCCCCGATATCGTAATAGCATTGATAATACGTGCACGAAAATTGAAGAGCCAAGACACCGACTTCCGAAATCACTTTGAATTCGGAAGTCGGCGTCTTTGCTTTTCAATTTTTTGTGTTTTATTTGGGAGTCGTTTTTTTTTTGTAAGGCTTCAGACATAGTGTTAAACTCTTCATATCCCGTCCAGTGTGTCCTGATGCCTGTACGATGCAGCAGCTGATGGACGCTACTGAAGATACCAAACTGGATCTCTCAAAGACAAAAGATGGTAAATGGTCGTATGGGACATGCTAATTCTGTTTTAATTCAAGTACACTTAATGCCACTTTTACTACTTTAAAATCGAAACAAGGCTTTCTAGTTTTACTAAATACTAGACCAATCTCTACAATTCATTGTCTAAGATGGGAACCGTTTACATTCGCGTACAGTTCACACTTGTCTTATTTCCTTTGACTGGACGATTTATTTAAAAGGTCACAGACTTTTTTTGCTTCGTCCAGAATTTAATTGAAAGACCTCATGTTGTCTTCTTTAACAATTCTGTGACTGTTTGCCCTTGAGGCAGGATCGCATTTTGATACAAAAACTAAGTCAGATGTAAAATTGATTGAAGGATTTACCTAAAATGATTTATCATTTTGTCGAACAAAAAATCTAAAAGACTTCTTATTCTGTAGGGCTCAATAAGGTTCAATATCTAGTTTTCATTTAAAGAATAAAATACGGTAATTCTGTGTATGGACATCATCATAGAGAACAGTAGTGGCCCAGTGGTAACGGCCCTGACTTACGAGTCATAGGCCGTGTGTTCGAACTCAGGCAGACGCTTTATTTTGAGTAAATATTTTCATCACCACTCAAAACGGTGAAGGAAAACATCGTGTGGAAACCGACATGTCGTAGAACCAAAAATTCGAAGATATGTGACATCTACCAACCTGCACTGAGCCCCCGTGGTGAATTACAGCCTACTCCCTCTCGAAGAAAGGAGGCCTGTGTCGCAGAAGTGGGAACATTATACGCTAATTATGTATTATTTTTATGCTGTTTATCTGCTGTCAGGGTAGCTACTCCAAAAATAGTTTGATTTCAAAAGAAAGTGTGGTGTAGCCACAAGTCTTTCATAACAACAAGAAGAGCATGACGATATCACGGAAATTGGTCATAAATCCGATATGGCCATCTTTTATTATGACCATATTCTACCTAGGTTGTTCCGATATCCAACCAAACTTTATCTTCATCCATATCCTGTCTACTTAGGTCAGGCTTACGCATTCATCCGCAGATATTAATTGATGGTCTATACATCATTATTGCAATGACTCATACACCATAAAATACATGTATCTACTGTAATAATAGTAGCTCATAACTATTACTTAGCAAATCGTCTTGTTATCATAGCACGCAAATCACAACATCGAGGAATAATTGTTTATTGAAGAGCTCATGGGGAGGTCACCAACCTGCTAGCGTAGCGAGTGACGATTGGCATTCGCCCTCTTATAAATACTTCGACCAAAATTCTGTGGCCCTAGTGAAAAGGGTACTAAGTCCAAAACTGCAACTTTACAGAAGACGCAAAAAACACTCTGCGCGCTTCAAATTGCGTGTTTGACCTCGTGTGACATTGAAACCGCTACCAACATGTACATGTGATGTTTTTTATAGGTAAACAATTTATGCTCTTTATTATTATTGAGTTATTTTTTATGTAAAGTTATTAGTTTTTAAGATAGTGACTTACACTGAATTTCTTGAGGGTATAAAATAAGTTATACCTCTTCTCCCATATGTTAAATTTTAATTCACACAAGTGAAAATGGATACGCATTTGGAATGATTATTTGAATACTAATCTCAACGAGTTACTTTGATTTTTTCCCGTTATTTTGGTGAAAACGGATTTCTGTCCCAAAATATCACATTACTCACTAAACCATTTTTAAAGAACCAGGTGTATTTGTATTGATAAACACCAACTAAATTAAAACGTGGTAATTTATGTAAATTTAGATTAAAAAACACAAAATATTTTAGTTTTTCGGTTTAATAGAATACAAAAGTACTTAAAACCGACTTTTGTAGTTTTATTTTATGTCTGTTAGACCCTTTTACACAAGGTAACTTCTTTGTTTTTAGAGATAGCTTAGATCCGTTTACAACAAACGAAAGAGCATTTTTTTCTGATCACTTCTGAATACTTAACTAATTTTCCACGAAATCGGACTTATACCCCTTTTCACTAGGGCCACAGATTTATGCCTTAGATTAATCCCTGAAAAATTATAGTTAAATGTACATACTTGTGTAACTTTACTCCGAACTTTGACGACGTTCGTGCCTTTTAATGGCAATATGCTCGCCCTCCATAACATGGGACCTAAACATAACTGGTGAAATGTGTGTAAATACAGGCGTTATATGATGTTATGTTGCCATCCAGCCGATATCGGTGACTGTGACAGTATTCTTTGACTTCTCATGGAGCTTGAGAGATTAGATGTGCTGCAGGGTGTGAGGGGACTAAATGTAGACCAGTCCCAGTAAGGTTACAGGTGATTTCATTTTATTGATCTCATCGGTAGTGTATCTAATAGTTCCATGATTAATCTACCATAGTCATACTCTTCATTTTCACAACCACACAGTAAGTATGCTGGCCTGCGCTTAAACTTGCTATACCTTTGCATGCTTATATTTCTGCAGTGCATTGCTGAAATGATGAAACTACGCAGCATTAGCTGGTCATGCTAACTAGTTAACTAGTAGGCATATATTAAGTAATTTTTCATGTTTTTTGCCGAATAATTTAATTAATCTTGTACCGTGAAACCTAAATATAAAAAGAATAACATAATTGGTAGTTAGTAGGGTTATTTTTTCGCGCTGTCCACCACAGATGATAAAAAAAACTGTCTAAAAGCCAGTGTACAAAGTAAAACAATCGCACATACAGACAGACAATCTAAACACTCACACGTCAACGCGCAGCCTTGTGCTCCTTAGCCGAACAATGCGCAGATAAGGCGCAATTACGCTGCGCCCGGGCAACGGCGATTTGGCGTTAAATTCCTTGCGCACGCGCCGCTGATCGAGGAATTCTGGACGTGGCAATTTTGGGTAATGTACTAAGTATGTCTGTCATCAGCAGAGATCGGAATAGGTAGAGTATATTTACCTAAAGTTCGAAAAAGAACAGAGACAAAGTGGAGACGCCTTACGACAAAATATTTTTTCGGGACTAATGTCCCGGGTTTCAGAACATTACTTAAGTACAACTAAAATTAATAAAGTAAAACAACTATCGAATTAATTTCCTGTTTCTGTTTTAAAAAAAAAGTATGCACGATTTCTATTGTTTAAACAAAAATTAAGGTAATCTCCTAATAATCTAATATTCGTTTGAACGATGTAAGTAAGCGCAGAAGCTAATGTTATTTACATAACAGTTTTAATAATAATTTATGTGATGTCCCGAAATCCCGACATTAGTCCCGAAAAAATATTTTAGTCGTAAGGAAGTCTCCACTTTTTTTGTCTCTGTTCTTTGAACTTTAGGTAGATTTGCTCTACCTATTCCGATCACTAGTCATCAGTCTATCTTGAATATTTCAACAGTATAACAATTTCATTAAACGGAAAATATATTATAATCAATCGTTAATTAAAAGACTTTGTTTGTCAGTAAGTACAGGCTTTACTTGATCGTAAATAGCTAGCAAATCTAATCTTTATTACAATAAAAGCAAAAGTGTAATATTAAGGAAACCATTAACATTTTGAGTAACTATTGAAATTAATTGAGAATTTAATCTACCAAAAAAAGCATATAATAGAAAATAATCGATGTAAATAAATACTATTTCATTCTTATTCACTATTATATTTACTGGTCTAACATTATTTTATGGAGCATTATAACATTATTAATGCTTTAACTCCTAGCTATTACATATTTTTTCTAAAAATCATTTGCCACCTCCGCGATTCATCCCTCCGTGGTGGACAAGGGCTAGGTGCTCAGCGATAGCATCGCCGGCGGAACCCGCGGTCATCTCTGATCCGCAGATTCCATTCACGCAGAATTTTAGCCCATGTTTGATTTAACACCAATTATGGACTTCCTTGTTCTAAGTTTTGGTTCTTTTGTCTTAGAAAGTCTTTCGCTTTTGAACTATCTTTTATGGTGTTAGTTTTATGTGAAATAATAAAATGGAAGTGTTTGTCGTTTCTCTTCTATATGGGCATTGAGTTTCAAAAAGCGATTGCCTAGAAATATATTTTATTTTTACTTGAACTTTTAACTGTTGACCAGACAATGTCACAACTGTATGTATGACCTTTTATAGGATGACCACATATTTTTTGTTGCAAAATTCTTAGGATATGAAAAACGAGCGAAAACGTAAAATGAACATCATGAGCATCAATTGAACAATGAACGACAAAAACAGCAGTGGTCCTAACATGCAACCTTGAAGTACGCCCGTTTCCCAATTCAATATTATAGCCAACAATAATCAATAAAGTTCATACGAACGTATGTAATCGATTGTCTTGTCCTGAGCCATGCGTGGCCGTGCTATTGTCGTGTTTTTTCCACATTTCCAACAGTGAAGGGACGGTGTGAACTATGGCACTGCAAGGTCGACGCTGTCAAAGGCTTTTGATAAATCTTGAACAACATCATTTTGCTGCTCAAGCAAATGAATGAAGCCCTATATTCAGGATTTAAGGTTTATATTGCAATGAGAAGGGTTTGCTAATTTGAGAAATAAGTTGGCTGATTCTTTGTCAACTAAATTCATTGTTTTGTGAAGTATTTTGTGCGTCTATGTAAAATCAATTTTCGTCTTAGTATTTGATGCTCTTTTATTTTAAAGTTCTTCTTAAAATAACTTGTACACTGTTCAGGATATTTTAACAAATTGTTCGCACAAAGCTGAATATCACTGAAAAAGTATGGAGCACTTCGTTTTCTTTCTTAACTGTGCGATTTAAAAATTCATTCATAAAATTTATGTTCAAACCACTTGAGGCTACGATCCTACGAACAGCAATAACTTTTGTAAAGATCACTATTTTGCATTATTAGTTTCAGGTTATTAAGCTCATTACCTACTAGTACCAACGCATCACAATTATTACCTGTAAATTGACTCTTGCGACCCTACGTGGGAGGATAAGCTACTACTTTAACATAATTTTTAATTTATTCTCAGATCACCGTTGAATTAATAGAAGCATATTTAATAGACTTTCCAAAACTATCAAATTCTACAGTAACTCGTTTCACGTAATCGATATGAAATATAACCGATGCATCATAACCATTAACTAATCATTCGATTATTGAATCGACACTGGAACTCGATAAAATTCGAAATATAAATAGAATTGAGAATGTAGAAATCACAGAGGGATGTGATGCGATCGTAGGAGATGGAGTGGGCGTAATGTGGTTACTGGCATCAATTGCAGTCTATTCGGTATAAATAATCGATTTAAAAGTCGTCATATGGGCATCTTTGTAACCCAACACGGGGTTAGAATATTGACTGAACTTGTTGGCATTATGAGCACACGCGAAAATGATAGGCAGGTACTGTCGATGACAACGTTATTAAGATTTTAAACCAAACATACTTTTCTTAAAAGTCCAAATGTAATTTTGCCTTTAATTAGCTTCAAAGTTTTAAATTATTTATTACATCCGACGATTGATTACTCATTATTTGTATCTACAAGGGCAAGATGTAAACCTTTAACCTCAGAATTAACTAAACTAACGAACATGATGATGATACATAGTCATGTTTAAAGGGCAACCTTGAATTTTGTGTTTTATTTTCATAAAGTTTTGACCGGGTATCATTATGCAATGACGTTGAAAACTAACACGCGATTTACGGAAACCAGCTATCAAAAACTTGAATTTGTTGAATTAAGTAATGTGAGAAATACAAAAAAGTGTCTATTTTTATTAGATACGAATTCAGTTTGTCTTACTTGATTTCCTTTGTGAGGTTAATAACCATGGTAATTAAGTTTTAGTAAAGTTTGCTGAATCAATGTACAAGATATCATCAGCGATATATTTATAATTATTTTCCTTTTTTTGCGAGCTTACATGTTTTAAGCCAACACTATTTACAGTTAAAAAAGGGCAATGAAAACATCAGACTATTTTCCAGAAGGACTTTGATTATTTTTTATTAGAACTTTTGTAGTCCCCTGTACATCCTAGACCTTTATTGCAAAGTACATTCGAGAAAACGAGTGCGAGACCGGTGATAATTATCAGATGTGGACAGTCGCGACGTCGAGTGTCATCACGAAGCGTCGGCGCATCATTGCGGATCGCGGGCTAATTATACTAGGGACGGGAAAACTGCTGCGCTGTGATTTTCGATGCTAGCGGATGCAAGATTTTATTCAGAAATTAATAGAGTATGTAAAAACAAAGTTTGTATGTGTTTTTTTTTTTTTTTCTAGAGGAAAACCTTCGACACTTGCATTCTTCCCTGCTTAACTTATGGCTGCGAAACCTGGTCACTCGCCGACAACCATAGAGCGAAACTAGCAAAATGCCAAAGGGCGATGGAAAGGAGCATGCTAGGAGCAAAACTAAGGGACAAAATCAGAAACTCAGATATTAGAACAAAAACTAGGGTTAAGGATATAGTAGTTCGCATAGACCATTTGAAATGGGGCTGGACAGGACACATGCTTCGATGTCAAGTCAACAAATGGAGCAAACAGGTGACCCTGTGGTACCCAAGAGACGGGACTAGAAACCGGGGACGCCCAAAAACAAGATGGGAAGACGACATCCGCTTAACTCTGGGACCTTACTGGACAAGAGTTGCTGTGGACAGAACGCAATGGAGACAGTTGGAGGAGGCCTATGCCAAAAGGCACACCGAGCTGAGGGACATACTATGATTAACCAAATACTTTATGTTAACAAGCTAATGATGTACCCAAAGTTTGGAAATAAATGGCTTTATTATTATTATGTGTTTTTAGATCGCAACAGTATTTAGAGTCTACGCCACCACTGAACTCCTTCTGACGCGGCGCTAGTGTCTGTCATTGTATCAAATTGCATTTAAAAAAATGTAGTTCCACAGTTTTCTGCCGGACTTCAGCGGTGGCGCGGACTCTACCTAATTAATATTGAAGTCTCGTGTCAAATTGTAAAATCTGATTCAGTTTATGTCTTAAGCCCCGAATACACCTAAAAATACACGCAAATCAAACGGTAAATCACGCAAAAAGGCCCAGTATACATTGGCCGACCGACGGGCTCACCCGGGTGGGGGCTTTAAACTTTTATGAAGACATAGAAAAATCTGGGTTTTTCACAGACGTCGTGATACCGAAACTAATTTGAATGATTCTTTAGAGATCGAAGACTGGAGAGGACCCCTAAATAACGAATTGTTTTCTTTGCAAGAAAAATTTGCTGGGACTAAGAGAATGGCCTCGCTACTCCACTTGCGTATCCCCTCACTACTACCTCACAGCTCCCATAAACGCAGCACATTACTGTGTCCATCACATATAAATATACAAACGAATTGGTTTGTTTGTCCGACCATGGATAACGCAACATCTAAATATAACCAGGCTAGCATCCGGACGACTAGTTGCATCAGATTAGGAATCATTTTGTGAGATTTCTTTGAATATACAACCTAGTAGGAAAGGTAGCAAAGAGTATAAATGTCCTAGATACTGCTAGGTCTAGAGACGCCAGTATAAATTGCGCCTCAATTTCAGCAAACAGATGCTTATCTGCTGAACTTGTAGTCCTGATTTTGATGATAAGTTAAGAAAGCCATATTAGATATAACTAGAAATAAAATAGATCATTGATAGTACACTCGCATTTCACCAATTATATATGTTTAAGTCCATGTAATAGGAGGCAAGCCTATTGCCATCAACAGGGCACAAATCCAGACTCCGAGTTGTTATTGAGAAATTCCGGATATAAAAACCCAATGACACTTTGCCTGACCCGGGAATCGAACTCAGGCCCTAATGCTCAGCAGTAGCGCTTGCAATCACTAGACCAACCGACCAAAAATACAAGCTGTATGCTGCGTGTATAGATTTCTACTAAAAATAAGGCCTTCATCTGCTGTTTCAAATTGGGGCCGGTACATTGGGAAACTATGTAGCTTACTTCTTATCAATACGGTCGATGTGTCATTAGGTATTAAATTAGGCAACAAGTAACCGGTTAATTATTTTTAACCTTTTTTATACCTTCTTTAATTTTATAGGTTTACTAGCTGCGCCCGGTTTCACCCGCATAAGTCTCGATCGCGTGGGAATATCGGGATATAAGTATCCTACGTCCTAACCCAGATCATGTGCCAAATTTCATCCAAATCTGTTTAGCCGTTTTAGCGTTAAAACATAGCAAACTCACTTTTGAATTTAGAATATTATAGTTAGGATTGTATAGTTAGGTTAGGTTAGTACATGTCGATATTTTACAACATTAGTAACCTCTACTAGACCTTATGTTACACAAGTCTACGTTCTTGATTGTCTGACTCAGTTGACAATAGTTTCTGTATACAAATTTCTCGCATTACAAAATAATCGTAGGTTCCACACGATCCTGATAATCTTTCGTGTAAGTTTTAACTCTATCCTAGATCTTTAAGCCTCCGATCTTCGTGTCACACAATAGACAAATGAGGCAGTAACAAGCCTGTATTATGTTAGCATTTTGCTTACTACAATAACTGAACAAAAACGCACTAAACACCAAACCGTCGCCTGCGCACGGCGATTGTTGGCCCATGTGAACGGGGGCGCACCTTGACCATCTACACAATGGGCCAGCCTTGAGACTGCACTAGGATATCCGTATGATGGCCGAAGTAGCTGTGACAGTTTTGTACAGAAATATCGACATTTCAGGGTTTTTAGTCCTTTGAGCTCTTTGCTGCCTATTAAGTTTAAAAAGATTTTTTGTTTGTTTTACCCTATAAAAAAGAAATGGCTGAATTTTATAGCTATTATCATTTTATATATTATTATTATTTTATACTTATACACAGTTCTTTTCAGAAAGGTCAAGTGCGTAGTAGTTGCTATCGGCGTGCGTAAATGACCAGCATTGCTATTCTGTAACCATCTCACCGTGAAAACTTAGGTGAAGTGAGCGTGGAGTGAGCTGTCATTGTCATCGATACCTACTGAGTTCACCCTAAGCTCACTTCACCTAAGGTTTCACGGTGAGATTTTTACAGAATAGCACAACTGTCACTGCCTTAGTATCAGTAGGTATTGATGGCAATGGCAGCTCACTTCACCTAAGTTTTCACAGTGAGATGGTTGCAGAATAGCAATGTATAAACGTAAACGAAGCAAAAGAAGTATGTAATGTAAGGATCGTAGCAGATGGCGTTCTGCCTACCCCCATGGGAAAAGGGCGTGAGTTTATGTTGTGTGTTTTCATTGTGGCCTTAAAATGTACTTCAGCCATTAAAAACACGTCACAGCGTAACAAAATCCCAAATAGATAATGCGATTGAAAATCTCCATATTAAACTGTAGAAACTAGTTAGTCTGTGGTATAGTTTATGTTCACATGCACCTAACAAGTAATAAAAACCGTACAAGTGCAAGTCGGACTCGCGCACGAAGGGTTCCGTACCATTATCAATAAAAACGGCAAAAAAAATCTTATCTGTTGTATAGGTCCCTTAAATATTTATTTTATTCTGTTTTTTAGTATTTGTTATTATAGCGGCAACAGAAATACATCATCTATGAAAATTTCAACTGTCTAACTATCACGGTTCATGAGATACAGCCTGGTGACAGACGGACGGACAGCGGAGTCTTAGTAATAGGGTCCAGTTTTACCCTTTGAGTACGGAACCCTAAAAACGGACCTACTCGATTAAAACGTTATCATACATTAGTTAGCCATTCAAAGTAATATAACAAAATTATAAATGCACTCGTCTACCAGCTTCATAAATTATCTGCAATTAAAACTGTAACACTAATAGAATCCCAGCCTTAATTATACATAATAAAATTAAACTAAAACCCATAAAATAGCATTCAACCATCTTTAATTATCGATACGAGATATTATTAATTATTAATTCAATTATTAAAATAGTAATTAGCGGCGATATCAAAGATGTAATAAAAGAAATAGTTGTTATTATGATGATGGTAAACTAGACTATATTTAAATGGCACATGACTCTATGAATGAATGAATGTTATTTTTTTCTAAGTATATGGTACACTAGCTTCCGGCCGCGGCTTCGCCCGCGTGGTATGTCTATAAAAAAGTAGTCTATGTCCTTTCTCAGGCTCTAGACTATCGGTGTACCAAATTTCATATAAATCGGTTCAGTAGTTTTGGCGTGAAAGCGCGACAGATAGACAGACAGACAGACAGAGTTACTTTCGCATTTATAATATTAGTAAGGATTGAGAGCTTACATTAAAAACTGTTCCACACATGCTATTGCTGGTGTAGAAATATTAAATAATATGCTAATAATAATATTAAAAAGGCAGGTAGTATTTAGTAGATATGCAAATCAGAATTCATAAAATCATTAATCATTATATAAAATTATGAAATCTTGTATTAAGTTTATGAATTTCATCAAAAATGCATCTATGTTCTATGTGAACACTCTGAATAAAAATGACAGGTAAAACCAATAAAACAACAGATTAATTTGCGTGCGATGAAAAGGGCGTAAGTATGTGTTTTTTTGACAAAATTAACTGCGAGCTTTCGGAAAGTTTAAAAAAAATCTTTTATATCCTAACATGTGATTTTAAATGACTTGTGGCCTATTACATTAGCGTGTTATTTTTTAGCGGACGACATAAATAAGGGCATTACAGCAATAAAAAGTAGGAAAATTAATTGAACGAGACATGGAGAACGTTAAAATATCCATACTACTAATATAGTAAATTAAAACACTGGACACTTATTACTTTATAATTTTTTTATCGATTTCGTTACAGTTAATACTGAAAGAATGTATGATAAAGTCATTGTCATAATAGTTGTTAGAATAAATGAAGATCATTTAATACACAGCTTAATGCAAATAATTATGTAAATCTGATAATAAGTACAAATAAAGAAGCAGAAATACATTGTAACAATCTTGGAATACTAAAAAAAACATACAGTCAGAGATACTATTAACTTAACTTCTTAAGTGTCGCGTGATACCCCATAGCAATAGTTAAAGAAGAAAATCCTTATAAATAAACTACTTCACATGGAACTCGTAATTCGTCCAATAGAAAGGGTGTTAGACTGATTAATGGACTCGTACCTATTGGCAGTCACTCAGTGCATAACTTTACCACTCTTTGGCACAGACATGCTTTAGAGAAAACTGGACCCATGTTGTCCATACAAGAAGAGTGTTGGTCCAACTTTGTTTATTGAACTATTTTATATTCTGTTTTAATGCCTACAAGTGGAACCAAACTGTACATATTTGTCAGGAAATAGAGAGGTTCACATGACAAAAAAAAAGCATCCTATTGGCGCCAACCGGTGCGGTAAGCGTGGTGACTCCATCAACGCAGTCATTAAAAATGTCTTTCGCTTATACGATTGGTGGACTGAACTAAACCTCCCGCATATTTCCCTACTTAATACCTCTCAGTACTGAGCTACGACTTCCTAAAACCATAAATTTTTTGTCACAAATACTTCTAAACCAAATTGCCTTATTAAACTCAAGTTTACCACGCTAAACTGGATCTTATCTCTCAATCGTTCAATTAAATATTGATATCGTAATTCATTAAGAAAATATTTTTTCAATTACCCACATATGTTATGATGATTCAAACGCTATCTCGTGGTACAATCACGTTCAAAACCGTTTCATAAAGGATGTGAGAACAGCGCATAGTACCAAATATCAATCGGAACCGGTTGTATGAAGATTCTATCGTGTAGTCATTGATTAATTGCAACACATTACAATCGGATGAATTAAATAGCTAAAAAATATATCGAAATAAAGACGTCGTGATAATCTCAAGATAAAGTAGCGTAAGGGAATTATCAGAGCGATCGCAGGGCATCGCATTGAAGCGGACGATTGATAAATTGACAACATTTATCTGTGCGCGATTGTATCAAAATATTTTAGACGATCTTAGGGATAAGTGTCAGAGTGTAATGGAGGATTAGATCGGGCGCTTTGAGGGAAATAACGCGCTTTTGCAGCTTTATTGTGACTATTCTAATAGGTTTAAAAAGATGAATGAATTTAAAGAAGACTTTGGAGAAAATAAATCTAAGAACGACTGAAGAATGAGAAAACTGAAGAGGACTGAGACATATTGTCAATATCTACTCCATTTGCATTTCGGTCTATACTCAATAAGGAATATGCATGTATTTTTTTAATATTTTTATTCTATAATTTACACGCCACTTATATTTAAAAAAAATTCGACGCCGAAAAAGCATATTAAAGTACCTACTTAAAAAAAATGTTAAAAATATCCAAACACATAAGCGTCAAGTCAACACTCCTACAAAACACATTGACATTTTGATTGTTGTCATAGATTGTTACGTCACATCCGCTCTGACCAATAGCGTCGCTTTTCAAGTTTTTGAAATTCCTACAGTTTATTGGCTCTTTTTAATTTCTCACTTAAAAATAAATATTATTCAAAATTATTTATGGACGCATAACTCTGAAGTAATATAGTTTATTAAAAAAAATACTTGACCATTATTTGGATGACATGCATATTCCTTATTGTACCAGATAACACCATACCAAAAATAATAATCAAATTATGCCTTGTTTCTTTGAGTTAGAAATGTTATAAGTTTATAACGATAAACGAATAAACTGATGTTAATTAAGCTTATTAATATGTTAAAAAAAGTCATAAAACATTTTACTACACTTTAATCGCTGTTAGAATTAAAACGATGTTGAATTAAGTCATTAAACCAATTCCATTAAATGTTATATTGATAAACATACCAAAAAGAATATTATGATCGTATATCACATGCAGTTAACTAATACCCATTCGGTATTTAGCTGGCACCTTGAAAGGCTAAAGACTAAAAAAACGACAACCATACAAAAAATATATACTATATATCAATCTGCCTAGCCTTTTCCCAACTATGTTGGGGTCAGCTTAACTGGTTAATACGATACCCCTTGGTAAGACTGGTTGTCAGACTTTCGGGCTTCTGACGACCCGTAACGACCGTCAAAGATTTACGAATGACAGCCGGGACCAACGGCTTAACGTGCTTTTCGAGGCACGGAGGAGTCTCAGTATGTAAAGATGGTCACCCATCCACGGACCAACCCCGGCAAGCGTAGCTTAACCTGATGGACCGACCCGTGCGCTTGATATTATTGTTATTTGTCCCATAGAAAACTTCAAAACCTATTCGACCCAAATGACGGCTGATTATTTTATATGTTGGTCCCATAGACAAAGTTGTTCAGTTTGATGTTCAACACCCTTAAATATAATCACACCTTTCTGATACATGCTATATATGAATATAAAAAAAATAAAGTACGTTTTGATATTTAGAGGAAGTAGCTACGTAAAGGGACTACGCTAATAAATCATGATTAAGTAAATAAAGAGGAAGATTATGCCCAGTAGTGGATTGTGGGCGATGAATATGGGCATAATAATGATGAAGTGTAACAAAATGTATTAGATCATGCCCATAACTCACAAAGTGTTAATGAGTTAGGATTTGTAGATCCATAGTTTATCGATAGAATTAAAAAGGACGTATATGATAGAGGTAAAAACAATATCTAAGGCGCGGCTCCTATAAATTTTGTATGAAATATGCCACTCTCCTCTTGTGTAAATCCCGCACCTAAGAGTATATGGCTTATCAATAAGATATTTGCACCTATTTCAAATTGCGATGAAATAAAAGAAGCAACGGTATAGGAAACTAAATCCACTCTGAACCCACAACACTACAGACCACATAAACCGACCACTCCATGGGAATTCAATAAAACTAACTGTACCCATTATCGAAATGAATAATTTAGCCTTGCAGAAGATTTGCGCGCTTACTCATAACGCAGCTATAACTCCGTGGATATAAGTAGTCGTGTGTTACACCAGGTCACAGGTTCAAGTGCCGATAAAGCGTAGATTCCGTTAAATAAGGAAATTTGTTGTAGTTATAGTAAATTTCAAGTCAGTGCTATCGTGGGGCTTAATGTTGAAATATATGTGTTATGTATTGGCGAGGATGGGTCCGCTGAGTGAATCGAGATTGCGTTTGGAATTGGAATTGACAATGTTGTTAAAGGTATGTGTTGAGAATGGTATGGAAATATTTCAATGGTTGGCCTAGAAACTTTGCTTATGGATGAAGCATATACAGGTATATAGCAGCAGAAGGTAGCATATATGGGTTATAGAAAACTAACAATATCTTAAGTGGTCATTGTACTCATCATTATTATCAACTTTTACTATGGGACCACACCTGAAATCGCGAATATAAAATCACATTTTCCCTACATTTATGTTCACATCACTCGTCAAAATGTAGGGAACAGCTGATTTTTTTTCGTGATGTCAGCTTTGATCCCGTTGTTCAAGAGGTTATTGGGATTTACCAATAACCCTGTATAGTCACTCTTGAAAACAATAGAAGAACCGTTAATAAAGTTAAAGCAGCCTATCACAATTTACTGTATAAACGCTAAAGTGAAATCTCTAAACGACAATAACTTCATAAGTACTGATAGTGAACTCTGCAGTTTTCTCATAACTGATTCTATTCTTCTATTTAAAATCTAAGATATCAAACAAGTTCCAGAAGATAAATACCAAAAACGCAGTACGAGTTACAGCAGATTAAGTTTTATAATCACGTTAATCTCCACCGTCAACCCTAATGTGAGCCGGTAGTTAACCTAACAACATTCAGATATAATCATTAGCAGAATCGGAAACTTTAAATAAAGACAATTTAAATCCTCATCTAAATGCTATTCCGCAAACACGTTTCTTCTCACGGATTAAATTCATAGTTACAAAACGGACTTAAACTACAAACCAGTTCCATCCCCAAAGGATTACTTCAAAGAAAGGATGGCAGACGTTGTCACGTCTCCAATTGTTTATTTTGATCCTGATTAAAAACATCGTTAGTAGGAACTGGTGCGGTTTCATTATTAATGCTAATCTCTTTTTTTCTGTTTCGATGTTTAAATCAAATATTTGGGTCAGGTAAAGAACACGTGCTGGGTTTCTGAATGGGATGTGGCAGTTTTTGAATATTGCTGTGAGTTGCCAACTTTTTTGGTTTACTTGTAACTTGTAAGTCAACTGGGAATTTGGAGTGACAATAACGATAAGGAGTTGGACTGGGTAACCAGGTTTGAGGATTATTTTTTTGCTTCAATCCCAGGACGGCACAGTCTTCCTGTTCTTAGTAGTGCTTTTTAGTAACAGACCAATGATTCATCTTGTGTTGCTTCATGTCAAATTGTGCATGTTGCTTCATTTCAAGATTTTTTATATACTTACAATACTTACATACATCTTCCAAAGCTAGATTAAGTTAACTGTCTTTATTTCTGCTTTCCTTGCAAAGATTTCTTCACTTTTATATCGCTCTTCATCATCCCTCTTTTCCTTGAATTCAGTCACTGAGCTATAAATAAAAATAATCGTAATATTTTATACATAACCTCCCAAAATCTCTCCAAGGCCAGTATCCCATACGTTCATACATACTCCGCTGTGCCCATTAATCACGGTGTCGTTCATAAATCGCGGCGAGCTCCCTAAAGCATCGCGTATCGGATTAACAGCCAGTAACTGTCGTTCGTATCTCTACGGAAATGTGTTAATACTAACTGGGAATGTATGGTTTGGGGATCCGTGGAGAGGGGTTTTATTATTACAGGTTGTGCAGTAACGTCTAGAACTAGTGCATAGGGTAAAATGTACAGTTTGGAAAACAAGTCACAATTTAGTTTTAATTTAAAGTGAGTCATTTTATGTGTCCGCAACTGTATGTAGCTTAGTTAGTAGTTATAATACTAAAAGGTATGTGTTATCAAGTAAAAAAATATGTTTAATTTGTATTTTTTGGAATCCGTGATAAATATGTTTACATTTTTATAATGATCTAATTGGTTATCTAATTGATACAATAACCTTAGCTTCGTATCATCAATTTTGTATTCAGTTTCGTTAAAAGACGCAATATTGAAACACAAAACTAGACTACTAACAAATATAATAAAAAACATCAATAATTTTGCATAAAAGATACATCTTTTTAAATAATTTGTCAATTTATTGTCTCAATTTGGGGACAAAATATCGTATATTGTAATTTGTAGCTACTTATTTGTCTCCAAAATAGCTTTTAAGACTACGAATGTGATTTTATGGACACTTAATGCACAAGAGTAGAAACTAACGTGTTATTTTGGCAACTAAAATGGTTATACGGGGCGCTATCATAATTATATTTTATTTATACTTGAAAATTAATCTACCTAGCTTCACTTTTGACACTTAAGCATAATCGGATTCATCACGATAGATAAAGAACACAATTTTTTTTTATAGTTTTTATTTTTGCTTTGGTTGCCCAGTGGTAACGACACCTACGAGTTATCGGTAGTAGGTTCGAACCCTGACAAGCGCTTAATTTGTGTAAATTATTTCATAACCACTGCTCTCAAACCGGTGAAGGAAAACATCGTGAGGAAAAAGACATGTACTAGAACCAAAAAATTCAAAGACATGTGACATCTACCAACCCGCACTGGGCCCGCGTGGAGGATTACGGCCCACTCCCTCTCACTGAGAGGAGGCCTGTGTCCCAGCAGTGGGAACATTATAGGCTGATTATCATAAGCTTTTTCAGGGCTAGTTACTTATTTAAAAAACTAGCTTATATCAAAAATACAATTATTATATAGAATAAAGCCGCTTCATACTCAGTGAATAGTGTAACAACTTGCGAATTTTTAAGGTTTTTTTAATATTTGAACAACTTACATAATACTAAAGTAATTGTTCGTGAAAACCCACGAAACCTCATAAAATCTTACACTCCAGAAATAAAACACCAAAATGGATACCGTTACCCAATACATAGTACGGGCATTATCTGTTATAACGACATATTAGGTACACTACCACAATAAATATACGAAGTACACCGACACCAATAAATTTATTGTAAAATTGAGATGTATAAAAGATCTAATCTCGACCAAAAGATTTATGTACCAAATAGATTTATTAAAAAAAATGTCGTGTAAGGATTTAGTTTAAGTTGCTGCATGAGTTACTGGTACTGGTCGACATAGAAACTGGGCTATCTCCGTTTTGTAGTTTTTTTTTCGTTGATAGTAGGTTTTTAATGTTTGTTTGTATTGGGATAGATAAGTTGTTTTTGTTGCGGTTGTTACTTTTAAATGGAAGTGTTTGCTTCATATTCTGACTGTAGCCTCACAATATATATTTGAAAACTTATTGTATGTACACAAAAATATATCAAATTTTAAGAAAATGTCCGATATTCATAGTTTAAATACCAGGAATAAACACAATCTTGCTGTACATCGCACTCGTCTCCACAGAGTAGGCAACTCGTTCATGGGTCAATGTATACGCTTTTATAACAAACTTCCCATTGACATTAGAAACTTACCCATTATACGATTCAAAAGCTGTATTAAAACCAAACTTTGTAAAAAAGGGTACTATAAAATTTCAGATTATTTAGAAGACAAAAAAGCATGGGATTGAACTGCTCGCTCTGCTAAGCTTTGTAACATTTTGAATATTATGGAAAATCATCACCAGTTTTATATATAAATTGACATTATTGAATATTACAACAAAATGACATGATTACTTTTAAAGTATTGTATTATTTTAATTATTGTAAATGTGAGGACTATGTGGAATTTTGTTTTGATTTCTTTTTTCGTTCTCAGTTAGTTTTAACGATGGTCTGGCAATTTGAGTATTTTATGCGACCTACCCAAATGTCCTTTCTTTGGTATTGTTCGCCGAGTCGTTGAGCTCCTTAAGTTCTGAGTTGAGCTCCACTATTACTGACAAATGCTTGCACTGACTGGACAGGTCCACTCAAATCGTTGTGGTTCTTTCCTCAAAATACCATTTCAGACGCCAATCTACATGGTCCTCATATGGTCTGACCAAGATTATGTCTGGACTTTAAAAGAGACTGCGACCTCTGAGTTTGTTTCGGCCTTTCTTCTCAGAGTAGTCAGATAGGAAACGCCGACCTCATCTAGCTTATTTTAAATATTTTATAATATGACGTGTAAAAGTGATTCCAATATCCTATTTACAGAATAAACAATTTCATTTCATTTCATTTCATTTCATTTCATTTCATTTCATTTCATTATAACTTCTCAGTATTATGATTGTATTGATGTGGCATTTGTTTTAGAAATAGGTAAGCCCATTAAAGTCTGTTAATAACTTTGGAGTTTTTTTTTTGTCACACTAGTATTGGCCGTATGCGTTGTAAGTTATAAAATTGCTTGAAAGACGCATGAAATCTTTTCTATACCCGTTTCTACTATTGTATTAATAAAATAACGACCGGCGACCTTAGTAAAACTTACATCTAACCTCCTCAACAATACGTCTTGTACGAGATAAACAGTAGTTCTACATACTTCTTATGGTACTAAGCAGGAATGAATAAGAACAATGTATCACATCAGAAACCCCATCGAGTTCACGGATGTGAGTGTTCACAATACTCACAATATTGGCGATATGCCCGGTTAGCATCCTTAATACATTAAACATGAACCGCACAAGGAAATAAAATAGAAAATATGTCGATGCAATATATTAATTGATTCATTTACTTGTTCATAATTCCGTTTATGTTTATACGGTATGCTGCTAAACTTAGTAATCTTTGTCATTGTAATAGATCGCTGTGGTTTGTCAGTAGCTGTTGCATGACTCACGATAAAAGAAAACTTTTCAATGTCCAAATGTTTTGCCAATCTACATATACACCAACCTATTACAATTTTGAAATATGGCAAAATATTGAAACAATAATGAAATTACCACATTGCTCCTTTTATACGGTCCGATCAAAAACACATGATAAAAAAAGACTCCAGCTTCAAACCCGTTTCCCTCACTTAACGGTCTCAAAAAAAGGACCTGACGTCACGGGTCTAAAGTAACGGACCTTCCGGCACCGGACTACCCTAGACAATAAAAAACGTTCACCGTTTGTTAAGATAACTGTCCGTAACAGTCTCTAATAAAACAATTAATATAAAATTGTCTCTGTTTTAATGTTTTGCGCAAAATTTCTTTTCTGCGAATCGTTTGTTGGTGTTTCCCAATTTTTTTACTTACACCTTTTTATTACTTTGTGCGAATTTTAGGGTTGCAATTTGCAAATGGATCATCTCGTTTCTTTTGTTTTTTGGAACAGAAATATTGGGTAACAGTTTTATTAGTTTGTTAGTACAGTTAAAAGATACTAGTAATAAAAATGTTCAACTTTTTGCGAAAGCTTCGTTCATTACTTCTCTCGTTAAACTTTCAGCTCTAAGCTCAATCTTTGTAAACTATACTTTAAAAGTGCTGTGTCATTCTGAACAAGCATAAAATCTTAATTAAAGATCTTCATTGATTACATAACAATATTAATCAAATTTACTTGAAGAACCATTCCGGGTTAAGCCGAGCATTTCGCGCGAAAAGTCAATGTGGTATAAATATTTAAAGTATTCTATATAATATCTGCTTACACGTGCATTATGCTAAACAGTCATATACTATGTCATATACACATAACAGGTAAATACGCTAGGTATTCATGTATGGTAAATATTACGATTATTTTCTGTAGTCCAGGTTTAAAATCAACATAATGACTGAGGGAGGTTACTTCGTTTGAAAGGGTAACGTTTGTGATGGATACTTACAGATATGAGTTTAGATTACTTTAGTGTCACACACATGCTTTTATAAAATTCAGACCTACAGTCAACGGCACATCAGAGAGGAGAGAGGAGCTCGTGGCTAAGTAATAACAGCCGCATGGGTCGGTTCATCAGGTTAAGCTACGCTTGCCGGGGTTGCCCCGTGGATGGGTGACCATCTTTACATATCGGGACTCCTTCGTGCCTCGGAAAGCACGTTAAACCGTTAGTCCCGGCTGTCATTTGTGGATCTTTGACAGTCGTTACGGGTCGTCAGAAGCCCGAAAGTCTGACAACCAGTCTTGCAAAGGGGTATCGTATTACCCAGTTACTGGGTTGTGGAGGTCAGATAGGCAGTCGTTCCATGTAAAATGCTGGTATTCAGCTGCATCCGGTTGGACTGGAAGCCGACCCCAACATGGTTGGGAAAAGGCTAGGCAGATGATGATGATCAGTCAACGGCACATCAGTACTTAGTTACAATTTATATCGACTGATGTGTGCTTGACTGAACAAATACCTATCTATCGAAAGTAAAAGTGTTGAGGTAATCATCAAATTATTAAACTTTGGATCGTTTATACAAGTTTGTGTTTATAACAATTTTCAGACCTCAAGTTCTACGTCAAAACAGAAACTGCGTCACACTGTAATATCGGAAGTAAAGAAAATACTATCTTGACTGGAGCGCGGCTAAGCGCGAGCGCAGTCTACGAATGCACGCTATACAAAAGAGAAGACTGAATATTGGTCGGAATACAATATCCATACTTCCTCAGAATACAATATCCATACTTCCATACTAATATTGCAAGTATTCAGTGGGTATCGTATTACCCAGTTACGTTTAGTTGTGGAGGTCAGATAGGCAGTCGCTCCATGTAAAATAGTGGTATTCAGCTGTATCCGGTTAGACTGAAAGCCGACCCCATCATAGTTGGGTAAAGGCTAGGCAGATTGATTGACTTCCATACTATAATATTATAAATGCGAAAGAAACTCAGTCAGTCAGTCTGTCTGTTACCTTTTGCACACCTTAACAGCTGCACAGATCTCTAAATCGAAAGGCACAGATTTGGTACTTAAAATACTTACTTTTATCCCGTAAGTACGCTCCCTCGTAATAATTTACGACCTCCAGAAGCTGTAGTGTTCAATATGTATAGATATTTCATTATTTTTAACAATAATTGTTAAGTCACCACAAGCACTGCTCATCGAACTGGGAATAAAAACGTATAAAAAAAAAGAGTAGAGTATCAATCTATCTACCGCGCTAAGTGTCATCAGCACAGAAATAGCCTGAGTCACTTTTACCTATACCTGGTTACTTACTTATATTCTACCGCGAATCGCTGTCTACCTCCTTCGGAGCAAAGTCCAGTTTAACTATAATTTAAGAGTGCTAAGACGTTAATATGGGATAAATTATTGCAGGCTCATTAATTAATTCGCAATGATGATTCATTACTGACTGCCTCTAGTGGTTGCAAGCGCTATTGCTAAGCATGAGGACCTGAGTTTGATTCTCAGGTCGGGCAAGGTTTTATCATCAGGAATTTCTCAGTAGCAGCCCGGAGTCTGGATATGTGCCCAGTTGATAGCAATAGGCTCGCCCCCTATTACATAGGAGTTAAACATAACTGGCAAATTGTGGGTGGACTATAGGTTAGGTACACCCCTGCCTAACCCTTCGGGAATTACAGGCGTGATGTTATGTTATGTGTTAATTAATTCATTTGTACACACGGCTACACATCAAACTATTCATTTCCAGTATAAGCTGACCTCGCATTGTACGGAAATCCTATACAATGTGAGATCAGCATAAACTGGAAATGTATAGCTTGATGTGTAGCCATATGTACAAGATGACAAGCAAGTAATTTTAATAGGTAACATTATGACACTTTACTTTTTTAAATCTAAATAATTACTGTGTAGGATGACTTGATGGAAAGGAATTTTCTCACATTACCTATGTATTGTTAAAAGATTACTTACAGTAGGTATTTTCGCATTTGAAATGATTTGCATATCTAAATAAGTATAAATTAATCTATATAGTAAGTTGTCTTTCTTAAATATTCGGGATTAAAAATTGAAACCACATCATGACCCTTATTTTACAACTAAATGAATTACGTCATTAACAATGAAAATTATCAACAAAACAAACGAATAACTAATCCGATTACGAATCGCTGTTTTCTACGAGATTCGATGATAACAAACGGTTAAATAAATGAACGATAAAATATCCTAAGACCCTTAACTGAAATCAGAAAGATATTAGTTTAGCATAACTTTGGGCAACGCTTTTAAATATATACCTACATAAAAAAAGCTAACGGCGGAAAAGTGAAAAGAATACCAACTTAAAAATCATAACTTTTGTCATAAAAAATGATAAATAAAATAGCGCGGGAGTTGAATCTAAAATAAAAGTTCGAAATTCAAATACAGGCGAAATCGCGTCGGCAAGCAAAACGGGAATAAGAAACGAAAAGTCTTTTTTGTTAACTTTTTAATTACAAATTGCAGCCCACGTTTGTTTCATAAAAAAGTTTTGCAACAATTGTTGAACGTTTTTAAAAGCTTTTTATTCACAAAAGAAAGTTTTATTACGGTAAGCTTGTTCGTTAATGGAGCGACTTTGTTAAGATTTAGTTCATTTTGTAAGTAATGTTTGTGCTGTTTTGTTTAAAAGGTTCCTGTTAAATGATTTTTACGTTGTGAAATAAATATGATAATACATAACACATACAGACCGTATCTCTTAAAACTTTAACCGATTATTCTAGAAAAATATATTAACCTTAATTGTTCAATAACTCCAATAAACCTGAATTAATTGCAACATAATTTGAACGATCAATAAATTCGATAAAAATAAAGAAACCATTAATTTCCTAACAACAAAGACCCAGGTTTTGTTTTATTTTATTACATATCGTGAGGCCATTCAAGTCACATTGACTGTTAGAAGAGCATTAATTGTAAAGATGAACAAAAATATGAAATAGTCGAACCTCATTATTTTTAATAGATGTCAATAGAAACAGTGATCGCAAGACATTAAATAATTACACACTCGCATTAAAAACAAAAACGCATATGTTGTATTTAAAAGGCGACGCGACGCATTAAACTGTGGAGTTACGATTATCGCGCCGCGATCTATAACGTCGCGTATCGTTTTATTAATCGCAGTACGAGGCTCGGGCGCAGTGGCAAAGTTCACGCGATCCCACCAAACCGTACCTATGGACCGGTAACGCACCGGTAATAGAGAAGGAGACGCAAGCATTCCCAATCACACACGCCAGACAAGGATAGCACGAGAGATAGATGTTGCGTTAGAAGTTAGCCACGCCCCCACAGCGTTCGAAGCTCTGAGTCCACCTCCGTGAGCATTCGTGCGCGCGCGCCGCTCCAGCCACACGCCACCCGTGTTCGAAAAATTTTGAATTTCGAAAATGAAATCGGCCGCGCGATTTCAATCCCGTCAATAGAAGATGCCAGTGTTCCGCTCAAAAATTATTTTTAGAGCAGATTTTAATAAAGACTGTTATAAAAAAAACTGTTAAAATGATGTGTCAATAGCCAAGACAATAAACGTAGCAGTGCGGTAGTTGCATCGTCGCGTTTTCAGTTTGCGTTTTCAGTTATACATCACATGTAAATTGGACGCGGCGACATTTCGTTTGTTTGTTTTCATCGAAAGTGACTGGACTGTGACATTTGAAATCGATAGTATACGTAATTGAAGTATCACGTATACGGGTCGCCTTAGTGAAATTTTTATTGACTTAAAAAATTGAGAGCAAATATTTTTATTGTGAAGTGACAGTGGGATTTTTCGGAAAACTGCGGCCTTCTGTTATTGTGCACACACCAAAGATATTAAGGTAAGCGGTGTTTACTTAAAATATTTTAACGCTACTCCAAATAGGCTAGTTAAATGTTAGGTATTTAGATAACTTATTCTTATCCGTTGAGACACTAATTGAAAATTCAAATATTTAGACAATAGAATACATATCAAAACTAATTCATCCTACATGTAAAATCAATAATTTATTGTCAGTGAAAATAGAAAGAAAACTGAAATAAATAATTTTGAACATGTATGCCAGTTTCACACGCGGGCGGCATTCTGTTCGGGAAACTCTCCCTACAAAAGACATAAACGGGCGCTCTAGGCACATTTTCCCGATTCGTTAACAGTGTCAAAATGGCATCTTCAAAAATAGTTAAATATTTAATTATTTCAATAGATTATTGATAAAAAGGGAAAAGAGTCTTTTAGCGCATTCCGCAAACATTTTGTAACATACTGTTGTCGATAAAATCGTTGATAAACATTGCATGTAAGTGTAAAATAGACTTTTAGTGAAACAAAGTACTTTGTGGCTGTTTCAAACTTTGTGAATCATTTTTCAAGTGTTGATAACTTATCGACATTAAATTGACACGAAAAATAAAAATATAAAAAGTATTTATTTCTAAATGGAGAGGTTTCATTGGGAAGGATTAATTTTTATTACTTCAAATGCAGAATGAAATAATAATATAACGTCGAACTAAACAAACAGACAACATACATAAATATTGAATGAACTTCAATATAATGAAAAGAGGCGTTCAAGTCTAAAATGAGATTCATTGCGACCACGCCTCCCGCGAATTGAACATGTTATCATACAAATAACGCTATGATTATTTCTAAAAATAACATTTATTATTTATTATTTACCATTAATAATAAATCAATAGGTAATTATTCTGATTCAAGATGCAGAAATGTAAACAGTACAAATTCTGTTATCTCAAATATTTAAATGTCACATTGCGATTCTATAAACTATCTATCTCTTATCGTCTATATTATTAACTGAACTGTGAAACTGACACTATTATTTTCATCTACTATTAATAATCGACTATACGAATAATTGGAAATAATAGTAGCGTTTTACACTGTTTTAAAAGCGTTTATGTCTTTTGTACTGAGAACACTTTAATTGCAAAAAATGCAATTAACACTTTATTTAAATAGTTTCAAGTTTTTATTAAATGAAGCTTGATAGGTCTAGTGAACTATAAATATAGCGTGATTAGTATTACAATTATCTTCAAATCACACTTCTTTAAAAACTGACTGAAATAATCACTGAGTGCGTCGGCACGCGTCAAAAACTAGATGCTTAGCCGTGAATTTCTTGCGTCAAACATCGCCTAATTTGGCTAAAGTCTAACTGAAAGCATTTATTTCAATTAAACCATTTACAGGCACTTTTGAATTGTCAAGGAGTCGGTCAGTCAGAAATATGAAGCTAGTTGCCCATTCCAAAGCGTAGTAGGTTCCTATAGAGAAGAAGAAGCAAAAAACTCCATGGACACAAAGCTACACGGTATAAATATACCTATAGGTATGATAGGTATAAGTATTTGGTATATCATCATCTCTCTGGCGTTTTCATGGCTTTCGGTCTGACGATTTTCAGTTTAAGGGGGATGCGCTAAGGTAGCCCCCGAAAATCAAATTTTCTTACGTTTTTTGCAATTTGCAGGTCGGTGTTAGATTGTATGTTGATCTAAATATGGATTTATAGAATTATCAACATTAGAATCAGCAATACAGCTCTCTAAGTTTATGTTACTGCATTGAATGACTATTTCATGAAATCATTGGCTTTTATATGAACTTAAGGAGTTGTATTGCTGATTCTAATGATTATAATTCTGTAAATCCATATTTGTTACTGCCGCAAATCATATTTAGATCAACATACAACCTGATACTGACCTGCAAATTGCACAAAACGTAAGAAAATTTGAATTTCGCGGGCTACCTTAGTGCATCCCCCTTACTGAGATGTGACTGAAGTTTCATAAGCGCCGTGAGTACCTTTAACGGCTTCCCTTGGACTATGTTATCTAAACGACTCTTCTTGGACAAAATCTTTAAACCTACTTACTATTGAAAATTAAACTTCGCCATGATGTCTTGAAGAAAGAGCTAGGCTAATCAGATAAAAAAGACTTTAGCAGATATAATCGCTTAAAAGATTAGCAAGTATTAGTTAAATCTGCCTTCTCAAAGTACATAATCTTCTAAGCTACGGAGTACTTATTGAATTCAAATTCACAGTAAGTCTAGTATTGTTTAACTAAATGACATAAAGATTTGTCATACGAAATCGAAAATAGTGCTAAAATTATCACATTCCAAAAAGTCATCCATATAAAAGTATATACGTAATATGCACTATAAATCTACATACCTTTCAATTTGCAACTCGTCTGCTAATATTAATAGCTATAACATAATAAAATCAGACTACATCCGTGATTCGTGACCGACGCATGACCGATGACACTTGATGTCACATATCATTCTTAAGAGTAACACCTATTTCTTGTCTCACATTAATTTACAAACCAACAAAAAAGCTGCTAGTTTGCATAGCTACACATACGTAAATATAGTCTACATTTATTAAACTATTTAAGGATCTCTTAAGTTGCATCAAGTTTCAAACAGAAAATATGATATCGTAGTAATGTCGTTTCGTAGTATCGTATAAGTACCGCGGAGGGGATGCCCATTGTTACAGTCATAATGTCATCATTCATTGCAAGCGCCATAATCGCAACATGGCGCTTGCAACGGGTAAGAAACATTTTAAATTGTCCATAAAGGGATAATATCACGAGGACAGATAGAACAGATATCAAAATGCGATCAAAATGTATTCCCAAATGATCGCGAATATTGCAATTTCCATCTTGTCCGTTAATTATTGTAGTATTAACTGCGCTCATCTGGTCAGCATTGCACGGTTACAGGATAATTAATGTAGGTTCCGAAAACGCCTTTATTCTTAATTCCACAATTGTGCTTACCAGAAACAAATAAAAAATGTCAGCTGACTCTCGGATGAATACAGTTGTATTTAGAGAGAAAATCTGTCTAGTTGTCTAATTTTAGTAGTTCATAAATTTGTAGATCGTGACAGTTGACAGTTGTTACGGGCCGACAGAAGCCCAAAAGTCTGACAACCGGTCTTACCATGGGATATCGTGTTACCCATTATCTGGGTTGTGGAGGTCAGATAGGCAGTCGCTTCATGTAAAATATTGGTATTCAGCTGCATCCGGTTAGACTATAAGCCGACCCCAATATAATTGGGAAAAGGCTAGGCAGATGATGAAATGATTATATCTTGACTTATTCCTCCGGGATAGATTTAAGATTTCTTTTATATTTTCCTAAAATTCCAAAGTTTGTCAGTACATCGTAGGTATTTCGTAAGTTGCGTTAACACCATGCCTGAAAAATTTAGTGTGTGTGTGTACCTTATGGTAACATTGGACACAAAAAATACCATTTAAAAATATAAATTTACCTAGCTATGAGTAAGTTTAAAACTACATTATGTCTAATTATAATTTACAATAATAGGTATTTATTGCGAAAAGCAAATTACTCAGCAACAGAAGAGACTAATGCTGCCATCTGTTGCTAACTATAGTAAATGTTCTCGATGCTCGACCAGTGCAAATGCTACATGTAGCTACGCAACGCGAGCTTTTTACTCCTGAGTATTGTTTGTTACTCGACGTATATCGTGATGAATAGTATTGGTAATTTATGAAAATAGGTATATTGTGTGGATAGGTGCCCGGTACCGTTATTAGGTGGATATTTTTGCTATCGTAGATAGTTCAAAGAATTGTATAATGAAATGATATTGTATTTGCGCTTTTATTTTTTGAACGAACGAAATGTGACTCGCATTTATCTTCTATGATCATCTGTATCTGATTAATAATAAAATGCATCATTATCACTCGAAAATAATTGGCCAACTCAAAGGTGTTCGTAGGCTCTAAACATAAGCCAATTACCGCAGCCAACAGCCATGATACGCAACACACTCATCAAACACACATCTATCAAATTCCCAGATCCATACAAACACGCACAAAAACCCCTATCAATCTCCAATCAATCAAATAACCCAGCCGATTGATTCAACGATTGATTCAAACATGAAACAATCATGTGAAAATCAAACGAAACATTACCCGTGCGTATCAGCATCAACAGCGATCTATCATAGTGACCTCGTTGAAAAATCGAAATTCTATTGAACAATTGACCATTATGCTTATAATAAAGTGTTATTAAAAAAAAATAGCGACTAATGAGTGAGACAATGCAGTTGTCGTGGGAAATGGTCTCACGGTTGGTATAAGAACATAAGTTCTGTCCTGCGACACGTAATAGGTTACGTACAATGAACAATGACAATTGTCTGAGTAGTCCTCTATGTGTTGAATCGATTTAACGTTTTATTTAATTGGGTCATTGGTTATTTGATTAAATCATATATATCTGGTGTTAGTCACGCACAGGTCCGCGAAGAGGTAGGTTCTTTCACATAGTTAGGCTCTTGTAACAGTCTTCCTCGTGATCCTCTAGTTTGGCTTTCACATGTAGTATTTTAAATCAACACTAGATTCGTCTTTAAGTTCTTTAGTTTCAGTGGAACCTAACACACATACCACACCCTCTCACCGAGAGGAGGCCTGTCTCCCAGCAGTAGGCACATTATAGGCTGATTAATTATGCATTATATACACATATAGCTAGATGTGGTCTTATATAAAACGTTCCTATCTACCTTCGAGCTGCTAAGTAATAACATAACTTGGAAGAAGCCTATGTATTGCTGAGGACGGTATTAATTGTTTTTCGTTTTCAAAGTCCCAGTCTCAGTCCCAGTTTCGAGGTTCCCAAATCGAACCTCAACTTATTTGATACTTTAAAAAAACCAGAACAATGCTCTATTAATGATAAATTATTTTTATTTCTATGTAACCCATCACCATCGTCGTCTACAGCCAATCGCAGTGCTGGGCGAAGGCCTCTCTCAAAATGGAGGTACTTACTTTGATTTACTTACATTTTTCAATATCCTTTTCATCTTAAAATACTTTTTTTTACATAATATTTAGGGGACCGCACGATGTGAGTTTTAATTTTAAATATAAATTAATTTTGATTTGGTGACCATGAATTTTTATTAATATTAACTTCGTCTTTCGTTCGTCGAAACTCATTTAGCAATCATCTTTGGTTGTTAAATAATACATCACCATTTATAGTTAAAACGCCTTTTTCTTATGAAATCGACAACATTATATAATACAATTAATCATAAATTACTAATATATATTAAAGTAGGTTGCTGCTACCTATATCATCTGCCGTCGGTTGATCGGTTGCGTGGATAACCCAACGACACCCAAGTAGGTTGCTGTTGTTAACCATATCGTACGCCGCCGGTTGGTCGGTTGCGTGCCGACAATCCACAATACAACGCTTGCCATCGACAATTTTATGCAACATAATTATTACAAATCCACCTATTATCTGCAGCCAAACTTTGCATAATTTAATAGTTTCACTTCTTAGGTTCAAACGAACGATAGTGTAATTATTTCATTATTTTATAGAAAAAAATAAATGTATCAATATTAAATAATCCAGAAGAAATAAATTTCCAGTTCTTTTATGGGAAATAATGACACTTAATTGAGCAATCAAAAAATTAAAGTCGATTAAAATTATTGCTGCAAAGAAAAACCAAGTAAAAACTTTCGTCGGTAAATTCAGAACACATTATGCAAGAAAATGCAGTTCTATTGTTTTATGATTAGCTACAATTGGGTCAATATTAGCAATACATGAACTGAGTAAACGATTTGCGCAGAAAAAGAAAATCGTCAAGCAATTTTCTTCACCGAGACAGTTCTACGAAAAATCAACCAGCACCATTGTTAAGTGCCTTACTCTAACCTTTTGTCCTTGCTTGTCAAAGTGACAGAAAGATAATCCATCAAAAAACTCGGTTAAATACCTAGAAATCAGTTCAGAAGTATCTGTAAGTGTTTCCAAACGTCGCGCGCTAACGATTTAAACTCTTTTCAAATCCTAATTGTTCAAGTGTCGAATTATCGGTTGGCCAACAACCATTGGTTAGCAGAAGTCTCGTTTTGGTTGTCGCAACCATCGTCGTTGACTTTCGGTTAGGAAATTGGAGAGCATTTAAAAACGTATTAGTATTTTGGGAGAGTTCAGACCGGTGCGGTTAGGTTTTGTATTAGTTGGGTATTATTTGGAAGAAAAGCAAAATATCCGTTCTGGTATGGAAAATTCGGTCACAATCACAACTAAGAGGAACCGAACTTTCTTTTACTAGCGAAGGAGTTGGTCACTCAAAAATTGCATTGAAACTTCATTGAAAGCTAGATAAAAGATATTTTTTAATATATTTTATTATAAAAAAATGAAAAGATAAAGTGAGATGAACTGGCCTTCTTTTTGATCAACTATTTGGATCATGCGTACTAATTATGTCAATAAAATTAATTATAACTTTCATTATGAGGCTTGTGTTCTGCACCAGACGTGGACATAATTTATTTATTTCCTCATCATCACTATCATTACAGAAATAATAATTAAACGGCGGCAGTTTTTTCACACAACACTTACGTCCTTAAATACCTGGCTAAAGACACATCGCCTGCCAATCAGCAATCAAACCGTAGCCGCCTGCAGGACGTTCAAAAGGATGTTTTTGCTCCCCCGGCACTCTGCTTATCCCATTTATAAGTAGATGGCGTAAACAACAGCCGGTACTTGTTGATTCCGTCATTCCGCCACCAAGCGACGCCATTGGTGACAAAAAAACTGTATAATTACTTGATCTGCTTTCATTCAAGTGGACCGCTTTGCTCTTATAAGGCGCATTAATTAAACTGTACTAGTATTATTAAAAAAATAGGTGTTTTTACCCCTACTTCGGTAGAACGTTTGATCTGAACATGGATGCTAGGAATATCGAACTCTAAATGTTAAAGAATAGGGCAGGTTATTGGTTGTGGGTGAAATTCTGTAGGTTTTTTATGATAATACCGGTAGGGCTACATAAATAGAACTTATATCTTTATTCATTGAAGTTCGCCGACAATTTATATTATAAAATAATTAAGTTGACTTTTATTTTTATGTGAGTAATTGTCAATTTTATTAGTTTTTTCGAAAAGGAGCAAGATGTGTGAATTTTTAATTAGTTCAACTGACAAAATTATTCGTATTTATAGCTCCGTCTTAATCGATATAACTACAAACGTGGTGTAATTGTTCACAACTGTTGCTTATTAGACCGCGTATTGTAATTAGCTATAGCAATCGTCGCTACGCAATTGTTTTTGACCTGTTGGTTTTTTCTTCCTATTACCTTAGTAAGTCTTCCTGAAATTTATTTACTTAAGAAAAGAAAATGTTTCATCGAAGAAAATTCGTTTAATTAATGGTCTGCGACATTTTTTTTCATAATTAACCCAAAAAAAAAACATCAGCAACAGCATTAGCTAAATGGTTAATGTACATTAACCATTTAGCTTGTTGACGGTTGCGTACGTTCACAGTGAACAAGAAAATACTTAAATATGTCCTAACTAGGTTCCGTCAGCGGCTTGAAATACTATGTTACTCACTGATACTGATAATATAGTATACTAATGGTGAAAGAATTTTTAAAATCGCTACAATAGTTATTGAGTTTATTCATTACAACCAAAAATCCAAATCTTTTCTCTTAATATTTATGTAGAATAATTAATTAGCAGTCATAAAGTGCGAAAGATACATGAGAATTTACTGGGCCATCTTATAGTACACGTAACATAAAACGT
The DNA here is from genome assembly GCA_949152455.1 of Lithophane leautieri. Lineage (NCBI taxonomy): Eukaryota > Metazoa > Arthropoda > Insecta > Lepidoptera > Noctuidae > Lithophane > Lithophane leautieri. Next base: position 1,367,113 of record OX424472.1, on the reverse strand, counting down.
TTGCACTGTCGCTAAGTATCAAAATTGTTTCAATTGTTCTATAGTCCACTGCTAGACATCAGCATATTCCTAGTAGCAACTAGCGTTCAAAACACTCGATGCTCTTCCTGTCTTTATAGGCATTATAATTTATTCTTATGCACAAATAAATTCATCTTTCATAACATATCGGAAGATTACGAAACACAAGCTCTTCGTCTATAACCTAGGCGAATCTGCTGCGTTGTCCTTCCCAGGCCAGTCCAGTTCCCACGCAGGCGTAATGCCGCCTAATGGATACAGGCATCATAATCGCGGAACTAGCGACCCGTGTACATGCGCCGCCGGATCGCCGAAGGGCAACTGGAAAAGTGGGTAACGCATGGAATATGGCTAAGTGTAATAGCAGCGTTTTTACTTTGTTTTTAACACTTGGCTCGGAATCCTAACTAATATTATAAATGCGAAAGTGAGTTTGTTTGTTACGCTTCTCGCAAAAATGGCTGAACATATCTCGATTAAATTTGGCACAGGGGTAGACCATGACCTGGAATAGGACATAGGATACTTTTTATCCCGATATTCCCACAGAATCGAGACTTACGCGGGTGAAACCGCGTGGCACAGCTAGTAACATATCAAAGGTCGATCCAAAGGTTGTCTGGTAGGAATCGCTATTAGTGATAAGACCCATCGTTGTATCTGAATACTAACGGTTATAATGTAAATGAGCTTTGTTAAATTTAGGTGCACAATGAAGCATCTTCTATCTACAACTACAAAAATGTTTTTCTTTAGACACTAGTATATGTCGTGATGAAAAGATTAGCCAATCAGCAAGGTTGTTATGTATTAGTATTCAGAAAGCGCCGGAATAAATTGGGAATCGTCACTCGTAAAATCTCTTCAATTGATTTTACGTATGTAATAGCCAATTGGCACATAATTATTTCACTTTATTTGGCAATATTATGTCTAATGACTATTTTGTGCTATGATTTCACACGTCAAACACGGGTAAACGGAGCATGATCGTTCAAATGCTCGGGTCTCCGGTAAATTCTCCCCGAAAATCAAGTGTGTAAGCTCCCTAACAAAACAAAGAGTACGTGCACATCGCGTGTGTGTTTACTTTCCGTTTCATTTGAAGTACTGCAGCAATTTGATATTTTTTTTATTTTTTTTGCAATTCTTGGATCTTTATGTGACATTATGGCAAGAAATGTACCATGAGTTGACTGAGTAAAATTACTTAAAACAATAAAATTGCCCATAATATTGCCCATAATATTTGATTTTGCTTTGAAATCAACTGATAGTTGATGAAACACAAGCCTAGGTAATAGGTAATACGGGCTGATATTCGCAACTCCACGTCAAAGCGCATATTTTGTATACGGATGGGAAATCGCTAATTCGATCCACCCCAGCTCCTCCGAGAAGATCAGCAACGCCTTGGTGTTGCTGACAATCTCACGAAGGGTACCTGGGTTACCGAAGTAGTTTGCCTTGTAAGTGGCGACCACCGGGCAGTGTAGTAGCACATGAGATGCTGTCTCGTCGTCCTCCATGCAGGCCCTACACAGCGGACTGTCTGTGACTTCTATGACAAAGAGGTGTTTATTAAAAGACCCATGGCCAGTTAAGGCTATTGTGACTGAAACACAGGCCTAACTCTTCGACTATAACATACTTGTCCTGAAATCATGAAAACAAACCTTAAAAGTACTACAAAACGAGATTACCTGACCAATTACGTTTTAAGAATATACCCACCCGTGTACTGGTTCGTTTATGACGAGACAATTCTCCTGAAAAACGGAACAAACCTTTACGTGTGGACATAGCCAATAAATCGCGTACCGTTAGCAGCCGCGACACACAACCGAACAGATAGACAGACATAGGTACAACTTCATTCGGGCAAAATCGTGAGCGCTCGGAACCACTCGGCCTGGATGTTACATCGCGCGCCGTTTTCGGTACACCTCTAGGGATGTTGACGGTTTTTTGATGCAGATGTTTTGGAATTTTCATTTAACCTAATTGCCATGTAAAGACATCATAAAATCGACATTAGGTACATACTCAACTTAGAGAGAACCAATGCCAAAATTCGATCTCCTTTGTATTTGTTACTAGATAAACTAAAAGGATTGTAAATATTGTTTCCTGAATCAATACGATGACTAATGAAAGGCAAGCTACAAATTCGGTGCAACTCATGAAAAAATTGAGAAAAACAAAAAAAATAAGACGCCATTATTTTTTCTTCGACTACCATTAACAGGTTCGGATAAACCCAGCGCAGTACATCCCTACACTGTCGCATTGATTGTCGTATTGGCTACAGATGGCGCCCTTGTTTATGTACAGGAAGGTATATTTTATTGGAATTTCGTGATGTATCCGCAATATTCGGATTTGTGTCGATTGTAGCCGCCTTCAAGGGAATGTCAGGGAATCACGATCGATTTGCTTTAAGGCTTTACTTGCTCTTGATCTGATGTTATGTAGTATCACCGTATGTAAAGTTAGCGTAAATGTCTTGTTAGACATTATTTATTTTACTTCTTGTGTTATCTACACCAAATTATAAAGTGAAAAGATTTGTATTTTTGTTTGTAAAGGATAAATACAAAAAATAAAGGACCGATTTTAAACATTCTTTCATCAGTAGAATACATTATTATCACGCGGGTGAAGCCGCTGGCGGAAGCTAGTTGATTTATAAAGAGTTTACATAAATCTTGGACTTAGAACTATGCTCTACAAAACCGTTTTCACGGTTTGTCTGTGGGAATGGATCATACAAAAATAAAAATAAAACAAAAAATGCCTAGCTTTTTCCAACTCTGTTGGGGTCGGCTTCCAGTCTAACTGGATGCAGCTGAATACCAGTATTTACATTATACAAAAAATGTAAAGTTGATTATTGCGAATAATTATTTATGTATTTATTTGTGTATATAGGTTGGTGTACTGTAGGCACACCTCTGCCTAACCCTTCGGGGCATACAGGCGTGATATTATTTTGATTATTTATGTTACTTGCTTAAAAATAATATCTATTATTTAATAAATAAATCTTAAATCTTAATAAATGAATTATACATTATCTAAAAAATAAATCTTAAATCTTAATAAATATTGTATATTATCTAATAAGCACAACGGTCAGCAGTAAACATGAGTTTCCCAGCTATTTTAGTAATGTCAGTTTATTATAATAGGATAGTATAAGACGTGAAAGAATATTATTACATTGTAAAAATCATTTCCAATCATGAACAAGTAGCAAAACTAGTTAATTACTTAGGTGTTTAAACCCGGAAAATCATAAAAAAACTTTCTTGACATTAAATCTTGGGACAGTTATCTGATACTAAACACGATATTTTAATAACCAAATAAAAAACAATAAGAGAAAATCTAACAGCAAAGACAATATAACAAGAAAATCCAATTTCAAAATAACTGTTGCCGTCAACAAAACTTAAGTAATTATAGACATATTAAAAAGCTAAGTACCGATCGCCACTGTATTAAAATATTAATTTCACTCGTCAGAAATTAAAATTAATTGTAGTGTGTTTAGGAGTAGCGGACATGGGACGTAGAGATGCTGCGGCTGCTGTAGCGCGCGGTTTGTTGACTTGAACAATAGAATTAATAGATTTTGAAATTGCCTTTTGTTTATTGGTTTGTAGGTAATTTTGAATAACACTAGTGTTTAAATTATAAGCGGTGGTTTTCACAGTGTGTGCAATAAGAATGAAAGATTTTACGTAAATAACTTTTTGTAACAATTTAAAAATATTGTAATGCATATTTAGTGCAAAATATGCAGAAACATATTTTAACGTCTGACTGCTTTTTTTATTTTAATTAATGAACGCCCTATTATAGAATCACGCCTGTATTCCCCGAAGGGTTAAGCAGAGGTGCACACACCCTCATTTCGCCAGCTATGTTTAAGTCCCATGTTACCTATAGAGCGCGAGCCTATTGCTATCAACCGGGCACAAATCCAGACTACGGGCCACCACTGCGAAATTCTAGGCGGAAAAACCCAATAACACAAAAATAAAACAAAACAAAGCTAATAGAAAACGTAAACTTCTTTTGGGAAAGGGTCCATACTAAAATACATATTTTTTAGCTCTCAACATCATGTAGGTATCAAAAATCCATCTTTTAAAACAATAAAAAACCGCCGCTTCCTGTCTCGTCTTCCCGCGTCTCTCAATGACCGCTCATCTTTACAGGCACATCATTAGCAGCACTCGCCCTCAAGTAGCCCGCAGTTGAAATTTATAAATCATTAATTTACAATACGCTGGTCAGTTAACGATTATTAATTTTAATTAACTGTGAACGAAACTTAGCGGTTTGTGGTGCAAGTTGAAAGTGTGTAGCGGGGCGATAAGCGAGAGCGATTTAAGGATACTTGTCTGTCAATAAGACTAAACGATGTTGTTAACTCGTTTCAGTTTTACAGTTACACAAAAGTTTCAAATGTAGAATGCCAACGCAAAGGTTAAATTTAATTCACAATAATTTAAATCCAAAGTTTTTTTTAACTTATGTGTATGTTACTCTGCCAAAAATACCTTATCTTCTATCCTGTAACCTCGAAAGTGTTTACTTGAATCCGCGAGCGTATCCATATTGCACCACAGCCTACCAGACGGTCCCAAATAACGATTTCTACCATTCCGTTCGCATGACCTCTTGGTCAGAGCTCTCTCTAATTACACTGTGGCAAAAATTCTGACATTACCTATCTTCACTCCTCATGTGTTTCACAAACTAAACTTTATCATCTACGTAACTCCTATTGTGATAACGGTAAAGTTCAGTTTTGTTTGGTAGGATTGTATGATTAGGTTTGTAATAGATGTTGATATTTAATTTGTCAATGTTATCGATGACAGCCTCATTATTTCTATTCCTTCTATTTGTCGAAAGTGTTTTGAGAATTGGAGTGGTGAAAGATGGTCTCGATTTTTTATGGTTATTAATTACTGGCTTATAATTGTTGTTTTTGTTTCGATATATCACGAACTGAAATTTTATAATTGGCTAATAAGTTTTGTGTAATTAATGTTGGACCTCTTAGACCTCTAGGAATAAGGAAATGTAGATTTTGTAAAATTATAACCAAGACTAGACAGTTATGCGTGTGTAATCGGCTAGACGGTTATTTGATTAGAATTTGAAGTAATTATCCTCGCGTAAACATGATTGATGTAATTGGACGAGCATGAATGCTTAGTACAAAGTAAACTACATACTAGAAGTTAAGCAAAATATTTCAGTAACTTTGAATAAAATTAATAAATTGACTTTTCGCTAAAATTAAAAGTTGGGTTTTAGTTGCAAATAGCAATAATATTGTTAAACAGCACACTGCTAAGAAAACAAGCAATAGCATCATTTTTGTTTAACGCAATAACCCAAACAAAAAAAATCCACAAAAAGAAATAAACTTTTGAATTCATTACAATTTTCTCTTGCACTTCAAAGATCAAAGATCGTCACCCGTTCAATTTCCTCAAAAGCTTTCTTCAACTCCATACAAATTCCTCTCCTACCTGTCATAGCAGACGTCAAGCATGGCATGCTCGTAACAGCCGACATAACGTAACTGTTTTGTTTCTATTGAGCATAAAGCTCAACCTTTCCTCCGCACTCAACTTGAGTGTGAATGCTCTGGGCGCCGTGACGTCTGCCATCTAAAATGTGATGTTTAATGTGTGCGATATGATGCCGTCATCAGTTGTAGTCGATTTTCAAAGAGTCAAATAATTTATTTCAATCAGGCACATAAAAGGCACTTTTGAACGTAAAAACAAAGAAATAGAATTTGTTCTAACTGCCCCTTCCAAAAGGTAGTTTTTGTATGGAGAAGAATGGGCAAGAAACGCCACCGTTACTCTTTTAAAAACCATACTTCTGGCCCTTGACGATTTATGATGCCAATAGCAGTTAAGACTCAAGTCATAGTGTTTACATTGTACTCTATGCAATTTAATTTTCAAATACCTCCTCTCATTTTTTATTTGGACCCCAATCCTCTTTCTTTATTTGATGCAGTTTCCTCTCTAATAGTGCCTACTTTGAGCGTCTAATACCATCTGCATTGGTAATCATAAACAATATTTGTATCATAACCCACCTCAACATATTCAATAAATAATCTGCATAATGGTCATACACCTAGTTTGCATCGCAATTGTGCAACTCCACAATTACCAAACCTTCACAAAAGATTTACACTAATAACAACAACCGCACGCGGTCGTGTCGGCATCGTGTCGTGCCCACTAAACAGGCTCCACCGTAATAAGTAGCCATAACTCGGTACTACTATGCGTACTCGATAGAATTTCAATTTTACTGCCACAGAGTGTCATCCTGAACATGATTGATATTCACAAATAATGGTCGTCACATTGTGCTGTCAATCACAGGTCGTAGATGCACGCAAGTGACGATTTTTATTGGATTATTGTGTTTTCGGGATTGGGAAACTGTTAAAGTAATTAGTTTAGAAGGTTAAAGGTGACTGTTAAACGGTTTGAAATAGATTTTGTAACTGTAGTCGCTACTGTTCACACTTACGTCACGCTTTGCAATATTACCAATACATTTGATGGCAGTTTTATCAATCGATCAATCATTTGTCTTTGACACAAAGTCTCTAGTACATAAAGATACAATTAATTGATTTGATGAATCCTTCACTCCCTGACGCCTAACCACTACTCTATTTACACCCTATAATAGTCACTCTATGGAACTCACAATAAAAACAAAAGCAATTTAATTTATGGAACCACACTCAACACAAACTCCACCTGAAGCAATATTTTTTCCTCGTACATGAACTTGTAACTTACTATGAGCACTATCTGCGCGTATTACGCCATTTTTTTCCAGCGTCTCATTCACAACATTGAACTAATTAAATCGAAACAATGGCTGACGTCACTGCGCACGCGCCGCCGCCGCGTAAACTGGCGCAGTTAATTACACGACGCGACGGTAGCAAGATCAAGGCTGAGCGGTTATTGGAGCTTGAGGGATGAGCTGCAGCGGGAATAGCACCAGCAGGCTTGCAGCTCTTATAGAGGTGAAAAACTCTACGAGACGCGTTATTACTGGACAAAAACGACTTGAGTTAATGTCCCCAACTACCTTATTGAAACCAGTAGGTGGATGTAATTCTAAGCTTTAAGAGCTCACATATTATAGGAGCACATAGATTAGCATGACTATAGTTTCTGGGAATGGCTCGCACAACTATACAAAGGAAATACTCAATTGGTAACATAAAAGTGAAACAGCTATTTTATAGATCCTCCTTGTTCAACTAATCTATGTGTTACTTATTTTGTTCTTTGACTGTCGGCTAGCAGTCTTAAATCATTACCTTGAACGTTAAGTATCTTAACTTTTAGTTATGACGTCATAGACCGCATCATTAGTAACCACATATCATACATGTTCTTGTTTGTTCATTGGTACTTTTTAATTATATGTGTCATTTTGTGTTGCTATACATAACGGGTAAATGGTGACCTAACGATGTTCGCCTCATAATGGACGATATGTAATGACATCGCATTTGGGGGAAACCCGTTGAAGATATTTGAGTAATTACTGCATAATTAATTAAAGAAATGAATGAGTTCAAATCGAATTTAAAAAAAAACAATATTGATACTGTTTTAAGCAAAATTAAATTAAAGTAACAGTAGGTTGATATCGAAAACAAAAGAATAATTTAAAGAATCCAACAGAGTACGTACAACATCATCATTGCCATTCGCTAAAAGTTTGTTTTATTAAATTGTAATCCGTAGAATGCTGTATTAAACCATGCAAAAGTTTAACGAAACAATCTTGCCAAAACCGCTACCTTTTATGACTTAAACGCTTGCATGCAGCACTCGACCGCCCCGTGAGAACTGGAGCGATGATATTTTTTCACTTTTACCCGCGAACTTGTGCAGCGACTGTCAAGAGTCAACGGTGACTTACTGTGATACAATGTCACGGTCTGATGCAGGCGTAATGAGTAATGTCTCATAAAGAGTTAGTAATTTAGGCAATTTTTGTGGTCATAAGATTTGCTACGACAGATTTAGGTGGCTGTGACTGTGGCAGACAGGATGCAAAAGAGGACATGGTGTTGTGGCCCATGGTGTTGGGAGAGGCATATGTCCAGCAGTGGACTACGATAGGCTGCGTTGATTGAAGATTCGATTCAGTTTGAATTAAGTATCTATTTTCGTTCAATAATGTCACATGCTACCATAAAAAGGGCTTGATCAAATCAACTGTTTCTTTAATTTACAAAATACAGTGCCAGTTTGTTAAGTATGAAACTGAAATGTCAAAGAAGCTTAATTATTTCTTACCAAAATATCAACCTGCAAAGTTGTCCACTAACAAGACCCAAAGGACCAATAAATTAAAATGACGGCAAAGTGCCTCAGGACCAGAAAACCGCCGTAAAACAGAGCCACAAACAAAAACAAACCGCAAATTGAATTCAGTAGATCACGTAACAGATTCGCGTGATCTAATTACTTTAAAAGGTAATTTCACGTAATAACCGACGTCTTCACCTCGCACGGTACTGTTGCGAAATTAAATAATATCACTCGCGTCAGGTCGCATGTTCGATTCCATTGCACAATACGACACGGTTTTATGAACATTCAACTACAAATAGCTATTGTCTTAGATATTTTATGACTTGTTTGGAATTTATGAATTCGTATATTAAATATGTTAATTGTGTGCTTTTACAACCTGGCAGTGGAATGAGAGAAATCCGTTTGTGTTATGTGATGGATGATGTGCCGTGAGAGTATGTGGCAGCATATTTGGCATTGTGTGGCATAGTATCTATACGCAGGCTTGAGGCTTCATTGGTAACGTGGAAACTGATTGGCAGGCTTTGAATTTTTTTCATCAAAAATAATACATACAACTTCTTCAACCAGCTGACTCAGTCCCTCTGCAAATAACGTAGTCAAATGGAAATGCTCTCCCAAAACAACGTAAGTATTAAAGTTGAACTTTACAGTACATAAATAACTAAGACATGTGGTGCAAGGAATCACAATTATTATGTTTAGAGCAACGGTGCTATTGCCACGTTCGAACCGATTCACTTTGAACCCTGGCTCTTGTGAAACCAAGTAGATCCCACGTTGTATCTCAATTGAGAGTCGTAATGGGTTCACTTGTCACAAATACCACATAAGTATCTTCCTTTAACCTTATGCTTTTCAGAATTATAACGTCATCTTTGATATAGTTGAGGTCTGCTTCGAAGCATTGACGTCATTTCTGGTCCTATAGAATTATATTGCATTCTTGTAGTTTAAATAAATTATTTTATTTGGCCTTTGATGTCGACTCAGGGGCCAATGCCAAAAGGACCAAATTCCAATAGAATCAATTACTTTTCAATACGAAGAAATCGTGATGAATACCTTCACCTAAAACATGTTCATTACAAACCAAAGAATCAAACACTAATTCATAAACTAAACATGGCTTGTTTCGTAACGATCGTTTAACCTCGAAACAACCCATATCACACCTTCGTTAACGAACGGACAAACTTAATCACGGATTTAACTATTGGTAATGTAAACATCACTGTTTTACACTAACAATATTATCCTAGTTCGACAAATAAAACACATTGGATTTTCACCTCTATTCGTATTCCAATAAAGTGCCAACAGAACGTTTGGTTACATTAGTAATGCATCAGGCTGAAGGAATTAAGTAAGAAAATATTTCGACATTTCAACGGGTTAAGAAAAACAAACTTACGTATCGCGTTTTGTCTAATCACACGGCCCTTTAATCCTATACTTTTAATGGCGATAATCGCTTGAATTTCAGTTTATCAGGGTGTAAATAAGTTTGTAAATGGTTGTATTGATTCATTGGTGTTCACAAGTGGTAATGAGGTCTAATGAGCTGTGCGGGGCGCGTGATTGGTCGTTATGATTAGAGGTTAGGATTTAGGAGACTTTGAGAACCAAACATTGGGAAAAAAATGCTGTTAAATAGGACATGAATGTCAGAGAGAACGAAGCCACTTTTTATGAAGGACGAGATACAAGTGTGTATTTTAATTCCTGTTTTGTATATCTTGTTGTAAACAAAAAGAATATGAAATATTCGTATCAAAATACCAATTCAATGTAGTCATTAATGGTAATAATTATAGACAACTTATTCGCCAAAATAATATGATGCATAATAAAATTAATAAAGCATAATGATCTGCCAAGGTTCTGTATATTTCAATTGACCTTTTCACAACTTAACACAAATATTAAATTCCAATCATGAACCTGTTTTGTTAGCCTACATTGCGTCCCACTGTTGGGCAAAATCGTCCCCTTTCTCCTTTCCAAACCTCTAGCTTGTGCGATCACTCGCCATGTTTGTCCCATCCTGAACCTTAATAATATATTTACTAGCGACCCGCTTTTACCTCGCACAGTTTTTGCGACTTGACAAAACATCAGTCTTTCTTAGTTATATGTAACTTATTATACACATAAACCTTCCGGAATAAATTCCCTAAACAATGGTGAAAACCTCATCAAAATCTATTGCGTGGTTTAAAAGAACAACGCGGACATGCAGACATACACGAAAAGCGACTTTAATTTGTAATATGTAAATAGACGATAGCCAAGGCCTTATCTATTGTAGAATATAAAGCCACTGAAACCTTCGAAAATTGCTAGAACCACAAACAACCTATCTTAGAACCAACCAAACATAAAAAGTTATATTAAGATACGTTCCTCCTAACCAGAGCTAATCCCCGGGCAACACCACAACAGCGCAACATGTTAAGTGGCCACTAACAACGCAAGCGCATAATTGGTACACTCCAAGTCTCCAACGTGTTTGCATTAACAACTATACTAACTCGTGTCTGCTTAGAACCAGGGGAAACTTCTTTGGGGTCTTTTAATCGTTAGTAGTTAAATGATAATAAGTTGCTTCAGTCATTCATTTTCATTGTCAAATTGTATTTACTACTAGCGTCCGCCCGCACCTTCGCCCGCGCGGTATGCCGATAAAAGTGGCCGATGTCCTTCCCCAGGGTGCCATCTATCTCTTTGCCGAAATCCGTTCAGTGTTTTAGGCGTGAATAGGTAACATACAGACAGACAAAGTTACTTTAGAGTTTATAATATTACTGTGGATAAGAGTAATTATCAAAATGCACGTATCCTAAGCTACATTAACTCATAAAAAATTGAAGCACTTTATGAGGCTAGGGATTCACCTTCCAAAGCTTTTATGAAATAGTTTTAACTGATATCAACATAACACTAACACTATAACACACAATAATTGTGGGTACTTCAGTAAAATGTGGCATAAATTAGTGATGTGTTTACCAATTTTGGTGATTAGGCTTGCGGACGGCGAGCAATGGGTAGGTCGTCGTCCGATAAGGACCAGGCCTGGGTCGATGGCGCGTCGTTTCTACACGCGCCTAGAAGAGATGTCAGCACAATTGGCGGGGTCCGGTAGGACCAATGCCTGCCAGGGTTGCGGGAAAGTCCGAAAGGGATACCGGGACCTTGGCAACAAGCAACTGAAGGAACGCGGGTGGGTTTTAGTCAGTAAAAGTCTGACACGCCCTTCCGCTCCGCCCAGAGCGGGAAAAGTAATTAGATGACTTCCAACACACAAAAAAAAAAAGGCCTTGTTAGGTATCATTTTACGTTCGTAATTTCAGTGAATTCCTTCAGATGACTTTGAAGGATCTTATTAAGAAATTACGTAACGACATTGGATTTCGTCAAAATCGCAGTTCAATGTTCAAAGTTTTGTGATTTCATTTCATTTGTGACGCAAACACGGGTAAAGCAACAAAAATAAAAGTAAGTTTTAAATGCTTTTATTTGCTGAACAATCATTCAAGTTTTAAATCCAAGAAGATTTAATTTTGTAACACTTTTTTTTAAATGTATTTGACAGGTTTACGTCATACAAACTTACGAGTACTATTAAAGGTAAAGATGGTTGATATAAAAAAGACTTATATAAAAATTGAAGAGCGATAACTAAAACATTTATCTCAATAGCAATTTAACCCTTCGTAACAAATAGCGTGATGATATCGTATCAAACCGATCGCGTGTACCGACAACATAACAGCGAATAAAATATCACGCCATGAAATTTAATTTGTGACCAATAATTGTCCATTTCGTGATCACTGTATGTTTTCTTGATTGCCGCGTGATTTTGAGCTGAATCGATTTATCGATGTTTGAATTCGTAATCGGTTACAAAATCGATCGTATATTTATAAATGTCATGGATTTTACGCTTTATTGTATGAATAATTGAACTATAAAACGGTCCGATGATAGCTCTATTTTATTTAGCCTCGTAATATTTAACTTTTCTGGGTTTATAACCTTATAGCCTTAGCTGATTGAAAACCGTTATGCTTGTGGAAAACGGAGCGTTGAAGTAAAAAAACCTTCAATCCTGTTTGAAGGCTTTTTTATTTCTTGTGTTGTTTTATAGCAGAAATATTAAGTCAAGTATAAGTAACAGTACCTCTCGATGGACATAAACTCCGCAAAGGTTAAAAGTTCAAATAATATAGGCGTGGCAAGAAGTCTTAGCTGGCTGTCCCAAGAATAAACTTCGTTAGTTATTATGCTATTATTTTCTTCATCGACGCAATAAGTTTAAATTAGATCTTTTCTATTTGTTCGACCTGAGTTACTTTGAACGTGTCATGATTTATTAATATTCCTAACAAACATCGCGTTTTCAATGTCGTAATAGAATAATATTTTTTCTCGTACCCGCGGCTACACATCAAGCTATACATTTCCAGTATAAGCTGACCTCGCATTGTACGGAAATCCTATGCAATGCGAGATCAGCATAAACTGGAAATTTATAGCTTGATCTGTAGCCGCGTAACTCACTATTAATTCCAATTACTTTTCTCACAACTTCAGTATGAATAAAATTGTATTTGCATCACTGCCAACACAAAAAATCCACTATCAAATCAAATTATTTTATTTATGTTTACAAAATAAAGATTCCACATCTTAGCTATTTCTCAACAAAGAGACATGATAATAAAAACATCAGTAGTCATAACGTATGCGTAGCATATACGCGTAGCGTATACGTAGCAATAAAAGCGATGTAAAGCTACCGCTATTCTGCTGTCCGTACATCGCAATTACAGATCGTTCTACATAACGAAGCGCGTCAATCGCTTTATGAGATTCCCACGACTTACGCCGCGTATTCACATGTGAAATGTGCCTTATTTTTGTATTAAATATGTTTTACTTATGAATCTAGGAGTTTCTTGCACGATCTTCTCCATAGGAACCTACTACGCCTTGGAATGGGCAACCAGCTTCATCTTTCTCATTGACCGACCTCTTGACAGTTCAAAAGTGCCTGTAAATGGTTTATTTGAAATATAATAAAATACTTTGAGTTTGAGACCACAATGTAGAATCAGGTTTTAAAGGAGCAAAAAGTCTGGTCCTTCGGTCCGACATAAGTTACCCAAGAATAATTTGCTATAGAACTCCAGTTTTAAACTATAACATTATTTTCTCCGTTTTTCTCGGTGTCAAACATTCTTCTTTCCTTACCTGTTTCCACCAGGTTTGCTTCTATATTTCTTCCCTTAAGGTACTCTACTGTTTGCTTAAACAAAATTAATTATCAACTCCAATTCCATTCCAGTCTTCAATGAGAGAAGACGAAATGCCATGCAAAGTATAATTAAAATAAAATTAATAAACTGAAAACCTTAACAAACAATATGATATTAACCTATTATCATTAGGTCATATACTAACCTTTATACTAAAACTCAATAATTATATAACAGAACTATGTTTACATAACCTCGATTACTGCTTACCCATTTATCAAACACATTAATCTGTTACAACCTTTCGTGTGTGAAACGTTGTATGTTATCACAGTTGAGAGAGATTCTACTGATTGGATTAAAACAATAACGTGGTGTTTGTTTTTTTAAATTGGGGGCGTGTTTGGGGCAGATTTTCTAATAGATTTAACCTTTGGATAGATTTATAAGTGTTTTTAGTTGAGTAAGTTTAAATGATCTGGTTACGATAAAATGTGTAGCAAAGAATGGGTGTGATCGGCTAAGCTTATACAACATTCACAAAATGTGGCGTAATTTTTTCAGACATCAAGGACCAACACTCAAAAACCAACCCGTCCAAAAATAACAGTTTAAATAAGACAATCTAAAAAGTATTCTAAACAACCATAGAGCTAATAAACGCGAATGTTAGCCCAAATTCTCATGCAACACGGAAGAAACACGTAATAATACAATTGACTTTCATGTGAGTTCGTAAAAGTGCTAACAAAGCGTCGGAACAACTTGTAATATCACCCGCTAAATGCTCTGTAGGGTGCCCCTGCGATACGCAGCTGAGAGACTGAATCCGAGCTTTCAATAATATACATAGATCTCAAGAAAACTTGAAAATAATCTATGGTTCTATGTTTGAAAGCTAAAAAAGGTTGAAACTGAAACGATATGAAAAAAAGTACGGCTCAACTACAGGGAAAATTTACTATGCCACGTTTTATTTTGAGCAGTTACAAGGTTTGTTTTTGTGTTTATCTCGACCGCGCCCTCTCGTATTATTATTTTAAATTTAATTTATGAATATTGAATTATTCAATTAATATTAAATTATTAATATTCATTGTAAATATTATTCTTAAAATGCTTCTGGTTCAGAAATTAAAATATTGAAATCATTATGGTCCCTGACAGATTATAAAATATTTTTAAGTCGTTAGAAACTGTGCCACGCTATAAATCAAACATATTATGACATTTTATTCAGAAAAACTAAATTCAAAACCGTTTTCTATAGAAATTAACAATTATAATCGTTTGACATTTAGCAACTGTTTTAATAAAAACAAATCCACAATCGTTCATCATAAAAACTAATAAATGTTTACAATTCTGTAACAATTTTGTAAAAAAAATAACCGTAATCGCTGTTTCTAAAAAAACTTATACAAAACTAGTAATTACACCAATTCGTCGTATTTGCATAATTATTAGTGCTCAGTGTGCTTTTAATTACAAACTGTTATTATCCACTGCTACATTTAAACCTTCATATTTATTTACCTTGAGAACGGTTTTTATTGAAACTAAAACTCTTAAATGCCATTTAAATTAATTTATATTGTTATTATTCATACACACAGATGGGTGAAATCGATGCAATAAATTGTATTGAGTTATTTTAAGTACATAAATATTAATAATATCTAACAATGAACGTCGTTTTTGCTAAAACTTCTCAATGTGCACTTGAACGTTTATTTTGAAACTTGTTTGATGATCTTTCAAAGTCACAGTATAACGTCATTAGTTGTAATTGTTGACCATTATATATGTTGTGTATTTACTTTTAATATTTATGACATTCAACAAAATTATTTAGTATTGATAACATAAATAACGAAAACTTCATGGCAAAACATCTAACATGTAAACCTCTACAAACTTACACCTGTTAAAACTACACCAATTCCTTTTTTTTTATAAAATTACTAATAAAATACCATGTTTTATTATTAAACAGTCCATAAATTTCTCCACAACATGGTTCCCCTGATAGCCCTGTGCGTGCGTGTAGGCAGCCTCACAAAAGCCGCTAATTCGTCCTCTATCAATCCGTTGGTCATCTGAACGTGCTAATTTGGAAACTCGGCGACTTTCGCTACACTGTGTTTGTGCGATCATTATCAGCGACAGTATGACAAATAAATAGTAAGTGTATTGATTCATCATAAATTGTGTTTGTTTTTGTAGTTAACGAAAAAAATTGAGTTGCTTGGGTAAAATTTTATGAGCTGTTTTTGCGTTTAAGGGATTTTCCTTTTTTGATGTTTGCTCTGAATAAAAATACTTATTTATTGCTAAACACAAATTTACGCATATTTTTATTCAAAAATACTACTACAAGTAATACTCACAACTACCTTGAATATACAAATAAACTTTTCCCTGACTCACAGATGAGTTCGACCAACGGTCCTCAGCCACATACTTCCCTACTTTCGTCCATACCACCCATTACAGACAGGACATGCCACCACACGTCTGGTCTATTAACGCAGTCATAACTTGGAAACATCTTTTGTACCATGATTTTTGTGCTAACCGTATTTGAATGCGCGAGCGCATTGTGAGTGTATATTAACACAGCACTTAAGCTGTTAGAGCCTTGGTAATAGCGTAGTGTGGGTGTCCGGAGATCTTACTATTATTGAGCTAGGCACTCGGTAGGTGTTTGTTTTTTTTTTTTTAATAATTGTAAGAGTTTAAATCATTTTGGGTTTCTTCAATTATTATTTTCAATATTTGAGTAAAATAGAATAAACACGTGTCTAAAAAGACAACCCACGCTTTTGATTCAAACCCAGTTACAGAAAGTATGCTAAACCGATTTAAACATCTATTTCCTACAAAACAGATAAAGTATCATAATAACCCTACAAAAAATCTATGAATGAATGAATATCCCGTATCCCAAGAAAACAAAAGCAACTGCCAAAGTTCCCGTTTTAATCCTGTCATTGCTACCTCTTAAACAAACCACATAATGGGTGGCGAGTTGTAAATCAATCAACCAGTGTCGTGAAACTTACGTCGATAATGGGACAAAATAGTCGCATTGTTTAACTTAACCGCACCCCGCACGGGAGGGTTAAATAGGATAAGCAGGCTTTTTGTGAATTCTGAGACTTTCCGTTAGTTTAAAGTCATTATGAGATATTTAATTTCGAATATTAGAAGATTTAAAGTAATAACTGGCTGTTTTGAAAAAAGTAAGTATATTCTTTTGTTTCAAGAATTGGTGACATTATTAATTATGTTATGTGTTTGTTTTTCAGGTATGTTCTCCATCTTCGTTCATGATGAGCACTACGGTAAGATATGAACAAAAAGGTTTGATCAATTTATCACCTGCAGCAAGAATTAATTACGAAGGTTAAGTAAATAAGGTTCATAATTTTCCTGTAGATATATATATATTCATTAACTTACCAATAGTTAATATAAATTTAAGGATTATTGAGTACAATTGCTTCATAAAAAACACATCAAACTTTATGCTCGTCATATTTACTCATTCACCACATTTTGCAAATGACCTACGCAGATGACGGCGCTCGCAAACCAAGCGTTTATTAATAGCAATAGAACTAATTTCATTTTAAAATCCCTTTAAAAACAGTTATTAGCTGAGCAATTCCTAATAGGGGTGGGCGGTATTCACTCGGCTATTCTCGGGCGAGCTCGGCTCGGCTCGGGGTCACTCGGGTCGCCATAGACGCCGATAGAATTATGCTTCAATTGTTTTACGTTCGCGCCGTGCTCGGCCAGTGTTCTTTTTTCAAAATGAAATATCGAACGACGCATCGGGGAATTTGTAGCAAGTTGTTTTTTATCGATTGTCTGGTGCTTAACGGTTGGGAATCGATATTTTTTTATTGCTGTACAACGAGGTGTGAAGCGATGTCGACACGTTTTAAACATCAATAATCGATTCCTCATCAGATTTCTTATTCGATATATTATTTAATCTCTGCGCCCTCGAGACAATAATTACCTAAAGTAAAACACATTCGCACGCTTATTAAAAATAGTTAAAACAAAATCGTCCGGTTACACCGCTCCCGTAATTAACAAAAGGTTAAACTGTAATCAAGATGTAATTGTATACAATCACTTTTGACCCGAGGCTGTTCATAATTTAATATCTTTGGAACATTATAAACAAACTATGTTAGGGTTGTACTATAGAATATTTAAATGTATTAAATACAGACGTTCGTACTTTGATTTTAGAAGTGACAGATGTCATGTAAATGTTCGTTAAATATTATTTGTCATTCGGGTCACACTTCAATGTGACAATGAACCGATCATTTGTTAAGTCAAAGTGTAGACATTAACATTGTTATTTGAATCGTACCTACCGTCATGAAAAAACATAATAATTTAATATTCATCGCTATGACAACTGTCCCCGCCCTTGTGTATCACTAATCTATGTTAAACTATACAGAATCAACTAAGTATTAATCGGATAATTGATACTCCTTTTGGCACGTTGTTAATAAACATTGACTTTGAATAAGATTCCCTCTAATTCCATTTGACGTGAAAGATAGATAATATTTGTGCTGTGGTATAAATGCATAATATCAAATAATAGTTTTGTGAAGGAAAGTCTTGAATTAATCTTATAACTTACTCTAAATCAGGCTGTATATCAAGAAAACTTACTGTGTCCTAAAGCTGATATAACTACGCATAAAAATCATATTCTTCACAAAATCTAATCTCAACAAAATTATAGAAAATTAAAAACTATCTCAAATTCTCTTCGAGCACATCTCTATCAACATTAACATTAACTGTGAGCTCTTAATGTCTCTGTTTGATCTCGATCACCGGCGATTATAACCCGAGTTTTAATTGCAGTTTAACCGTACGATGGCACCGACCACATAATAATGTTTTAATATTTGCTTTGAGTTAAACTCAGTTATTAATTTATATCGATAGATGTTGTTTTTTTACTAATTATATTTAAAGCATGAGTTTATTCGTTTTAATTTTCTAGTTCATGGGAATTTTCTGTTTGTGTTTTTTGTTTTATGGATTGGATTTTATAGTTCACTTAAATGTAGATTAGTTTTTAAACTTTCTATTATACAGGGTTACTGGTAACTCGACGTATTCCTTGCAGGACGTCATAGTAGGGTTAAAATTCAACAAATTAAGCCACCAAATGTTCTACCGAAATTCAGTAGTTTTTGAATTATTAAGTTAGTTTTTTTATGAAAAATCCCAGATTAAATCATTTGAAACCAATTTAAAAATGATTTACGGCGCGACTGTACTGAAATTTAAGTTATTATCATAGTTGACGCCGTAGCATACCTTTGTTAATAATTAAAAGTTCAATAATGCCTAAAACTTTGGCAAATATCACTAACCAAACATTTAATTTTTTGTAATTTTTGCTATTACTTCATAAAAAATGTAGTCTAGTGCAAAAAAAAAACTGAATTTCGGTAGAACATTTGGTGGCTTAATTTGTTGCATTTTAACCCTACTATGACGTCCTGCAAGGAATACGTCGAGTTACCAGTAACCCTGTAACTAGTTGTTCTAAATTGTAAATCTAATTGTAATTGTAAATAATAAGTATGGACTCTATAGTCTGTCTACTACTACAAAGACATTATTCTGTATGTAGATACCTATAGGGTAAGTTTTCCTGAAACCTTTTCAACTTCAGCCAAACATTTTTGAAGCTATAAAGCAGGTATATTTCTCACACGTTCATCATACCATCCCCCCAGCTGTAACTGTAACATCTTCAACAGTCCCAAGAACAAAATAAAAAATATCTCGACATTCCTAGCATTCGATCCATTTCTCGGCCATTTCCTTCAATCCCTCAGAGCCTCAACTTATCAACCCATTACAATGAGCCTTAATAACCTCATTTTGTTCAACACATAATAAAGCCATGCGTTTGAACACTTCTTGCAATACACCAACTTTACTTTGCTGCTCTTAAAAAAATCAAAAGACCCTCAACCTTGTCTCTCACAAAATAAAGTTCAATATGACAGGTTGTAAAACTTTCAAGGTAAAATCAAGTGCATCTATGCAGTAATATCATCATTGCTGCATAGTGCGGCGCCTGGAGCGTTTGGCACGACTCTACAGCTGTCCTTGTCTTTCTTATGAAGTTTCCTATCTCCATCTCTGTCATGCGGGGTTCTCGCATTGTCATTTTTTTAAATTGACCTCTGATCCTGAAATATAGATATTATTTCACAAATGAATTATAAGTAACTTACGGTTCTTGAATGGATGGCGAGCGTCTACCAGGCCTTGTTTTGGTCCTAATGGTAATGGTCCCTTTATTTTGCATATAAAAGGGTCTTTGGTATAAAATTTTATTTATTGTTGCATTTCTGCGTTCTAATTTCTAAGTAGGAATATTTACTTGAATTGAGATGATGAATGACTCCATTCGTGCTATACCAAACCAAGATTACATAGAACTATCGTTTTTGTCTCTAAATGCAACAGCAATGGTGATTCTGTTTTATTCTACAACAATTAATGAAACAACTCGTAGCAAACCCGTACTTTGCACATTGCCATTCGTAATACACTTCGCATAATTCATTACACTTATTATATTGACACAGAAACGAATTTTATTTGGTCGTTCTATTCACGTATCTTGTCACGAAGGACCAACTCAACACATCGCCGACACATGTGTGTGCATGTATGTCCGTGTTTGTGTGCGTGGGAGTATGTGTGTGTGTGAGTGTGTACCAGACTGTCTATTGTTTACACTTGTATCGATCACTATCTATAAAGATTATCTACAAATTGAAAGCCATAAGTCTGCGTTGTTGCAGAGGCGGCTGTTTTCATAATGTTTATTGGGTCGAGGTTAGAGTTTAAGATGGGTGGTGATAGTTCATCATTTTAAAAGTTTGGGAGATTATTTTTGTGCTCCGCTTTATGTGCTACGGCCTGTGCATTATTTTTGAATATGTGTAATTCTGATTTGTTTATTTAAATATTGTCTAGATTATTAGGATGCCGCATTATAAAAAGGAATTTAAAAAAATAAACAGATCCAAGCGCTATGGCACTATAATCGATAAATCAAACACAACCAATGATTCATACTGTAGTTGTACAAATACAACATTATTTATTACAAATCTACTTTACTTTTGAAAAATCTAAACTATCCAATTACATTAAACAAATAGCCACAAAATCCATATTCATACAGAATCAATCACTATTTCCATGTAATATTAATACATAAGTGTACGCACAGAGCCTTAACGAATGGTTTCTCACGGTCCGCCCGCCCACGCCGCCCGCCCAGCATATAGCCTTATTTATAACTTTATGATCATACTTTACACTTCGCTTTTTAGTAATGGGTTAAATTCTAGATTAAGATTTAAATTGAGATTTTATGCATTAATTAAAATATGTTTTAAAATGAAATTCACCTGCATCCGGTTAGACTGGGAGCCGACCCCAATATATTTAGCAAAAGGCTAAGTAGATGATGTTTTAATGCAAAATATTTGGATATGCGTTCCCTACTAGGCTGTACCCGACGTCCATTCATCCGGTCCATAATGAACATAATCAACCAGTTATTCCATGTAATATTTCCAACCCAAAAAAAAAAAGTTATCATGAATTCCACAATCATCGAAATAAGTGACATTTAAATTTTTACTATCAATATTTGTCAAGTTAATTCGAGGTATTTCCCTTTTAGCACTGATTTCAACAGCAATTCTCGGAACCGCACTTGAGCACTTCCAAATTCATCACACACTAACAAATTACAACGTCAGAAAAAAAACAAAACACAACCACCACGCACCCGCCTCAGAAACACGCTCGTATACCGCACCGTCCACAAACAGGTACACTATCTAATCTTTTTATATCTTCATAGGTTTTATCTCGAAATATCATCTGTCTGTCCTCTGAGATATCTAGAATTAATTCGATATTAGTTACTTGTGGAGTATCTTTGCCATCCGGAAGCTTTACATTTGAACTTTATGAACGAACGGAACGAAGAAGTTTATTTTTTTCGGTTGGAGGAAAATTTTCTTAGAAATGTAGAAAAATTTAAATATTTTAATCTTTGACGAAGTTGGCGGTGAATAAAGCAATTATTATTATGAGATAGGCAGATGGCTTCAATTGATCAATAAAATAATAATATCGTCTAGCGTCCACCTTTAGATGACTTGGATCTCGGGA
Source organism: Lithophane leautieri (assembly GCA_949152455.1). Lineage (NCBI taxonomy): Eukaryota > Metazoa > Arthropoda > Insecta > Lepidoptera > Noctuidae > Lithophane > Lithophane leautieri. Next base: position 1,345,149 of record OX424472.1, on the reverse strand, counting down.
AATTATCGAACGTATTGTAAAAGGACGGTTTCTTTATGGTGCGGGCGTATACACCACGGCGTAGAAAAAACTGTGTCCGTCAACAAGCTTCCATAGTAATCTATACAACAGTGGCGACTGTGCCTACAGGGCGAATAAACCGTACTTTTTTACGGCAAGAACAACGTGTATGTACCCACAGATACAGATCAAGCTATACATTTCCTGCATAAGCTGACCTCGCATTGTACGAAAATCCTATAAAATCTGAGATCAGCGTAAACTGGAAATGTATAGCTTGATGTGTAGCCGTGTGTACAAAGGGCCTAATGCAAAGCATGATAAGTTTACTGAACCCCATTTTAGAAAATAATAATATGTTTTAGCCATAAGTTTATATCTTACGAAACACGCCAAATAGACACAAGATTATTCACGCCAAAATGCCTGTAGTTAACAAATTGGTATAGGTGTGATATTTCATATCAAAGCAACAATTTGATGGAGGCATACATACACAGCGTTACATCCACAGCCCAGCCCAAACACTCAAACAAAGGTTCCTACACCTTCTTTTCATTAACCCACACCATACAACACCTATGAACTTGAAACTGTTTCCCGTACTAAACCAGGGCTTAACCTGGGAAATTCTTAGCGCCGGTAGCTCGAAGCGATTCGTGGGTCCCTCCGTAATGGCGCACGATTCCCCACACACGACCACTATGGGAAACCAGGGAGAGAAGCGGGAGGGAAGGAGGGACAGAGGGAAGGGTAATTGAGACTTCTGTGAGATGTTGACTTTATAACTGTTATTGTAAGCGATTTGTGTTTCGGTGTTTGTTCGTGTCTGATGGATGGGGAGGTTTATTGAGCTGTTGAGTGTAGCTGGAGTTGAGTTTAGTTCCTTTCTCGGATGAAATTTTGTTGATGGCGGACGTATACGAGAGATAGATACTGGTTCTAAAGGCAGGCGCACAGACAGGCGCGACGCGAATCTTGTAGAACATAGAACAATGTCCATGAAGTTTTCATAGAAATTGTTCTATTAGAGTCGAGTCGCGCTATCGCGTCGAGCCTGTCTAGGGGAGCCTTGTTTAGTATGGTATACTGGTTTATAAGTTAGATTTGATAAAGATATTAAGCCAGTAAAATCGGTCACAGATCCAATAAAAGTTTTCTTGATAATAGCTTAAGAAATGCCATGTTTTTCTATTAGCCTCTTCCTGACCCATGGTGTAGTATCTACTCATACCATCACGTACGTGAGACTTAGGAATAAGTGTTACATAGGATCGCGTCGTAATCTAAAACCAGACTTTAAAAAATACTAATGACAGCGAACCAGAAGTCTTAATTTCCCAGATCTTATTACGTACTCTCATTCAAACTAGACATCGCCAAGGGAGAAAACAAGTATCTAAACTGCATTCAGATTGCAATCTCTAAAACACGATTAGTAAACCATAGGTTAACGACTGTCACTAACGGTAATATCAGTAAAGAAAAATATTCGTCGCAAGCGCATAGAATATGTTATAGAGATCGAATCTCAACATAAACATGTGATATTATTCGATCGCGACCCGATCTTGTACGAAGATTGCCGATGTTTGCCGATCGGTATCATGATGTTTTTAATTTTATGAGTAGTTCGCTGTGAATATAATGATGTCGACTGTCCTGCGATTGTATCGGAGTAGGTAGGGTTACAGGTGTGGAAGATGAGGCATTGGCAGGGTTGAACTGGTGCTGTATCTTAAAGTAGACTTGTTATGATAGCCAGAGGTGGTTTTTGACGTCCTAAAAAGTCCTAAGACGTAATAGACTGGTTTTTCCTTTGAGTACATAGTCTGATTCAGATTTAAAAAGGAACGTATGGTACGACTTGTGACGTCACAGGACATTGAGATTCGTAACTACTCTTTCAGATACTTACAAGCCTGAGGGCCTAGACAAATGACAATCGTTCCCAAAGCGTTTCGTATTTCTACAACGACTTTCAACAAGATTGACATAAGGTTTTCGATAGCTTATGTCAGTCCTATACATTTTTGCATTTCCCATCATCGATATTGCTGATAGAATGTCACTTTGTTTAGAGCCTCTGATAATCACAGCCCAGGTGAAACCGGTGAGCCAAGTACAAGTACTTAGCAATAGCGTGAAGACTGGATCAATACATTAGTAATACTAGTTTACATGACATTATGCTTAGGTCGAAGCAATTAACATACACATTAGGCTTGGCATAAGGCCAATATTCTGTCCTACATTCATTGTTTTTCCGTATAAACATATCGATTAATGCAATCGATACAAATCGATACGACTTACGATGCAGTTGTGAAAACTGTGTATATCTCTGTTTACTGGGTATTCTTGTCTCTCCACTTAGACGCTGATAACAAAGATCGTTAAAATGAATGATTCGGAAGCAAAAATGTTTGCTATAATCACCACACTTCATAGGCAATTAGATATTTACAGTATGATAAAAGAAAATTAAATGTTTTTCGTCACTAATTAATAAGAAAAGGGCCAAGAAAACTGTGTTAAACTGTTAAAGTTAGCTATTTGGATCATAATAACGGTCATAAGATCATTCTTCTCGACATTTTGAAAGAGACAGTTACGATGTTCATCAGTTAATTTCGGAATTTTTACCTAAACTCGATCACAATCTATACAAAACTTAATAAAAACCAATCACAGTCGAGTTTAACACGAAAAATCACAATATTGTCATAAAATATCGGATTTTGAATACATTATACGACCTGACTTGGATTTCTGCCGTCTGTACACGCCTTAAAAGTACGGTTATATTATTAACATAAAGTTGAATTATATTCGATACTAAAATGATGAACACTTTGATATGTGTAGCTTTAAAAAACTACTGTTAATCACGCGACTTTGTTAGTAGAAAAACCAAAATTTTCTGGCTCTTTTTTACGTGTGTTTAATGGCCGCCCATGGGCCTCTGACTCGGCTTCACATGCCGTCGAGAAATATCTCTCAGGCCGGCTTCCTCTCGATGTTTTCCCTCTCTAGTTTTGAAACAAGAGATAATTATATACATACAATACGCACATGAATCCGAAAAGTCCGAGATGCGTGGCTTGGGTTTGAACTCGAGATTTAGGACTTGGCAGTCTGACGGTCACACCACTAGGCTATCGCTGCTTGAAAGGTAATTCGGAAAAGAAATCCTTTTCCCTTACTAACAGAGAATTATATAGATAAAAAATAACTTTCGTAAAGAAACCTCAAGTCGAAGTACCTAATGGCTGGCATAAGTACAATTTCGCCATTTTTATATAAGATTTGAATTAGAATTCTATCTTCATCTGTTTTTAGGAAGGTGTTGTCTATGAACAAAGCACCTGCAAAGTACAGGTCACTATTCTCAAAACATAATAAATATAAAATACATCACACGCAATATTCCTACATAATTTTGTTCAACTTAATAAACAAGGCAGTACATAAATATTTTAACAAATTAGCAAACAACACATGTCTCGATATTTATAGTTATTATTTTTGTAGTTTATTATCATAAAGATATAATATTATATTAATATAGAGTCGACCGCTTTTTCTTGCCAATATATAATAGTCAGTTTAGTATATAAAATCTATTGATAATAACTCAAATAATAATCATAAGTTATTTGATCGGATTGAATAGTAATGAGGGAAGAGGTCAGAGATGTTCGCGGTAACTTTCGTTTACAGGGTGTTCTAGAATAGGAAACTGGTTTTTTCTAACTTGTTTGTACCTGCATTGCTATTCTGTAAACCATCTCACCGTCAAAAACTTAGGTGAAGTGAGCTGTCATTGTCATCGATACCTACTGATGCTAAGGCAGTGTCAATTCACTTTAAGCTCACTTCACCAAGTTTTCACGGTGAGATGGTTACAGAATAGCAATGCTGGTTAGGAATAAGTTTAGGATTGACAATAAAAAAGCGCTGAACTAATATAACCTTACCAAACATCATAAATAACAAAAAAAACATTTAGATATCTTTCCATAAAGTTATCTCTGGCCTGATCAAACTGCTCAGCATAAAAACTATAAACTCCACAGCTAGTTACTTCAATCTGGATCATTTTACAAGTCGCTCAATAAAATACTTTATCATAAAAAATCTAGACGTTATGCCACGCCGGTACATAGGTATAACTATTATACAATTCCAAAGATTACATCGAAACATCCAACTGAGCTGGAAATATAAGCGCAGGCGCAGATCCCAGCCTCGATTCCTTGAAGTCCCTCAAAGGGCAGAATGTTATACTACCTAAAATAAACTTTAAAGTTTATCCGATAAGGTTTAAGTTGTGCGAAGCAGTTCTAACCACCCGCTGAGCGCGTTAGCAGTCCAATTCGAAAAATAAAATATCAATTTTTTAAATAATAAAATCTTAGAGCAGTCACACGAAGTCATAGCGACCAAAATTTATTCATACATCGGTTTTATCAAAATCATGCCGTATTCCACCTTATTTCCATGTAATACGGTTGTGATACATGTTCAGAACATGATAAAATAACTTGGTAACACTGCAAGGAATCGCATAAATTCGAATAAAAACGTCAAAAATGAATTCTCAAGATCGTAATCGCAATAAAGTTAATAATATCGCGATGAAATTTTAAATAAATAAAAAATAAACAATTGATGGGTGGCGTCGTTAGGAATTAGTGTACAATGCGGCTCAGTTTTATTAGGGAGTCACTTTTTTGTGTAGACGACAGTTTTTGTCGAAAAAGTGTACCTACATTACATAAATTTAAATTAATCTACTAATTATTTTAGAACAGCATTACTTACATAATACTCTACTGGACCATTATATCGTTCTATTATTTTGCAAATAAAGTTAAAATGTAAAAAAAAAATGCTTCCAATATAGTGTGCTGAAGCGACCAAAAGATTTAAATTCAATTCTTTCTTTTGGTGCGAAACCTGCGCACATGCAGAGGTAGCCGGTACGCCGCGCCACCTTGTAGGTCCAATTACATTTACAATCTATCGGCGGGACGCGATTGGATGGTGAAATGTTAAATTTGATCACTAGACCGACCACTTTATAGTGGGATAAAAGTCAGGAGCGGGAGCGATCGAGTTTTCTGAACATCTTGGTACTTTTCCAAATTTTCTTAATCCAATCAGGAAGATTTAATTTGACAAATAATAATGGCATAGGGTCGAATTTGATATTCTAAAGCCCTCAGTACACGTTGGGCAAGCCCGTCATTCGGCCAACGTGTACTACATACGTGTGTGTGTGTGTGTAGATGAATGGTATAACCATTTTTTTTTATTTAAAAGAGTGTCCGTGGAGTTTCTTGCCCGTTCTTCTCCATAGGTACCTACTACGCTTTGGAATGGGCAACTAGCTTCATATTTCTGACTGACCGACTCCTTGACAATTCAAAAGTGCCTGTAAATGGTTTAATTGAAATAAATGCTTTGAGTTTGAGTTTGACTGGGGGCTTTACATGATAATTTAAAAACCAATCAACAATTGAACAAAGTAAGAGATTAATTAGAAGTTCATTAAACAAATAATGATGGAAAAGATTCTAGGTGTTTCGCATGGCTACGTTTATTTAAATTTCTTAAAAATCACAAGACAGAAAGATCCTGAATATCTCGGCAAAACGTTCATATCATTAGAACTATCAAGATGGCAACACAGCTCTTACCGCGTAGGCAGCATTATATTACCAAGATTATCTTAAGCCCTGAACACACCCGCCCTTTGCTCGTCAATCACACCGAAGCCGCGCTATAAACATTCGCATGTCACCGGATTGACATCCGCCTTCCATTACTTGTTACAAAGCTGCCGACGGTGTAAGGAAGTCCCTTAAACGACACACGTTACGCGCTCAGAACAGATTCAATTTAAATTTAGGGTCCGATTGGTGGGAGGCCTTTAAGTATTGTTGCCAGTTTAATTGTTAGTGCACAAAAGGGAAATTAATATGGCGGGTCGATAATTGTTACGGCATGTTTGTGTAGAAGCTAAATCCTGTGTAATGTTTTAGAGTTTTCATTATAATTTTACAGTTTCACATTCGTGGGTCTATCAAAATCTCAATAGTTTTGTCGATTTTCGCTACCTATGATTTGTTTGATACATATATACATAAACTCACGCTTTTTTCCCATGGGGTTAGGCAGAAACTATAGAGCGTCACCTGCTACGATCCTTACATACTCCTGATTTGTTTGATGTAAAGAGAAATTACTTTGGACGATTCATATTTTTTCTCTAAACGTTCCTAAAGTCTCGTAGACTAATTTTACATTTCAAGTGATTGCTGTTTGTTTTTTCAATTTGGAATTTGACATTTGCACCTGTCAAATTAGTCTACGAGATTAAAAAACGGACTATAAAAAATCCTAATTTGACATGGAAGAATATCACTATTTTTTACTCATCCGTCACCAAAACGGGATAAGAAATATTTAATTACTGTAGAAGTAGCAACGGGAAGGTTCAAAGAAAGCGTTTCCCAGCATAACGGAATACATCCTGAACCTTGCACTTGCTTAGCAGCTTCTAATTATACGCTCTTAATATAAAATAACCAAGGAAAGGCAGTTTTCATAAACAACATCACAGATCACGGCTAATCATATACCGGAAACCATCCTCGCAAGGTTGTGGTCGTGCAAAGATTATTTTTACGAGCAGGTCGCGCAGGTGACATACTAGTAACAAATGTTATGTAAATGTGAAGAAGCGGCAAATGAGTGGTTATTGACTTATTTGCAATGCAATGTTGCCCGTGCTAGTTGTAAGGGAATTGGGATAGGTGTTATTCTCGTTTTTAATTGTTTCGAATCTTTTGAATATTGAAATCTTAGTACCTTTGAAACGATATCGATATTTCTATCAATTTTCATATGAAAATATTTTTATTTTTTTATAAATATAACTATGTCGTTTAATACTTTTCACATTAAAATGAAGCCCATTTCAAGATGATTTCGATACTGTTTCACGACGTATATGTCACCAAGTTTATTTCTTTACGAAGTAGGTCACTTATTCCGTCCTGAAGTGCAATACAAGATTTTCATTACTGTTCAATTGATGTCCAACTAAAGTGTGTGCTTTATAAGTTATTCATTTTAAAGGTCTCGGTAATCGTTTAGTTTTCCTTTTCATTAATCAAATGATAGAGGTTTTGCTAGTGAATAATAAACCTGAAAGAGGTTTATTGGTTAGAAATTAACTTTCTTCAGTACTTAAAATCAGGAGTAAATGAGAAATATTCAATCGAAAAGGTTAATTTTACTGGTTAGTTCAAACTAATAAATATTTGATGATAGTTCTATAATCTCTCACTGCAGTGTAATTGTATAAAATTTTAACTCACCCTCTATTTTCGTATTTTAATAACGTCTTTCATATTAACAATTAAATCAACCTGTATTATCTTACTGAAGACCAAAGTCCCCTTCATACGGATAATAGACTACATGTCTTCATATATTCCGAAAGCGAATATGTATAAATGTAACAATAAACTCTACTTACTCTGTAATAAGAACCAACATTATAATACAAAGTACCACAATGAGACTAAAATAATTCCACATTGTTCGCGATATATGAGTCTCCAAGAAGATAATTACAGTAAATCTTTTTGCCAATTATAATGCGAAATATGGCTGAACTGATTTATATTTTTTATTTATGAACACTGTTCTAGATTGGTGAACAATTAAATCGTGATGTTAAGTATCGTCTTGTTTGAAAACGGAGGTGTGTATAACGATGGTACTTACTGAAATACAATTGAAGTAAGCAATAGACGTGTCTATTTTAATGGCATTCATTTGGGAAATCGGTCGCCGGTCCGCCAGTTAGCAAGTGGTTACTACCACGTATGGGACACCTTGATATCAAGGAGCACCTTTGCAATGCTTCTAAATACTCCGGTACCCTACCTTACGTTTCAAATACAGACTGGTTGTGACAGAAATAGGTATCGTGATAGTACTTTTCGGGACAAACGCTGGCATACAGAGCTTCACTTCTACTGCTCATTTGTCGCTTCTTTTGGACGATATAAATTATAGTCAAACATACAAGACTAAACCAGCCCAGTATCCTGTTTACCCCTTAAAATCGTGAATAACCAGACCCACAATCACACTTAACTAGCTGAACATAATTCTAATGAATTCCGTTTAATCCCAAATCAGTTTTACTATTACTTATTCAACTAGACCCAGACTGGGGTTACTCGAGTCAGACTTTCTAGTGCAAAACTACCACCACACAACTTTCTACCTTATTTCTTATTAACCAAGATGCAAATTCCTCTAACAGATACGCTGTCATCTTCACTAACCTGCTGTTTAAGATTCAACTTTGTAATGAAGTGGCTATGGTTGGTTTCAGGTTGTCAGGGCCACTTTTTCATGGGCCGAAGGTAGTGGCATGGTAGTTTCCGCGAGGGTCGCGGGATGATACCAACCTTTCACGCGTGGTTCGTTCGCCAGTGGGCACAAATCGTTCATAGAGAATGTTATTCGTTGATATTTGAACAAGGGTGCTGGTTTGTGGCCATTGTTGAAAATGAATAGCTTTCGAATGATGGTAAAGGTTATGTGGTATCACGTAATTGACCTGTTGTGGCCTGTTATGGTAGGCGTTGGGTTGCGTCTTAATAAAACAATAGTGACCGGTTGGTACCGGCATTCATTTGGGTAGCTCAGGCGAGGTACCTTTCTTCCTGGCTTTTCTCTGCGAAAGGTATATTTGATCACTTTCTCATTGGAATAAAAGCTTTTTATGACCTGTGAAGGTAGACACATATGTACAGTTCTACGATAATTTCAGCACTTTCAAAGACACTATTTTATAACCACTTATGGCGTGAACTATTTCTCAAAGACGGATAATAAAAAAAATACCTCCACCATTTCATTTAAAACATGCGTTAAAAGTTTAGCAGTCTTCAAATTAATATTCCCTGTCCCACTGTAGACCGCCAAACGCGCGGCATTCAATACATTTCACTATTTCACTCCAGCTGGTAGTGTTAGTTATAGTTACTAACGTCTATTGAAACTACAGCGCTATATTGTATGCTAATACCTAACCATCTGATGCGCAGCACAGTGAGGAATGAATGAGAAATTATGACCAAAGACAACAACGTTTGACATAATACCTCTTTGCCTGCTATATTCATTAGCCAAATTTTTCTCATGTATGTATATTGCGATATTGTCAGCTGCAAAACATGGACCTTCTAATAGCATGATACCTGCGATATCTAGAGGAAACACCGAAGTGTTTTATTGTAGAAGCAAACAGTGCTCATCCTCTGGTCGTGCTAAGTTTATCACCTTTCTCGACACCTATAGAGGAAGGGACAGTCAAAGAAAAGTGATCCGGCATCATTCAGCATCACACAAAACATAACTTATCCAACCAAAACCGATAAGTCCTCAGTCTACATATGAACCGTCGACGTTGTCACGCTAGGGCGGGTGCACGTGTTATTGGCACAGTTGTCGCGTCCTCGGACGACACTTGCCTCACATCCGAGCGCAGCCACCGTGACCGTCCCCGCGCGCTCGATCGTGTACGGGGTGATCCAGCACTGCGTCTTTAAAGAAATTGATGTTTTGAGAGGGTACAGTTGGTAAGGCTTTTCTGTGTCAATGCATGTAGTTGAAAATGTACTTCCTCATCTTTATAGGTTGATTTTGGCTCATAAAGATGCAGTAAAAGGAGATATTATCGATTATCGATTATTACGAAGGACATATGCACAAATGTGTCCAAAGACAAAGGTGCTTCCTCTTTCATCACTCTCATATTTCGATGGGTCGGCAGTCCGACACGATGAAGAGGAGATTCAAATTAACTGCATAAATGAGAGATTTTAGCTCTATATGAGAGCTAAAGATCTCAGCTCCGAGACATAAAGTTGCAAACTCTCTTCTTGGAGTATTACCCAACACATTTTCCGCAACATAAGTATGAAGAACCCACAGCCAACAATCAAACAGCCTGTACACATTATATTGACACTGCGCCGAACATTTGCATCACCGTTTCCCGGACGGGTCGCTTCCACACGGTCGGACTCGGCTGCCGAACACATAAATCGGATATAAAGGACGGTTTCTCAATAATGTTGAGGCTAAGTAGTAACATCCTTTGCTATGATTTAATAACTGGGCTAGAATACTAATGCTGTATTAATAGAATTGTTTTTTTGCATGTAGAGCATGATGGAAACGCAACATTAAATAAATTTAAGATTCAAGGTTTTACAGCTTTATGATCATCTGCGTGTTTACTGCAATATTATTATTATTTATATTAATCCGTATATGTAACAGCGATCAAGGACCGAGGACCTGTCTGTCTGTTTAGTTTATGTTCAAACTGAATATGGGTCTTGTTGCGCTTCAATTATTTCGTCCTTTCCTTATATTTTTTTTCTAGTTCTCCGGCTTCGTTTAAACTCATCCCTAGATCGAACTCGCCCGCTTTTTAATGCATATCAGCTGCAAGGGTATGACGGACCGGGCGAGTTCGAACTAGATATGAGTATGAACGAAGCCTTCTTTTATTAAGCTACTGTATAACCTATAACTATTCTTAACATTCCCAAGAGAATATCATCTAAACCATATTTTCCTAAGCCTTCTTAGGCGTCCTCGCACGAATGCACTCCAGTGCAAAAATAAGAGATCACCACAAATATTCAAAGATTCCTAACCACTACAATGTAACACACAATTTCCTACAAGCCCGTACACTGGCGTTCAACCCGACTGACACACAACATTGATATTATTTAATGTCGTAATAAGAATTTGATGACTCGTTATTAGCCGACGAAGGTTGTCGACGGCAAATGTTCCGATGTGACACAAGGTCGGGTAAGTACATGCAACTAAACGTCTTCTGACCTCATGAGATATTTCACAATCCGCACATTTTGTGGCCTTTGTCTTATAGAAATCGACACTGTAATTTGGAGCTAAATGTGGTATATTTTTCTGTTAGATTGCCGCAAGGATGTTTAGGTCATTAGAAGTTAGAGGCAGGTACATTTTTACAGTACGATAACCAGAGTATGCTGTTGGAAAATGAAATAGCTGTACACACTGGTATATGCATCCTTTTCTAATGCGCATGCGATTATGTTAAGAGATCCATTCTCTCTTGAAGACCACACAGATTCAAATAGGATGTTTATGTCACAAAAATTATTCGACAAGCTATTTCTGTCATGATTATCTCAATCAAATTAGTTAATTAAGTAACATTTACTGCATATTTGAATTCAAAATTACTTAAGTTATTACAATTTTATGTTGATTTTTATTCAGTTTGATTGACTTATGAGTTACATTAATACTAATGTTTATGCAGCATGATACCATAACCTGAACTACTTAAAAAAGACTATTAGGTATAGACGTTACATTATTAATGATTTGTCGTCATAATTGCGTCGGTTGGCGTCTACCAATGTCGTCAAGATAAAACTTATAAAAACTTATACAATTGTGAATGACATGACTTATTAGCACGGCAATGTAAATTAGATCATTATAATAATGTCGTCTCTAAGATTTTATTTACTAAGGTCAAATTAAAGCTTCCTAGACTGAAAATATTGAATAATATGACAGATGTTATAAAAGCCCTTCCACAAACTAGCGAACAAACACAATCTTATATCAATATATAAAATCCGACGTTCTATTTATGAATTCGAATTCGCGGCGCAAGCGCACGAGTGGTGACAGTTGAATGCGCGCGCATCCCGGGCGCCCCTCATCCATATTGATCCATCGATCGATCTATGAGTTATTGCGGCGGCACTGTGTGATCTAGATCGCGATATATTCTATACGAGCGTGTTGTCTAATACATTTTAATATTGCCCACGCGTGGGAAATGGATCATGGAAATGTCACGTTATGGAATATGGCGGCCTGTCACGATGTTTTTCTTGGGTTTTCTGCGGCTTTGCCTTTGAAGTGAGATTCGAGAGAAGGATATGTTTTTGTTTCACTATAATAAATGCATATAGCGATATCTGCATTACTATTCTGTAACCATCTCACCGTAAAAACTTAGGTGAAGTGAGTTGTCATTGTTATCGATACCTACTGATACTAAGGCAGTGACGATTCACTTCAAGCTCACTTCACCTAAGTTTTCACGGTGAGAATTTTACAGAATCGACCGGCTGTTTATACATATTTTGTAATATTACTAAGAACTTTAAAACATTTTTCATCGACTCTCGCTACCTTTGCAGTTGTTCTTGACCCTAAAGTCGACATAATTTCTTACTAAAAATATGTCTTCTACGTTCTTTATAATGTTATAATTACCATACGATAATATGAAAAACCGCAAGTATGTATCTCACATTACGTGCACAAGTACCCACATTCCGTTTAGTCAAGCTATAATTTTCTAACAATTGTATCTATTAAGTATCTGTTATTTATAAAGCGAAAAATATATACGCTCATGCACTTATGCACCTTGCTTATATATGCACCCGACTGGTTATAGAGGCTAACATATGTAATTGTTGGTCATTCGAGTACATACGTGCATCTAATTAAGTATTATTTTCTTGTAATACAATGTTTGAAATGTTTGAAGACTAAGGTCTTCACCTAGTGCGTCCTGACCGTTATGACATACTGTGGCGAATCGTGGACACTGACAGTCAAGTTAGTCCACAAGTTCAGGGTCGCTCAGCGCGCTACGGAGCGGGCTATGCTCGGAGTTTCTATGAAGGATAAGATCAGAAATGAAGTTATCCGGAAAAGTACTGACATGGCCTCCCAAGTAAGCAAGTTGAAGTGGCAGTGGGCTGGCCATGTTTGTCAAAGGACCGATGGCTGGTGGAGCAGACGAATCCTAGAGCAGAGACCGCGTATCGGCAAGCGTAGTGTGGGACGCCCACAGCAAGATGGACCGACGACCTTAAAAAAATCTGAGCCAGACTGGATACGGAAGGTGGAGGACAGGGTGGTATGCCACAGCCTGGAAGAGGCCTATGTCCAGCTGTGGACTGGGATAATTTCTATTACCATTGACAAGCTAATTACTTTCACTGTTAAAATGGAGCCATCATTATACGTTAGTATGCCTTATGATAGTGCAAAAGTCATCAGTGAGTTAGGCTTTTTCTTAAGTATCCGTTACCGTATATCTATTTATAGGATCAACTTTACGTGTTATTCAACGATATTAGTTTATTACTATTTAGAAATAATAAATACTTTTTTTTCTTGTACACCGATATGATGATACACTTATTGTACTGCTATGTACTCTGATTAATTCTTCAAGGACATTCTAATTAACTACAATGGTTTTTGATACGCGGGTGTACCGCGCGCGGTCATTGTTCAACCTTAAAGTGTAGTTGACAAAGAGGTCCACTGATCAAAACCAATTAAATCCTACAGAATTCGATAGTGTTTTCATTTAATCCTACTCTTGGTGATAATCATCATTTATTTCTGTATAGGCTCATCTAAATCTAAACCCTTTGAGACTTGTAATATGGTTTAAAGAATTTGACAGTTTACACTTTTAATCAAACTCTTGTCGACAATGAATGCGGATATATTAAGCGTGAAGGTCCATCAAAATCCTAACCCTTAAGACTTGTCAAGTTGTAACATCGTTTAAAACCAGTTCGACATTAACAACTAATTGTCGAGCCCGAGTGAACGATAACGTGCGTCGCTTGCGCAAGGCGAGGCGGGGCGACATCGACCAATCGTTCGTCAGCGTTGCACGCATGCGCGGCGCGTGCCCGCTATACCTATCTGTCGAGGATCCGGCTTTTTGGGGTGACGTCATCTGTCAATGGGCAGATATTGAGATCTATGAATACTTGAATATGTATGTATAATTTTCGTCGGAGATAATTCGGAATATGTACGTCATCAATTGGCAGCCTGGACACTGATGAGCAAAGGCCTCTTATTAGACTCCTATGACAAATGGTCTTGAGAGAATTTAACGTATATTATGGTTACCAACTCACCAGGCTTCATCAAGGATTTTAAATAATGAATAAAAATTAATTGAAAACTTTACAATGAGTTACTTGAATCTCTTTTTTGATTTATTAGAATAAAAATACGTTGGAGTTATATTGCTTCTGTGTTCATTACGCCAAGCCAGAAATATTAGAAATGCTTTCTAACTGCACATTTTCTTCAAACATGGTTTCAGCTGCTTCCACAGTATTAGTTACTGCTGTTGGCCTGTTGGTCATAAGCGTGATAGTCCAAACGTACTTAGATCTGTCTTACAGTAAGCACTAGTAGCTATAAAAACAACATTTTCTCAGCGGCTTTCAGTTGAGCGGTAACTCTAAAGGCCAGCACAATGCTTCGCTAAAGCGTAACTTGTGCAAAATTTCTTTTCTGCGAATAGATCTGTTTTACGACGGCATTTGTTTCGGCGCGCGCGCAGGCCGCCTTTGTCCTTTCATGTGCCGACACTTGCGTTTTTTTACTCGCACGCCCGACACAATTACTCATTGTTAAACCTTTTTAGTGCAAATTGTTTTACTATTCGCCAACTTTTAGGTTTATGCTCGAAGCGGTGCGGTGCAGCGGTGATAAGACTTTTTAGATTCACTATTTCCTCAACTGTTGTTATTGCACATTTTTGCATGTTAATTTCTTCTTCTATTTGAAGTAATGAGCTTGTATTGTTAATAAATAGTTAGTGTTTTGTATTTGGATATTTGAAGTCGGCCGACTAGCTCGTTGCGATATTTTCATTGTTTGATGTGTAGTAATGTCCGTCATAAATAGTAAAGAGTTAGCCTGCACCAATACAAACCATTTCCTGAGTAAAGTCTTACGACTTGTGCAAAAGGTCCAGCATTCATACGTTACTTTCATTCTTTGATCTGAATGGAAAAGGTTTATTATTATTATGATAGTAAAAGCTAAAGGAAAACGTTCTTACTTTGCGGCTGGTGTTCACAAAACCTGCTTGTTCAATTCAGTGGAAACCATAATCTTGAGACTTATTGATTTGAGTACCAGCTGTTTTTTTAATTATATAGGCATTAAACTATGACGTGTCGATCACCTGTTAATATATACATACTCATGTAGATAGATACTGAGGCCACTTAATACCTAGAACATCTGAACAGTCATACCTGCTTCCTAGAAACAATTGCACCTTCACATACAAAAGAATACCACTTGACTTAAGCACGGTTTTCTTGCAGATATAAATTGATTAATTAATCAGTCCAAAACACTACATAATACTTTTCAACGTAACCGAATGTACTTGATTGCGTGGGTATCGGTATCATTGTATTCCGATCCGATTATGAATTGAATCGATTCGGTGCAGCCATTGTAAGTGACAATGACACGCTTGACAGTCGCTTACTTTGACGACTTCATAGTAGTAATGTATTCATGTTTTTAAATTAGATTTGTTAGTGATGTCATTTGATCGCTTTCCGGGTGTAGTGGATGGGATATTAGTGTAATGAAGCAGCTGTCGCCCAAATTAAAAGGAATCATTTTAATATTATAGAGATGTTATAACCGTTTCTATGTCTCGTTAACTACGAAAATGCTTATTAGATTTTAGATAAGCTTGTCTCTTGTTGAAATCTCTTGATGTAAATGAATTAATAATACAACTCTTTCCTAAACCGTAGACAACTGTTATAATGCCGTCGGATCAAAAGAAGATGTTTCGGCACGGCCTGAATATGACGGCGATGTCAGAGAAATTCAGCATCTTCCATTACTGATTCTCTATTTTCATTCTATCGTCTAGCGCCATCTAATAAAGGATCTATTTCACAAATAGTATCGCTACATATCGCTATCGCTAACATCGCGATGCTCCACTAAGATACCCACACAGACACAGGTCACTTGTCATGGGAAGCTAGCCGGTGACTAAGCATTACGTCCAATTTGGCTTAAGGTACTGTCTGTTGGTGCGATTAGTCGATATTCGGCGGTCTTTGTCCTAGTTATTTAAATGCAGATTTGTTTTGGATTTCAACTACTAGCGAGTTAACATTGTAACTTGGTCATTAATACCGGTGATGAATTCTGGAGTTCTTATTTAGTAAAATCACAGTACGCCCAAAACTATTCCGCCCCCTTTTTGTCTTTACATTATTTCCGTTGAGAAAGTTAGACTACAGTACTACAGTTTTTAAGGAGAAATTTTGCTAGCGCCTTTTTATTTTTTTGTTATTGTGGTAATGAACAACTTCATAACCACAACATTCAACTTCATTACAAAAAAAACGCGCTAGCAAAATTCCTCCTTAAAAACTAACAAAGTATAACTTACATCAAACAATAGCGGTAATAACAAAAAACTAGTCAAGTGAAGCCGCGGCACATCATAATACTCCGAATGTACCACTGATCGATTTGATTCCCGAGTCAAAGGTCGGCGCCGAACTTAACAATAATATAATAGATGTAGAAAGGTCTAATCTAGTCTATTATTTAAATCCGTATCTAATATAATGGGATTTGTCCGTCTATTGACATTTTTAAGAGACATCTGATGGTTCTATAGAGGTTAATGAATTAATTCTCTTTTGATTTTTCGCTGGTAATCGTTGATGGGAAGATAAGTTCTGTCGGGAATGTCTGTTTGAAGTTTTCGTCATAGATGTCAGCTGTATCAAAATTAAATATTAAATTTTAACCTTTACAGAGATATATAGCAGCAATAGTGTCTGTAATATCTATAGCAATTCAACAAACATTATCAATGTTAATTTCAAGAGACAGAAATAATCAATTCTAACTGTTACTTGATGTCAAATCATGTTTGTCATTCCGCACTACCGAGCAGATGTTCATGAAACATTTTTCTTTTGATAACAAATTGAATTCTTTCAAAATTCACGCAACATGCATCTGCATATCACAAATTCAAAGTCATCGAATACTAAGCATATGTCGCTCACAGATGATCAATAACCGTCTACAATTCCAAACTCAAATTCATTCATTCGAATTCCAAAAATTTGAATTGATTGCGCAACGTCATTGGTCCCTTTGGATTCTACTTTAAAACTACAATCGCAAAAACGGTTTTCTGTTATATTTTGTATTTTAACACAATGGTATAAGAGTGAAATATCTTAGGCGGAGAGAAATTATAATTGTTGAGCTACGTGGGATTCCATTTATAATGAGGGTTGTTCCAATACCGATTGACGCAACTGTTGAAATATTTTGTCACAACAATTTGTCACGGGCTGTCAAAAATTCGCGTGTCACGCTGACAAGTCACGTGACAGACGTCCCGCTGCCAAAAGGGATGAATTATATCAATTAGGAAAGATTAATCATTCGTTTTTATCGATAATCGATTGGTTAACGGAATCGTTTAAGATCAGAGGTGAGCCCCTTTTGATATGACAAATAATCGAATGAAAAATCGTTGAGTTTGTGTGTGCCCATTTTTTATTGATGACCTTTTCGTTGCATATCTCTTTTCAAATCTATATTTCATTCATCATTAACAATATTATAGGTTATGGTAACATTTTACGAGATGAGTTTACAATATTGCGCAGTGACATTTTGTGCAGACGTGAGAAAAAATATTTTGATATTTTCAATCTGAAATATGTCCCCACACCTCACGCATCTTAATATTTATTATCATATCCTAACCCTTTCATCGCCACACATTTATACTGAATACACTTTTCAAGTAATAACAAGATATTAAAGAAACAAAGTTACTTCCCCATCAACCGTCAATTATCATATTAGTGTAATAAATGCTCAAGCAACGCGGAAAAATAACGCTTTAGCGCCAAGTATTCATTACAAATTACAATTAATTACTATAACACGTGCACACAATGAGTGCTCCATGCTCGTGAACGAATGAACGAAAGTGAAGTAGAGTGATTGAGTGAGCAAATGAACGAGTAGTACGCAGCCGTTTTAATTAAATTGTTTGTAATTAGTTATAGGTGTGTGCATTATGAATTGTTTGCATGGATTTTAGTGCTGAGCTAAATCTTAAAAAAATAAGACTAATATTTAACAAGAATAAAATCTAAGCTATGTAGGTGCTAATTTAAAGCGATAATTATTTTCAAACAGCTTACACAATCCAAATGCTCTTAGCAAACGTTAATTAGCTAAAAGTATAAATATCTACCTACACAATTTTAATTTAAGACTAGTAGCATTTACAAAATGAAGCACTTTACTAACAAAAAAAATTATCTACTTATCTCTCAGAAATAATCTTGATAATTTATCTACACATTTTAGCATAGGTCTTAGTAAACCTAGACCAATTAAAGTGGCAATATTAATTGAACTGTTCGCCACATGTTATTACACTAATTGAAGCTGCGTGTACCGATTGATCAATTTAATTGGACATTTGTACACGTTTCGATGCGCAGGAGTACCTTTGAACTTCAGTCCTTTTGATGTCCTTGCGCAGTGCGTTTTAGATTTGTTGCTTATTTTATTTTGTTGCGTTTACTTCAACTTCATTAGTTCTGTTTTGTAACGCTCGGTAATGATGCGCATTGTTTAATGTTTTTGAAATTGCATTCATTCGAAAAATTGCTAACAGAAGTGCTTTTGCGTTTCATATTATAGGTGGTGGTTTTTATTATCATGATCAATTATCGTGATTTAGTTAATAACTTAATAGATAACACCAACAAGCTTCATTATGGTCTCATCCTGTACTTCACTTTACGACCATATATTCATTAATCTGTGACTGTTTATTCTGCAGGAAATTATCCGTCCATAATTCATTTAGTTACAATACTTCTTCACCCACAATCACACTTCAAATAAAAACCTCGTTATCTACAAAAGTAACTTAGCAATTTAGTACAGTTTTCAAGATGACATACGGACAGACAAACAGACGGCTTGTAATAATATTGTTACGGTTAACAGGTGTAATGTGCGTGAACCACAAGAGCATGACAAATTAACACCTATCAAAACGAAATCAAGAGTAGAGCCTACGCTATGTAGAACCAGCAACATAATGTAGAGATGGTAAAGGGAATTAATTTTATGGTTTAAATTTTAGATCTTAGAAGATAATTATGTATTTTATTTAAGATCCCTTGACGCAATTTATAAAAAAACTTAACATAATGGTCTCAATTTTTTCTGATATACATCAATATCCTAATTAGTATAATGGATGCACGAATACAAAAAGAGAATATTTTTCACATAAACCAAAAACACAAGAAAATCATCAGTATAAACTCCACGTCTATTTGACTATAACCCGCACTTTGATCTAATATCCAACTCAGCTTAAATACATTTTCTCTCCATGTTTTGTCCTCCGTAGCCTCACCGGTTCGGTTCCCGCGCCATTACACATTCGTCTCGCTCACTTATAACTCTGCTTGTACTTGTCTTTGTGAGAACCTTGCCTGTTCTGGTAAGCTATGGGAATTGGAGGAAAATATGGGGTTCTATAAGTATTGGCTGCTTTTCTTTCTATTTCGATTGGGTGAGGATTATTGAGATCTTTCAGGTTGGTTATTTCTTTGTCATTTCCCCTATCTAATTTATTGGAAACTGTTTTTAGAGTGTCTTCTTTCTTATAAATATTATTATATCTATCTTTGCCTCTTGGAGATATTCAAACAATTCTCGTGCTTAATTTTACTTCAATATTACCTACATGAGTCTTCATGAGGAAATTATTATCATAAAAGCTCAATCTACTTGCATGACTATTTAAGCAATCTTCTTCAACAATCTTCAAGCAAAAAATATGCTCCAAATATTTCTCATACTTTAACATGTTTCGGATCAAAGGTTCTCAAATGTCTGCCCATTACATTAATGTAGTATCAAATTAGTTTCACGTTCAGAGTGAACTAAGGCCGTATGACAGCTGTGACGTGTGCCCGTCAAAATACAAGTTTATGCATCGGAGCGAACATGTCTACTGACTTCATTTATTTAATGTGATATCTAGATTAGATTTTAGATACGGTGATGTTTTTGGTATGAAATTCTATCAGATAATTATTCTTGTAATTTAACAGAGCAAGATATTTTTTGAGTTTAACTCTTTTATATCTACCATCAGTTCTAAACTATAACAGTCACCAAAGATCAAATAACATGTCTAATCCAAACACTATCTAAGAAGCCACAATCTACCACAGGAATAACATCACAAATACCACTTCAATCCACCATTACGACATGCCATCAGTCAGCGCTTGCCTCCACAAATGCACCTGTTAACCCTGACTCAGAATCCCATAAACCCCATACATTCCCACGAGGTCACCGCCGAGCCGCATCGATAATGGTGGTCACGCCAAATGACAGGCCGCGTCGTCTTTCACACGATACAAATAACATGTCTACCGTAACATCGACAGTTTTAGAGTAATATATGTAGCTATAGATATAGTACGCGCACCATTAGAGGAAGTGACCCTCTAATAATAATATAAACTTGTCTTATAGCAAGCACATAGCAATGAAGTTATTGATGAAGCTCTGAAATCATGTCTTGAAGACAATCTGGTGTGAAATGTAGTCGACACTGCGGATATTAATATTCGTACCGTTGCAGGAAACGCGTATAGTTCGCTGTTCTGCCCCGGGAACGTTTAAATATGTAGATTTAGAAGCTCTACCCCACAACCCGTATCTCGAGATGTTTATAGCATAGCGTACACCGATTTGTTACAATTTATTGCAATTCACACCAGTTGGTGCTGCGTGGCATTTAAAGTTCAGTGTTTTTGTGTGCGTTAATTCACTGATTAACTCATCTCCGTGCAACATTCTGTATATTACACAAATATGTTCACTCGTGTGTTGGTACGTAATCTCGATCTATACAAAAACATCTGTATTACGATTAATGGAACCTATAAAACCAGATAATTTTGATTTAAAGTGCGACTGTTAGTGCGGAAATTGTTCCTCCTGCAGTACAAGATTTAATGTCTTTAATAGTGCACATATTCAGTACTTAATGGATTTCGCCGCGATGTTTCATGGTATCGATGATTTCTGGAAACGGTTCTAAAGATTGTAATATCGACACGTTTCAGTGAAGCGATTTACGATATAATTTATACAGAAGCCGGTGTTAATAAATGTTGTGAAATGATATATTTTAAGAAGAGACTGCGACTACCGTCTCCTGCGCATTCAGGGATTAAACTATCGATCTTGACTCAATAGACTTCCAGCTAGCATGATGTTCGCAATGCCACTGAATCGGCAGCGGCCATTAAAATTATCAGACTATAATACTTGTCAACAAATTGACTCGTCCAAATTGATTTTTATTTAAACACAAAATGGGTATTATACTAAAATTAACTAGTCATAATAATAATAACTAATAACACACATCTTTGGATTTAAATCCAGCATTCTATTCGAATATAAATCAAAATGAAATCGATTTAAATAAAACGACGGTTTTAATCATCGAAATATGAAGCGATTAATATGCTAATTGCATTTCCAGATTATAAACGAGATATATGATTGGAGACGGACTGACAACGGTGACAGCCATTTCGACTGCGGAGCTTTCGCGACTCGAGACTTGTCATGAGCATTCAATTTATTTGCTTGAATAAACTCCAAATTGGTTCACTATAATACCAACTTTATGTTTTCCATTTATGGTTGTTATTCCATTGAGTTTTATCATCTAAGGAGTGCCCTAAAAAGATGAACGCAAGTAAGAATTAATTAAGTCATGTAGTAAGGGAATCGATCTGTTGTGTCGAGTTACACGGACGGATATCGAGATTATTCGGGCCGTGTACGCCGGCGCTGAATTTTGCATTTATTAGGTCAATGACCTTGACGTGTTAAAATTAAAATATTATTTTTATACACACGTCATGGAGAGTCAATGACAAACTTTTCGATCCAATTATGCCTTCATTGAACAATTTGGAAAGCTTTCTTAAAATCTTTTTTTTTTCTGAATATAACACAAGTCATTCATTCTTGTTCCTTTTATATTAAAAAATATGATAATTACTCAAAAGTGATCCAACCTTTATGGATGCGGTTGATTGGACCAATTATCGGTGATTACGTGATGTGGTGCAGTGATTATTGAAATCGATGCCTATATTTTCGCAACACTGTGACATCACAGTTTAATCTGTGATGATCTTGATACGAACATAATTTATATTTAAGTCATAGATAAGTTAGTATAATATAAGGACGATTGCTAGCTCAGTCTGGCTGTTAAATTCTTTTCCTTTTAATTACAATTAAATAGTTAAACTTAATTCAAAAGACTTCGTTTTTAATACCACTATACACTTAAATAAACATAAACAAAAATATTCTCTCATACTAATATAACTAATAATGGCCATAATTAAACGTTAACTAATTTTCATACAAAATGTAACTTCACCTGAAACTCTGCTGACCCCTGAAAGCCCTTGTCCTAATTTAGAGCTGCGCACGATTCGAGGAGCGATAGGCGACGGTCGCATGCTGCGTGATTTACTTTACGTTGACGTCGACTTAGAACAGAGGAAGTGCCGAGACTTTGATTATTATAATGTTATACAACTTTATATTTTGATAGTATGGAAATTTAAAAGTGATATTGTCAACCGTAAGAGTGAGATTGGTAACAGTTACTGTTCTAGACTGGTCTCCTATAACAGGGAAAGAACCCAAATTATCAAAATACTATCGTAGAAAAAATTCACTCAATTTCAGTAACTTTATACACCTGCTAATAAAAAATTGTCCCAAGGACTCTACAATTACTACTAATTCATTCTTATACTGTCACTAACCTTTAAAACTTCCTAATCTGATTTAGTTTATACGTACGTATACAGTCACACACATGTAAAGCTATGCTCAATGTAGCATTTAAGCTAGACCCAACTTAAAAAACATCCTTCACTATTTAAGCGTTTCTAACATTTTAAGTCTCCAGTCCCTTGTTAACCTGCGCGTACGCATCCACCTGCATCTCTGCCGATTCCCGCTTGCTAGATAAACGGATTACTTCGTTGCCAACTTGCCTTTGTTCGTTTTGTCCCGATTGGAATCTCGGGAATTTTCTCAAAGTTTATTCCCGTGTCTTCGGATAAATCTCGCGATGTTTTGTACATTTGCAATTGTGTAGTATTGGAAATGTTTTTGTTTTTAGGGGTAATGTTATCAGCTGTCTTTTGCAATGTCTGATTCTTGTCTTCTTTTTCGTGTGTTTAGTGACTAACCTGGTGTCTGAGTTTTAAAGCCTCCCATGGGCCTCGGATCTGGCTTCACATGCTGCCGAGAAATATCTCTCAGGCATGGTTTCCGAACGATGGTTTCCTTCACCATTTTTAAGCAAGTGATGATTATACAATACGCACATGAATCCGAAGAGTCAGAGATGTGTGCCTTGGGTTCATAATCGAGACCTATGACTTGGGCTCTTCTATGACTTGATTTGGACTTCTGATTCTTGTGATACCTGATGTTATTGGTTTTTCTCTCGAGTCCGCAAAGAGAACTGAGAAAGTATTTCAGTCAAAATATGGGCTCATCACCGAACTGTTAGCGGGTTTGAGTGCCCAGAATGCGACAGAAGAAAATATAATTTTGTGGAGGCTCTTTCAATGCTACATGCAACGCATGGTTTTTTTAAAACATTAACAATCTCGTTACTTCACTATACAAAAGTATAGCTATCATTGCGTGAAATGACAGACCCCTTTTTTATTTAGGAGAGTTTAAATTGTATCTATCTTTGACATTAATTTACTTTAAAATATTTTTCCACATACAGTTAGGCGCCTCATAAAATAAACTTTAATTACTTTAAAACAAGTTAACCCAAAATCCTTTCTTCATATTTTGCATCGCAGTATATTATCTCCGATTACTATCACACTGACACACGGGACTTGTTTCAACATTTGGTTAAAGTTTCAGTAATTTTTTTAAGGGATTCCGTACTTAAATGTATAATTAGGAACCAAGTCCAGCAGCGGTATCAGGTTGAAGACTTTTTATACTATAGATCATTTTGACAAGTTCATCGCAGACACTTTGGTCGATTTAGGTAGACATTTATAAGGTACTTTACTACAATTGCCATACGACAAAAACAGAGGTAAAAAACCCTAAACCCAAACCATGACATCATTTTAATGGCAATACGTCATCAACGACGATGACAACCATATGAAATTCAATAACTGACGTAAAAGGCAATGAGGAAACAAAATATATGAATCCAATTAAAGGCTCCCGGGAACAGGCGCGACCACGACGCGACTTTGGCGGAACAATTTCTATGATAACTTCACGGAAATTGTTCCACCGGTGTCGCGTCGTGCCTGTCTACATACTCAAGCTGACAGGCTCTCCGTTGAGCTTGAGTATGCACTCATAATTATCCGAACTCAGTTATCCCAAAAGTTACAGAATTTATAAACAAGAAAATCGCAACACTTAGTATACAAATGACGATGACGATGCCAGCCATACTCTTACAAATCTCTTTATTGTACGTGAATAAATAAACGGATCCCTTATGACACATTCGTTTGGCTTGCACAAGGATCCCCAACACACCCGAGATCCTTTAACGACCTGACTTTGTGGCCATCGTTACACGGTAGTCGTCAGCTCATAACTTCTCATTTTTTCTTCAACTCTTACATATTTTCAGTGTTAATCACATAATTTCGTTAATAACAGACATTTTTCTAAATTTACAATGCACATTACATTATATTACGAGCTTAAAAAGTGTAAAAACCGTTGAAAGAACCATTAAAATGTGATACTGCCATTATAATAACTCTCGTGATGACAAGAAAGGCACTTCTTACGAGTTTATTGTTATTTTTATACGAAACAGACGTCATTTTGTAAAAAATAAGTTCAATTTAATTAAAATTGTTCATTTATGCGTATTAAAGTTTATTCATTCTGAATTTTATGCAAATGAAAAAGTTTCGTACGTTTCTTTTGCTGACGACTTTAAGCGATGCCGACGGATTGACTGTAGGCATTCACTTTGTGGTCTGCTTACCATATGCCAAGAAAAAAACACGAATGGTGACACATAACACGATCGTAAAAAAAGAAAATCACCAATTACACAAATAAAACAGAATTTAATGTGTCAATAAGTACATAAATGTATATAAAACTTATATAAATGCGTCGCAGTTTTTCAAATATAGAACGTGTAGAGCGCGACACGTAACGCATATGAAATAAATCGCAACAATTAATATCGTTTAATCGATACATACAAAACGATTTTATCGCATATGCAACCAATAACATGCCCCATGCTCTTCGAAATTAACAACTAAATGACTGATTGGAAAATGGCCGATCTCGGTCACGGCATATTAACAGTGAATTGGGTTTCTGTGGCGGATTTTCAGTTGCATATTCGTTTATGTCGAGCGATAAGAGCAACAATATTGGTTAGTTGTGTGCGCGCCGCGAGTGTATTTTTTAAATGCTTTTTCTTACTTTGTATAAATTTCATTCTAGAAGGTCTATTTTCAAATTTTCTTCTTCTTCTTGCTATTAAGCTTAATCCTTAGATGCTGATCATGCCCTCTAGTTCCTAAATCCATATATTCCGTAAATACATAACATCCTTTTGTGACTCTACTTTTCTCCATATTTCTCAAGTTTTCATCCATTTATTCCAAAATCTTTTACCTAAAACAGCATTAGAACTCCCTAGAAACTAAAACCACATTCGGTACTTCAGGCTTCTCCCATTGGCGTATCCTTCTTTCTACAAAATCTAACAACATTCTTTTATCTTTTCCAGATGAACCAAAAGTGCAAAGTATGCGGGGAACCGGCGGCCGGGTTCCATTTCGGCGCATTCACCTGTGAAGGATGCAAGGTAAATATCTAACAAGTATCTTAATTAACTTTGAAATCAACCAAACGAGCTGGAGGATTACAAAGGACAGCCCTAAAATTCTTTCGTTTCCTAGTGTTTTAACTGAGGAGGAAAAGTGGCGAGACTATGTCGGTAAACTAAACTCATCAGCATGTCGTATACAACTTCTTTAAACGTTTTGTTCAAACCTGGTTCAGTATTAAGGTTGCCAAGAAAATTATGATTTGAGACATACAGACCAAAAGGAGTGAAAGTTTCTAAACAGTAATAATCAAACTGTGTGCAAAGCCACGTGTAACTTCGAAGCCTGAAAATATAGCTATAAAACTTCTACTCCTTCATTTTGCGACTTTTGCGACGGCCTGTTCAAGCTAGATAATGTGACAACGTGCCATTAATATACAACCATAAACCCACACCTTCTTCCCATGGGGGTAGGCAGAAACGGCAACGGTATAAACGTAGTACAATTAGGCCAGTAATTAAAAATCTGTGTAATCATTAATTTAACAAGCACTTATTTTCTAAACTAAAGTTATGCGATTCGTTCTAATTATTAGGAAATGAAAACAGAAAATCGGAAATGTAAATTTCAGCAATCGTATCAAGGACCATTGGTTGTTGCAGACGGGCGTTTATAAAACGTTAATAAGTTATAACAAAAATAAACGGGTATTATTTTATGTGAAATACTTCCACTTATCCACGTGCTTAAATTTTAACACCAATGACACAAAATAATACCAGCCTAATATTGTCCCCTGTACAGTAAAGGCCTAATCTAAGGTAATCTCATACACAGAAGGTGCGAGCATTGATCACCACGCTTGCTCAAGACGGGTTGACGATTTCAGACTTTCTGCACCGCCCTCGTGTTACAAAATTACATTTGTATGGCCCTTCAAAATCAAAATCAGAATATTTCATTTCACATAAACCTACACGGGTACTTATGAAACATCAAAAGTTAGATGAACAGTTCCAATTGGTTGTTTCCTATGGAGAAGAGCCGGCAAGAAACTCCACGATTACTCTTTTAAAAATATATACCTAATTGGCTATTGCAATATTTACAAATAACTAACTGCGTCAAAAGTTCGAATAAGAATCCAAACAATTTTAAACTAGCTAAATCCAGAGTCCAAATCTATGACCTTGAAACTTCAGCTCGACCTCATTCAAGATACGAGACCTGACCAAAAATCATTTTTTACAATACCAATAGTGCTATTCTGTAAAACATCTCAGGTGAAGTAAGCTGTCAATAGTCTCAATCCCTAGCATCAGCCGGTGTATTCTGTATTAAGACACCGTGAAAACTTAGCTCACTTAGCTTCTTGTGAATTTATTGTCATCCCATCCTTTAATGGGGATTGACACTATTGACAGCTCACTTCACGCTCACTTCACCTAAGTTTTCACGGTGAGATGTTTTATAGGATAGCACAACAGAGGTCTTCAACCTTTCTACAATAAAAATGAACCCATCATTAAAACTTCTCGTCAGCTATAAATGGCGATTTATAAACTTTGCGTGACTTCATTAAAATGACGATAAATCGATTGACACCTTATTCGAATATAATTAGTCAGACCAACTTTAACCGATATGGAACATCTGATTAATGTTCTAATTCTTAATTCGTTGCCAGATAAAAAATTGCGTGGTGACATATTGATTGGTTTTGAAGACTTGAATGTAGCAAATGTAATTAAGGTCAGAATTATTATAAAAAATAATTATGCCATTTCGCTATTAGAAAAATATTAAAGAACGCGTTGAAACCGCTACAGCGTCCAAAAACCGCAGTGTGTAAATAAAAAATATACATTCCGTGATCGATTGTTAATATTGGTAATTGCTTTAATTCCGATTCTAACTCGATCCATCCTCAGACCTGCCACTGTTCCTGCACCATAACTAAGGAACTTTGAACTGTATTGTTTTGAACATAAGAACTTCGTAAGCTGCCCATGAAAATGCCAATGTGTAGATATCGACAATGTCCGGGAGATGCACACCGATAATTCGATCAGCACGCATAATCATCCGTTATACTTTTTTTGTTGATACGTAATAAATGAGGTTAGTTTTCGGCTGAACTCGCGTGTCTCACACTATTAAACACCTTCCTTAAATATACACTAATAAATCTTATGTAAATTAATATTCATTGTATACAAACCAAGTAAGAATTAACATACGGTAAAGAAAAAGGTGGACTCACACAAAAAAAGAAGTGGTTCCTGAACCAAGCGTGGTGATAAATTCTCATGCCCTCAAATCAACCCTGCCATCGGAAAAGTAGTTCACTGGTAGGTATAATATTTATTTACTAAGGAAGTTATTAAAAACTTCATTCGTAATGTTCTGAAAACTGCGTGCGTACCTACTAAAGAAACTCTCGTTCAATTCTGTAAAACAATTCTCGATTACCAATCAATCTTCCGCTACATTTATTCTAACAAGGGCGACCGTACTAAACTCACTAGTCCATACAAACGACAATTTCCTTCTTGCGCAACAACAATTTGTATGAATGCAAGTGGAACTGACCGACAATGGCTTGTGCAAGGGTGGATACTGGCTCAGAATGTCTCGAGTCACAATAGCTACCAAGGTTATGTAATCAACTGGCTTTTGGGTTAATAAAGTAGGTTATATGTATATAAAGAAAAGGCGATAAAACAGATCAGTTTTTTTCTGAAATTGACAAATCGATTTTGTAACAGATAGATTCGGGGCATGGATGGGTTCAGATGGACAAGACAAATCTGTCTAGACACCGTAAAATCAATTTCATTAATAAAACTAGTATAACATGCTCAAAAGCCCACCAGATGCTACTAAATAATATACCTATTTTTATTTTGACTTATCTCAACATAATATTGCAGACATTAAACTGAAGACAACTATTTAATTAAATCATAAAAAGAACTATTTTATCCCTTAAGCTCAGCGGTTAGCGGTGATCGTTAGCGGGCGGTCGTCAATTTGTCTCGTGTCGTGTAATTAACTGTGGCGTGCGCCTGCGCACCCGTTTGTATGTAAATACGTCGCACGCGACTCGAACCCACGGACTGAACGGTTGATTGTTGTGCTTGTTGCTTGATAGATTTATTTTTTGTACGTTTTGTTCCTATTCACTGCTACTTGAAGCAGTATATTTTAAGTATTTAAAAACTATTCAACCGTCTCTGCTCAGAATTTAATTGTAGGTTCATGTTTAACACTTCAATACTATTTTAGCATAATTGCATTGGGTTACATAACTTACTAATGCCTGTTTCTCCTTTAACAGTACCTCCAGGAAAAGATTACCATCTGCTTACCCATACACCCTGGATAGTATATCACATCAACAACTCTTTTTTGATAGGTTGACAAACAATCGGACAGCACAGCTGATGGAAAGTGGCACCGCATAATATTGGACATCTACAACACCAAAATTAAATGCCTCATTAAGCACCTGCAAAATCTTTCAAACTCATCATCTGCCTAACTCCTTCCCAACTATGTTGGGGTTGGCTTCCAGCCTAACCGGATACAGCTGAGTACCAGTATTTCAAATGGAGCGACTGCTTATCTGACCAAACCTTTCAAACTAGGACACCAAAAACGTAATAATCTCACCAGCACCTCTGGTTTTATACCTAGCTCTCTAAATCCAAGATGAATACTAATCAAACCAATTTTCAGCACTAGTTTAAATAATTTCACGGGCAGATTTTTAACCCAGATCTTACATAAAGTTGCGAAGTGTTTTCAAAATGGATTCTAAATCAGTTTCGATATTTCGTCGACTATTTTCCGGCTCGTGAACTTAAGTGGCGGTTTGGCAACGTTACTTGGTACACCATAAACCTTTGGGTTACTATGGATGGTTATCTACTGGTTACTGGGTAATGGGCCGTGGTTATTTGGGTTAGTAACGATGAATTGTTTGTGGTCGGTGTTGGTTTTTGGTGATTGAGATGCTTGATGTACGCAATCGTGATTGAAACAAACATTGATCAATAGATAGAGACGTTTTCTCTTTTTAGTGATGAGGTGTTTTTGAACCGACTACATCTTGGTATCTACCTAGTCTACAGTCTGAATTAGCAGTCTACGCATTATCTTCCTGCACTTGTCCTAATTGACTTCTTCCTCTTTTGGTGTAGTTAGAGAATAACCCGGTGACAGACTTTTAAAGCCGCCCATGGGGCTCTGACTTGGCTTCACATGCCGTCCAGAAATATCTCTCAGGCATGCCGGATTCCTCACGATGTTTTCATTCACCGTTTTTAAAGTAAGTGATAATTATACAATACACACATGAATCTGAAAAGTCAGAGGTAGTCTGGGCTATCACTGCCAAACTCCCAATTGACTAAAGCATAATTATTCTTCCCTCCAATTCTGTCCCTAAACAAGTTCCCCGTGGCCGCTCTTTGCAGCTACTATTTAACTGCCTCAGTCGATGAAACTAATTCTTAAGGCCACTTGTTTTAAAAATCCTTCACCTCAGCTCACCTCATAAAGCAGCAACCGTAATGATAACGTAGAGCATCCAAGAGTTACGCAATAATTGGAGCACAGCCACTAAGCCGGGTTCACACGTTTTTGCCGAGGACAGGCGATCAACATCAATCACGGCTGCCATTAGCTGGCCGTCTGAACCCACCGCTACCCGTAACTATACTGTTGATATATTTTTTAGTTCACCTTCTGTCCTTTGATGGTGAAGCGTCGATTGCTGGATAGGAATAGTCGCTTTTTAGGTTTTCTACAGATTTATTTTAAGGTAATTCTATTATGAGATACAAGGATTTGGAAAGGAATCTTGCAACCTTTACTTTGTTTTACTGCTGTACTTATGTGACTGCATTATGTTGAAACCGTTTTTTTAGTTTCACTAAAAAGCTAATGTAGTTAATGTGACAAGTAAACCCCACAGATAACACAAATATAATTGTCAAACATCAAAACCAGGCTGTCACTGTCAAATGCTCATCCAATAAACGTTCTAATTCGCACGGCCGCGCGTCATCGGGGCGAAACGAATTATTTTCAAATTTGGAGCACATTTAAATTGCGGTACGGCACGCGATCGGGAAATACTGGCGGAAAAGATATTTGACGGTTAGGACGCGTGTATAGCGAGGTTCTGACCAGTGTGGAATAGTGTGATGTAATAATTGGATGAGGTATCATCAGCCTGTTTGGTCTGAATAAAAGAAGAATATACATTATACATACCTACTTAAAACACTCTTGAAAAGTTAGGTCTACTTTTGTTGGCTGTAAATAGCCAGAAGTTACAACGTATTGTGCAGAACAGCTCGCAAAATGAAGTTTTTGGGTGTTGTTGATTTAAAGACTCTGTTTTTCATTGTTTTCCTAAAAAACAAAAGCATTCAACAGCTACATCCAGATTTACAAAAAAACACACAAAATTCAAACCGTAGTTCTGCCACAAACCAAACCATCTACATACACCCTAAACGACACCGCTCAGTTACATTTCGTAACCTGTTCAGTAATAAATCATTCTCTAATTTGCTTTTAAAGGTTTTTCTAGAATTATCTGTGTGTGTAATCGTATTGTACGGAGACAATTGCCCTCTCGCCACGAACTCGCCATGAAAGGCACCGCGCGCGTAATTTGTCATCGAGAAACCTTAAAGCGAAAAGAATAAACCTTAATAGCCTCGTCGACTAATTAATAGGACTATTTTAATTAGCTTTAATAGTTCTATATGTTTAATTATATTTGAATCGATAATGACCTATATTGAGTTAATTAGTTTTCAATTAGATGTTCAAGTAAGTGCTGGTTAGGCTTTAATTGGATTCGCTTGGAGGGAGATCTGTGAAAAAGTATTGCTTGATTGGGTATATGACTTTTTATGTACGTTAATCGCAAGTCGTTAATGTAAGTAATAAGTACCTACGTGGGTATGCGCATGCTCATTTGCAAATGGTCTTCCTGGTGGAATATGGTCTTACTTGACATGAGGTTCACATTGTGAAATGCAAATACTGGTTAAATACTGGTTATAGAAGATTCTTCCATTTAACGGTTTATACATAACTGTTCGACTCATTATTAGAGAGAGCTATAATTTCAATATTCTTCTTTAAATAACATTATATTAATGACGTTATCAATATTTGTTTAGCATACAACCTTGCAGTGACAAGGTATCAATTAAAAAAGAGATCAATATAAAATGGTTCATTTGCCGCAACGGCCGTCATAGTAGCCACACCGCCTATTCACTTTGCAATACAATTCACGGGTTGAATCGATTCGTCTCGATTCCGCAGCGCCCGCAATCGATTCAAATTTGCACTTACTCACTTTTGCGTGTACGGTCTTGTTTTATTTGTATCGATTGGCGACGATTAGTCACGCGAATTTGAATTTTAAATCATTAATTTCTAGTCGACAATTGATTGGCAGGCCGGTTAATGATTGTCATTGTTTTAGAGAGGTTTCGTGTCGAAATTGTCAACGGACGCAACGCAGTTGGCACACCGATCAACTTATTGGAGCATGGCAATAATTTTTATTCCCGTCACGAAATCTGCAGCGGCGTCCGTCGGACATGTTGTACGATTAGTATTGTTGCATAATTTATACGATTGTGCCGGGTTCAAGGATCTATTGTTGTTAATAACGTCAGCTATTGTGTAACTCCTAATGTAAATTGATAGGTCAGTAATTAAATGTTAACAGGTGAATTTATATTGGTTAACCTAACTAACTCATCCTATTTATTTCATCCTGGCAACATGTGTAACTCTCAAATGACTGTATCCTCAATTCGAATTCTAATAATGTGTATCATCATTGTCTAGGCATTTGAATAAAAAAATAAAATGTTCCAATTTCGAATGTGAACGTCTATTTCCCTGACGAGCAAATCACGAGCGGTATCGATTCGAATTAAACGAATAATCGATTGTATTTGAATGTCAGAGCCAATCAAAACATCGCGATGCGGTGCAGGTCAGTGCTTCCGAACGCAAACGCGGGATGACACGCGCTCGCGTTTTGAGCCAACATCACTTTACCATCGAAAAAACCCTGAGGCAATCCATTGTAAGGCTTGTTAAGTTGGGTTAAGGTTAGTTATTGATGATCTTGATGTTGAAGGACTGCAAAATGGTATTGGTACGGGTCACCACAGTAGGAGAAAGGTCAAAATTCGATGTTGTTAATGTTATCTGCTCGTTCTCACGCTTGTTTCGCGTGCGTGATGCTGCCAACGGTTCATTTGGAAAGTCCACACGAGGTCTTCACTCGATTTGTCACACTTATCGATAAAAAATCGCATCAAAAATCGATATAACAAAATGAATCATGTGTTAAATTATAATTTGCATTGTGATGAGACGGTAGTTTATTTTAAAGTTTTCCTTGATAGTCTAACAATGGGCGGATTAGTTAGGATGACCAATTTGTCTCTAACTAGTCGTAATGACTGAATTATTAAAAGATTGATATTGAAACACTGAATCATTCTTAGTAATTAAGCCGTGATGGGCGCTCTTTCAACGGTTTATAAAAGTACAAGTTCTCTAAGCAACTTGCAACGTCCGCTATCCGTTATGATTATAACTAATAGAAGCTCTACTGACACTAAAAAACACCAAAACACATAGCAAATACGAAAATTAAATCTGTCTATATAACACCACTATTCTTTCTCTCCTCAGTCTACACCATAACCTCACATATTCCAAATCATACGATAAGTTATGTACTAACAATGACGGTACAAAGTAATCCCCATAAACCTGTGGGGTCCATCACCTATTAATACACCATAAAGCGCCACTACAACGTTATGGCGCCACATTTTGTTGCGATGAGGACTAAAATACCAGTTTTAGTGTACATAGGACCATATATCATGGGTTATGGGTATGATACTATAAATTTTCGCGGCACCGTAGCGTTTGAGAAAATTTTATTTTGTTAGACTTATTAATGGGTTATTAAAACACCTACTGTTTTGTAGGGATTTGAGTTGCAGTTTCAATTACGATTTCTAACTCTGCCGAATCTTTTAGTTTTTTTCCACTTATTGTGTATCATGTCGTATATAATGTATGATGCATACGACAAGACACGTGTCCCATATGATTGATCTTACCACAACTTATAAATAAAATCGAAACATATTTGTGATAGGAAATCCCGCGCACAAGATGACCACATCTCTTACCGCCCGGGTTCTATAGCGGCCAAGCGCTGCAAGCAAAAGTAGTCCTTACGCTGGTTAGTTATGGCTTTCCACGATAGTACATACGGTAATTCCTTGTGATGACGGTGGTCTGAAAATAGCTGGTATGATCGTTACACAAAGGGTTAAAGAGCGTGAAATAAATGTCCTTCAGCAGCGTTATTATTGGTCCATTAAATCTTATCACTTAATGGTCCATAAATAATAAGCAAACCATAAAAATTTTAGTGCAGGTCGCTCTAATACAAGTTGATATTCGCAACATAAACGGTACTTTTATTTAAAATTACATTCCACGAAACCCTAAACTAAATTGACGATTAATGTCTAATACATACCTAATGACAATGAAATATACTTGACTGAAATACTGTTTTTTAGCAACTAGTTAAAGCTTAGTAACATACTCGTATTTAAAACATACAAAATGGAACCATTGATACGACGAAGAAGCGCCTAGTTTCAATATTAGAACAACTAGCGCCATCTAGTGACATCAACCATAACTGGTGTAATTAAAAGTGCTTATAATATAATTGTATTACCACGTGTAAGTAATATGAGAACAAAGATTATACCCACAAAAAGCATAGTCGTACACTGGTCCTCCTTTACTTAATAAAATCTATCCAAAATCATTAATTTTAAGGTTAAATTGCTGAACTGTCAATCGGACTAAGGTGACCACAATTTAAACGGTTCCTAGTGAAATCTATAACAAAATTAAAGGTCTAACAAAAATAATAGTGTTCACGTTTCGTCAGTCGCCTGCGTTGCCTAGCAACGGATAATTTATTGTTCTCTTACGTTCACCTCTCGCCAGCGATGCGCCCGCGCATCCTTTGCTTTTATGACCGCGAGCTAGAGCTTAGTGTACAATTGCGAACTAGGAACTGAAATATATTGTTTATGTGGAGCGAACTTTCTGCACTGTTTTGTTTTATTCTTAGAAATCTTACTTTTGCAGCAAAATGGTTGTTAGAAATGGTTTATGGGTAGATTTAATAAATTTTAAATCATGAGTTTAAATATATTGTTACAAAGATTCTAAAATGGTTCACAAATGTATTTTCAAGGATTTAGTATCGTACTAATATAATAATAGCTAGGTAACCTTCAGATTCACTAAGACTTTCGCAGTTATTTCACCCAACAAATTTCCCAAAAACGTTTTAAACACCATTTCAAAGCTCCATATCACGAACTATCAAAAAACATCAACCACTACAATCCTGAGCCATCATCAGCACCCACCCTTATCATCTAGCCCCCCACCTGTAGGTAAGCGGCGCGCGCGCAGGTCATAGGTGGCTGCGGCCAGGTCGCTCGTAACTTCGGCCGTCGCCCGGCGCCGCCCGCGACTCTTGCGCAACGCAGCCAATTTATGCACATACTGATTATTAACTGCAGGTATCTACTGTCACATGCACATGGTGGACGGTGCACCGTGCTATATTGTGTGGCTGAGATTTCTAGATCTCTTGTTTTTTATTT
This sequence comes from Lithophane leautieri, assembly GCA_949152455.1. Taxonomy (NCBI): domain Eukaryota; kingdom Metazoa; phylum Arthropoda; class Insecta; order Lepidoptera; family Noctuidae; genus Lithophane; species Lithophane leautieri. The sequence goes on along the minus strand of OX424472.1, from coordinate 1,309,442 downwards.
ATAAAATTATTACCAAGTATGATAAAAAGTCCTACTTGACTTGTAAAACCGTCATATAGATGTTTATATAGCAATTCATATAATTGTGGTAAGACGAGTTTCTACTTAAGTAAATCGTTTAAGGTTTACAGCCACGTACCTTTAATCGTGTTGTAAAAATAACTTCTGGCCCACATCCAATGAACTGTTTAATAGATAATTAATATAAAAAAATCGAGTCTAGGAACATTAAAATTATTCCTCCTTTTTGAATAACACGGATAGCTATTGAAGTGGCTATTAACAACAATTATTGTTATTTACTAACTCGATAATTATTTTAATGCCACTCTTTGTCTTGGTCGTAACAAATATATTGCAAGTAAGCAATTAAATAAACCAACAATAATGATTCTATAGGTATTGCCAATTAAAAAAAAAAACTATAACAATTCTATACCGACCTGTACCTTAGAATAAAACATATGATGCAATTAATATAACGCATGCGACGGCTGCGATTCCCCACGCTTTTATCTACTCAATTAATTTAAATATCATATTGAATCATTGCACGACACTTTACTTTAATTACTTTAAACGTTTAAATATGTTGGCGTGGGGGTTTAGCGAATGCAGCTGTGTGCGACTGTCCTTTGCTGGACATTACTACTAATGTATGAAGGAATATTGTTCTATTATAGAAATAAAGGTCTACACTGACTGCTTCTTGGATATTTAGGCATCTGAGGTTAAATAAATTTACAGTACTATCGGTGGTAGATAACTAATGTGTCGAAGTCATACCAAATTCAGAAAATACGAATAAACGCCAGCATTATATAACAATATAATACAACGTCCTTATAAGTATTTATTATTATCTTTTCTTTTAAATTAGCGATGTCATCACCAAAATAATGCATCGACGGCCAATGTGAAATCACACTTATGAACACAAAAATAAGGGATAATTTCCTTTGTGAGAATGTTATGTAGAATAACGCCGCGCGCGCGCAGTATAATTCGCATCACGCACGCAGCACGTTCAAAGATGGCATTGTTTCAGTTTAAATTCTTCATCTATGACGTGATCCTGCAATTGGTCAATTGTAGGGTCACCATATCGGGATTTCCCATAATTTTCTTTTTTTTTTGTATTCTGTTTCCGAGTTTTAGGTCAATTTATTCTTTTATTTTAAATTGAAGATGTTCATAAGCTGAATAATTTCTTGGTCAAATGTTGAAGAACGTAATATTTCATAAGAAATAATAATACTCTTAACACTTCTTAGCATATTCAACTGTCAATTTTTCAGAATGAGAATGTCTAGTTTCGCAATTACAATTACAAGGCCAAATCAGAAATTACGTGAGGATTTAAATATGAAACTTAAAGACTGAAAATAAATTATTTTACTGACGCATTTACCGAAATTAACCAATCAATTTTGAAATTGTTTTCAATATTTTCAAGAACGTTTGTTAGTTCTTAGTTACTTATTTTCTTCTTTATGAAACTAATAATTTTGTTTATTACCATGACGCATATTTTGCCATATTGTGTCAAATTGTGTTAGTTATTAATACGACACTCCGACTCATTAACATTAACCTCTAATAATACCTGCTATCTCGCTTGCATTTATATTAAAATGCAGATTTATAAACAAATCAACAAAAAACACACCGGGCATGTTCCTCCATCCATTTCGGGACTGTCCCACTTATCGAAACAACATGGCGTCAGTGGCAGGTGGCAGCTGATTGTCATTCAAGCGTCGGTGTGGCGTTTTGCAACCATTTTGGTAATGTTAACGCGTGTATGTTTAGTTAACGCTCGTTTTTCATGTTACTATGTACTGTACTTATGTATGTTTGATACTTACACTATCCTACTAATATTATAAATGTGAAAGTTTGTGTGTTTGTGTGTTTATGTGTTTGGATGTTTGTTACTCAATCACGCAAAAACGACTGAATGGATTTAGATGAAATTTGGCAAACAGATAGTTTATAACCTGGATTAACACATAGGATACTTTCTATCCCGATATTCCCACGGGATCGAGACTTACGTGGCTGAAACCGCGGGGCGCAATATTTTAAGCCCCCCGCATTCGCGCAACGCGGCTCTGGTGGAATAATTTCTTTGAAAACTTAACAGAATTTTTTTTGTTCTACCAGTATCTGTTGCGCCTGTCTGTGGGAGCCTTTAGGTTAAATATTGTTTGGAGTAGGTTTTAAACGTGATTTAAATATAAATCGCTCTTTTCCTGCTCGACATTGGAACGAGTTTTTCCCCTATAATACCGCAAAGAACTTATGGGATAAGTACCTAAGAAAAAATATAAAATACGTGTCTGCAATAAATGAATGTACACTAAAAACCTCGTAAAACAAAACAGTATCAAGTACAATTATAACGATTGCAATCAAACAAATCGAGCACTTAAAATCTCCACAATCGAATACTCATCTCGAAAAAAGAATCTAAAACAATAGACGGTAATAGACCACAACACTTACGTAAGATTTTCGCCGAAAAATCAAGGCTAAATGAAAACAAAACCGTAGTTAAACGCGTGTAGCAGACCGGAACCGAACCGGCCCATATCCACCGAAGACCGGAAGTGACGTTTTAAACCGTGAACACGACATTTGTAAGGCGATGTTTTTACTATCGGAGTTACGCGGTCCGGCGGGTGCTAACCGGCCGTGTAACTGCGGCTTTAGGTCAAACTATACCAAGTTGTCCTGATAGTGAATCTTATAATATAATTTATTGGAACTTAGGAAATAATGTTACAAGTCATCTTAGCACGTCAAAGAACGGGTAAAACTTGCCGGTTGTTTTAATAATGCATGACGTAACGGGTTTTTATTGACTCTCATCTGACCTCTATCACCCTTTGGAAAAACAGATTTTCACATGATACTGCTAATCGATAAACAAATGAATCTTCAACCCACAATAAAAGACGAAAAAGTTTCAGCCAAATTGTCTTTACTTCTGTTTCTTTTTTTTACCAGCCAGTCACATGTCTCATTCAAAAGCTTCTAGAGTACGTTCCATCAAATAGTACCTATGCCATAATGTTGGCTCCACTGTTGTACGACCAATACGAATACGCTACGCCGCTACAAGTCTTTTTTCAAATTTAACAGTAGAGCCAGCATTACTGTGAAGGAACTGTTTGATGAAACGCACTCTACACAATATTGAAAACAACAAACCATAGTTCAACATAACATAAACAACACCTAGTTCTCCAATCTATTCACCCTACACTAGAGCCACAAATTCCACTAATAACGAGCTTCATATAACGCAATATTTATTAATAACGTTGTCATTTTAATTAGCAACGTAAGCTAGGAGCAACCTACGACCTCCCATTTTCAATTTTATTCACCACATGCACCATAATTCTTGGCCATCATATCCATTAGACATATTCAATTGAGTTCTATGCATATGCATGCAACCGGTAGCTACCCGTTTTGCTGATTAAATTTTATTAAATAAAGCAATTGCTTTTAGAGCTGACTTACGGTCGGTTAATTAAAGATATGACAAACAATTGTTAATTGATCGTGGTTCATTATGATGTTGGGAGTGTGAAATGTGTTGCTTCATCGTATAGTACTAAAGATCAGCAGAGGGGTGGCCCGTTGTATATTACTACGAATAATTCCAGAGGTTATTACATTGTCTTGATATCATGCAGATTTGTGATCGTAATTTGCTATTAAATCATTTTCGTACTGGTAAAACCATCTAGGACGTGAAGATATAGATTTAATTCCAAGTTGCACTTGAATTAACGTAGATTTTTTCTCTTTTTCCAGTCCTTCTTCGGCCGCTCCTACAACAACCTGAACTCCATCACGGAGTGCAAGAACAACGGAGAATGCGTCATCAACAAGAAGAACCGCACGGCTTGCAAGGCTTGTCGGCTGCGCAAGTGCCTCATGGTCGGCATGTCCAAGTCCGGCTCGCGATACGGCCGCCGCTCCAACTGGTTCAAGATCCACTGCCTCCTGCAAGAACAACAGCAAGCTGCACAATCCCAGTCGCCTCCAAGAGTGCCTTCTTCCCCCCACCACCCGCTGGCGCCTCCCTTCCCACCTCATCTCTTCCCAGGACTCGCGAGACCAAGGACAAAAGAAGAACTAGCTCTTCTCGGCTTAGACGACTACAAGCCTCCTTGCTCCGCGTCCCCAGACTCACATAAAAGCGGGTCCTCGCCAAAATTAGACGAAAAATCCAGGCTCACACAGTCGCGACCGCCGGACAGACCACTGACGCCGCCCAGAGATAGCTACGTCCCCCTCCACCTCGCCAACATCGCCTCCTTGCCCCACTTCCCCCACTCGCCCTTCTTACCCCCGCCGCCCTTCAGCCCGTTCGCCCACAACCACCCGCTGCTGTTCCCGCCAGGCTTCCACCCAATATACTCAAGACATCTATTAGACCACGCAGCGTTGAGGCAAGCTGCTGAGAACAACAATGACGTTAGGATCGACGACCACAATGAGCGAACAGAGTCGTCAAAACGATTCTTCCTGGATGAGATTTTAAAACAGCAGCGGTCTACTCAGCCTACTCCTCAGGAAGATGTAATTTCTGAAGCGGAATTTGTTCCGACGCCGCCAGCTGAGAGGAGAACCTCTGAATCTCCGCTGCAGGAGAACCCTATGGACTTGTCAGTAAAATCTGATGGCAGGTCGAGTTCCGCGCGACGAAGATCAGACGACAGTGAAGTTATAGTGCCAGACAATGATGACGGTGAATCCGGCAGCGGCGCGGGGTCCGCAAGCGAAGAGGAGGACGTGTCATATTCACAAATAAAGAGGATCAAGCTGCACCCTCTGGACCTCACCACCAAAGTCTGACGTCACACGCCGCGTCACCAAGTGCCGTTACTATAGACTGTATTACACGTCAGTGAATGAATCAAAGGCCAGTATAGAGGAATGTGATTTTTGTTTAAGCTCAAACACTCGAATGTTGTTTGATTTGTTATCGCTTGAAAGAGTCTATCCAAATACGTATATTAAGTAATGTTTAGTAAATACAATGTTATTGGTACTTAACGAGCGAACGGTATAAGGTTATGTACAAAACGAATGTAAATAAATAAATTATTCTTTGTATAGTGTAAGTTAGGTTACATAGATAATGATAACTGTTTTTTAGCAAATGGAAACAGCCGGGTGTTGCAACATTCCATAACTAAGAAAAGAATCTTATATATTTTTGTATAAAAATTTGAATATAATTTATTTCTAGTAGAATTTCGAAGTGTTGTTTGTGGTTGTAAAGTGTTAACTTCGGGTGCATTGTGAAGCCTTTTATATTTCTAAGTCTTCGTATTTCTATCTGTAGCTAAGTTCTATTATTTAATCACGACTGTCGGCTGTACTTTAATATTGATTTTGTTAAAAAAATCTTTTAGCTTTTGGAGTTATTTTTGTTATTTCTGTTTTGAAATTCTTTGTTTCTCTTTTCATTGCTATATTAGAAAGAGATGGTAAGAGCTAAAGGATATACTCGATTGTTACGCAAACATTCCTATTTTTGCTCAATATTGTTGATGTAAATTCTCATACATTTCCATTTACTCAAGGTAGTGAAATTATCTACACATTCATACTCAAATGTAATACTTTGTTTGACAAACGTGTTTTTTTTTTTTTGTAAATATAAATATAGGTAGAGTGTTTTTTTTATTTCGTAAACAAATGTTTGTAATGAATACATTCCACGGAGACGTACAAAATAAACTATTCATGCACTCGACTTTGGTCTTTCTTTAAAACTAGACCCTTTATCATAGAAGACGCAAGATGCAATTTTTGACAGAAGATAACTTAAGATAAGATAATCATTTATTTAACACAAATTGAACAACGCAAGATATTAAAAGTCAATCTGCCTGCCTAGCCTTTTCCCAACTATATTGGGGTCGGCTTCCAGTCTAACCGGATGCAGCTGAATACCAGTATTTTACATGGAGCGATTGCCTATCTGACCTGCACAGCCCAGTAACTGGGTAATATATATGGGCAAGATATTAAAAGTAAAAATAAACAGATCATCACGTTTACTTTAGACAATGGCGTGCAAATATTAATAAAATAATGTATAATGTCACTCACCAGTCTAATTATTTCAAAATGTCATGATATTAAAGATTATTAAAAATAATAATTTAGTAAAATATAACGAAAACAGCTACACATATATTTTTAAGAAATTCGCATTCCAATCTCAAGCTAAATCTGTAAAAAATACCTCTAATCTCACATTTTTGTCAGAAACAACTTACCTTGACATTGATTGTCGCTGAGATGAGATTGTTACAAGATTTTGAACGTTTTTAATTACGTGAATTGGCCTTCAGTTGAAACTTAGATATAAACAATTAATTTTAAATCTCTAGGTACTCTCTCTCCTGTACTATCCAACTCACAAAATAGAAAAGAAAATTTGAAAATCACCGCTAATCAAGCTGTGCGAGTCGTAATAATCAACTAACTAATTGCTCATAGGTATTGCTCATTGCTTCATATTCTTATAGCAATTCTACAGTAAGTGGCTTATCGCAACCAGGGGTTGAAAGCGGTAAAGGTATAAGGGTATGGTACCGGTATAGAATTACGATACAGCTTCGATTTAAAGGTCGAACCAAAACGGTTGAGAATTAGGGTTGTGGTACCGTTAAATAAAGGTTTATACCTTTATTTTTTTACGGTATCGTTATACCTATATATTACTAGTACCTTTACCGAAATAATTTCGGTACCGAAAAAATGATGCGACGAAGAGCGAGCGCGATGCGGCGGTAGCGGCGCGGGGCGCGGGTGATCGGTGCGGCGACGTTGTTTGAGTATTGCCGACCAGTCGTCAACTCGATCATTTCGAGACTTGAACGAACGACGACACGTCAGTAGTATTATATTTGCAATAATTTCGTGCCTTTTTAATTTCACGTCTTAGTTTCATTACACTGTGATCTTGTGAAACATTGTAGGTACTACAGTAGTTACTTACTTTATTATGGACCCCCCAGGGGGCGTGAACTCGTCACCCATCATTTGAAAAACACTGATCTACCTAATGGGCGTTTTTCCAATTGCCGGCACGGCAACGGCACGGCACCGGCACTGGCACCGGCCCGAAGCAAACATTTATGAATATATTTATGTGGCATATCTTTCCACTTGCCGGCACCGGCGCGGCGACGGCACGGCGCACGGTGGATCGAAAATCGGCTGTAGAAGACATAGGATCTCGATGTCTTAAATATATTTTTTTTTTGCTGGAAATGACTTCTGCCGATCATTACTGTTCTATAAAATGTCATATGAAGTAATTGTGTGCACAAATGGAAGAGTTATAATTTTTATAAGAAAAAAATGTATGGAGCTGACATGAATAATGAGGATATCTCTGGAATCGCTAGGATGGCCATTCTATCCTTGCACACTGTTATAGTACTATTTATTTGTGAATTTTTGACATACTTTTATAGTACTATTTATTGGCGATTTTTTTTTTTAAATCGTCAAAATTATAAAATAAAAAATGTTTATGATATGTACATTTTAATGCTTAAATATGGCTATACCAAGTGTAACTTACAATATTTTTTATGCTTAGACCAAAACATTCGAAGAAATCACAAAGTCGTATTACCTACTTATTTGAAATGACATGGTAATTATGAATTACATAATATGTAATCTTGTCTAATGCCTCAAGTCCACATTAGCTAATGATTAATAAAACTTAATACCTATATACCTGTTAAAAGGATACGTACCATAATGAGGGTAATTAGATAAACGTATTGTATGATTAAAAATAAAAGCAAATTATTAAAAAAAAATACTAACTTAACCTAACCTAACATAAACAATAAAAGTTAACTTATTTTATACTTCGTCACCATCAGAATCCACTTCAGAATCAGGCTCTACAATAGATATAACTTCTAAGAACTCTGTCGGAGCTTCCTGATCCTGAAGTTTCAGTAGTTCTACTGTTTCCTTAAAGTATGTCTGCCTCTTGTGGGCATTTAATTTTGGTCTTGTGGAAGAAATTAAAGGATCAGAAGAGACGATAAGCATATTGAGGATATCCTCGTTTGATGCTTGTCTACTCTTTTTCCTCAAATGGTGTTCTCTGAACCTCCTAAAGTCTTTGTTTTGGGCCTCTGAAGCTTCTTCCGAAAGACTTCCAATTGGTACAATAGCATTTTCTGCAATTATGTCCCCTCCGTGAATCAACAATTTGTGGACGGTTGATGACATGTAGTACCAATCGTACAGTTCCACGTATTTTTCAGCGGTTGTTCTAGCGTATTCTTTAAATTTCGGCACGTCTACAATCTCTCCAGATGTGATAGCTTGCAGAATCACAGCAAATCTGCGTATTAGGTCTTCATCTAATCCAGTGATCGCTGCAGTTTTATCAGGAAATTCAAAAAACCGCCTTGCTGTGTTCCCGTCGTTAGTTGTGCCTGATCCTTGCTTAACGATGTCAATCAAAAGGTTGAGATCATCTTTGAATCGATCTTGAATGAGTTTTTTTTCGTGAATGCAATAACTCTTGATGACCTTCTCCTCTTGCAGACCACTTTTTGAAGTCGAGACGATATGCTATGTGTAGAAGACATTCCATCACATTAATGCGGGCATGAAGTGATGATAATCCGAACTCATACACACCAGAAGAAATGGTTTTTGACGCAATGACATCTAACTTATTCATTTCTGTAGGCTTAGCCAAACACAAGTAGCAGGCCGCATTTGACTTAGCTTCAGACAGATATGTACAAATTTTGCCGTCAATCATCGTCATCATTAATTTGTGACTAATTTCATGTCCTTGACATTTTGAGGGAACGAGAGCTTCAATTTCGTTATCCATTGCAGTTTTTTCATTTATGACAACGTCTTTGGTTTCTTTCACAAAACTAAACTGGACTGGACGGCAATACCTAGGTGAGCAGGGTTTTGGATTCACCCATACGGTATCACCGTCAGCTGTCAACTTTAATGGAACCAAAGAGGTCATAAATATACTGGAATCATCTTGACCACTCTCTATGTTTTGCTTATATCTACTTTGGTTAGATGCACCGTCAAATCCCCACTTTGATATTAATATCAATTGTTTAGCTTGTATCGCATCAGGACTACGAATAGTTTCAAAAATTCTGTTCACTGTTAAATCTAGTAACGCTTGTAGTGCAATCTTAGCAGATGAATTCGTTACAGTCACAAATGTCTTCGGAGGGTAGCACTGTAGCTTAGCTTTTTGCACTTTATAGTAAGACGGATATATCTCCTTTGAACCTTCTCGAATAGTCGTTTCCCTTAATGTGATATATTGCCATTTCGATAGTTTTAATGAAAGTAGCAAACCCAGTGCTTTTTCTGGTGAAAATATTGTTGAAGGAGCTGGTTTGTTCAACATATCCTTGATTTTTGCTGCTGCTTCTGGATTTTGGAGCATATGTTCAATAACAGATGCAATATCCTCACGACCATCTCCTTTCAAAAGTGCTGCAGCTGAATAAGCTACTTCATTAGGGTCATCGCCTATATGTTCATCAGATCGTCTCTTCTTCTGCTTGTTACTTAGATCATCAAACGGCTTTCGAGATCTTTTTGTCATCGTTGAAGTTGATTTCATTGTTGAAGTTGATGGTACAGGTTCAGGTACAGGTTCAGTAGAAATATTTTCACTTGTTGATTCTTGAATGAGCAAATTGGTTTGCACGCAGTTTGGCCAGTCAATATTTGTCTCAAGCCAATTACTGTAATCACGTCTAAAAACTTCACTTTTCCTGTGGGATCGTAACCATCTCTTTTGATCTGCCCGTGTAAATCTTCGACAAAATTCTTTCATGGTAACACTGTCTTCATCTGAAAGGCTAGAGCCCAGTCGAATAACAAGTGTGTTGAACAATATTTCATGATCGAAAGACGAAGCATCCTGATTGCTCAGAATAACAAACAAATCCAAATTTGTAATAATGCTTTCCATTATTCACGATCACTGAGTAAAAAGACACGGTAGGATAGATGTTAGTATTAGAAATGCTCTAAATGAACTGAAGTTGTGAATCCAATGTTTGACTATTTATTGTTATTGACTAATGATGGTATCACATTTATCTAATTACTTTCATTAAGTTAATCCTGCACTAATTGCTAAATTAGCGAGTACCCCAAATTATTTTGTTACGTATCCTTTTAACTAGGTATATAGGTATTAAGTTTTATTAATCATTAGCTAATGTGGACTTGAGGCATTAGACAAGATTACGTATTACGTAATTCATAATTACCATGTCATTTCAAATGAAAATCACAAAGTAGGTAATACGACTTTGTGATTTCTTAGAATGTTTTGGTCTAAGCATAAAAATATTGTAAATTACACTTGGTATAGCCATATTTAAGCATTAAAATGTACATATCATAAACATCTTTTATTTTTTTATTTTGACGATTTTTTAACAAAAAATTGCCAATAAATAGTACTATAAAAGTATGTCAAAAATTCACAAATAAATAGTACTATAACAGTGTGCAAGGATATAATGGCCATCCTAGCGATTCCAGGAAATCCTCATTTTTCATGTCAGCTCCATAAATTTTTTTCTTATAAAAATTATAACTCTTCCATTTGTGCACACAATTACTTCATATGACATTTTATAGAACAGTAATGATCGGCAGAAGTCATTTCCAGCAAAAAAAATAACATTTAAAACATCGAGATCCTATGTCTTCTACAGCCAATTTTCGATCCACCATGCGGCGTTCATACATTTTTATTTCCCCGCAACTGAGCCGGTGCCGCGTGCCGGGCCGTTGCCGTGCCGGTAAGTGGAAAAACGGCGTTCAGAAAAAATATCTAGATACCTAAGTTTAAATTATCTAACGGTTGAATGAAATACAATGACAAGTAAATACACATACCTAAAGATAAAAATACTTAATTTTAAAACATCTGACAATCTCATCGATTTCTCCCATGAATCCTACCTAAAACTTACCCCGTTCTATAAATAAATAGGGATGGTGTTTATTAGTCTTTAGGTATAGGTATCGTGTTTAGGACGAAGCCAAACGAACGACATATTTTGAGTTGTGAAATTGTGAGTCCGTAAAATGTGTCCCTGCATTCGGTTGCCTATAAAAGTTCTCTTTGTGTCACACGGAGCGCGGCGACGCAAAAAGAGACTGCTGACTAGAATTTCTGTATGATGTATGAAACCGAATTCAGCGACTTCACGATCTCACAACTCGAAAAAATACGTTCGTTCGGCCTCACTCTAAAAAAGTATAAAGAAATACAAAGTTATAGGTACAATATCGTTAAGACATGCTTAATGAGTTTTTTGTACTTACTTTTATCCATCTTGGCGACAATCTAGTCGTAAAGTTTCAACAGTGGCAGCAAAATGGTAAAACAACCTGCTTTGTCTGGCTGCCGAGCCACAAATATCAGTAAATTTTCGTTTCGATCATGTACCTCGGTCTCGGCGCGGCGCGGGCGGCAGGGTACAAAGAAAACCTTTATTTTATAATTTCGGTACTTGAAAAAGTAATGATACCGAAATATTACAATACCGAAATTATACAGGTACAGTTACTTTAAGGTATAGTAATATAACGGTACCTTTATTTTAAGGTATCGAAATTTAAAGGTATGACGTCATACCGCTAACCGTTTTAACCATTATTTTTTCGGTTATTCAATCCCTGATCGCAACCCTCTGTTATATAGGATACTGTTTGAGCCCTTAGGTATGTACTTGTGCTGAAAATCTGTAGGACTATCATTAATACTGACTGCTTCGTTGGGCTAAGGGTCGCAAGCTCTACTGCTGAGCGTGAGGTCCTGGATTCGTTCTCCCGGTCAGACGAACTGTTATTGGGCTTTTCTATAATTTGTCAATAGCAGCCTGGACTCTGGATTTATGCCCGGTTGATGGCGACAGGCTCGCCCCTATCACATGGGACTTAAAAAACATAACTGGTGAAGTGTGGATGTACTATAGGTACACCTCTGCCTAGCCCTTCGGGGAATACAGGCATGATGTATCTTTAATACTCCTGTATTAAGCTTCACTCTGTGCTCAGAAACGATTTTAACTCTGCAAACCATTGTTTACATAACTATGCAAATTATTAATTGCTAACTAATAGAGATTAATTGAAATTGCTGCACCAAAAGGCAAACATCTACTAAATTCATCAAATAACGGTTTCCTCCCAGTCAGAAGGACCTTGTCTAGTTTTATTGTACCCAATCCATAATAATAATTGATAGATTGACATGCAAATACACGACATAGGTGCGGCGACTAACAATCAATTCACTAATAAATCTAAGGATTTGTAACAACAAAAAATAGACAAAATGTCAGGTATTTTACATAAATACGACAGAAATAATGACTCAAATTACATGGAACCAGTAATTTGCGTTCAAAGTCAAATGCCATATTTGTTGAACGACGTAACAAGATATCGTTTGTGAAATATGAATTTGAGAAGAAAAACTAAACCTGCTATTTCAAATTCGAGAAATTAAATCATTTCGCACATTTTAGATTCAATTGAAGACAGGTCGAATCTGTTTCAACATAAAAATCTAATTGGGAAAATGTTAAAAACTACGTCAAATGTCGTGGCTGTACCAATAGATATCTACATGTACTGCTGCAATTAAAGACTGAAGCCTATCTAATAAATCAGAGGGCACTAGTGCGGAAAACGCTCCTGTCCTTACATGCTGCGCGCCGCTGCTAGACGCGCCCGCGGACCTCCACCTGCAGATCGAGCACAACTTGCACCACACGCGATGTCCAGTGTTCACCATATTTAGAAAGTCCTTTTTAGGGTTCCGTACCCAAACGGTAAAACTGGACCCTATTACTAAGACTCCGCTGTTCGTCCGTCTATTTGTCTATCCGTCTGTCACCAGGCTCTATCTCATGAACCGTGATAGTTAGACAGTTGAAATGTTCACAGATGATGTATTTCTGTTACCGCCATAATAACAAATAGGTACTAAAAAACAAAATAAAATAAATATTTAAGGGGGCTCCCATACAACAAACGTGATTTTTTTGCCGTTTTTATAGATACCATAATGGTACGGAACCCTTCGTGCGCGAGCCCGACTCGTACTTGGCCGGTTTTTTACCTACTTTCCACCTTTCTCTGGCGAAGAGAAGAAAATAATTTCACACGAGATAATAGGAAACGTAACCTGAAAACCACCACAAGCTGCAACAACTACGGTCCTTAGCAATGAACAGTAACATGAGTTCGAATAAATGATTGTTGAAGACCCTACTACCTCGTATATGTTCTCACATAACTAACCACTTCACCTACATCCAACTACAGGATCGCGACACCTATTAACCACCACGTTATGGCAGACCATGGCCTAACAGACACCACTCCCACGTCACTTTGTACCGCCATATTGTTGTTCATATAAATATGTCAAACACACGCGTGCTGAGACATATCAATTAAGCATCTTGATGTCATTATTATTGTATTAAAGTGTATCTAATCAAGCAAACCGTTATGGTTTAATATTGGCATATTATGATTTTTATTACACACATAAGCGTCTGTGATTTCTAAATCAAAGATAAGTTGAAACTGCCGTGGGAAATTAATATAATTAGCAAGGCACTTTTGTACGTTAATAGGACTATGGGGGATTTTGTTTGGACCCCGTCCCCACCCTCCAACAGTCATAGGATACATGTCAATAAGTTTATAAGGATCCAGAAAAAGACTTAAAGATGAAAATATAATTGATACTAGGCGCTTCCAAAAGGTAGATTCGTATGGAGAAGCATGGGCAAGAAACTCCATATTACTCTTTTAAGAAAAAAAATAAAGGAAGAACAGTGCGTATTACGAATTCGAAATATTATTAAAATTACTCAGACGGTCAAAAAAATAAAAGTCATAGAAACGAAGTTGAGTTTTTCCATAAAACCGGAAAACCAGAAAAGGAAAAACACAGCAGTTTTGGCAAAATTACATAACATTATATATGTAGGCAACTCACTCGCTTGATTGTAAAATGTTAGTTTTAAGATTCGAATTTTAAACTACGCGCGAATCGAAATGGCAGCCCCGCGCCACAGAAGCATGCTTTAGACCAACTTTGCCTTGTACGCATGCGCGGGGCCGCCCTTTAGTTCGCGCGCTCGCCGGCCGATGCCGGGGGAACGCCACGCGCCGCCGCGTAAACCACCAGCAGTGCCTTCGAAACACGGTTGCGCGCGGTCGCGTGTCGCGTCGCTTGACTGTTCCCGCCAATTCGCAATATACTCTGTACCTACCGTAACTTTGTGTTTTGTTTTGGTGAAATCCCGCCCTATCAAGAACATTGGTCCTTCGCAAGCCGGATCAAAATGGATAGCAAAGTTACGGGCGTCGTCACACGGAGCAAAGCCCAAGCTGGAGCTGAGCAACGACATGCAACGGATACGACGTGTGTCACTACGATCCCGTGTAGTGAAGTTGTTGCCACGTCGACCGGGTCGCGATCAAGCCGTTTGAGCCGCGAAGCGCTACGCCTCCGTGCCGAGTACAAGGCTGAAGAAGAACTCGTTAAGTTGAAAGAACAGCTTATCAAAAAGAAACTAGCGTTAGACATCGCGGAGATCGAGGACGAAGTATCAGAAAACCACGCTCACAGTGTTTGTGATAGTGTTAATAACGTGGATGAGTGGCTAAGCTCAAGTCAAGCCCCATGCGAGCACGCGGATATACCGCCAGCGCCCCGTGCGCCGGCCGGCGCGTGCCCGTCCGAAGGCCTAGCCCGAGAGCCCGCGCGCGCCGTCGCGCATGCGCCGTGCACCCCCGCCGGCGTTCCCACGCTTTTCGAGCCCGCGGCCGCGGCGGCGTCCTCCCCGCCAAATCTGAAATATGCACCCGGGGCTCCGCCCGAAGTCACCAACGCCGGCACCGTCGCAGCTTCCGACATAATGCACCTAGCCGACGTTATTATAACGAACATGACGAAGCGACCACGACAAAATTATGATCTCCCCGTGTTTGATGGCAGCCCGGTAGACTGGTTGGCGTATCGACGTACCTACGAAGCTACCGCGTCCACGTATAGCTTGTTCGAGAACACTGTACGACTACAAGCATCGCTCCGTGGCGCGGCAAAGTGTGCCGTTGAAGGTCTGCTACGTACCGGGGCCGACCCAACAGACGTAATAGAAGCCCTAGAAGAGGAGTTCGGACACCCCAATTTACTACTGGAAACTGCACTTCATAAAATACGAAGTCTACCTCGTGTATCCGACAGTGGCGTCGAGTTGAGAAATATGACGAGCGTTATACGAAATTGCGTGTACATTCTCAAAAACATAAAAGCGGAGGGTTATGTAAATAACCCGCAAATAACGCACGAAATACTAAGTAAATTAACCCACGTTCAAAGAGCGCAGTACGGCGAGTTTGTTATGAAAATGAACATCGATAGTAAAGAAGATCTTCGTGTATCACCGAACGTAAATATTGTACTCGAGTTCCTGAGTCACTTGTCACGGGCATCAGCTTATTACCTACCACTGAACATAAGCACTGAGCCTAATAATAATCATCGTAACCGGCCCACCGTTGCTGCCAACCCCGCTGCCGCAGCCGCCGTGAACATTTCGCGCGCCGGGCGCGCGGATCCCGCGCGTCGCCAGCAACGGGAACCTACTCATCGTGTACACATTACCAGCGAGGAATCTGCATCATCGAGAACATCGCCGTGTACGTCGTCGTCAACGAGTGTGTGCGTGTTGTGTAGTAGTGCGGTTCACCGTTTACCCGAGTGCGACAAATTTGTAAATAAAAGTGAACAAGAAAAGTGGGACTTCGTAAAGGTAAATAAGCTATGTTTTAAATGTTTAGTGCAAAGTCATTCTCGATATCGTTGTCGCGCAAAACGGTGTGAAAAGTGTCGTTCTCCGCATCACATACTTCTCCACTACGAGAAGTCGAGCGCCCCGGGCGCCGCAGGCGCCCCACCTGTGGGTGCCGCGGCGCAGGCGGCCGTCGTACAACCGCCGTCGGACGCTGAGTCAGTAACGAGTATGGGTGAGCGATGTCGGAACACAAAAACATTATTAAAAATTGTGCCTGTTACTATTATTGTAAATAATGTCGAACATAATTGTTATGCATTGCTTGATGATGGTGCCACTGTGTCGTTAATTGATTCTAGTGTTTGTAATTTTAGTGGACCATTATCCCCGTTGAAAATTGTTAGTGCACGCGGTCATGTTGTTACTGATAAGAATTCTTGTAGGGTGACTGCACTAATACGCGGACCCAACGGTTTGTGTCATGATATCGCATTACGTACTATTGATAACTTAGACTTGCCCACTCAAAGTGTGCCCGCCAGAGTTTTAGTTATGAATAAACATCTACGAGACTTAGATTGTTGTGAGATGTCGTGCGCGAAACCAATGTTATTAATCGGGCAAGATAATTGGCAGTTAATAATTAACCAGGAAATACGACAGGGTAGATCCGGACAACCCGTAGCGTCGCTTACGAAGTTAGGGTGGGTTGTTCATGGGCCTGTAGGTATTTGTGACGAGTCTGTTCGTGAATCGGTTAATCTAGTGGTTGATAATTTAAATGAGTTAAACGAACTTGTGAAACAACAATTTTTACTCGAGTCAATCGGTATCACAGAAGTGTCACGCAAAAATGTTGAGACTGAACGCGCCTGTAAGATCCTAGATAGCACTAGTCGCCGTGTTGACGGGGGCTGGGAAGTAGGATTACTATGGTCACGTGACGCTGTACACTTACCCGATAATTATGATTATGCTGTGAAACGTTTACGGGGCATAGAAAGTAAAATGGATAAAAACCCCGATTATGCTGAATCGTATTCTCGTCAAATTGAAAGGTTAATTTCCGAGAAATATGCTAGGCGGTTGGATACTCCGCTGAGTGTTAACCCGGTATGGCACCTGCCGCATTTTGGGGTCATTAACCCGAATAAACCAAATAAGCTAAGATTGGTTTATGATGCCGCGGCCAAATACAAGGGTGCATGTTTAAATGATTATTTGCTAACAGGGCCAGACTTATTAAACTCTTTATTAGGCGTATTGTTTAAGTTTCGATCTGGTCCAATAGCTTATACAGCGGACATAGCTGATATGTTTCTGCGTATTAAAATTAGGAAAGAAGATCAGGGCGCGCAGCTCTTTCTTTGGAGAGGCCGGAACCGAGAGCGCGACCCTGATACATACGTCATGGACTCTATGATTTTTGGTGCCAAGTCGTCGCCAGCCTCAGCCATACATGTCTTGAATAAAAATGCTAGTGAGTTCCAAGATTCATATCCTGAGGCCGTCAAGGCAATTCACGAAAATCATTATATGGATGATTACCTAGATAGTGTTCATTCAATAGATAGTGCACGTCAGCTGATCAGAGATGTCTCCATGGTACACTCCGCTGGTGGATTCTCTATCAGGGGGTGGGTGACTAATTCACCCGAACTTCGAAAAGAGTTACCAGCTGTCGTGCCGGGTGCTGTAAATTTTGATAAGTCTCCATACAATGGTGAACGAACTTTAGGAATGATATGGATGCCGGAGACAGACGAGTTAGCGTTCGACTTATCGTTTAAAAAAGTGACGCCTGACGTAGTAGACGGTAGAGTTATTCCTACTAAACGGCAGTTTCTGAGATTTATCATGAGTATCTTTGACCCTCTAGGCTTACTTTATCCATACACGATAAAGTCTAAAATCTTGTTGCAGAAAATATGGAAATCTGGTATAGGATGGGACGATCAGCTGAAGGAAAATGAGTTCAAGGAATGGGAAAGGTGGCTGCAGGATATAAAACAGCTAGGTAACATGCGAGTGCCGCGTTGGTATAGGCTTGATCCTTCAACTGTCGATTTACACGTTTTTGGTGATGCGAGCGAAACAGCTTATGCTGCGGTAGCATATTTAGTTGGTAGGGACGAATTTGGCAAACCAATCGTCTCACTTGTTATTGGCAAAGCTCGTGTCGCCCCGCTGAAGGTAATATCCGTGCCCCGCCTTGAACTGCAGGCAGCTGTGCTAGCATGTAGGTTAGCTAGTATCATTGTTAAAGAGCAAGGTTTGACAATAACATGCAAGTACTTGTGGTCCGATTCGAAAACAGTTTTAAAATGGGTACATTCGGATCCTCGTGATTTTCAAAAGTTCGTTTCACATCGGTTGGCAGAAATTGACCGGAAGTCCAACCCAAGTGAGTGGCGCTGGGTGCCGTCTGCAGAAAACCCTGCTGATGAAGCCACGAAACTATACTGGCCTACAAATTGTAAGTTGTGGTTTACAGGTCCGTCTTTCTTGTACCGGGACAAAGACCAGTGGCCGGTCAACGAGTTTGATGATGCAGCCGATACGGAATTGGAGCGTCTTGAGAAGATTTACCTAATAAAACAGTATGAACCTTTATTTAATGTTGATAGGTTCTCTAGTTGGACACGGGCTGTTAGATCTGCGGGTCGAGTTCTTGCCTTTTTAGGTGTGTGTCGCAAGAACCAGGTAGAGAAGTTAACAGCTAGCAACGTCCGCGATGCTGAGATTCTTTTGTTGAAACAATGTCAAGCAGAGACTTTCCCCAAGGAGTTGTCACTTTTGAAAACAAAAAATGCATTACCTGCTGATAGTAAAATTCGCGATTTAGATCCTTTTTTGTATGAAGATGATGGTTTGCTTCGAGTCAGAGGCCGCCTGAGTGCTGCACCAGATTTAATGTTTGATGAGAAGTATCCCATTATTTTAGATGGTCATAGCTATACCGCGCGTCTTATTGCACTCGAATATCATAAGC
This sequence comes from Lithophane leautieri, assembly GCA_949152455.1. Classification (NCBI taxonomy): domain Eukaryota; kingdom Metazoa; phylum Arthropoda; class Insecta; order Lepidoptera; family Noctuidae; genus Lithophane; species Lithophane leautieri. The sequence continues at coordinate 1,290,536 of OX424472.1, read as the reverse complement.
GCGCTCACCACGCCAATACTGAAACTGTCATAAACAGTATTAGGGAAAAATATTGGATAACTCAGTTACGTCGTACAGTTAAAACAGCCGTATCCAAATGTCAGCTTTGTCTTATCCGTCGTGCTCGCCCTTCGTTACCCAAGATGGGAGATCTACCGGCCGCTAGACTTGTTAATACAAGAAGAGCTTTCGTACATTGCGGGGTAGATTATTTTGGTCCAATGGAAGTTTCGATAGGAAGGCGTCGTGAAAAAAGATGGGGCGTTATTTTTACTTGCCTTGTCACTCGCGGTGTTCATATTGAGCTCGCGTCTTCGCTATCAGCTGACTCGGCTATAATGGCAATCCGACGCTTGATAGCTCGCCGTGGACAACCCTCTATCATGTTCAGTGATAGAGGCACGAACTTTGTAGGTGCTGACGCAGAGCTGAAAGCTGCCATTCAGGCAATGGAGAGCGACAAAATTCATGATTTCGTCGTTACCAAGGGCATTTCTTGGCAATTTAACCCTCCTGCAGCCCCGCACATGGGTGGGTGCTGGGAGCGGCTTGTCCGCTCAGTAAAAACCGCACTTAGAGTCACTTTGTCGGCGCGGGCGCCTAAAGAGGAGTTGTTAATGACATTGATGGCTGAGGTAGAGATGACCCTGAACAGTAGGCCATTAACTTTTGTGGGTACGGACCCCGGTGGGCCCATCGCTCTTACTCCCAATCATTTATTGATAGGTACAGCTACTGGTGCATCTACGTTAGGTAACTTTGATGCATCGGACTTAATCAGTAGAAAGGCTTGGGTAAAGGCTCAGACTCTGGCGGACATGTTTTGGCGACGCTGGCTGAAAGAGTATGTCCCCACTCTTCAAAAGCGACAAAAGTGGCTGCACGAAGTGGCGCCCGTAAAGGTGGGAGACATGGTTATTATTTTGGAAGAGAATCAGCCGCGTAATGTTTGGCCTAGAGGCGTGATTAGCGCAGTCCACCCAGGCCGCGATGGCCATATTAGAATAGTTACTGTTAAAACCTGTAGGGGCTTTATGAAACGACCGGTTGTAAAGGTCATTGTGTTGCCTACTGACGAGTTTGTTCAGGAACAAGGGGGTGGAATGTAGGCAACTCACTCGCTTGATTGTAAAATGTTAGTTTTAAGATTCGAATTTTAAACTACGCGCGAATCGAAATGGCAGCCCCGCGCCACAGAAGCATGCTTTAGACCAACTTTGCCTTGTACGCATGCGCGGGGCCGCCCTTTAGTTCGCGCGCTCGCCGGCCGATGCCGGGGGAACGCCACGCGCCGCCGCGTAAACCACCAGCAGTGCCTTCGAAACACGGTTGCGCGCGGTCGCGTGTCGCGTCGCTTGACTGTTCCCGCCAATTCGCAATATACTCTGTACCTACCGTAACTTTGTGTTTTGTTTTGGTGAAATCCCGCCCTATCAAGAACAATATATTTTACAAAATATTTGAATATCAAAACTACGTCTTTAGTGTCGTAACAAAAACCCGCGGCAACAGTCGCGAAATAAATCATTATAATTATAATTCAAGATTCACACCTAATAACTACTTAGCGCATTAGGTTACAGAAAAATATGATTCGAATAGGCACATAGGTGCCTATTCGAATGCCTAATCGTCATGTATAGACATATCTCAAATATTAAACTGACGTAATTCATAACTCAATGTTCATACTTAGTGGCTTAGTGGCGGTATGTTCATTGACGAAAAAACAGAGCAATGACGTGAATTAGACGACAATATCTCTGGCTCAGACCAAATAAAAAACCAAGATAGAGCGCTGTCAACAGTGACGTGAGGCCGGTTTCAGGTTTCGTACACATGTGTGTACTTAGGTTGGTGTAGTTTGATTGTAGTGTCATTGTAAATGTGTGTGTGTGAGCGTGTATGCACAGAGCGGTGGTGTAGTTTTAGCATGCGTCACTGTATTGTTGGCAGCGCTCCGTCTTGGTTTTTTATTTGGTCTGAGATCTCTGGCTGCAATAATCTCTGACTTGGATCAAGAAGAACGGTATAATTTTGATGATAATTAAAAGCATCTTACGTAACATGAATTCGTTGTTATAGAAAACAATTGAAAACTGCAAACTACGTAGACAACGTTTGAGACGGAAACCATAAAACCATTTTGAATAAAACCATTTTTAGGAGGCATTTGTATGAAAACCATTTTTAGGAAAAACCGTAATGGCAGTGCGTTTCATCGAAATAGGAAACCTATTTCATAAAGCTTTTAGCAAAAAAAGCTTTCCAAAAATTAACTCAATAAACCAAAGTCGTAAGAGGAAAATGTTGTTAACTTTTTTAATTTTGTTAAATTCCATACTTAGCATCATTGTGGTAGGTCGCGTGCTAAGGTCATTAGCAGTTACAACTATTGCATATTCATGACAAACCCGGCGATTTTTTGCACGTCTAAAACTGATTCCATAAATTGTACTCTGAGATTCAATAGGATGAATGTCCAGTGTATTTGTACGTCCAAGTTTTTTTCTGGCCATCGGTACGGCTAATTAAAGGGACTGGTTCGTTCATTGGTGCAAGTCTTCATTCAGTATGTGAGCTTGTTTATGAAGTGTTCCTTAAAAGTTTTTAAGGAAACTAGATTCTTGTTATGTAAAATGTTATCAATGGACAAGCTTTCATTCACCTTATCTGCATTCTTGCGTTTTTTATCAATATCGTATTGTCGTTACGGGAAAGGAAGCAGAATAATAAGCGCCAACATGTTCCTATCTGAATTAGTCGACGCCGCGTCGGTTCATACTATGCTTCATTTGAAATAAGATTAGAAATTCAAATAAACCTTTTTTACAGTCCGTTCAACCGATTTTAACTTCTATTGCGTTGGTGGCATGACAAATGGCAGCTGCAGTAGACAGTTGGTATTGTGTAACCTTTTTTGCTTTTAATGCCATCCTTATGCATACGATATAGAAGTCAAAATCGGTTGAACGGACTGTAAAATGTTTGTTTAAATGTCTAATATTATTTCAAATGGAGTTATAGTTTGCTCTGATTTGGCAAGAAAGTATGGAAACTGCCTGTGCCGACCAACGTTGACAGCCAGCGCTTGTCTTACTACTTAAATAAACCCTTAGGCACCAACCTTATCCTATTAGGAATAAAGCACAATTTATATTCTGAATTTAAATCTAAAATTGTTCTTAATTCGAAAATATAATACGTTTACATGACCCCGGTAGCGGTAGCAATCACAAGCAACATAATAAATTCTACATACATACATACTAGGTACCTACCTACCTACGTAGAATTGATATGTAAAGAATAATTAGGCTGCACACAAAAAAAAGGAAAAACAGCCATGACCGAACAAGGAAGGTTCCAACACTTCCTAAAACGAAACATATCACAAAATAAATATAAAACAAAGCTTTCAAAAAAGGTTTATGTCTTTAAAAAGCCGCTTTAAAAACTGTCCAATAACGTTAATACTCTATAAATTGTTGATTATTAAAGCAAAACGCGTTTAACCTCGCGTAACAAAGACGAAAGTACCTACAGGGTGATCTATGACGGTTGTCTCCATAATTCAACGCCCCGCGGCGCACGCGCACCGCGCACACTCATTATTTTTAAAACATAGCTCACTTATACGGTGATATTGCTGCAAAAAGTTGGTATATATTGCTGTAAAAAGTCTTCAGTCGCGGGAAACTTAATGGCTGCCTGTTATACGAGATTCCTTGCGCTCGCGCATTCATTGCCATTAATACGATTTTCGATTAACTGAATGTGTTGTTTTTTATGTAAGGCGCATATTTCATTCATAAAGTGTGATTAACGCCTTATTATGTAGACTGGTTTGTTTTGGTGATGTCAGTTTTGCGGAGTATGTTTACGATCGGTTGTTGTTGTCCGCTTCTAGTCTGTTTTTACACAGTAAATCAGCTATCCGATCTTATGTTAAAGTTGTCGCGTTTTAGCATAGCAATAGCGGTCATTGACCCACATACATTTACAATCACCTTTAATTTCAAAAATTGAAATAAAGACCGTTAACGTCCTGAATCAATATCTATGGTGATCTTCAACATGTTCCAATTACGAAAAACCATACATAGTTTATTGTTTGGGTTCCTACGTACGTAGAGATGGTAGGGAAAGAGCAATGACCGCTATTGCTATGCTAAAACGCGATAACTATAGATGTTACTTCTGACTGATCGGTAGACTGAAAAAAATTTCAGCTAGTTTGCAAACAAATATTAGCTGTTTGTTTGATCGGACTAATAACGACACGGCTTTTTGAGCGCACTGAGGATACTGTCTTGGGTCAACTAGTGTTGAATATTTATTTCATACCTAATCACCCAAAACGAGCAAATCAATTTCTGGAGTTGTCGGTTCGCCTACAAATAAATTAATTTCGTGCGAATCGCCTCAAGAAAAATAATATAATTTAAAAGTGTCGATTCGCCTGTATTCGGGCGGTAAATTCGTGCGAGTAACCGATAAGCCCGTAGCCTTGGGCACTGCTATGTAGATCATTAAACTTCTACACAATACACTAAAGTCATAGGTACCTACACAACTATAATTGATACAGCATCATGAAAGATGGTCTCATTTTACTGCATTCCTGTATTACAAATAATCAATTGACATCGCATATAAACTTCAAGTTTATACACAAACATCTATCATAAAATTGATCCACACGGACAAATAGATTTTATTGTCAGCCATTCGATATGAGCTAACGATCTAAATCATAAACTTGGCTGGATCATAAAGTGTTTTTTAGAGCATGCTCTTGGCTTAGCTATAATTTAGGTATGTACACTCAAGGCTCATATTATAAACCACACATTTGAGAGCAACTCTTAAGTATGTCGTAACAAATAGTTATCTTCTCATTACGGTCGGTATGGTCTGTATATCAAGATGCATCGCCCCATAGCTTTAAATATTGCGAAAAGTTAACAAAAATATCTCAAATTCAGTAAAAGATAGAGGTGTATGATTGACATCGCGGCACAGGTCGCAAATTGCCGGTAAAGATCGTCTACAACAGGCGATGATTGAATGATCTTTTTTTACTGAAAAATGTGAAAACATTCGGTTTATACACTGTCTAAACTCAAGCTCTTCTTATAACAATATTTATTGGTCGTGAACTTTAATTTCGACACAAGACAGTTAAATACAGAAGTTGTCACAGCAAAATAACATGACTGTTGCTGGAAGCAACGTAAATTACAGCCAAACCATTTCAAGTATAAGTAAAATATGCTCATTACAAACACAGAAGTACGTTTACCAGTCGTGGGCTAGGTCGCCTCCTAATTACGTATTCATCAACACAAAATGACCTATAACATGGTTATTGTGCACACTTTACTACTGTTACACAAGTGGTTTCGACTTGCGTTAGGTATCGCTTGTGACACCGATGTAGGGAGCTAGATGTGGCAACGAAGATCCCGGAACTCCTTTGAATTTACTGAAATATTAAACCTGCTGCAGTTTCAGGGGCAATGACCACTAATGTGGAAATGTAAAAGACGAAGAATCTTGACGAGTGGCGGTGACAATTTAAAGTGAGACTGACGCATTCTCCTGAAGTTAGAAACGAGAGAATGAGTAGTAAGTGTCTATAAACGGCGCACAGAGGTCACGTGCGTCCTGTACACTTGCACAGTTAGGGTTCGGGGAGACCTCTTTACAGTCTCCCACGAGATGTGTCCTAACAGGCATTGCACAGAGGGAGTTTCGGATCGGTCTTTTGAGATGTAAAGGAGCCCCTTCCATGTGGTGACCAACGGGGTGATTTTACTGAGGTAAAAATCTCACACTCCCCAGTCTTATCCCCAAAGCACGGGCGGCTTTTGTTGATTACGCCCGAAAACAAAACAACAAAGGCTAGTCAAAATAGTGGCCGACGTGAATCGTCAGTCTGTTCGCCAAACCTATGTTTAACATGAGAGATTATTCACACAGACCGCCATCAACTGACTCTCCCACTGTTACCAAAAGCCAAATAGCTATATTGTGATTGACCGAGGTACCAATAGCCAAAACCGGTAGGCGCGATCCGCTGCTTTATATCTATTAATTTATTCGGTGTACATGAAGGGTACCTATTCTATTCAATTTTGTTCACAACAGAAGAACATTAAGAGTTTCTAAAAAAGATGTCTGGTCTACATTTATATACCACCTGGTACATCCAGCCCCCTACATCCTCGCGCGGAGATGTGCCTGCTCGTAGCTCGGGTCAAGGCGCGCCGCTCACATCACACGCGACCCGCGACGCTAACAGTACTAACTGCAAACGCAATACGTCATAACTCGTATTTGGAGACGTTTTGCTAATGAAAATCTAATATTTTTCGTCTTTAGTTTATGTGGAGAAGTCGTTGGTTCAGTAAATCAGTACCTAGTCATCCTAAGACAATCTGAACATAGAACCGCCTCGGACGGTACTGGGTTAACTGGGCCTTGACCAGGCTAGTTCAAATAGACAACAAAAGAAACACCATTTTTAAGTCGGAAAAAGGTGATTTTATTCAGATTATTAAGGTACATGATTTCTTAAAGGATTTCAAACACAATTAAGCTTTATTTCAATCAGTGTCAACCCACTGTCTGCCATTTCCTTCGGCATTCTTATTAGATTTCTGTTTTCCGCAGTTTTAATAACTATTAGTTATTACCGCATTATGCGGTAATTATGAATTCTAGGTTTAACAACACTCTCTAAATGCAATTTAAGGTTTAAATATAATATCATAAAAAATGGTAGATAATGTATGTACGGTCAACCGCACATCAGTATCAACGCTTGAACTATGAAAACAAACCCTTGCTACTAAAGACTATCAAAGTCAAAATGGTACATTGAACCTGTTACATTGACAATACTAAAATTACTACACTAGTGCTTTATCACGATATCATCACTTTTGTTTGTAATGTCTTTAACAAAAGACAGGAGTAATGCGGGGGGCACACCTATCTATCGTAACAAAGTAATGCATGCAAGCGTGTTTTCTTGTAAATAATTATACACCTAAGTGTTATTTCTGTACTATTATTGTTCTTTTTTTAAGGTATAAGTAGTTTTGTTTATTCTGCTGGCTATCGTTTAATATTGTGCACTAAACTTGTATCTTGGCTTGTCTTTATAGGTTGAACAATGTAACAATTTTAGAAAGACCAACCCTATATTAAGCTTAGTATGTTTTGCCCCCTAAAAAGTTATCGTGCTAATACTGTGCTGTGTGTGTGTGTATGTGTGTGCTTCGTAATTCTCTGATGACCCGCCATCCGTGCTGTTATTGGGACCCAGTCCGATCATTCGCTGTGATAGTGTGGTTACTCACATGTGCGTGTATCGTGTCGTAGCGTGAAGTTTCGTAAAGACAGACGATGCCGCTGGTGCGACCGCAGCATAACAAACAATGATCTTGCGTGTCCATCAGACACACTATTTCCAAAACCACACGCATCCTAACACCGGCTCACATCAAAATCAGTCTAGCAGATACCGCCTTTTATCAACGAAAATGTTTAAACAGTTTTCAAAATAACCGTTATAGCTAATTACCGTCACAGTGTTTATGATATAGTCGCGTGACTGCCAGCCAGGCAAATTGATAATTATATGAGGAGTAAGAATTATGAGGAATTTGAACGATACGTTTGTGATTTGATTGGTGCAATATTTTTCAAGGAGGAGCCTTTGTGTATTTAATGGATTGAGTTATTAATAAAACAAATGTCAGTTATAAACGACAGAACAATATGTATACATCGCTGTAACCGAGACCAAGTCCCAAATCTTTAAGCTCGATATTGTGTTCAATACGCTAAAGTTTAATAAGATTTTTATATTTCAGTAACGAAGCGCATTTTTTGCATATTATTTCTAAGCTAAGTCCTTACTTTAAATCTTTCCTTCGCTTGGTGAATAATAACATAGATCAGTGCAATTAGAAATTCAAGGCTACAGATAATATTGACAAATAATGACTGCTCCTTATTCAGCTCCAAAAATAATAAGTTATAACAGAATGGCTTCATTCATGAACCACAATCACACTGTTCCATCCTAGAATCAAACGAAGACCTTCACACCACACTAACGATCACCATCCCAAAGACACAGCTTTCAATAAACCTCCAACCAACAACATTTATATTCCTAATTCAAACTCAAACAGCCCATCACTTCTCTATACGGATGTGACGTCATTGCGCAAGCGCAGAAACATTGGAAATGGCACGCGACGTAATTAATACTGCGTGGGTCATGACCCGGGGTCGCTTGGGGTCACAGAGGTCTTTCGATTGGATTTTTGGCCGATATTCAATACAGTATTGTGAAATATTTATAGAGTGAATAGTGGGTAATTGCTATTAAAATGGTGGCGGTATGTTTCTGTATGTAATGGTCGTATTTGTATGTAGCTTGTTGGTTCTGATGGTAGGATATTTAATTGGCAGTTAAAGGTATTTTAGGAAATTGTTTGAATATTCATACTTTGTTTTGGACTCGCTAATCATAAACGCCGATCGTGTTAATGTTTCTCTTCTAACAAATTAGTTTTGTAACCTTTTGTTACGAAATATTTCTATTATAAACATAAAGCTTCAAACAGTACCTATACACATAATGTTATAAAGACAATAAAATCAATCGGGCAATTAGAATTCGCACAAATTATAAACAACATTTCAGACAATAAATACGTCAACTTATACAATAAAATGGCTGCCATCGCACACCTACTGATTTCGAAATTAAACTGATTAGGATCTTATTACAAGAATTTAAAAAAAAGTTTACATGACCAACTTAACATGACACTTCATGGCGCTGTTTGCTAAAGAAAACGTCAAACGTCTGGCAAATTCAGTACATTTTAAACGAAGTTCCAAATTGCACCGCATTTCAAAATAAATTGGTCAAATATCCCTCTAGGGGACACTAAATATTAAGTTACCTAGCTATTTCTACAGCACATTAGACATGCTATTTATCGGTAATTTAACTCTAAATGACAATCAAAGGTGCTATCATTATTAATTAATGATAATACAATATGACTAATTTAATAAGTCCACCATTCGAAAACAACGACAAAAGTTGTAAAATTGTAAGAAATGATGGTACAGCCATTTAAAAACGCACACTAACACCATCGAATGTCCTGAAAGTACGAAGTCAAGCACTTAGTACTTACATTTATAACAATTTTATGATCCCAAAGAATGTAACTGACATCTGCACATTCTTCCCCAATCATGCTGTCGCCACTTTCTGTACCAACACCGTTACCACGCCTGAAAAATCAATAGTATGCAGAATTCTCGACTAATATAAAATCATGCGTATCTTCGCCGAATCGCGAGGAAAGATTCAGGGCTTTCTTAGTCTTAAAATACGAAAACAAATGACTCAAACTATCACCTACTTATATTTAATGTTAATTAATTAAAACAAGAACATAACACAAAAACACATAAAAGACAAGAGATATACAACACTAATATTTTATGTAAATATAATGCTTCTATAACTTAGTCGAATAAGAGTAAATTCTTGGCATAACCCGGATCATATTACTACCAGTTTTAATTTGAATGTTATTTTTATAGGTTACGCATGAAAGCCAGTGGTATATTAGTGATATATTGTTATGGTGGTGCTACTACAAAGAATATATGGTATTAATTACATGTAGCTACTAGCCATGTTTTATAAACATTATCGTGTGGTTGCTGCTTCGATAAGATCGTCTTATCAGTCTTCATCGCAAGATAGATAGCTAGGTAAAGACTTAAGGCCTATATCAGCTAAAGGGAAACCCATATAAAGGTAATATTTTATTTATGTACTTGAAACCGAAATACTGATTATTACCAATGAACAAACATCAGAGGGTATAATGTATGAACAACATTGTCAAACTTTTTTACTTTTATTGGTTGAATACGAGGCTTTTGGCTACTTTTGTATAGGTGTATTTTATGTCTTTTTTTGTTGAGTGTGCGTTGTGTTTGTGCAGAATAAACGATTTTCTTTTTTCTTTTTTATTATTAGGTATCAGGAAACAAGATTGAAAGTCGCAAAGGCCAAATGCTATAACGCAAAAGGACCAAAACAATGCCTGCCTGTATTTAAATAATAATAATAAACACTTCTTTCTCTTCCACAGAGACGGCTTAAAAATAATGAAGATTTACAACATCTGATTGATCCTTTTTTGTGGGAGATTGGTATCTGCACTAGGAAAACTTGTCACACACCTGATTAGCAACAAAACAAAACAAATGAGTGCTGTCCAAGCGAAAGATTCCCAAATATCAGCAGAGCAGCAGCTTCGTAGCAGTTTAAATCAGTGAAATCTAATACTACGTTTTCTTTTTCTTTTGTTTAATGAATCAAACAACAAACGTTACACAGGACCATTCCATTAAGCAATGGAATGATCCTGTGTAACGAGATTGGTAAGCGCAAATCTAACAAAATAAATCAGTATTCCAATCGGAATTACAGATTCAGCTAAACAAAATAGCATCGTAAACTAAATTGATAGTTCGAATCCATCAATAGTATAGAGTAACATCTTGTAACTGAATCTAGTATTGTGTCACCCGAAGCATCACGAATTAGCCCGACGTGCTCCGAACATGTACTTCACGAGGGGTTATTAGGTTCACTTCGAGATTTATTGACAAACATGACTATTGAGAAGATATAGAATGACTTAATTTTTGTGAATGATCTACGAATTTGAAAGTTAGGTGGAAATGAAAAAATATATGTCCGTTGGCTTGAGAACCTCCTCCTTTTTTGTCGGTTAAAATGTAAGACCCATGTTTGTTTGAGTCATTTGAGGTACCCGATCCTTGCGATATGCTGAATTAATTAATTTGAACTATGACAATCATCTGCCTGTGCTATTTTTTTTGTGTTTTTTTTTAAATAGTAAAGCATAATACGAAGAAACTTTCTGGAGTAAGTTAAAAGAGTCGGTTTTGCGACCAACTGCACCTGAGTTTTGCGGCCAACTTTACCTAAGTTTTTCACAACCCAGCAAGCTCGATAAAAAGAAGAACACTTTGTAAATTAGAAATCTTTTCATTCCTATTTAGCATGCCTAGATCATTCAAAAAATCAAAATCAAAATATTTTATTTCACATGAACCTACTTGGGCACTTATGAAACGTCAGAAGCTAGGTGTACGGTTCCAATTGGTCGTTTCATATGGAGAAGAGCCGGTAAGAAACTCCATGGTTACTCTTTTAAAAATAATTGGCTGTTACAATATTTTCGAATTACAGTGTTTAAATATGGGAGGACAGTATAGGCCTTTCAACAAGTATTAGGTAAGTACTTAACAAAATAGAAAATGTTCAACAAATCTACAGTCTAATAAGCCTACATCGGTCTCACATTCACAAAATGGAAAAGAATCTAGGGTCAGGCGGGGTAAATTTGAGACGAAAAACAAATCTTTTCATTTTTGACGCTATTAAAGATTATTTAGTGAGTCTTAGAACAGATTATAGTATACTTTCCATTGGTAACTTTCACATGAAACCCTACTTTGACCTAGATATATAGTTTTGGCGTGATTTTATATCATTCTAAGCGTGAACCCTTCTACAGCTCAATCGCTCGTGCTATTATGCCATCAGCTGTATTTATAGAGCATTTATCGAGCGTTTAGCCAACCGATCGACTGAGCATCGCCTATTTGTTCCGCTAAATGATCTTAATGAGATGTTATTAGACGGCCTCTGATGTATCGAGTAGCATTGTGAGACAGTGTGTGTGGTTTATATTGATAGGAAAGATATGGCAGAACACTAGGTTCAAAAGTATTGAACTGAGTTCGTAAGTAACTGCTATTTAAAAAAAAAAATATTATTGAACTTTTTGCTGAGCTTATGGTTAACCTTCGTTAATTAGAGAGGCATAAGTCGATTTTTTTGCGAATATACTGTGCAAAAAAATATTAACCTCGAAAAACATTTTTAATAACACATGCAAACGCACCTACTTATTAAGCCTTATAACTAATACTGTCAAACATTACGTAACGATGATAAATGAGGGTTACAAAACTCGAAAATATAACAACCAATGGCATACTTTCAAAAATTATAAGAAATAACGAGTATTTCGCATAATAGCAGCTCATGGCGAACCGATACGTTATTTCTACGATTGTGTTCAACAGAGACATAGGTCACAAGTTCAGGGGGGAGCCTTAATGACTTATTCATGATCCTCAATCGTGAGCACCTGGCTCTATTTAGAAGATGAAGTCATACCTTATATGGTATCCATATATCGAAATAATATTGATTTTTTATCGAATAATCGACGATCGTTATATTCGTTATTGTAATCGGTCCTTTGATGAAGCGCTTTCGGCAATTAATGTAGTTCAAGGTGAAGGAGTGTCCGTTTTGAAGCTAGTTGGATGGGCACGCTCTCTTCCGCTTTGAGTTGTGCAAATATTTTAAATATTTGAAACTATGCATATGCTTAATTAATCAAATTGTGTTGAAGTGGCAAAAAGGCAAATGGCGTTATGTTGACAGGGTCACAGTTAAATTAAGACTGAAGTCTGCGCTTCAATTCATCGTCGTTTTAGGTGGTATAGAGACAAAGATTTTTTTTACGTTTAAAATAAGAACTGATTTACACAGTTATGCAATAAATCGATCTTAATCTTTAAAAAAAGAATTCCCGTTGTTGGAACAGTCATGTGAATAAAAAATAGGACACATCGAGGGATTAGCAGTAAATATCCTCAGATGTGGTAACCTAACAATGTTCTGCAAACTACACTTGGTTGCTATGTGATATATTATGTACATCATTAACATTATGGCAGCCTTGTCTCACCCACTGCTGAGTACAGGCGTTCTCCCTTTTATGCTATGCTTCCCTGGTCTGTGCGATGTCCCAGGTCTTCCCCGTGATCTCTGGCTATTGGTCTGCCAACGCTCCATCTACCGTTATGTGCATGAACTACGTCATTTTCATAGACCATGTATATTGTATTTCAAGATGATTCAGATAACCAATACTTAAAGTTAAATCTTTCACAAAGTATTTTTAAGAAACGTGCCAATCAAGTTAATCACTTGTTGTTTAATGAACGAATTTCTAGTTGATACTCGTTATATTATTACAACATCTGCTAGTTTCGATTACAACCATATTATGTGGTTAGTTCCATCTTTGTTAAATATAACTATTTTCATATGACAGGAATTGGAGGTGCTTAACGAAGTTTCAAACAAATAACAATATGGTGTGTGTTCTTTTTGAAACCAGTAGACAATATTGCTTTTAAAGCTGATAATATTATGTTTACAACTGCTGTTTTATATGTACGAGTATATATAGCATAATCAGCTCATAATGTTCCAACTTCTGAGACTTGGATTTTCTTTCTTGTTTATCAAATTGCTCTCTCTACTCCGCATACTTAATTTTAGTTTATTGTCTTTCAATCTTGGGTAATCACATTATCAATTCTCACTCACGTCATGACTAACATTGGTGTGCTCCAAATATTGAAAAACACAAACGTTCCAAGCGCCCCTAATCTGTCAAACTGGCAACAGTTGTGACGCTCAGACAGACAAACAAGACAGAGGTCAAGCGCCACATATTATTTATTTAGATCCATAACTACAACTTTCTACGTGAGAACGTTTAATAATGTCCACTACTATTATACTACTGTACCTATTCGCACTAATAAGCTTTGCTTGCTGGGTCACCAAGATACAGGCTGTGCCTAGTTTGGGACCCGCTGTCTAATCTAAATCTAATTGCAATTAAATGAAAGAAAATTTAAAACTCATATAAAAAGTACACTTTGTAAACAAGCTTATTACAAATTAGAGGATTATATCCAGGATAAGAATGCTTGGAAACATGCTGGTCTTGCTCCATAGGACAATTTAGAGTCTGGACAAAATCAAACTGATTGCTAATTTAGTTGTATATTTTATTATTTGTATGTCATAGATTTTTACACTCTGTGATTGCATGGAATCACGCACTGACTTATTAGTATTACTTGTAAAGATGTTAGGAATATTGTAATATCGTATACTTTTACAATGTTTGTAAATATGTGAGCACCATGTACCTATCACATAACTGATTTATTTGTCATTGCTCCATTTAAAATTTTTATTTTTGCCTTTTGTGGGACAGTAATCTTATTGTGGGTGCATGGTCTTCACATATAATTATATAATTCATGTATACAAAATATTGTAAACATTTTTGAAAAGAGTAACGGTGGAGTTTCTTGCCCATTCTTCTCCATACGAAATCTACCTTTTGGAATGGGCAACTAGAATCAATTCTATTTCTTTGTTTGTTTTTCATTGACGTTCAAAAGTGCCTTTTATGTGCCTATTTGAAATAAATTATTTGACTTTGACTTTGAATCTGTTTAAGTCTTCTGTTAGTGAGAATTCTTTGTGTATGCTAAATAAATGAATTTAATATTTAATATTTACTTTTTTGTATTATTCGTTCTCACAGTCAATCCGCCGGTCAGAACCAGCCAGTCAAAACCGGTTTTATGGGCTAAGTTTTACTGACCAAGTCTACTGCACACTCTTTAAAAATAAATAATAATTCTTGCAGACCTCAAACTGATCTGATTCTGGCAGATGAGTCTGGGTATGCGATCTATGAGTTTATCTGTTATTTTAATCTATGATCTAGAGGAAATCACGGATAGAGTCCGCGCCACCACTCAAGTCCGCCGGAAAATTGTGGCACTACATTTTTTTTAATGCACCGACATAAACACTATTGCGAGAGAGTGCAGAATAACAGTCCATAAAGGCATGGAAAAAAAAACAATAATCAACTGCCAAACTTTTGTATCTCACTCGAACATCACCTCACAAAATGCTCTTCTAAACAAATAGTAGCTTATATTAATGTAACCCAAGTATTTAAAAGTGGTAAACAAGGCGGTCCGTTTGTTTTTATCACTGCAGCGTCCCGCGGCGCGTGCGCCGATCACGGTGCACTATAACGATGGTTAGGCCGGACGCACACCATCGACACTTCACCGACTATTTTAATGTAATGCGTTGGTGTGCCCAGTGTTTATTTTATCAATTACTTTTTGTATTTACTAATTAACAGAATTTAATATAGATGGAAGCAATATGTTAAAGTTTATATATCTCATGAAGAATATGAGCTTAAAAACTCATCCAGTTCATCGAAAATGGAACTATTTCGGGATTATCTCTTCTTATTTACACCGCAATCGAAAAAGTTCAACATACCGAGAAGACAGTTATAAAAGTTTTCAACTTTTACACATTGTATCTCTATTAAGCGATCCCATACCTGCATAGAAATTGTACTTATCAAACATAAAATTGCATAAATCTAGCCTAGTCCTTAAAGATCTAGTACATCTGTCACGTAAGCCCATAAATCGGTCGTAGAATGTTAAACATGGCGCACATTGGCTACAATATTAAGATATTCGTGTCGTAGTAATTATAATTATAAGTGCTGTACACTGACTGGGCGGGACAAGGCGAGACATGGGGATAAGGCTTAGCTCAGACTAAGGTACTGTTGAAGATAAGCTGACTAATAGAAATTCAAAAAAGAAACGATTCATTCGTTTTAATCCAACAATGCAACGCTCGAAAGTTAAAGTTCTACAAAATTGCTGACTGGAAAAATCACTAAAATCACAAACGTTACTAAAATCGTCGTTTAGTTACTAAAATCATAATTAGAATCACACATTATAAATTAAAGTCCCTTTTCGTGTATGTGACCACGTTGTTGTTCTAAACTATGCAACGGAATTAGATGCAGTTTTCACCATAATTTAGAGAATTTATTCCGGAAGGTTTATGTGTATGATACATTTATATTAAATAAAGAAATCTCGATGTTTTTTCAAGCCGTAAAAACCGCGCGAAGCAGGGGCGGGTCGCTAGTAGTTCATAATGAAAGGCCTCAGATCACAGTAACACCTAAGTTACATAATATGGACGCGAAATGGCATTTAAAAAAAAGAAAGAAAAAGAGAGAATTGCATTTATTGGGACACAGTTCGTGAAACACAAAATACACACACATTGAATTAGATTTTATTTATTTAACTAATATTGAATTTACAATTTTAAATAAAATCTACAATCTAACACTTACATTATGTACAAATGGGAAAAAATAAAATATAAAGGAAGAGCTCATTGGGCATCAAAAAATTCTCCCGCATCGCCGTCAGTGGGAAAAGTGCCCAAAAGGCTGGCAGCATTGCCACGTTGGGTGGCAATTAATTAACTTGTTTTTGTATTTACGTTAATATCTGAACAGCTTTCAAAACCATTATAATAAGCAAAGGTATATAAAGAAGTTATCAAAACATAAATGATTATTAAGTTAAGTATTAGAAGTAATGGTCCTTATCGATGTAACTGAAATGCCATGCCGTGGTAAAGTGCTATGACAGACGGGACACTATATCTTTGTTGGAACACCTAGTCATATATATCTAAGTGTTATGTATTTATTATTGTATATATAGGTCTTGTATTTATTATTCGCAAACATATGGTCGGACACCATTTTATATGGTTGCTGATCATGAATATCTCGCAACTTTTAAAGGTTAATATTCATTTTCACAATTATATGTTTATGGTTGATCAACGGTAATCGTATTGTGGTAATACCAGCACCGTGTAGGTACTAGTTACTCTTTTGGAGCTTGTGCAGGTTTCTTCATTTACACATCATGTCTTTGACGGTAGGGGAGGTATATGTATTTCTACAGCTGAATATCTTTGAATTGTAATTGTCTTTGTGTGGGTGACTGAGACATTGAACTCAGTAGTACCTACTCAATGTGTAGCATCTACACCTTCTAAGCCTCTATGAATGACACCTGCCAGTGCCAGCCAGATGATGTTTTGACCTGCAACTATTGCTGCTTTGACAGTGGACTAGATGAGACAGAGAGTAAGTACATGTGCAGTTGTATACTGCGAATTGATTGACCTGTCGCCTCTACAAATAAAGAAGACTAACCGTAACGGTCGTTAGCAATCAGTCGCTACGCAAACAGGCTCTCGTGCTACCAAATCTAATTATCCGCACTCGCAAAGAAAGTATGACGCTAAACACGATAATTTCACATTCAAAGCTACCGCCTTTTTACGGAGAAGTCAGCAACCCACGCGGTAATCTTTAATTACTCGTAGAAATCATTAATATACCGAAAGAACGGAATGAACTGACGGCTTATCGCGTGCAAGCTCGACACGCATCCAAATTTCGCGCCATAGAAAGTTTTATCGACATTGAAATCGATTAAATGCCAATGGGAATTTCGCATTACGCCTCAGTATGTTTGTTTGAATGTGATAATCCATTCGATTTGCGAGTGGATGAGGAAATCTGTTTGTAAGGGGATGGTAATCGAGCATGACAGGTCGGTGCTACCTAGCAATCACAGATAGAGTTTAACTCAAAAGCTTTGCATGTGTTCTTGAATTTGAGTCTATTTTTGACTCTCACATGACAGACGAACCGTGACAATATTTTGAAAAATATCCACAAATGCTTTGAGGCTTTCGTTGGCAACTTTTTCTAGTCTAGGTACAGTCGCCAGCACATCAAGCTACTACAATCTGTCTTTCTTTAGTAGATTTTAAACTTTATCGCTAACTAGCTGATGCCCGCGACTTCGCCCGCGTGGATGTCGGTTATTATATACTAAAACCTTACTCGAGAACCACTCTATCCATTGGTGAAAACAGCATGAAACTCGGTGCAAACTCGGAGCTTCATGCTGTTTGTCACGCGTACAGGACGACAGACAGACGTACAGGACGACAGACAGACTTTGTTTTATAATATGTAAAGAAGCATTAGGTTCAAGGTTGATTGGGAAAGTTTGTCAGTTTCGGCTTGCTGTGCTGGCGTTTGTACTTGAATCATATTTAAGTATTTTATTTTATCAGAAGACGCCCAACTTAGCTACTCTAGAATTTGCCTACAAAAGTCTAGACATCATCATTTTAATTATTTTGCGCCCTGACTATTGCCCCGTTATTAAATCCGATTAACCTGACTCCATTTTTCTTTCTCAACCACCCAAAAACATGCCCAATAAGAGCACAGCATACTTAACAGATTATTTCCAAGCGACCGCCACATAGATCAGCTTAACTTGAAGCTATACTAACATAACTCACGTGCATCCGAACTGTTTATCACACCATCGATTTTAATGTGTGTTTTATTCATGAGCCCCGTCGATTGAGTTATCAGACACACTCAGTACTGGATCATTAATCTAATCACCGAAATGGAGTTAGTCTAAATGTTTTATGTTGCTTAAGAAATGGTATGTATAAGGTAAGTCTTTTGCTCATCTAGTTTGAGATTACACCAATATCTCCAAAGACAGATCTTACCAATCATTACCATCATGTGCCTGCCCAACTATGTTGTATATATTACAAAAACAGATCTTTCTAACCGCAAATTAATAAATGTTCTACTATAAACTAAATTTCTAAACCTTTGAACCTGAAAACAAAACTACTTCGTTTACCTGTTACACAGTCAGCGACAAAAATCAATCAACACCGTTTTTTTAAGCTTAATATTTAATAAAAACAGAAGTAAAATTAAAAGAATACCTACAAACTTTTTAAATGAAACGCTGAATACAATGTATGGGACAATTTTGTGTCAATGATGTGATGTGTGAAACTAGCTGTATTTTTAAACGCATTTTTCTTTCTTCTTCCTTTCTTTATTAATAGAGTTTTGACCATACCTGTTTTAGGATGGAAATAATTACAGCGTCTGTTAAAGACTTAAAAACCTGAAAGCCTGAAACTGACATTTGCCCATGAATAATGTTTAGCTTCAATGCTTGTATTCCTGCCCTCCAGACTTCGAGAGAGAGATACGTTCGATGCATTCTGGGGACAGTCAGCCCCTGTATTAAATAAACTGATTGTAATCTGTACATCACTATACGAGCTAAGATCTTATTCACAAAATATCTATCTATCTGCCTAGCCTTTTCCCAACTATGTTGGGGTCGGCTTCCAGTCTAACCGGATGCAGCTTATTCACAAAATATAAACAACATAATTCCTTTCGCTAATTTGAATAATTATTCCGAAGTTAATTACACACTATTTGTGTAATAATACGCGATACATCATCCGAACGGATTGAAGAGCCGAACACTAAATTAAAATCAGCGGACACGAGACAACGCCGCGAGGCAAACCTCTAATAATGTACAATTTATGGAACTTAAGAATACCTTATTTTAATAAATAATAATTAACTTACATCAGGTCATAGTTCACAGTGCAGGCTATGAAGGAATTACCTTTTTATCTTCGTGTGTCGTAATTTCTGATCTCGTTTCGTATGAAATATGGCGGCCATTTTTCTCGGCGCGCACGCAACCGCCCGTCTTACTAATTGGTCGATGACGATATGTTTAAGTTGGTTTAATTTATGGCACCATCGAAAGTTTAAGAGAAACTGCTCAAGACAGATGACCGGCAAACGTTATTATTTCTGATAGGTTTATTATTCATGAATATTAGAGCTTTATTCTTATGAAAGTGATTTCGACCAATATCGATAAAGTTTACGGATGAAACTGACAATACAAACATTATCAATTGGAAAAACCCGCCTACAGTGAAACAAATCATACTAAACCAACTTTTACAAGTGTCAAGTTGTAGGAGAATCTTGGAGCAACGCGTCTCCTGAAAAAGGTCGAAACATCGCAGAAAAAAATAATTACAACTATTCGAAGGCACGAACACAAGTCAAGAATTAAGAGAAGCTTGATAGAAAATATCGCATTGTACTTATACTAACAAAGCCTAGATAGGTCCTAGATAGGACCTGTCTGTTTGACGAGAACGTCGAAATATGCCATCGATCAAATGATTACGCATAAACTGCTGACAAATTGGTTATGTCGAATGCTAATCTATCACCATGACTACATCTGACATCAGAGATTGATTCAGCTTACGATTTATCGCCAACCATATCGCAAGATGAAAACCTGGCGATCTAAATGGTGTAATAGGCACATTTAGGTATTGTTTGTGGATGGCACCGCTATCGGGTAAAATAAAAGCTGTTCAAAGCTGTGACAGTGGTTGATCTAGAGTGTATATCCTTACATAGTATAAAACAAAGTGCTCCGCCGCGTTTGTCTGTCGTCCTGTACGCGATAAACTCAAAAACTACTGCACCAATTTTCATGTTATTTTCATCAATGGATAGAGTGGTTCTCAAGTAAGGTTTAAGTATATAATAACCGTCATCCACGCGGGCGAAGTCGCGTAGTCGCGCTGACAGAGAGCGTTTTCCGGTTTTCCAAACAAAAATTGCCATTATGCACGCGACGATCGCGTATTCGCGCGACGATCGCTTTTAAATAGGACGCGGCCTTAACCAACTGCCATCACGAGTTCACGACACATCTAGAATGTACCTAATTTCAAACACTTGAAGCTTGTATTAGCCAAAGACTTAGACAAAGATGTGCAGTTCATCCATTTGTAGTTAGGTACTACATGCCCCAAGCAGAACCACGTAATAAAGAAAACACAAATATCTGTTGTCGTCAATTTTTAAATAGGCACCTATAGTGATCTTTATCGGTCTCTCAATTTGGTTTTCTTTAAATGAATATAGCTATTTCTGAATCATTACCGAATAATGATGAAATTTTCAGATGGCTTGATGGCAACTTGTATGAACAAGCGAGTAATTGTATTTTCAATCAAGATAACACCCACTTTTAGAAGGTTTTGCATGTAGAAATGTTGCTAAAAAGCTACTGTTAGCTTCTAGTTAATTGCTTGAGCAGTTGCGAACGCGTATCTAAACATATAAATACTAGCATAAGTAAACTTCTTTAATTATTGATTTTTTTGCACATCGATGGAACATATCGATGATCTTCGAATGTTTGTAATCGATACGCTGTACGATTATGGGATACATAGCAACAACAATCGCCTGATGGATTCGTTCCAGATGTGCTTCGATCTTTGGATGGGCCACCCTATTGAATGCTGTGTGTGTTGTGAGGCAAGAACAGGTGTAAACACGATAACTTAGGTAAAACTTACTAATACGATACTATGCTACGATGTTTTATGTTATATTAAGCTAGTTGACAGTAATAAAATTACCCTAAGATTTTTTTTTTGTGAAATGTTTCCGAGCTGAACATCTGAACTCAACTTAATTTTGTAAATTTTTTGTTGATTTATAAGCTGTTCTCTGTCTACGACGAAACTCGAACTGCCATGACAGAATGCTCCGTTTTGACAATCAAAAAAAAATTAAATTAATAAAACTAAAACCCAACTACGACTAAAAAGGTATAAACAAGACACCACAGACAGACAAATTAAGAATCCGGAGTCATACGTATTAGGGTATAAATCGAACAGATTACGATGATTACGAGATTATTAAGATGAACATACATACATACATACATACCGGTCAAAATCATAACCCTCCTTTTTCTTCGCCGTAGTCGGGTAAAAATGATTTCTATTAATGCTAATATTAGGTTTCGTGCCCGCCCGGACATCACCAAATTTTCACACACAAAACTGTAAAAAAAAAACTCATAAATTAATCTTCTCTGTGACTGCTTTATCATATTCTATCTACATTGATACCATTCATATTTTAAAATTTAAAAAAAATATTGATTTTGATAAACTTTATCCATGTGCAAGTCTAATCAAAATAAAAATGTAAAAAATAAAATAAAAACACACTTCCCCTAACAAAATAATAGTCGTTTTATAACATGTTATGTGCAGTTTTTACTTTATCACACTACTTTATCTAAACTCATGCAATTATTATCGTAATAAATATGGCACCCAAATCGAATATTTAAGGGGGCTCCCACACAACAGACATGTTTTTTTTGCCGATTTATAGATAATGGTACGGAACCCTGCTTGCGCGAGTCCGACTCGCACAAGGCCAGTTTTTTTTGTTAATGTACAGTTTAGGCGTCTTATGAGGCGCAAATAAACTTATTATATTTTTTGTTTCTCTGAAATAATATCTAATAGACAAGCAACAATTTCTCTCGCAGTACGTACTAATAACTTTGCATTGTCTTCTTCCATAAGCTTGCAAAGCAAGATAAATCACGCCAATTACAAAAGCACTTAAAAAGATCCATCTCCAACTTTGTGACACTCACGTACCGTTCCACTTTTGCTGATAATTTCTCAATTTCGGAACTTCACACAAAACTGTCAGTCTACGAGGGTCATTCAATAAATACTTAGCCTACAAAAAGTAAACGAAAATTTTGGAAAAGTGGGAATTTATTATTCAACATAGTCTCCTTTTAGTTCGATACACTTAGCCCAGCGATGCTCCAACTTTTTTAATCCGTCCGAAAAATAGTTTTTGTCAAACTCTGCAAAATAGGCCTCCGTGGCGGCGATGACCTCCTCATACGATCCATATCTATTCCCGGCGAGTGATTTTTTCAGATTAGGAAACAGAAAGAAGTCACAAGGGGCCAAATCTGGAGAATACGGTGGATGGGGCAGCAATTCGTAGCGTAATTCGACCAATTTGGCCATGGCAACGGCAGACGTGTGAACCGGTGCGTTGTCGTGGTGAAACAGCACTTTTTTCTTCGCCAGATGGGGTCGTTTTTTCTTTAATTCGGCGTCGAATCGGCCCAATAAATCGGCATAGTAAAGCCCTGTAATTGTTTTACCCTTCTCGAGGTAATCGATGTAGATCACACCTTGTGAATCCCAGAAAACGGTGGCCATAACTTTTCCGGCCGATTTTACAGTTTTCGCCTTCTTTGGAGCACGTTCCCCGGTCTGGATCCATTGTTTTGATTGCTCCTTGGTCTCTGGTGTGTACCAGTGGATCCAGGTTTCATCGACGGTCACAAAACGACGCAAAAACTCCGCTGGATTCCGCTTAAACAGCGCCAAACACGTCTCCGATGTGGTCTCACGGTTGCGCTTGTTTTCTGGTGTGAGTAAACGCGGCACCCATCGCGCCGACAGCTTTCTCATGCCGAGTTCCTCGTGAAGAATATGATGCACTGTTCTTTCTGAAATGCCTATAGTCTCAGCTAGCTCCCGAACCTTCAATGGGCGATCTGCCAATACGAGATCATGGATTTTTTTAATGTTTTCCTCCGTAGCAGCTGTTTTCGGTGCACCTGGACGTGGTTCATCAAAAACCGATGTACGGCCACGTGCAAACTCGTTGAACCAATTCTTGACGGTGGCCATCGATGGAGAAGAGTCACCGTACACAGCATCCAAGCGCTCTTTGATTTCGATGCGCGTTTTCCCTTCCAAAAATAGGAATCGAATCACCGAACGATATTGCTCTTTTTCCATTTTTGTAAAACCGATCGACACGTTCGCTTCCATAAGTTGTCAAATTAAAACAAATGAAGGGATTGGAATGAAAATTTGAAAAAAGAATTAAAAAAGAATGTGCTACACTGTGGTAAAACTCTTTTGAAACTACAGCGCCCTCTGGCGATGAGGCTAGGTACTTATTGAATGCACCTCGTATGATCCCATTAATGGCTGACCTCTTATTCTCAGGTTGCGATCTGAGCAGACCCATTACCTTAATATTTTCTAAACCATTCCAAAAGTATGGTAACAAAAGCGGCGTCTATTAAGCCACTAATGTCGCGTTGGAATGAATCATTATTTTTAGTAGCGTCTCCGCCATATTAGGAGGTCAATTTCTCTCGAACAATAGGAGGTTAGGTCAACTTCGCGCCAAACGCGGACAAAATGTCACCGGCGATCTGGAAAACGAGTCAAGTACGTATTTGTTAAAGAGTAAATCGTTGTTTATAAGATTGGACTTGACATATTGTGCAAAGTATGAAATATAATAACGAATGACCATGTTAAAATTACACTACTCTTTATTTAAATATGACCACCGCAGACGAGATTAAATCTGGCAGCGCAGAGGTTAAATATGTGCAGAGCTAATGCAAAGAGCGGCTATTACCTAATTATTTTGTTTTGTTGGAGTTGTACAAATGAAATCTTGAAAGCATTTGGTAGTTAAGTACTTATTAATGTTTTATTTTTCAATTATTTTTAAACTCTAACTATGGTACGTCATTGGAGCTGGACATTTTCCAACAATAAATCATAAATTAAACTGTGTTTGTCCAACTTTAACATTGCAACGTGCAAACCACACATTTCTTTCCTCTCTCCAAACTGTATCACTCCATAACCACGTCATAACCCTTCAAAACCTAGTCCAGCATTTGACCCCTCACCTGTAGTTGACAGGCGAACAAAACGCTGCGCCCGAGCCGCAGGCCGCCCCACCCCGCGCTGAGAAAGCCGTGTCCTTTGCGCGCGCATTGACGGATAGCTCACATTATTACGCCGGTGCCATCAGCGGGTAATGAGCGTACAGAGTAGTGTGAGGTACAGAGAGTACGAGGAATGATATGGTTTTGTGCTAATTAGGTTCTATAAATTATTTAGTTGAAAGCGCTTTTGATACATGCGTGAAGCACAGGACCGGTCAATATGGCGACGCGACGCTTGGGGCGATCTATAGTCCGTAGTGGACGTCTATCGGCTGAAATTATGATGATGAAGCATCTTAGCAGAACCTCCGCTATTGATGACACTAACAACCTTGCATCCCTCCATCTAAGCTGATGCTGGAAAATCAACTTCATCAATGATTCAGCCTAAAGACATCTACTGCTGGACGAAAGCCTCCCTCAAGTTTCGCCACATCGGAATATGATAATACCAAAAAACGATCTGTATGAACGCTTTTCAAAAACGAAACCAAACGATTCATAAATAAAAGGTCTTATTATTTAGATTGTTGAAATTTCACAGCAAACAGGTAAACTAGTACCGAAACATATTCAATAATAGCAGTTATAACCCACTATGATAGTTCTGCTTTTCCCGTTAAATCAAATAACCGTGAAGAAACCAAAAGACATAATCATTTTGAAAGTTAAACCTAAATTGTAGTGATTTTTTAATTCTCCACGCTCCAAAGCAAGGAAATTACTATTGATCGTTATTTTTTAATAATTATAGCAGGAAGGAGTGATTTCCTGTTCAAATAAAAAGGATTTATTTATTTCTAGAGTAATTAGACGATTCTTATGTTTTTAAAGATTTTTACGATTCTTTTCCGCTACGAGTTTTGACATGCCGTGTGGACTTACACCGGAAAATTAAAGCTGCAGTTTTATGTACAGAATTGATATTAATACCTAAAACAGAATTATGCTGGGAAATGGAGATAAGAGCTTTTAATGTGTAACATCTTTCTTCGCACTTTCCTGCAATCTGTGGGAGTGATTTCGTGAAAAGGGACGGATGTGTGTAACAGGAAGCCGGGGAAGCGCGCGAGCGCTTTGACCAATTAGCCCGCGCGGTGATAGAGTTAGCGCTCAGATGTTACCAACCCATTTTGCGAGCCAGCTTCCGAATTCAAAATGGCTAACGTCATCATGTGACACTCTTAAATACCCGTCACCTCTGTACTCCCAGCCTACTCTACACATTTGTCGGTCACATCGCTTATCGGAAAAACGTCTTGCGGCCTGTTATCTTTTATAGTTTGGCCAAATTGTCGAGCGTTATTTATTAAAATGACGCTTGCGACCCGGCCGCTGAAATATGCGATGTCTCTTAGCGACAGGTCGTCTCGTGTCGAGGGCAGAGCTTGTATAGTTGACAAATTGAGATGCCTTTACATACTTCGTGATTTAATGTGGATAGATAAAGGGTTATACCCAGGGCTGGGTCATTTTTTATCTTATATGGAGGATAGTTCATTAAGCTAACGGGCTTATAGGTAGTAGGGGCCTTTGACGATAACGAATAATATAAAATTGATCTTAGGGTTTTCGTTGTTCAGGCGATGAGCAAACGATGGATAATTTTTCCGCAGACAATTTGGAATCGTATGAAAATTCCGGCAATTTGTCCTACGTGCGCGTTAGATTTCCATACGATTCCAAATTGTCCGCGGACAAATTATCCATCGTCTGGTCAGCGCCTATAAGTGATACCTACTGGGAGGACATGGAAATCTCGTGATAGTAGAACAACTAGGATTTTGCGAAATTAATGTTTAATAAAATATTATAATGATGAAACAACAAAGTTAAGGTCTCTAAAACAAAAGTTCATCAAACGTTATGTTTTTATTTAATAGCGTTTACTAAAGAAAATATGTCCTTTAATATTACTGAGGTAACGAAAGACAAGTCAACAAATCAAGCCGGTCGTGCCCCAAGTCTTGGGGACGATCCTTCAACAATTACTTAAAGGTCGTGACCAAAATATACTCATAAATTGTTATCGAAACGAGGGCGAAGCATGCCGATGACAATTATCCGCTATTACGCGTCCATCGACGAAGCACTCCGCGAACTTAATCCTGCAACTAATGTCTTAATTCAACCGCCATCTTTGAATCTTCATAGCTTGAATTTAGAATTTATTTTTCTAACCTTCGACTTTGATGCCCGCATATATAAGTTTGCTGAACAATTTTAGAACATTTGCTATATTCCATTTTATTATAAACTATATTTTCGTAAAGGTGATGTTTTAAGGGTTAAAATTGTGTGTTAAACGGTTTTTCGCACGTACAAGTAAATTGGTAATAAGAAAATAATATGGCGGTCCATCAGTTGCAGTTTCCCGCGTAAAAAGCTTCTAAACGATTGCAAATTGTTGTTAGTATTGGAGTCGGTTCTGACTTAATGGGAGCATTTAATTCGACAAACTTAGTACCGAAGTAAACTATAAAATCATATGAACCTTTCTATTCAGGTACAAATATTATATGTAAATGTATTAAGGTACAAAGACCGTAGCCATCGGAAACGTCTTTCATTCGAAAAGTCTTTAATTATCGATCAACATGGAACGATCCAAATTCGATGGGGCTTAACGAAATATCTAAACTAATACTAGGGACAGATTGTAACAGCAATTAATTACCTATGTCGGTGCACCTTAGGCATATTTAACTAGCATAGATTTCCTAAATAAACAGTTACTTCATTAATCGATTCGTGGGAAAACCAAACACATTTACAATTCAGAGTATCAACATAAATAGATCAAATTAACGATTTTGACATCACGCAAACGCGTTTAATATTATTTTTAAATAACGAGTAATGCGCGCGATTCGAACATTTCGAATGCCACAAATTCAATATGGCGTCAGTTTCTTTTTTTTTTAGGCAAAGGGTTCCTGTCATTATGCCCATATATTATCTTCACGGGGCGCTCGAGTTGAGATAAAATTGTTGGTAACAAATGTTTCACGTTGTGTTTGATAAATTCCACATGATTTTATTTTAGTTTTATTGGAGTATGACACCGTTAATTAAGCAACATATTTTAAGGTAATTTAAGGGTCGTTAAAAAGAAAACGATGTTCTCTCGTGTTTTATGGTGGGTGTTACACAGTTATGACATAATGTTATTTGTAAATAGTTCCGTTTATAATTTTATGTTTGTTTAAGTAATGAGTAGAATGAACTCCTTTTTGAAGAAAATGAGGAACTCAAACCGCTGAGGACCAGATATATTTTCTGATTTTCAGGGTTCAAGACAGGCCGTACTGAAAATCATTCAGATGTACTTGAAGATACACAAATCTTTAAATAAATCCATTGAATATCTTTGTCACAAGTTGTGATATAAGTCAAAATTTACATCTTATGATCTATGAACTGAACGCCCTAGGGCACACATTATGTAATTAATACTTATCTTGAATCTAGGTTGAGACCATATTTGTACCTTTTAATATGAATTTGAAGCAGCTATAGGTAGATCGTTAACAAATATAATTTATCTCATATATCATTCAAAATTACATAATCGAGGACATAAGAAAGGGAACTAACCCCAGTACATTATGTTGTAAGGTTCAAAAATACCAATTTTCATTTCAAGCGAAGATAATAGAGTGAGAAGATAAAATTGCCTAGAACTGCCTTGAACTTTTCCATCGTTGCATTTTTTAACCCGCCAGAAGCATGTACTTACAACGATCTTTTGGCACTCGAATGAAGTTGGGTAGTTGGTTGGCTGTTGATAAACATTGGTGCAAATTGTTTTGTGAAATCATATTGAAAAAACAAGATGGCAGCAGCGTTAGTTCCGATTTTTCCCACGTGCCAAAAGAATCTTGTAGCACTATAACTTCATACAGTCTCGTATCCTTTTTTTTTTTCAAAAGCATTTAAGACAGCTAGGTCCCTACAGCCTAGTCGGTTATTTGTCGCAACAACATAGGGACAAGCTGTCGCGTAACTCAAAGTTCATATCTGGTGATCTGTGAACGGAGAGTGCCCCGCGGTGACGTCCTTAACGGGACAAAATTATTGTTATTGCCACCAAACTAATGTAATTATTTTAACCTATGGAATATGGGTGCGCTAGAGGTGATTCTGTTTTTAATACTTAGTGTAATTTTTTCAATTGGTTAAAAAAATTATTTCGGTCTTTTGAGTCTGCAAAAAGTGCAAACGTTTTAACTATAAGGCAACTTATGGTCAAATTTATAAGTCCTGACATTTTGATTACACCGCTCAAAGTTTGTTGCAAAATAAAAGTGACTGGAATATTAAAATTTCCATACAACATTTGCGTACAAGAAAACATATAGTTTTCCATCCACCAACGATCAAGTCAACATCAAAGCTGTCACAACAATATGACTTTTTTCACAAGACCATCAACTGCTACCTAAACCCAATTTCAATTTCATACGAAAGCTCCCGAAAAATCGACTCCACGTCCCCACACTAGTTACACCTTGCACCCAACCCGTGCGCTGCCGCGTATAATTTATGCCACCGTGCGCCCGCAGTGCCCCGCGACCCGCCCGGCCCCACGACCCACTGGGGCTCAGTGGGACACTTGTTACGCCGATTTATGGGGATGAGACGCTCTGCATTTTATTGTTTCTACTCCGGTAATGCCCGCTTTACGAACAACTTTTATTATTTATTAATTGATTCAAAATGTCTCTTGTCGATTGAATAAAATTTTGTTTATGTCCCGCTATTGGGACGACATTTTTGTGTGGTTAGTTTATTTATCAGATACACCTTGATAGATTTGAGAAATGGGGATAGATGCAGTGAGATATTTTTTAGATATGAGAAAAATATTGTCATGCCTTCGGAATATGGTGCTTACTTTCTAAATAAGATGAAGATTCTGTGGTTTACCTTTTGTGGCTGATAATGATCTCATGCCATTCGTAGAATGTTATCAACAAATTATGTGCATGCGTTAGATTACTAATTTAAATCAATGAAAACTTAGTGAAACATCGCAATTCTTGTGAGAGTTATCATTACTTATTTACAGTGAAATATACTTAAATACATTATACAAGCAAATACTAAAATATGTTATATCATGTACGCGTAAAAAAGGAGGAAGAAACATTGGGCATTAAAAAAAAATCCGCATCATTGTCGATGATAAAATCGACCAAAAGGGTGGATTAATTATATATTGCCATATATAATTAATCCTAACTAATATTATAAATGCGAAAGTGAGTTTGTTTGTATGTTTGTTACGCTTTCACGCTAAAATGGCTGAATGGATTTGGATGTTATTTGGCACATAGGTAGACCTTAACCTGGAGAAAGACATAGGCTGCTTTTCATCCTGGATCGCAGTCGACGTCGCGGGCAACAGCTAGTAATTAAATAAACGCTTTCTGTCTTCTTGCATTGCAATAACTACCTTTACCTAAGGATGTCTGTCATCGTTTTTTCGCCGTTTTATGATACATATACGTACTAAGTAATAGCATGCAAAATTTCGTCAAAACACCGTGACTCAAACACGAATTCAAATCTTTTCCTTAATCTTTCATTCACGATTCCACCTGGACATGAGATAGTGATTTTTCCGCGAACCGCTTACAACGAAATCACTGGCTCCATCTAGCTGGGAGCGCGGTAAACATTAATGCGGTACATTTCACCACAAGATTGCTTCTATTTACTCTCGTTTAGGGCTAATCCGTGATTGCACGCCGGTTGTGCCGATGAGAGGTTGCAGCGGCGGGTTAAAAATAGGGCTCACCCTAATTGATGACCCTTCACCTCGAACGAAGATATGTGGTTACTGGAAGCGCTCCTTGTCTACTGAACTAACTATTCATGAGTGAGTACAAGAAACTACACTGATCTGATTATTTTAACGGGTTATGTGTTAGTGGTTACGTATGACTGGATTTAAGAAGATGCTAAAATTAGCATAGAAGAGGAGGATGCACCTACTCGTCGTTTTACAATATTTGTAAATATGTGAACACCATGTGTCTATCACATTTTTTTTCCTTTTGTGGTAGTTTATATCACTTATATAATTATAATATGTAATTGATGTATACAAAATAAATTGTAAAATATTTTAAAAGAGTAATGATGGACTTTCTTGCTTATTGTTCTCCATAAAAATAATAATTATACGACTTTTGAACTTTTTTGACGTCTTCTTGAAATCATCGTTGGATCCTGATTAATTTTTCATAGGTCATACCGCCAGGGTTAAAAGCATTGCGAGAGAGTTCGAAAGGGATGCTGGGACCCTTGGCAACAGGCAACTTTTAGTCAGTAAAAGTCTGACACCCCCTCCCGCTCCGCCCAGAGCGGGAGAAGTCATTTGAGGAAACACCCAATCAAAAAAAAAAAAGGGTAAAAGCATATTTTCAAAGTTAACCCTTCCAGTATCACTTCCAGTGTTACTTTACATGTCTGTGATCCCGTCGTGCTCCAGATGTGAGCTCGTGTGAGTAATGCTATGTTCGTGATCTATCTACCTATAGGTACATATGCGAATTATTGTTCCCTTGATGCATGCTAAGTTCATCCCTGATATTTTAGATAATATCGTAAAGACACGCTCACACGTGATCAGGAGCATTCTCGTTTTCAAGAAGCGCCTACGTTTTTTACCTTAACGTTATCCCATTTATCCTAATTTTATACGTATATAAGAACTTGGTACTAAGATCCTTAGAATAGCTGGGTTTTTCAAAAAAAATGTTTCATCATAAACCAGATCTTATGGATATTTGATATTCTGGAATCAAAACTATCAAATAACAGCAACATTTACA
Organism: Lithophane leautieri; assembly: GCA_949152455.1. Classification (NCBI taxonomy): domain Eukaryota; kingdom Metazoa; phylum Arthropoda; class Insecta; order Lepidoptera; family Noctuidae; genus Lithophane; species Lithophane leautieri. The sequence goes on along the minus strand of OX424472.1, from coordinate 1,259,235 downwards.
AGTGTCACAGTGATCAATTCCCGTTTCTTACAATTTTTTACATAATTTGAGTAATTCAGTTTTATCTCTCAATCGATAAAGATTTGTGTCTCACACACGCACACTCACAACACTACAATAACTCAAATCTTAATTAAATGCAAAAATCTATTTATATCGATGAGCACTCTCTATCTATCGATAAAACATCTGAACGAGAAAGGCAGACGTGAGATATGTCGTGTGGACCAAAGTTAATTACAAACACCAGGGCGACAGCGGAAATGTTATACAGAGTGAAAATATTAACATGTAATAAACAACTGCGCGCGCGCACATAAGTCCAATGGAACATCTCATTTATTCAAAGAGCACTGATTAAATAAACTCCAAACGAATACTCATTAACATCGTGATCACACGATAAACTAAATCGTACCCATTAAAACATACTGCCCTATACGCATTAGTTGAGTCGAAAAAATCGATACCAAACAACCCGATTCGTCACGCCGTGTGATCGATTATACGTCTACTCCAATTAATCGTTGCTCGATTATGGCTGTATAATTATATAATAATAAATCGCTTTGCATTATAAAGTTATTGATCTAATAAACGCGGCCCGTCTAAGGTTTTGAGGTGTTATTATTGGGGGTAATGTCTTCATTGCCTTTCATGCAAACCGACGCGTGATTGATGACTGCCATATCGATATAATATCGATAAATTCGACTACGATATTAATATATTCAAATAATAAAACCTTGATGAGTAATTTGAACTGTTGTTAAGTTTATAGTGCGCCATACCAAAAACGTAATATGCAAACACGTTTATGATTCGCGATAAAACGTTGCGTTACAACGCTCGTCCGTCAGGTATATCGATATGTAAAGTGACGTGCCTAGTGCGCATGCGCCGCTAACAAACCCAGCGCTAATAATAAACTGTGTAATGACTATGATTAACGCAAGTTTAGCTTTACATTAGCTCGTGCGGTGGACGTTAAGAAGTAACGCCTTTGGAACACATTTTAAAATCTTAAAGTCGGACGTCTCAGACGAGGAAATTCACACGGTCGGTCAGTTTTATCGATGGTTTCAATCGATAACTTTCACAATCGATTTTCATTACACTTTATAACTATAAAAATGTTATAGTTCACTGCGATGTAATACAATCGGCTCTTATTCAAACAGACTTTTCTTGTTAGAAACGAGTGTGAACAATTTGTCAGTGACCTTTGATCGCAATCTGATATCAGTCGATTTATCTGATAGCAAATCGCCGATTGAACAAATTAAAATCATTAACAAAGCAATCTAATCCGTTGCGTTACTATTCACTTTAAAGGCCGCTAATTAAATATTTATTCGGTTCTATTAGGACCGATAGAACTGTTACACTGAATCGATTCGTCACTCTGGAAATGCTCAAATTGCCGGCTATAAAAATTTAAAAAACGCCGTGAAATACATTTGACAGACGAGCGAGAACAAAATCTATATTTGCTCTGTCCATTATTATCTACATTACCTCTTGAGATTCGTCTTTTTGTTTGTACACACATTTTGTATTGCGAATTAGCATAACACTGCGTTTTGAATTACCGTTGAGATTTCGCAACGAGTTTTTAATTCTAAATCGAAACGCATTAGAAACGGCTGTTACTTCAGTCAATAACACCTTCATATAATATATGGGAAGCCAGTAGGTGTTTCAATTACATTTAAACGATTCTCTGAGCTTAACAGCTGCTGAGTATATAATTTAAAATCCTCATTAGAATCGAAATAGTTTTTAATAAATCCAGCATATTTATTCGAAATTAAAATATTCACATTTGGGCGGCGATGCCGCGTGTAAACGCTAGTTAATTATAATAGACGATTTATCGATATAATTGAAAGCATTTATCTATACTCACACATCGGTATCGGTCCGTGTTCCCGTAGACCGTGATAAAAATCGATATATAATCGATATATCGATGGAATTTATTCGTCACGCGATCGTGATCGCCTGAGATTACTTAAATGCAACCTTTTGGCCACACGCTTTCTATACAAATAGTTTGAACAGCGTATCAATTACCAAACACACGGTTTTAACGTTTTGTAAATTGGACTAGAGTGAGTTGATGTTTGTTTCGAACATATTATACACATTTGTTTTATTTCCATGGTTTACTTTTTTACAAAACCGATTTAATCTGAACTTTTGAACATTGTTTACAGTCATAAAATAATTAAACGTCAGCTTTTAAGCTCAAATCTAGAGTTTCATCATAAAATTAAAAGCGACCATTTCCATGGCAGTGATATTTGGTTCCCCTCTGTGTTGAAACGAATGTGAATGACTGGAATTTCCGATCACATTAACAGTTTAACAGAATGACGCTAATTCCTATACATTTAGTTCAAAAATGTTGTTTTACACTAAAACTCACGCACGTTGTATGAACTGCGTTTAGCAATACTGCGTTTAAGATCAGCTTGGTCAATATTGTTCAACTGGAGGCTACCAATATCGTGATGATATCTTGTTCTCTGATAGTTAGTGATTTCACTTTTTGTTGCTCTGTTAAGATAGCTCTGCTGTGTTTTATTTTTAACTAGCTGCGCCCGCGATTTCACCCGCATAAGTCTCGATCCCGTGGGAGTATTGGGATAAAAAGTATCCTATGTCCTAATCCAGGTCATATTCTACCCATGTGCCAAATTTTATCCATACTTCTTCAGCCGTTTTAGCGTTATAGCGTAACAAACAAACTCACTTTCGCAGTCATAATATTAGTTAGGATTAGTTAGGGTGGTAGGCTTGTGGAATAACACACAAAATGGACATTTCAACGTTGTTTTATGTGAGTCTTCAACCTAACACATTGAGAATCAAAAACACTTTCAGCACCTGATGGTAAATAGTCACCAACACCTTTGTGCATCTGCTATACAAGAGGCATTGTAGCATAATCACCCTATAATGTTCTCACTGCTGGGACATAGGCCTCCTCTCTTCGAGAGGAAGTGGGCTGTAATCTACCACGTGGGCCCAGTGCGGGTTGGTTCATGTAACATGTCTTCAAAAAATTTTGTTGTAGGACATAGCGGTTTCATGTTTTCCTTCACCGTTTTGAGAGTACACAAAGTAAAGTGCCGAACCCACGACTTATAACTCGTAAGTCGAGGCTCTTAGAGGCATCGTAGGTGCATGGCCATCCCAGAGACAAAGTTGTTATATCTCTTGTGGTTGTAGTTATACTGGCACTCAATCCTTCTTCCGTAAACACTACCACATTCTTATTCCGTGTAGCTGCAATACATTAAATAATCATGCGCGCGCGCCGGAGGTAGTGGAACACTGGCAACACAGCAACGATGCTTGGTGGCAGAAATAGGGGTGTTGGTTGGTAGTACTTTTCTGGATGAGTTTTTTTACAAAAAGAGCTTTACCATCTACACATACATAATCCCAATAGAGGTTTAATAACGGTATTAAAACCTGCCCCCACCAGTACCTACGGAGGTACTGATGTCTTCTTATAATACCTACCTACCACATCTTCAATTAGTGCAGTTAACGATCGCCTCCTAACGCGTGATATCCGACGGATAGACACATCCGTCCTCTCATGAATTAACTAAGATACGGTTTTTATTCAGATTAGGATTATATTTAATTTTTAGGTAAATAATATTTTTAATGCTGGGGTTTTGTTTTACATTCGGTATTGTTTTTCTGCTTGCTTTTAGTAGTTGTCGCTGCTAGACATGAAGTTATTAGGAGTTAGGTTAGGTTAACGGAGGTTAGTAGTTTTGATTTCTATATCCAATAGTGTTATTACTTTGTTTTATTATCGTCTCGATGTCCTGCTACGGGAGATTTCATTTATAAAATTATCTGTAGGTAACTTAGATTCATTCTTGTAATGTGGTTTAAACGTTAAGCGTCAACGGCTTAGAAGCTAATAACGTCCTACATATTGTTTAAATGGCACTCCTCTTGTTGAAATAAATGGGTTAAAAAAGTTGACAAAATATCTAAAAATTCATATATGTAGTAACCGGTCACAAGAAATATTTAGTGCCTATTGACGGATTACAACTCCCATAAACATCTCACATGCAAGTCGCTCAACCACCAACATAGATCATCGGGAAACAAGCAATTTTCAATACTTAGCGGGCAAATTGTTGTTTTTCACTACGACTCGACAAACATGAACTTTACCGCATCGAAGGAACCGTCAGAGTCCATTATTCAGTCATTATTACGACATTTTTACACGCTCATGAAGCTCACTTGAACATTCACAATATTTTACAAAATCCACAACAAACTTCAATGCATCGATGTATCAATTAAGTCAGTCAGTCCGTTACGAGACTGCTCGAACCGTCACGATTATTATATTTAGTCATAAAAGGCCTGCAGTGAGACACGACAATTAATTTTTTTTAAAGAAACGCTCATATCTTAAATAAGTAATCGAACGATGCTAAATGACAACTGTGACCAATTAAAAAAAATTACATAATGCCATACGATAAGTGTCCGCGTTACGGGACGCCTACGACTCGCGGACGACTACCAATATTATAAATCGCCACAATCGACACACAAACGACAATATCAATTAAAAAAATTATCACCAATTACCTCGCGGCGGGTCGTCAAACATTGTGTGTCCGAATTTAAATACTAATCGACGTTTAATTTAAACGGGGAATCGATTAAATCGTACCGATTCTCGACGCCCGCTTATTTCGAGTGTATGTCTTAATTGCAACATCTTAGGAGAGGATCTTTTGGGGCCGTTTATCGGTAAGAGTCGGCCGCTTAATTAGTAAGTATCCCCTGCGCATGCGTCGATGCAATCGCCGTCTCACCTCTCTATTCCTTATTCGAAGCTACGGCTTTGGAAGCGTCGTCCCTTACGCACGCGTGCTCATAGTACCGGGGTGAGCAAGACGACGATACATTTGTGTGTACTGAGATTGTGATCGTGTCGGGCGCCGGCACCCAGCGTTCCTAATGCGTGTTTTAAATGTTTACTAATGAACACGATTATTTAAAGTGACATTTTCGGATTTCCCTCTCGGCCATTACAGATACTTGGTATAAAGTCGGGCCGCGCTTTATGCGCCGTATTAAAATACAATAATTTTATACATTTTGTCTATGGCGTGGCGTCGGGTGACATTCCGATGCTATTTGAAGGCAATATAGATTGGTGACGGGCGTCTACTCGAACTTTGACATCGTCATATATTTTGGACTTTTTTATCGACAGAAACATAAATTATGCGACATTTGGGTGATACTGAGTGAAATGACTGGGCATTAATGGTCTATGGATGGTTTTCATCAAAAATTTGAGCTTTAGTAGTCGTTTATCTTAAGCTTTTGATTAGAGATCAGTTTTGATTTGGTATTTTTCCCCATGGGTGCTAGTAATGATAGTGACAGTGCTTATAATGTTAGAATAGTACATGGAATATGTAGATTTGAGCCTATAACAAGGTTTTTCATACTCCTCGACTTTATTCCTGTAAGATTTCAAAATTCAGATAACTGATACATATGCGATATTTATAACTTGCCACATGCTGTGTATACTTTCGCCAAAAGAAGTAAAAAAGGCTCAAAAACGAAAACATAATGTTATGCAAATGTAACGTGGGCGTAGTCTCTAATTGAGCACTAAAGCGGGCGGTGCCGCGGCGCACGCTAGTCTCAAATTATAATTGATGTAACCGCCTACCTCTTAACTTATAAAACTGACAATTCATTGAGCTTAGAAATTCGTGATCTGGACATGTTTGATTGTCCACAATGTTATAAAATCATAAAATAAACTGTTTTTGCTGATTTGTATGATGGACAAAAGTGGACTCGTCAAGCAATAAAAAGTTGGCTAATTGTGGTTTTGCGTAGGGGTAAAACATGTTCAAAGGTGTTGAACATGCTTTAATGTGATAATATTAATCATATTGTAATATTATGGTAGATTTTCACAGCTGGAAACTTTGATAAAATGCCTTTATACCATTTGTAGATGTTGATCAAACGATAAACAAAAAATGCAAAAAAACTTCAGTCAATTCTCGGCCTAACCTTTTTTAAATTTTTGTCATATTCATTTAATTTGGTAGCTTATAAACAAATAATTTTCAGTGGTAATCACACGGAAACAACACATTATTGTTCCCGTAAAAATCACACAGAACTTCAGCTTTCAACGAAACATCTATCTATCATAAAACATTATGGTCTCCTGCGGTGCCAGCCAATAATTCACATGTCGTAACCTTAACAAGTCTCATAGAAAACATATTATTATAAGCCACACGTCATTTACGAACCCGTGAAATATAAACAATAGATTATACAGCCTCTTAATCAAGAACTAATTAAAAAAAAACAAAATCAACGAAAAAATTCAGGTCACATTAATATGTGATATATTAAGCATAGATTTTGATAAAATATAGTTGTGTTATTAGTCATATTTGCATATGATCAACAATTAGGGGACCTCCCACCGGTTTACGGTTGAAAAGTACGGTTTTACGGTAATTCGTATGTATATGGACGATTTAGTCACGTGTCAAACGCGTTGTCTTAATGATATAGCTGATTATATATTAAATGATGCGTATACTGATTGTGTATTATATATTAAATGATATATCGTTATGAGGTTTTTAGTTTTAATGGTGGATTTTGAGTGAGTTATGGTAGTATTGCCGTGTTTAATTCTGAGTTTTGTTTTGGTTTAAATAGTTAGATAATATTACAATAACCTATGGTGCACAGACCTGAGGCCCTAGAAAAAGTGACATTCTATCAGCGATAACGATGATGGAAAAGGCAAAAATGTATAGGATTGACGTAAGCTATCGAAAAGCTTATATCAATCCTGTTGAAAGTCGGCGTAGAAATACGAAACGCTTTCGAAGCGATTATCACTTGTCCAGGCCCTGTGGTCGAAAACTTCCGCTTTGGAATCTAACAGGGCAGAATTCGGAACACCAAGCTGCGTTCCAAAACGGTTATAATGGACGTAGGCAAGAAGGCTGCCAGGTTCAAATGGGATTGGGCGGGTCACATCAGCCGCATGCACGATGACCGCTGAGCAAAAGTCTCCACACAAGGGTACCTGACGATGGTCGGCAGAGACCGGCCCAGAAAAAAAGGTGGCAGTATGACCTGGACGCGTACCATGATTCGAGGTGGCGCGGGAAAAGAGTTCCTGGAAGGACTTTGGGGAGACCTTTTAGCAGTGAGACACAAGAGGCTAAGCAAAAAAAAAATATTATGCGATAATTTTGACTCATCAATAAGAGGCTTGGTTGACAACAAGCCGGGTGCCCGATGGGATTCAAAGTTCCATAAAAACTTTCATGCCCTATTTATTGCCCTTTATGGGGATGAATTTATAAAATCCATTCTAAAATTTCATTCATCTAAACCCAACGGTTTAGGTTGTGCGTTGTCTGACAGTGAATTAATGAATTTAAGATTATTATTTAGTAGATGTTGGTTTGAAATCCCAATTTGCTAAGCTTAGGTAATTTTAATAAACTAGAAAATATGGTCAGTATTCTAGTACGATCAGTATTTTCCACGAAGTGACTGTCTTATTCATTGAAAAACTAAAATAGTGTCTATTGTGCTTCGCAATTTCTAGCTATATCATTTGTAAATGTGTCCTTCAAATGAACTAAAACAAAGGTAGTGTGTACTGTATCTACTACTAAAAGTCAAAACAGAGATGATATCGTAAGTTTATTAGATAATTATATTTGTATATTATTATAATTTACAGTTCAATAGTAACATCAGTGATCTACAACAGTCGTTATAATGATTGTTTCACCTTGACACGGCTGATACCGACGCTGAAGGGAACGCGCGTGGAAGAGACATCAAAGCGTTCGCGTGTTGAAGGAACTTTGTAATGACGAACAAAATAACGAAATCACCCATTTTGGATTTTGAAAATGTTGTAAAAATTATGTATTTTTATTCAACTTTGAAATAGAAGCTTTTTTTGCTACTTTTTTCTAATGAACCAATAGAAACCAAAACATTCCTTAAAGGTGGTAAAGTTTTAGGTAAGTATTTTAATTTGTTTTCTAATTAATTGTATGCGTATTTGTAAAATGATTTTAATACAGCGGGAACAACTGAAAAGTATACCAAACGACTACGTACAAAAGACATCAACGCGTTCAGATTGGAAAGTTGGAATGACAAAACGGTTTGGGATCACTGTTGACATAAAGGTACCTTAAAGTTTTAACATACACCCACACTTATTCCTACAAAAATAGGATTAAACTAACTACAACTCCACCAAGCTAAGTTTGTGTATATTTTAATGTACCTATGTATAATATAATGTTAAAAACAATAAATGCAAAGTAAAATCTAACAAACATTTGTTTACTTTTTTAAAGTCATAGCGAATCCTTTTTTTGCAGACCGTACCTAAGCGTCAATGTGACGTCATCGACGCGAGGTGCGAACTTAGCTTGGTCGAGTTGTACTTAGAAAATATACTTTATGCATGTGCGATTTTTTTTTTAATCAATAAAATGTCTTTTTTGAAAGCCGTAGGGGAAGGAAAGATATCAACGCCCTAATGAACTTAAAATATCCTTAAAACAGTATTTCCTGTTTATCTACGTAATACTGACTTACTTATACCACATAATACTCTGATACTCTTATATTTTATCTCCGTACGTGTTACAGTAACATGTACGTGTAACATGTTCTCGTACTACCAGTGCGTTAGGTAATTGGTATGATATTCGCCCTGCTCATAACATATTAACATTCAATGGCGTTCTAGATCACTATCGGGCTCCAGCGATGTTACACAAGCTATTAAGGCTATTAGCCTATTAAATAATCTCCATAGGTAACTGAAATTGCATGTTATAAGCATATCAAGTACGGTACTTAGTTCGTATTAGTATTAACTATAACTATACACCGTTTTGTGCGAAAATCTTCTTGGATCGGATATATGTCGGTATCTATTACAATTTTCTGCATGGCTATCGTCAAATCTCACATCTAGTCATTTCATTGGCTGTTGTTTTTTGCGTGCAAGAAAACTTTCTTTAAACAAACGCTTATTAAAACTTCGAATTTCTCCTGTGGGTGTTACAAACATTAATATCAAATACACAAACAGCCAGACCCCCGGACAACTATCTGCAAGCTACACAAATATTTA